>OZ005654.1:78405653-79074403 GCA_963930645.1 Salticus scenicus | reverse complement strand
GTGGGAGAGTTGGAGCGAATTACTGTACCAACTGAATTCAATAGAGCTATTTATATTATTTTTAAGAAGAAGCATTCCGCAGTGAACCTGAATAACATAAATCAGTTTCAAAGCATTTTTAAGGTATTTACTGAAAGGAGAGAACCGATAAAGAGACAGAGAGAGAAATTGAAGCCAAAAACATTTTTCAACTTTGTTACAATGTTAACAAGTTAATTGCCAATCACGCGATGTCGCCTTATGCAATTTCTCACCAAACGGCCGATCACGCGTTATCGCGTGGACGCCGCTATCAAGTTTCTAAGCGATACTATAGCGGCCACTGCGAAACGGCGCGTAATATTTATATTGGCCACTAAAGAAGGGATTTTTATTTTTTCCTATTTGCACGAAATTCCAATTTTCATTTTGGCAATGAACGTGTTAAAAAGATTTTAACGATATTATAAGCAATATATTTTAAATATGCATGTATTAGAAAAGTTTTTCAAAGAGCATGTGCCATACAGATACCAAAAAAAAAAAAAAAAAAAAAAAAAAAGAAGTTGAAAATAATGTTGAAATATTTTACATACATGACGCAAAAGAATTTAGAAAAATATTGCAATTAATTACATAGATCTATATCTAAAATTTTGATTTGATAATATAGGCTGAATTTTATGTTTTTTTTAATTTGTTGAAAAACTGAAGCCAGTTTTTTTTTTTTTTTTTTTTTTTTTCTTCTCTTATCGCGTATAGATTTTTGTCAATGCAGAATGTCTACCGACACAATTTTTCCCGTGACTCTTCTGCCAATTTCAGTATATGGTAACTTTTTTAGTATGTTTCGATAAAAATCTATACGTAATGGAGGTCACCAACTTCCCATAGCGCAGTACTAGTGTGACGTTAAACTCACCCAACCAACCCACCTATACGTGAGGGAGAAAAGTTAGCTTCATTTTCGGTTTCAGCATACAATGTATATCAGCAATAATTAGCTGAAATAATAAAATCAAATTTTACCAACATTATTTTTATAAACTTGTGTTATTAGTGGCTATTTTGAATTTTAGAAAAGTTTCTACAAACTGTTATAAATATTCTAAAAAAAAAAAAAAAAAAAAAAGACTTAGTTTTCTGACATGAATTACCTTCAATATATGACCTAACACAATTTTTACAGTGCTTTAGTCAAACAATATTTATTCATTCATTTTTTTTTTTTTTTTTTTTTTTTTTTTAACAGATTTGGTAGTAGAAGTTCAATCGCAACACAACATGGTGAACCCGGAAAAAACACGAGTAGGTTTCCTAAAAAGAATATCGAAAATTAATTGTTAAAAAAACAAACTATCCAATTAGACTGGCTAGCAATGTTGACAATTCTAAATGAAGAACAATGATCTGTGAAAGTTCTAAGGTCATTATACTTGGATGATTCTTTTTAATATCATCTGATGGACTCTCGCGTAACTTACTGGTCGCCTAATATAGAACGGAAAAGACACAACTATATTCACAATCCATGGAATTCAAATATACAGCAATGTTTCCATGGGTAATCATGTATAAAGTCAGCTGCTATATTGATAGCCTGGAGTTCCCGGCAGTTTTCGATAGCTGTAGGGTTTTTCCGGCGTCAGGTCACGCAAAAACTTGTTAAATTGTGTGCTAGTGATACAAATCACGAAAGACAAACAGTTTCAAACTTGTTCAAAGTTCACAAGCACAAACCCTAGAGATACTGTATTTAAAAATAAATAAAATAAAATAAAAATCACAAAGGTGAAAAAGTCTTTATGGAAATCTAAAAAATGTAACTTAAGTAATAGCTTCTGGTAATTGCTAAAATGAAATCAAATAGGATTTTTCTTGGACAGCTTCATAGTAATGCTCAGCCGACAAAATATTATTAAGATTTTGGATTTATTTCTTTTTTTTTTTTTTTTTTTCAAACTCTTGTTCAATTTCTCACTTTTAAGATTCTTTTTCCGCTTCTTTTAGTTACAAATAAAATCCTATATACAGTATTTAAGCACGATTCCAAATATTTCAATGACTTTTTTTTTTTTTTTTTTTTTTTTGTGGGGGGGGGGGGGGGAGAAGACGACAGAATTGTCATTATTATTATTAATATTATCACACAAAAGGGTTTAAATTACGGATCATAATAACGTAAATTTGATCTCTCCTTTTTTTTTTTTTTTTTTCTTTCTCTCCTTCATTCGGAAAACTTTAACTATCGATATATGTAGAATATTTTATTTGAAAAGTGTTTATTATTATTATTATTACGAAATTAAAATTATATGCTTTGTATTATTTTTCGGGGGGGGGGTTAAAATGCTAAGCGATAAATCAAAAAACATGAGTTCAGATAAAGAAGACAGAAAATACGTAATTTTAAAATCAATATATATTCTCAATGTAATTTTTAAAAGGGAAGGTCGTACTTAATATTGCAAGGATTTACCTCATAATGCAAGAAAAAAAAGGGGGGGAGAGGTGTTTAAAATGCTAAGCAATAAATCAAAAAATATGGTTCAGATAACGGAGGCAGAATACATAATTTTAACATCAATATACATTTTCAAAGTGATTTTAAAAGGGAAGGTCGTGAAAGGATTTACCTCATAATGCAAAGTATGTTTTCGACATTGCATTAATGTTTTCATAACATTGCATTAATTTTACTTCCATTACCCGACTACCGTAGGTAATGGAAGTATTGTATTCGGTCCAAAAATTCAACGTCGAATTTTCACCTGATTTACATGTTTTAAGGTCTCCTGAGTCCAAAAAAGTAGTTTTTGGCAATTGGTGTGTGTGTGTGTGTGTGTGTGTGTGTGTGTGTGTGAATGGGTATGTGTGTGGGGAATATTCTGACTATCATATCTCCGAAATTAATAAAGATAGAACTACGAAACTTCAGAAATGAGACAGGTCTGGTGTACTGATGAATTATCCATATTTTGGTGAAAATTGAAAAACCGTAATTGGGACCGTAAGTCCGTATCTCAAAAACGGCTCTAACGATTTTCTTCAAATTTACTACATAAACATTCTATTAGATGTCCTTCGAATGATATAGTTGGTTAGTTCAGGAAAATTGATAGGTGCCCTGTATAAATAGCTCAATTTCAGGTCTCGCAAGTACGTTTTTTTAAAAAAGGCTGTACGGATGTTTTTTTTTTCAAACTCGCCATATTCACTCTCCTTTAACCCGATCAGGTTATCGTATTTTTCGGCACCTTGTCAGTATATCATGGGTCGCTGAAGACCGGAGCAATGTTAGAACACGTAATTTTTAATGAAAAAAAGTCATAAAATTTTTGAACACTCTTGAATACTTCTAATTTAAGGGCAGACAAATGAATATTGCAAAAGAAATTTAAACAAATATTTTATTTTTCATCAGAAATACGCCCATTTCTATAAATAGCAGGCATTTACTAAAAATTTATAAATTGAAATATTTGAAAAATTCAAATTGCATAATAAAGTTTAAGAATGGTATTTTTACGAAAAAGTCATGGGCATGATAGATCTGATAGGTATTTCTTCGATACGTGGATTCTGACGGATAAGACATAAGAAAAATGGCTCGGGTCTGTAATGACCCACGGTAACCTGGTCGGGTTAAATATCCTTTTGTATGTAATTATTGTTTTCCGGTCAATAATTAAGCATGCCAAGTTTTGGTAAAAGTTGGTATCTCAAAAACAGCTCTAACGATTTTCTTGAAAATTGTTACATAAATCAATTTTAGATATCCTTTCTCGAATAATGCGTGGCTATTACATGAAAATTAACAGTTATCCTGCTTAGGTAGGTAACTTTTAGAACTCGGAAATTGGTGTTTCAAAAAATAACTCTACCATTTTTTTTCTTATTTTTTAACTTGCTAAGTAAACTCTGTTTTACATGTTCATATATCAGTTTTCTGATATAAGAAATTTGTTAGGTGTCTACTTCGTTAGGTCAATTTTATGTCTTCTGATCACATTTTTAAAAATTGCATATAATACGTGAAATAGTGGGTAATGGAAGTCGTGTGGTTGCTTCACACCAGATTTTTTTCATAACAGTTTAACGTGTATTAAAACACACAGAAAATTTAATAATTTTACAAGTTTAGTACCAAAATGATAATATACTGTACCGCCATTTCGTTATTTTATACATAAAGAGACTATGCAGCTGATTTTGTCAAATAAGACTAAGCGGCAAATTCAAAATTTAACAAGCAATGGCTGTTTTTTTTTTTTTTTTTTTTTTTTTTTTAACATTTTGGGTGTTACTACAAACATGAGGGTCGACAGTGATATCATACTGATATAATATTTTAAAATAAATTTAAGTTTTGAATAATTTGGTACTCTGGAAAAAAAATTACGATAGTAAGCATATGAAACAATTTCGATGTCGAATTAGCGAACAGAACTGTTGTTACGAACGATATGTTTGACTTTATAATTTCTGAAATCATATTTCTACGTCACTATTCGACGATCAAAACGCTTCGATGTGTTCGTAATAGCAGCCTTATTCTATTTTAAGTTGGAATTTTTGTACAACTCCCTTTTCATTTTTACTTTTTTCTTTAACTTGCTTTATAATTCCCTAGACGACTACAAAAATAATAATAATAATAATTGGCTGAAAATGTAGCTACAAAGGCTACAAAAACTTTGCAAATTCATAATGATTGTTTATAAAGAGATGGTTTTGGAGTAGAGATACTTAAAATTTTTGCATAATTTTGAAAGCAAAGAAATGTATTACTATTAGCCAGTGACTATACGTAACCATACAGCTATTAAAAAAAATATATATATGGAAAAAGAAAAAGCAAAAATCTCAAACAGACCCGATGCTCAGGCAGAATAAAATAAAAGTCAGAAATTTCGAGTTTTATTAGCTCCTCATGTATGTGGTTAAAAGTTAATACACTCCTTCTCATATTTATAAGGACACTTTATATTTTGAAATAACTAATGTAAAAATAATTGTGAACAAGATTATACTAAGTGCACTTAATACATCTAGTATTCTAAAAACCAAAACTGCTATAATTTTTTTAAATGAAACAAAATTAATAAAAAATAATGCAAAAAATATTTTTTTCCATGTTTTTAGATGTTCATAATTATAGGGACAATCAAGATTTTTTCGTGTTATTTAACTTACTAGCGGATAAATTACAGTTGACATGCGAATTTGTTAACTACTGGGCTAGATTAATTCATATATAAGCCTTTAATTTTTCTTGGACGAACATTATTGATAATTCCTCGAAAAAAAGAACGTTCATGTCGTGAAGTATGATAAATGTGTTTTTTAAGTGGAAGGATAATTTCAATCCGCCGAATTTCTAATGAAATTTGAAGATCTAAAATTGCTGAAGGAAATGTGATCAAACGTTGAACTGCTGGTTCGATAGGAGAGAGATCTGATGCAAAATCGGAGTTGTTTTACAGAGATCGAAGACTCATAATTCCTCTTACTGTTCTACTCATAATGACTGCTGCTGAATTTGCTCGTAATTTTTAACGAAAGGTTAGGGTCCACATTTATGCATGTTTAAAATAATTAATAATATGCTAAAATGAATTAAAAACCTTCAATAATCAATCAGCATTTAATGGGGGAAAGAACGTCTGTGTTAAAGTTGAATAAAGACAATATTACATTGGTAAAATTTTGCATTTTCGGATTGAAAACATTTTATTATTGATTAACCAAATGGTTTTAACCAGTTAATGACATGATCTGAAGATAGCGAAAGACAGATAAGATTTTTTAAAGTCAGATATGAATCGGGCATTTTAAAGGTGGATCTATGGTGCTCTGGAGAGCTGCTTCTACTGAAGGCAGAATGAATTTAGTAATTTTTTCTATTATTATGAACATCAAGACAATATCCGCAAATTTTAAACGTGGAATTATCAGATTTTTGTTATATTTTGGGGGGTAATAATATTTTTTTCAACAAGACTTACATTTTTGCTCTACTTTTAGAGCAATAGGGAATATTTTGAAGAAAGAAACTTCCGTATTATTGCCTTTCCCATGGCCTAAAAGTTGAAAAAACCTTATTTATGGTATTAGAAAAGTTCATGCAAGTGGAAAGCAATTTTAAATAGTTTAAATGTATTAAGAATATCATATATGCTATATGAAATAGTATTGAAACTGAATATTAAAAAAAAAAAAAAATGTTTATATATATGACAGAGAGAATGTCTGACTGTCCCCATAAAATATTAATTTAAGAAATAACTGAAAAAATTACTAAAATTCGAGCTGTCCTTATAATTGTGAACACCTGAAAAATCATCTTTTTACGATATTTAAAGTTGTTTAAGATAGAAAAACGATAAAACTTTTAAAATATAGTCTATTAATGAAATTCAAATTAATAAAAAATACATTTGTTTAAATAATAGTGTTCAGTGTTTAATTAATAAAGAAAAACGGGTGTCCTTATAATTATGAGAAGGAGTGTATAACGGGAAGTTGTTCGGCCTGAGCTTTTGAGCCATGTATTTTTAAAAATATATTTGTAGCTAAAATGTAACTGTTATTTCATACATTCGTGATATTTTTAGATTCCGTGCAAACAGCGAAGCTTACTTCTAGTAAACACACGCAGTCACCAATAAAGGAACCATGATGACCCGCGAGTTTGGTGGACCGTGAATCGCTTTTCCTTTCACTGCTGAGTTTCACCAAACTTTTGTCGGACGTTTGGCGTTTATCAACTCCTGTTGGCCAAGAGTGCATTCGAAAGCATGAGCTGGAATTCCCGTGTTTTGTTTTTCAAAAGCTTTCTCTTTATTTTCGTTTGTCATTTGCATGGACAATCAACTGAAAGGTCGAAAATCAGAAAATGAGATGGCTTCGATTTTTCAGCAGTTTGTAACATTTCGTTAGACATCATTGTTAGTTCTTGCACGAATTAGTCTTGTATTAGTTATACAGAGTGCTTTTAATTTACTGTAACAAACATTACAGATTGATAGAACATTTTAGAGTAAAAATTTAATGTTTAAGGTACGAGAGTGCAAATCAGGTATTCGTTTAGAAGTATGGAAATTCCACTCAATAGTGAATCAAGAAATTTGTTCTAAAGGCTCTTTTTTACTTCTTAAAATTTCCCAGTCTGCAGCAGCAAATCCCATGTTGTTCTATGAGGAAATTTGTTTGTAGAATTATTCCGTATGACATTACTTAATATCTATATATATATATATATATATTAAAAATGATACTAATATTAAAATTTATAGAAAATTACTAAAATAAACGATAGAGAATGATCAATCTAAAGGCTACAATTTAGTTAATTAAAAATGACCAAAACAAAATAAATGGAAATGAATGAAAGCATGACAATTTCCTAACTTTATCAAGGGCACAGTTCGAAGCAAGTACAAAATGGTTTTCTGTGTCAAAGTGAGCCAAAACTAAATTTTCTCATTTAACCTATGCCCAAATCATTTTCTGAACCGAAAATCATAGAAGAAAATAAACTCAAAATAGCTAAAGAAACAATATTCATATATTTCGTTTCCGCATTCATGATTTTATAACCGTCAAACTTGCTCTTGTTTTCTAAAAATTTATGTGTTTAATTTTTTAAATTTTATTCTGAAGATATAAAATACGAAAAATGCATTTAGTTTCTTTTTCGCATTTTTTAGCTCGAAAATAAAATATTATTATTATTATTGTTGTTGTTGTTGTTGTTGTTGTTATTATTAAGGAAAACAAGAAGAAATTTAACAATTATGAATTTCCTTGATGATAAAACGGTTGAGGTTGAGTGGGTCATACGTCGCACTAGTGCAAAACTATGAGTAATTGCCGTCGGTCTACCTAAGCATGGTCCGTAGACAAGCATCGCAATTTTGATCTTCAACGGGGGGTTTGGTTCCTCCACTTCAATGACCCTGAGGTACAATTTGAATGGATGAAAAAGCGTAATTTTTTTTTTTTTTTTTTTTTTTTTTTTTTTTTAAATGCATTAGGTATTCAGTAATTCTCATAACAAATTTCGCTACCAAATAGCATGGGCTTTGGCTGTTGGTGATGATACGTAAATTATCCCCTGAATTAATAAATGTGAAAATATTATAATCCAATGCTTATCTGCAACTTTCACACACAATTTCCTGTGAAATGTGGTAGGGATATGAAAAGTAATTATTATATCAGAATCCACGTCATGGTACACTGTTAAAAACTTCGGTACGAGGTTGAACCAAAATTTGGTACTATAATAGTTGCAGTAAGCTATGTTAAACCAAAACCTGGTACTACAGTGGCAGCTACCAATGATGCTAAAACCTCCTACCATCATTTAGTGCTTTTTATAGAAGAACCCCCCCCCCCCCCCAAATCATAGAAAAAGATTTCTTCAAGATTCCAGCTACTAAAATACCAAGATACGGTTAAAGCAAGCACCCAATTATGGAAAAAGATTTCACCATTTAATAGTCGTAAGTAATGTGCACCATGTTGTGTTTCAATCTAGCACAAAATATTTAACAATTATAATGCTGAATAAAACATATATTCTTTTGAACGTCCTGTAAGTAAACATGACATTACTGATCTAGATAGTTGCATTATTTTCAGTACTTCTTGTGATAATGTCACATTTCGCACATTTCGCATGAAACAAGATATGTTTTAAAAAAAATCTTTACACTGTAAAAAATATGTCCTATTATCTGCCAGAAATTCTCTGTAAATTGAGAAAATACGCGTAATTTACGAAAAAATTACGTTGTCAGAACGTACTTTTTCAGATTACAGAGAATTTATGGCAGCAAATAGAATATATTTTTTACAGTACCTCATTATTGTGAAAATTATACGTAAAAATCTTTGTTTTCGCTTGCAGTCAGATAGTCTGTATATGAAAATGAATAAGTTATTGAATTTTTATATATTGAAATCTTGGTTTCACGATATAAAAATTTTGGAGTGACTCCACTCGACTTTCCGAACATTAACCCATTAACCGCCAAAACTTGAAATAATGATTCTTTTCTAAATACAAACAGTAATACTCCTTATTTTGATCATATATAAAAATAATTTAAAATAAAATTATTAAAATTAGTCTTATCTTACTAAATACAGGGTGTTGTATTTGTACAAGTTCAGTGGAATAAGAAATATATAATGAAGACAAATAAATGTTTACGGAAATTTCCTTGTGGGAGTATAAAACACCAAACACTACAGATGACTTCAAAAGTAAGTACTTTATTGTGAAACTTTTTTTTTTTTTACAAGCTATGTAAACTTATTCAAATATGCTGATTTTCAAAAATTTTGGATTGGTTAGTGCTTTTCAAGTTTCAAATTTATTTTTAAATATAAAATTATTTTTCAGATAAAATATTTTGTAATAAAATAAGCATCTATCCTTTCCTTATTTAAAAACAATACTTAATATAAAATATCTTTTTTGGTTTGCGGTTAAATGCAATTATTTCTGGTGTTGCGTGAACGCAACACCAGCGGGTAATGGGTTAATTAATTAACGGTTGTTCAAATAAATTAAAGTAAGAGAAATCATTAAATAAACAAAAGAGATAATTATAATAGGATGTTTGAGTACTTTTACCCCCAAATAGCATGTTGTTTAATTTATCGCTATTGCACTTCAAAGAATTTGAACCTTTGGGTCATAATGATAAAGAACTTTTCGTTCTGTCCCTGAAACAATTTAAAAGTGCTAGATCAGCCAAAATCTGTACAGTTTGTGCGGCGCTGATCTATAAGATATATATAATTTTTCAGTTCTTTAAAATAAGGTGTTCAGATACAATCGCATTTTACATAATTTGATAGGCTATAATGATGTAGCATTATCTTTTGTGTCTCTGTAAAAAAAAAAAAAAAAAAAAAAAACACCTGTAAGGGTTAGATTTACCAAAATCTACACATTTCATGCGACAATGACCTATAACATATATATCATTTTTCAGTGCATTCGAATAAGACGTTTAGACGCTGCCACATTTCAAATAATTTGAGCCCATAGGCCCTAATGATAAAGAAATTTCCTGTATCCCTGTAAAAAAAATCTATGCATGCTAGATTCACTAAACTCTATATAGTTTTTGCAATTGTGACCTATAACATGTATATAAACTTTCAGATCAATCGAATGAAGTATTTAGACGCTATCGCACTTTAAATAAATGGAGCCCATAGTCCATAATGATAAAGAATTTTTCTTTGTGTCCCTGTAAAAAAAAAAAAAAAAAAAAAAAAAAAAAAAAACTTTGAGTACTAGATTCACCAAAATCAACAGGGTTCGTGCTATGGTGACCTGTGACATACGTACTAACTTTCATCTCATTCGAACAAAACTCATTCAACATTCTGTGTGTCGGACAAGTGATATCTTTTTAATACTAGTGTGTCACTTCTGTATTTGCAGGAAATATTAAAAAAATATAAAAAAAAAAAATTCTGACGCTTTTATGGAAACAAAACTGTAATTTCATTAATAATAAAACTCCATTGGAAGCGTTTAAAGTCATTATTAGAGTAATATTATATAAATATTTATAGACAATACTGTCATCTATTGCTAAAATGTAGAAAAGAAAAAAAAAGAAAGGGAAAAACAAAAGGTTTATTCATAAACAAAATAAGTTTCAACCTTGAATTTGGAAAATCCTTGTAAATTTGTTTGACATTAAAATTGCTATATAGTCTTGAGTAAAATTTTATTCTCTCAAGAAAATTTTTTAGCTTAGAATATCATTTATACGTGATTCACATGGTACAAAAATCTAATTTTGTACTCTCTAAAAACGGCAAATTTCACTATAAAAACGAAAGTTTTGAAGCAGTTATTTTTAGCTAAGGTATAAAATACACGAGTTCGTTGTGAACACATAAATTATTCACTAATTTACTTGTTAATAAATAAATAAAAGTTTACATAGAATCAAACGTGTTTTGTCTTTCTTACCAAGAACTATTTCAACGAGCAAGTTGGCTTTTTTTTTTCTCTCTCTCTCTCTTTGCTGTTATTATCAAATACAGCTTTCTTATCTATTGTCACATCACTAAAAAAGAAGTGAAACTTATTGGTATGAAAAATGTCATTTTCGGAACTTCTATTCATAATTTGCGTAATAACCTCAAAACTCTTTAAAATTAGTTGCTATAAAAGTTTTGCTTTCAACAAATACACGGTCAACTATAATGTTTTTTAGTTGCTTTTATTTTATTCGAACAGAACAAATCTTTATCCGGCAACAACGGAAAACATAGTCACGGTTTTTGATTGGGAATAAAACTAAATATTACGCACCGGTAGCAAACTGAAACGAATTCTTTTCGAATATAAAGCAAACAAAACGCTACGGCATACATTTTTTTTTTATTAGTTTATCATTGAATTTTATTGTCGTTAAGAAAAGTTTTCGAGTCTAAGAATGTAAAGTTACAGTGGAAAACGAAACGAACTGTAATTGTTGCCAAATGTGTTATTTGAAAAGATGCAAACATGTATAAAACTAATTGTAAATATGCTTTCATAAGTCAAATATTTTAAATTGAGCAAGATTATTTCGTTGGCAGACAGAACTCAGAAAAATTATATAAAAAATTCTCAGGCAAAAATTATCTTTGCTTGAAAACTTATCTTCGCGTCAGTCTAACATTTTGGGAACAAACGTTGCATTGTAAAAAAGTTCTACGACATTCCGTTTCGGAAAAGGCAACTAGTTGCCAGTGTTGCCAAATTTAAGGACTTTTTTATTCAATATCTACCACTAAACTTTAATTGTAACGGTTGCTTAATCACTTCGATGATTAAATGCCTATTATGTGTATCAAATATCACACTTCAAATTTATTGGTGAAGGTGATTATTGAATAAAAAAAAAATCCCTAAAATTTTGGCAACACTGTTAGTTGCTTTTTCTGAAACAGGCCGATTCGCTTAAATTTTGATTTGCAACTCGATTCGTTTCAGATATGTAACGAAACTAACAATTTCGATAAGGAAACGATTTTGCAAACGACAACTATCATTACTAAAAAGGTTGGTTTCGTTGCAAATTTAAAATAAATCGTGTTGTAAATTAAAACGTTTCGTTCCCAAAAAAATCGATTCGTTTCAGAAAATGCAACTAGTTTCCTTTTCCTGAACGAATTATATTTTTTGCTTTTTACAGTATGTATGACCCCGATACTACGAAATGTGGCTGAATAGTCTATTACTAAAACTTTTGCTTCTCGAAACCAAATTTTTGAATTTTTGACGTAATAATCGACTCACGTAATCATCAAACGCAGTTATATGTATGTTTCAAAAGAGGTTTAAAGAATAATGATCCTGGGAATTTTTGTGCTACTCTAACCTTACAAAATTTTACTAATTTTTGGAGAAATTTAGCAAATTGAGGAATTAGCCATTATTATAAGTCGTAGCAAATTTTTGTATGATTCGTTCATTACAATATTGAAATTGGCATATTGAAAATAATTGGCGTTGATAATGATTGGCATATTGAAAAATTAATGTTTTTTAAAACGTGCAGTACATAGGGCTCCTTTTGTATGAGGGTCCGGGGCACAACTACAGGGATCGCCGTAATTTTTAAAGCTCATCTGAATACACCTTAAATACTGATCACGATAAGCGCATAAGAGACCAATTTTTCATGAGTGCGGTTTCAAATTTCTATACTACAAGTAAGACAAAAAACCCTTTGTGATTTTAATGTACTATTTTTGGAAGATGTGAATCAGATTATCTCTGAAAACAGCTAATATTAAATTTTAATTGTTTTTGTTCATAAACAGCTCATTGATAAAAATATACTTGCACAAACAAACAACGGAAATAAAATCATTCTTATAGAATTCCTGAAAAAGTACTTTTAAAAAATTTACATTTTAGATTTAGATTTATGTGGGTTAAACATTAAATTTTCATCATTTTTGTATTTATTCAATTGAATACAATTGTCAAATTATTATTTTTAAAAAATCTGGTGTGAAACAACTACACGACTTCCATTACCCACTATTACACGGATTATATGCAGTTTTTGGTGATAATGTGATCAGAAGATATTAAACTGACCTAACGAAGTAGCAACCTAAAATTTTTCCAGTAAGAGAAACTTGATACACGCGTAAAGACATATAAAACAAAGTTTACATAGTGAGTTAAAAATTAAGAGAGAAAAAAAATGGTAGGGTTATTTTTTGAAATACCAATTTCCGAGATCTAAAACTAACCTACCTAAGCAGGATGACTGTTAATTTTCCTGTAATAACCACGTAATACATGAGAAAGGATATCTAAAATGGATTTGTATAAAAATTTTCAAGAAAATCGTTAGAGCCGTTTTTGAGATATCAACTTTACCAAAACTTGGCAAACTCAAATTATTGACCAAAAAACAACAATTACATACAAAAGGAAATTTAAAAGGGAGTTAATATGGCGAGTTTAAAAAAAAAAAAAAAGTACAGCCGTTTTTAAAGGAACGCACTTGCTATTCCTGAATTTGAGCTATTTATCCAGGATTCCTATTAATTTTCCTGAATTAACCAACTATATCATTAGAAAGGACATCTAATAGAGTGTTTATATAGCAAATTTGAAGAAAATCGTTAGAACCGTTTTTGAGATACGGACTTATGGCCCCACTTCCGGTTTCGGATGCCCCACTTGCGGTTATCTAATTTTCACCAAAATTTAGAAAATCCGTCTCTACACCAGACTTGTTTCAATTATAAAGTTTCGTACTTCAATCTTTATTAGTTTTCGAAATATAATAGTCAGAAGATTCCACACATAGTTGCGTAGTTTTATCTTTATTAGTTTCGGAGATATAATAGCCAGAAGACTCCCCCACATACACACACACACAAACTGACTAATTGCCAAAATCTACTTTTTTAGACTCCGGAGATCTTAAAATGTTTAAATCAGATGAAAACTCGATATCAAATTTTCGGACCGAATATAATACTTCCATTACCTAAGGTATAGTCGGGTAATGGAAGTAAAGAAAAAAGAAATAAATAAAAAAAAATGCACGTATAAAAAAGGGAATTTATTTGCACAATAAACAATATTTCGTCCTCTTACTAAAGACACTACAATAAAATGCAAAATGAATGCATAATTTATATATATATGTATATATATATATATATATATATAATATATATATATTTTATATATAAATATATTTATATATATTTGTATATATTATATATATATATATACAGGGCGCGAAATTTCTTCTCGCTAGCTCGCCATTGGCGAGTGGAAATTTTACTGTGGCGAGTAAAATTTCAGTCTAAATGTAGACAGAATTCTTACAGTATGCAGTGCTACGAAAAATAAATAAATAAATAAATAAATAAAAAATTATCAATTTGCCGTTACGAGTTTTCTGTGGTTTCCTTCGATACTAGCGTAAATTTAGGCTAGGACCTCTTAGAAAGACCCCACGGAGGACTCTCCTACTCAGGCCTAGAGCCCTAGTGCAGACATTTGGTGTTAATTACAACACTACCACCTCCTAATATGCAAAATTTAGTTGAATTCATTTTATGTCCCCCTGGCAAAAACTTTCTCACAAAGCGACTGTTTTCTTCAATGAACAAAATGTAGACATGTGGAAAAAAAAAATCCCCTTTATATACCTACTTTAAAAACTTATTAACTACTAAGACTAATTTAGGTTATACTTGTGAGAACTTTTATAAAATGTCGATAAAGAATGCTTCGTTGAAACAAATCGTTTGATCTGCCGAATAATTTTATTTTTTCATTTGCCAATTTTATTTTTTCTTTTATGATTATGATTTTAATAAAAAAGATGCCACCAACTTTTTTTTTTTTTTTTTTTTATGTAATTGCATGAAAGTACCACAGAAAAAAAAATTTGTAGAAAATAATTAATAATTAAAAAAAAAAAATCTATATTGTCTATTGACACCTATATAAATTAGGGATTTTTCCTCTCGTATCCGTATATTATTAATTTAAATTAAGGTATACTGATCCAAATTCATCATTTGAGATAAAAATGGTTCCACAGTTTATGTAAAATAGCTTTGAATCGGTTTTTTAATCATTTTCATTCAATTTTGTGTCCTCTAAAATGACATTTTTTTCAAAATTGAATGTCTTCTATTTTCTTATAAAATAAGACATTGCATTATTTCTCCCCTTTTTCCAATGAAAAATTCGGATCACCTTATACATAAAAAGTAGTGTAAGTTAATAATATTTTGTGGCGAGTGACTTTTTTTTTCAGCGAGTGTAATCTAAGTTGAAATTTCGGGCCCTGATATATATATTATATATATATATATATATACAATGTATTACGAAAGTACATAATATGAGCAATCTCGGGATAATAACTTAGACACATACTATGATTTTCAGACACATACAATCAATGTAAGGATAAAATGGTTTCTTCCATTCTAATTTTTCGATTTTATTATTATTATTATTATTATTATTAATGTATACATGAGTTCTTATCATTCCAGTTTAATTTTAAATAATTCCTACAATTTGGAAAAAAAAAAAAAAAAAAAAAAAGATTCATTTGTACCTATTTCATAGTCGTCATTCAAATAAAAAATAACTTATGTTACTTAACGAATGAGGAGTAATTAGGTATAACTTACGTTATACATTTCACTACTTAATCTTTGATTCCTCGGCAGACTTTTATCATTTTTTTTCTCCAAATCAAATATATTTATCGCATTAGAGATTTTGACTGTTCACATTAATTATTTTGTGAAGCAGCAGTTTAAAGCAAGAGAAAAACAGAATTGTCCTCCAACAAAACATAAAAACCTGCTTTCCAGAGGATAAATGATGTGATACACTCTTGTTGCCAGGTCAGAGAGCAGATGTTAGATATAGAGGGCATTTTTAAATGATGCAAGCAAAGTATAAAAGCAAACTTAGACAGATAGTAAGGTACTCTGTGAATATTCAGTTTTCTGAGAACATAAATGATTTAGGTTGTTGTGGTTGGTTGTGTGTCTTAAATCCGATTGACTACACAAGGGTGGAAGGTCTTCTGTGGGGGGTCTTTCAAATTATTTAGGACATTTCGAAGTAAAAATCCAACAAAGTATGGCATTTAAGTAAAAAAAAACATTTTTTTTTTTCTTTTTTTAACATTAGAAGCTTTTTATTGCGGAGCCCTAAAAAGCATAAAATAAAATTTTATTGTGGCAAAGACATGCTATAAAGAAATGAAAGTTTAAACACTAAGAAAATTTTAGAGAAAAATATAGATATTTCACTTTGGCAAAAGATGAAAATTTTTAAATATTCAAAATAGTTTAAAAAGCATTCGAGACCAATATTCTTAGTTATTAGTTTTTGGTATAATTATTCGTTAAGCCATAAATTTCAAAAGTCTCGAAAGCTTTTTTAAAATATTTTGAATGTTTAAAAATTTTCATCTTTTGCCAAAGTGAAAGATCTATATTTTTCTCAAAAGTTTTCTTAGTGTTAAAATTTTCATTTCTTTATAGCATGTCTTTGCCACAATAAATTTTTATTTTATGCTTTTTAGGGCTCCACAATAAAAAGCTTCTAATGTTAAAAAAAAAAAAAAAAAAAAAAAAAAAAAAATGCTTTTTTATTTAAATTTTTATTTTGTGCTTTTTTGTTATAAAAGCTTCTTTAAAAATTAATCAAAATTTCTTAGGATACTGTGCAGGCAACTAAAGATTTTCTTTTATCAATTGACATCTTTTCTTTTAATTATTTGCAAAAACATAAGCACATCGGCCTTCGAGGATCGAACCCACAACCATCGCGTTATTAGCATGACGCTCTAATCAAAAGTCAAAGTACAGTCAAGAAAAATCATAGAAAATGCTAGAAAAATCTAACAAATACGTAAAAAAAAAGAGTTCTTAAATGCATTATTAAAATATTTTGAATATTTAAAACTTTTCATCTCTCGCAAAAGTGAAATATCTTTATTTTCTTTAAAATTTTATTAGTGTTGAAACTTTTATTATTAATATTATTATTATTTTGTTTATAACATGTCTCTGGAAGAATAAAGTTTTAATTTATGCTTTTTAGGACTCCACATTAAAAAGCTCTTTTTTTTTTTACTTAAATTTTTCTTTTGTGCTTTTTAGTTACTAAAAAAAAAAAAAAAAAAAAAAAAAAAAAAATCTTAAAAAAATTAATCAAAATTGCTTAGAATAGTGCGTAGACCATGAAAGGTTTGCTTTTAATAAATGATATTCTATTAATTATTGCAAAAAAGTAACACGTCGGCCTTCGAGGACCGAACTCACCACCATCGCGTTATAAACATGACGACTATGCCAGCGAGCAATGTGAAAATTGCTTACATTTACTTTAAAGTGAAGACGCCTAGTTTTTTAGCTTGACACGAAGACACGATGACAAAATTCATTTTCAATAAAAAGGCTTCTAATATATGTAAAAATAAGTGCAATATAGGGATATATGTAAGTATATATGTAAGTATAACATAGATACACAATAAGCATACGCTTGTAAAAACAACGAACGAAAAAAAAAAAATCATCCTTAATAGAATTTCTGATGACATATCTTTAAAAAAAAAAATTGCATTTTACATTTACATTTATATAGGTGAAACATTTAAATGTTCATTATTTTTCTAAACAGTTCAATACAATTGTTTTGTTAAAAAAATAAATAAATAAATAAAAATATATGCGTATTCAATTAATAATAATAAAAATAAAATAAAAATAAGCAATAAAAGGATATTATTCATAAAATAAACAGAACAATGTTTTGTGTTATCTTTGGTTCACAGAAATCTTTTTCTAAGAAAAGTTATGATAAAAAATTATAACAAATAGTTACATGAAATATTATTTATCAACCATGAATATTTTTTTAGATAAATTGGAGTGTAACGTTTACATAAACTGGAGTGAATTTTTTCTGTCAACTATGTGTAAAGTGCCAGAGCCGGGCATCGAACCGGGAACTTTGCTTATTGCGTGGATGTTCTGCCACTGTGCCACCCTGGTTGATGATCAACTCAATAAGTTTTATATAACACTTTGTTGTGGGAGAATTGCTGAGTTGGTAATCAGCCAGGATGGTTCAGTGGTACAGCATCAGCACAATAACCGGAGTGCTCAAGTTTGATTCCCGGTTTTGGCATTTTTCGCTTAGTTGGCGCAGAAAATTAAACTTTACACTCCAATTTCTCTAAATAAAAAGTTACTATTTGAAAAAAACTGAAATAAATAAAAAATAAAACAAAATTATTTGTTTATTTCAAGTATCACGAAAGTATACCGTAAGAGCATGTATCGCGACAATGATTGCCTTTTCTTTCTCAGACATATACAATTAATATAAAAATAAAAACAGAAGTTTTTTTTCAACTCTAATTTTCCGTTCGCTTCATAATTAAGTAAAGTTTATATGAATTCTCCCCGTTTTAGTTTCATTTAAAATAATTTCTGCAATATGAAACAATGTTTTCATTTGTATGTTTTACTCTCCGTTATTCAAATTAAGAAGAGATACTTCAAGTTATACATTTCACTTTTAATCTTCGATTTCGCGGCAGATTTTTATCTTTTTTCCTCCAAATTAAATATATTTGTCGCATTAGGGTTTTCGATTCCTACCATTAATTATTTTGCCAAGCTGCAGTTTAAAGAAAAATAGAATCCTGCAGCAAAAGATAAAAACCGGCTTTTTTTGGAGAGAATAAATGATATATTTTTGCTGCCAGGTCAGAGAGCAGATGATATTAGATGACGTTTAAAAATGATGCAAGTAAAGAAGCGAACTTACAGATACTACAGTTTTCTATAAACATTCAGTTTTTTGATAACATAAATGATTATTTCGAGAGGAAAATCTGGTAAAATACGACAGGTAAAAAAGCATCTAAAAATAGGTCACAACTTTAAAAAACATTTTCTTTTTTAGGGGGACAGGACAATTGTTTCAAAGAAAATAGGTCACTTGATTTTTTTTTTTTTTTTTTACCTATCAAGTTTTAAAAATGTTTTATAAATTTGAAAGAACAACCAGCAAAAGAAATTTTAAGAAATGCATACAGTAGCCGTTGCTTAAAGTAAAAAATATCTCTTTCTCTCTATTTATTTATTTATTATTTTTCTTTCTTTCTTTTTTCTTTTCTTTTCTTTTCTTCTTACTTTTTTGTACGTTTAGACAGCTGAATTTTTTCTTATCTGTTTTTTCCCTGATGCATCAAGTAAAAAATATTTAAAATAAAGTTGAGAAAAAACGTACGAAAGAACTTTCAAGAAAATAATATAGTAACCATTGCTAAAGAACGCAATACAGTTATCATAAGTGTATATTATTTATATGGAAGAATACTAAAATATAAAAATAAATAAATGTCCTGTTGTCATAACTTAAATTCTGTTTGTAACAGAATTAAGTATCTATTAGTTAGAAAACAAATACTGACTTAAGTTTATATATATATATATATATATTTGTTAAGAAAGGACACTGAGGAAATATATCTAACGAAAATATATATTAAAAAAAATCGTACATCTACTTGGAATTCATATATATATTGGTGGTGTGTGGGGGGGGGGATATTATGGTTTTTCTATATTCAGTTTTCACACTAACAATGGTATAACTACAACATTAACTCTTTATTACTTTCTTCTGTATACATATATAAGAAGGAAATATTAGATTCGTGAAATTTTTTGTCTCCGGTTTTGGACAGATTTATGTTTTGAGATGTCCTTAAAATAATTTGATTATTTTCAGAAAAGTATGTATGTTTGTCCGTGTGTCTTTGTATGTTTGTCTGTATCAAAAATTTCGCGGACACTGTCACTCCCATCCAATGGGCAAAATTTAACCAAACTCGATAGTTGGACCTTGGCATAAATCAGTGCTGATTAGATTTTTGAATCGACAGGTGGAGGGATCTTCTATTTTCCCATAATTTTTAATATGGCAGTATAGGACAAAATTTTGCCTTAATGCATGTAATGATAATTATTTTTAACTTTCCAGTGTGAAATTAAACAAAAAATATTTATAATATTAATAGACAACCAGGGAAAAAAACATATGTACGGGAATTGCCCCCCCCCTCCCCCTCCCAGGAGGAAAGTACCATCCGGGGGCATAAGTTTAGAATATGAACATATCTTTCAAACGAACTCACCAATAACTTTAAAGTGATTGATTAAACCCCACAGCTATGATAATTTTATCGATTTTTTCCCCTTTTTAACAATAAATAAATAAATAAAAATATTACTTGTTGCCGCTTTGACTGCAGCACTCGTGCTTACTTTATTCGCCTGATGAAGGGTCTTGTGTTTTTCTGACCCGAAACAATTGTTGCGAGTTTATTGCATTTTATGGTGTTTATTCAAAGTTTGTAAGTAATATTTTTTACAACGCCAGTTTTGTGGTGCTTTTTTATTAAATAAATAAAAATGTTTCCTTTGATGTCGACAGATAATGACTTTCTTTCCACTTGTAGTATTATACTTCTCTGAGAAGGAAATCGTCTGTAATCATCACGGAAAATAATTTTAATAAATAACGCTTCTCGGCATGAAAATTGCTTCTGACAAAATTTCAACATTTTCTTATGTGAAAAGATCTCCTGAATCCGAATAGGACGCCCATTTTGTCCTATCACTCACCGTTTTTTTTTTTTTTTGGAACAGCCCCCTATTTTTATCATTTTTCGGTGATTTTATGGCTATAAATTTGATTTTTAGGGGGAGGGGAGATTATTTTAACCGTTAAATATCTTCTGGGGGGCTACAGAGTTGAAAAATTCTAAAACATGGACATTTGCTACAAGGGAATTTTTTTTTTTTTTTTTTTTTTTTTTTTTGGGGGGGGGGGGGGGGGATTTGCCGCTGAATTTGTGTATTACATATCTTTTATTTTTTTAATCTGTTATTAATGTTATTTTTAAACTTTATATATATATATATATATATATATATATATTTTTTTTTTTTGTTAGGTGTTAAATTAATTCTTTTTCATTCTTCAAATGAAATCCATGTTCATAAAATTATCGAACTGGGGAAAAAATTTGGGAGGGGTGTTTCTAGAAAATGGTGGGTAACTGGGTAAAAGGGGAGTCATATTCGAATTCAGGAGGTCATTTTATACAAGAATCAGCAAGAATGGTATCAGAACTCGAAATTTTTTCTTTCTTTTTTTTTACAGAGCAGTGCAATTTGTACTACGTGAATTTGTATAGGAAAATAGAGAGGAAAATTTTGTGATGGCCGTAATATACTAGTTTGCTATGCTGTTATACTTCTCTTTTATTCATTTACAAAATATAAAAGCCTCAAATGTGATATTTTAGCAAGAAATAGATAAGAGTTAAAAATTTTAAGCAAAAATCAAATAATGAAATAAAAGCTGAGATGTTGACCTTGTCTCTTTTTTAGTTGTGTTTTCTTGTAGCTTTATTATTTTAAATATTCTCATAAAAAGAAAATATATATTAATGTAATATTTTTATAATAATAAAAAAAAAAAATATGATTCTTAAAATAAATCCCTGAAAGTTTGTCAAAGTTAAAAAAAAAAAAAAAAAAGCTTTTATCTTGAATAACATTTAAGTTTCTTATACTTCTGAAAAGAGGTTAGGATTTTAATGAATTTTTACTTTCTCTTACCCATAGGGTCGAGAAAGTATTATTTTAGGGTCAAATTTTCGAACGTGAGTGTTTGTTATATTTACATGTTCTAAGGTCCCCTGAATATGAAAATCATGTTTTTAGCGAATGCTCTGTGTGTCTGTTATCAGCATATCTCAAGAACAAATAGTAGCAATGTGTATCATATAGGGATGCTACACTAAGCATTTCGTTGAGATGAAGCAAATGGTTCGTGTACAGGGACACTCGAAAGTATTCAAATACATTACGTCTATGGGGAAAATTGCAGGTAAGTAGAGTTTAACATCTATAGACTGCAGTAAACCAAATGAAACGAATATATATATTTTGTAATAGTCAACTGGGAAAAAATTTTTGTGTATGTAAGAACCTCGCCTCTCCCCCCCCCCCCGGGGGGAAGTCCCCCCTCGAGGAGAGTAAGTTTTCATGATGGGTATCTTTCAAAAGAGCTCGCCAATACCTTTCAAACGAATGGTTGAACCATCGATCTGCGTTAGTTTATAATAAAGTTATCGATTTTTTTTAATGTAATATTGAGAACTAATTCAACTTTTTTTTAATATATATTTATCGTTATACTACTTCTCTAATATGGTAATCGTCTGCATTATCATAAAAGATAAATTTTTTTTAAATAATAATTTTAATAAATTATTTTTTAATAACCGAATTAAATTATATATAAATATAGATGCATTAATGAAACGAGGGGTTGAGGGGGCGGTAACCGCCTCACACAGAACTAATTATCTTATAAAACTCTTCCGAAGCCTAATTTGAATTATTTAGCATAGGTTTACATAACAGTACTCGTTATCTTACCTCTTAATCCGCAACCTGTATTTATAGTATTAAATTTCAGGGTAAGAGAAAGTCGTGTGAGTGACACACCAGATTATTTATATCAAAAATAAGACTTTTCTAATTTTCATTTCATGAAAAATTATTGATAGTATCCTCCGTCAAGTTTACTCATTTTTAAGAGGTAGTATCACTGTACACATTTAATAAGAATTTTCACAATGGGACAGAAAAACAAATTAACTATACCAATGTTTATTATTTCATTATAATTTCTTTGCTAAAAAACTTTTATTATTTATCTTTTTTATAAATTTCGTAAAAAGAATTACTTTTTATGAAATATTTTTATAAATTTTGCACTAGACATATTTAAAAAGATGAGAATAGACATGCGATAAAATTCTTATTACTTAAAATTCTTTCTATTACTTACGTGTATGTAAAAATAAATAAAATATTTAAATCTTTTTTTACTAAAATAATGTGAACAAATAAACTTGTTTCCTATTTATTTAACTTAGTTCATTTAGTCAAAAAGTATATTAAACTTTTTTTTCGTTTAAATAATTGACCTAACTTGTCCTATTTTTGAAAGATAAGATGTCTTATAATATTTTGGTTAATCTATTTCAATGTTTTTTCTTTTTACTTACAAAGCATGCAGAATTTACAATGCTGAATAATTCGTACTAATTTTATTTTTTGTCTTGTTTACATATTTTTTTTTTAAATAAAAATAAGTTAAAATTGTAAAATATCATTGTTTTGCCGCATGAGTTATTATTATTCTATTTTAAGCTAGTTGAATAAACAGTCACACTATGTGAATCATTTTCGGTCAAACAGTTAAATAAACAGGTGTATTTGTGACTATATGTAATAAAATAATACAATTGGTACGAAAAAAGATTAATTCTACATTATCATAAAAAATTAATGTTTATATAAATAAGGTATTTTTTGACAACAAAAATAGTTCATAAAACTAATATGTTTTTATTAAAAGTTTATGTCTTGGGATATCTAAACAATCCATGCGTTAAAACAATTAGGGGTATTAGACTACGTTAGAAATATCTACAAAATATTAAGTAACATGTGAATATTCTAGGGCAGCATTCGCATAGCTTTTCCCTTTCACGGACCACGACCACTAAATTCAAAGTTTAAAATCCCACGAAATGTTAATATTATTTAAAAAATAAATAAATAAATGTATTTCTAAAATAATAAGCAGTGAATGTCAATTTTATAAATATGAAAAAAAATATATATATAATATAAAAATTGTAAATGCTTATCTTTCTATAAGAAAAGCGTAAATACTATTTAAAAAAATAAATAAATAAATATTAATAATAATAATAATAACAACAATAATAATAATAAGTGTGTTTTAAAGGTTGTTTGATTGTAAAAAAACATTTATACGGGAAGGAACGGGAACACCTTTTTTATTGCTTTCACATTATTAGAAACTCAGATGAAATACTTAATTAAAGTGGTAAATTAATATTTCCATGTACACTGAGGAGGAGGAGGAAAAAATATACCGCTTTCATCTAGAACGCATAAATAGTCATTTTCTGAATACCTAAACTAAAAATATAGATTTCTGAGTTATGCGTATAAGGTAAACAAATAACATGTATATACTGAGAAAAAATATATATACCGCCTTCTTCTAGAATGTATAAGTGGCCATTTTCTAAATCCCTTAACTAGAAATATAAATTTCTGAACTATGCGCATAAGGCACGTCAATAAACTGAATAGACGAAATGATCGAAAATTTCTAGTTTACACATTTCTAGATGGTGAAACAATATTCTGAATATTCCGAATATTCTGAATCTTTTCTATGGCGAAAAATTCTCGCTTGACTTTCTGAATTGGGTCATACACCAAGATTATAGTTGCTGAAACCCGCCTCTTGTAGTCTCATTTATTTGCAGAGGTTTTTAAATAACTTTGCCCTCGAGAATATAGGCAAATGCTCTAGAATTCTAATAGGAGCTTCTAGAACTCACTTTTCAAAGGGGCTAGAATTTATAAGGATGACATGGAACTATTTTTTCTAGAGCCACAATTTAGATTCTAGATGTCAGTTACAGAATTTTTTCTCAGTGTATATGAAATGATCGAGAAATTCTAGTCTACATTTTTCTAGATAGTGAAATAATACTGGGAATATTATGATGATAGAATTCTTTGTATTGCAAGAAATTCTCGTTTGATTTCCTAGAATTAGGTCATGAAACAAAATTATAGTTACTAAAACTCGCCTATTATGTTCGAATTTATTTGTAAATATTTTTTAATGAAACTGACCACAATAATACAGGAAAAAGCTCTAGAATTCTAATAGGGGTTTCTAGAAGTCGCCAGCAAAAGAAACTAGAAGGATGATATGGAACTATTTTTACTAGAGCCACAATGTAGCTTCTAGATGTCAGATTTCAATTTAGTTTCTAGATGCGTATAAAACCACATTTACAAAATCTAGTAATATACATATTATAGTGTTAGATTATTATTAAAATATAATGGAAAATTACATTTTTGATGAATGTTTTAAGTCTTTGAATAATTCGAATATTCCAATAAATTTAGAAAAGCCCTCTAGCTAAGCATCAAATGTAGATCAAAAATTAAAAGCGATGAATTACACCTGATACAATTAAAATTTTTCTTATAAAAGATTATTCCATTTATCACTTTCCTCTTTCAAACAATTCTGAAGTCTAATTTTGTGAGTATGATTTGGAAAAAAATACGGAAGTTAAAATTAACATCAGTATAAATTAACATCAGTATAAGCATTTAAAAATGAAATGATATCAAAATTTTTCTGCGGACCACTTAAGATCTCACGCGGACAGTTAGTGGTCCATGAACCACCTGTTGGCGACCACTGTTCTAGAGGAATAAAACGAAATAAAAAGAAAGGGGAATATAACGAAATATAGTAAAGGAAAGTGGAATAAAAATCATATTTTCTAAAAGCAAATTGTAAAGCATGTAAATATTCGTTACGACATTTTACATTATTTCCTTTTAAACTAAGAGTAAACAGGAAATATTTATTGAAAAAAAAAAAAAAAAAAAAAAAATGTTAGAAATTTTTATTTAAAAAATGCAGTTTTTAATACAATTTTATCTATTAAATTTAATCAAAAATGTAATACAATTTTTATCTATTATTTAAAAACTAGATTATTAAGAAATATTCACGCTATTATACAAATTCTTTTTAGCTGATAGTTTATTCTTAGCGCATCACACAAAAATTATTTTATTTATTTATTTATTTTCTTTAATGCATTGCTTTGCGGATTATGTTAAAGTTCGTTATTTAGGAAAAACAAGCCCGAATTTTTATACATTTGTTTAAAAAAGAAAAAAAAAAAAAAAAAAAAAAAACTTATTTATTCTATAAATGAAATTTATGCAAGTAAAACAATTTATCGCATCAATTTCTGAGGATAAGATTTTAATGATTTAATCATAATGTATAAAATCATTTTGTAATGTACCGTTTCAGATTTAGATGAACAACAAAAGACAGGACTTGCTATTTAAAATAGAAATATATCCCAATGGTATGAAGTTAAGCATTCAAAAAAGACTGTTTATTAAATCATATTTTTAAAAAATAAAGCTACAAAAGGAAATATAAAATACAGATTATATATATATATGATAGATATCGTAATAAAATTTAACCTTAAAATTTAGCAATTAATAGGTAGAAAACAATACCAACACACACACACACACACACACACACAAAATAGAACTGATTTTAACTTATAGGTAAGACTGACACAAAAATGTTGCGATACAGATTAAGAACCAATAAGAGAAAAAAACAATTTAAAGTACTTACGCCGACATGAATGATAATAATAAGAAAAGTACCATTATACTTAATGACAGAGAAAATAAATAAAGGACCACAGAAATAATAATTGGATAAAAATGCTTAAAATTAGAAGTAAAAATGCGTCAGGGGGCATGTACTTCATAAAACTGTGAAAGTTGCTTCAATTTCGTAAAACAATATAGCTAATCATATCAATTTATATTGTCTCAGCCCCGATCGAGGCAAACCATTTTGAATGAGAAATTAAATAAATTATTAAATCAAATCATCAAGGAATCCAGAGAGAAAACTAGAAAAAAGCAGAGTAGCCACACGTAAAACTTTTATACAAACTGGAGAATAGGAAGATGCCAACAAATTATTGAATTTAAAAATAAAAGCATTGCAAACATCGATTAATCGATAAAGAATTAACGTCTGAGCTTTTTCGTTAACGTTAAAATTCACTGAGTAATTATTTATTGAGTTAGTGAAATATTAATTTTAAATTTTAATTTAAATTGTACGTAAATCAATGAACATTAAATCTTTCATAATATATTCATTACTTTAAAGTTATATATATATATTTCCAAGTATTAGATATAAAAATCTGTACAAAATAGAATTTAATTTAGTACGACAGGGTTATTTTAAAGTCTATTCTTCTATATAAAAAACATACAGTAACTGTGTTAACGATTACGATTTTTCACGATGAATTAAATTGGTTATGGCAATTGCGTAAGTAAAGATCCTGAAGAGAAGCATCCAAGAACTCCTCAGCCAAATTTCGAATTTCGACAAGGAGGTCCTATACTAAAGTTATTCCATTTCTTTAACACAATTTTTCTCAATTTTATTTTAAATATATACATACAATATTTGATGCGAGGGATTTAAAAAGAATAATTGGTTTAAATTTCAAAAAAAGCGTAATAAATAAATAAATAAATATAATAAAATAAGTAACGGATTTTGACTTAAAATATGAAAGTTGCGTTCTTTAGAGAATCGGTTATAATATATTTATTTCTTAACATTTAATTTTGCAGTTTTCATCTCCATTTTGATTTATTTGTTTGTTTGTTTATTTTACTTGTTGCCAAAGAGAAAAACATCTTGAAATACTCAAACACAGCAAATGACGACGAAGTGGAAAATCCAAGTGAAAGGAATAGTCATTTCGAACAAATAATAAAAACATTTCATTATGCACTTTCGTTTAAGAACTTTCTTTCATGTGGTGGATTTTAATTTCAAATTAAGTAGAAGCAGAAGTGTTAGTGAAAATAATACTATCATTTGTATGCAATGGTAATAAAAAATTTCCAATAAAAATGTACGGGGATTCTTTTTTTTTAATCATTTTTATCGATAAAAGTCAAAGCAATTACATAAATTTTAATGGAAATGTAGCACTGAAGTACACCAAGCAAGACCAGCCATCATTAAAAATCATGTCTTTTCTTTTCTTTATTTTTATTTTTATTTATTTATTTTATTTTATTTTCAGGGCGGAGGACTATTAGTCTGAATCTACGGATAAAACGTTGTAGCAAGTTTTACGATGGTTGGACATTTATCGAAAATATAATTGAATAATTTGAAAGCGATGTTATAATTTGAGGAAAAAAAAACTAATAGTCCTCCATACTAAACTAAATTCTGCTTTTGCCAGAAATTTATCAATTTTTTTTTTTTTGAAAGAAAAAGAAAAAAAAATAAATAATAATAATCAGTATCGAAACGGACAGTATCGAAAAAGTTGAAGAAGCCCTTCTGTAGACAAAAATACATAATTTATTTTAGTTTTTAATTTGTTGCCAAAAAAATTTACGAGTTGATTTTAAATTTTTTTGAAATGAAAAGAAATTCCCGCGTAAATATTAAAATTGATATAAAACTTTGTGAAAAATTAAACTTACAGGGTTTGACGTCATTATAGCTCTAAAGGTTTTTTTTTTTTTTTTTTTTAGATGGATAAGAGGGGTTATTAACACACGAGAATTTTTTTTTTTTTTAAGTAAGGTATAATTGTTACATTTTGCTCTTGGTGAAAATCGTTTTTATGTACTTTATTATTTATTTTTATTTATTTATTTATTTATTTATTTATTTTTTCATAACTGTAATAAAACATTTTAATTTAATTATAAAAAGTGTACGATTTTTCTAATTGCTATATCTGCATATATCATAGGAAAAAAATTATTAAATAATTTATATTGCATGAATTTTTATAGGAAAATATAGAAAAAAGTTTTGTAATAGCCCCAACGCACTAGTTTTCACAAGACATTTCGTACAGTTTTCGCAAAAAAAAAATTGTACAAGGGTGTTCGCTCGATCGGTTTTCTGAAATTTTACTGTACCTTTATTGATACTACAAGAATATAATCACTTTTCTGACTTTTATTTATTTATTTATTTTATTTTATTTATTTATATATTTTTATTTCTGTTATTTATTTATTTATTTATTTACTTTTTATTTTTTGCATTGTTATTTCATATTCTCAAAAGTAAAAAACATAAAAATAATTAAAAAGTAAAAGTAAAATACAGGCTAGTGAATAATACTGAATCACATTTTATCCAAAGAAGAAGAAAAAAATAATGAGGAGTGAAAATTTCTTTAATAAAACAGTAACGATCGAAGTTATTTTATCGTGTTTATAGCATTCTTTTTTATCCTTAAAATTTATACCTTTTTTAATTCATGCTTTTTTTTTCCCTAACAAAGAAAAAAAAACTGTTTAAAAATACAATCTTCTTATAGTAATTCAGTGGACATTCACTATACTTTGAAATAAATGACAGTATTTCTAAAGTGTTAAATAAATAATTAGAAAGAAGAAAAAGAAAATACAAACATAAAACTTTTCCTTTAAAATATTTTCTGATGCAATAAAAATTATTCAGTTGCAAATTTTACACAATTAAATTAATTAAATAACATAATTTTACTCCATCAAAATTAAATGCGTTTAAAATTAATTAAATGTTTATCGAAGGAATAATATTGCAAATTTATAAAAAAAAAAAAAAAAAATCTTATAATAAAATTTCCTTTAGCTTTTAAACTTTCCTTTATTTGAAAACCCTTTATGATCTTATAAACAGGTTTCTCACTAATGGAAATTGTAATGTCACTATTTTTATATTGTAAAATTAGGCTTGACTCGTCGTTGGTACCTATTTAAAAAAAAAAAAAAAATTACTGCATAAAAATTTTAGTAACCAAATTTTTCTTTGTGAGAACTCTGCTTACAACTCAAAAAACAAGTTTATAAATCTTTATATTTTTATGATCCCGTAAGTAATGATTATTAGTTATTTTGATGGAGTTTTTAATGAAATAAGATTTACTTTATATCATATTACTTCGTACTTTCGTAAAAAATAACAATAATAATTCTTTTATTTACTTAAGTAACAGAGATTTACGTCAGAACTTCATATTTTACCATTATTACATGAAGAACTTAAATTGGTAGAAATGCATCAAATATGAATTATTACTCAATATTTTTTAAAAATGTAAATTAAATAATCATAGTTCATACCTTTTTTCCCCTTTGTTTGTTAATCTTTGTCCCTTTTTTTCCCTTTGTTTCCGAAACTAAACTTTAAATTAAAAACTCTAACATTAATACTTCAATAAAACTTTCAAAAAATTATACAAAATTTAAATTAAATATTCAAGGTTCATGTGTTTTATTGTTTTGTAAATCCTTTTTTTTCTTAAATTAAACTTTAACAAAAATACTCAAGCTTTACTTTAGCACATATCAAAAATTAATAATAATAATAATAATAATAATACAAATTCCAATCAAATTTTAATAGTTCCCAACGTTTTACTTTGTTGATATTTTCTTGATTTTACATAGAAAATTATATAGAAAATCTATAGTATATTAATCACTAATTTTTATCATAACGAATTAATGTATGTTTCTTGTTTTCATCTATTCAATGTTTGAAAAGGTTTTCAATATATATATATTAAATAAAATCTAAATCCATCGTTTATCCTTTCTGAAACTAAATATTAATATGTAATACTCATTTATATAAAGCATTCATAACCTACGATTAATGCTTCCTGAAATTAAATTTCAAAGCATAATACATATTTATGTAAAACATTCTTCGGGAATTAGAATAGTTACTTAATATATATATATATATTAATGCATGCAATAATTTAAGGAAAATAATTTCCCTTGTTGATATAATTAATTTATTAATCTTTATTTATTTTTATTTTTTTTTTAAGAATAGCTTGAAAAATATTTTTAACACATTTCTAACGAATTTTTAAAGTGTTTATAGCATCGATTATTCTGTCTGACTGTCCGCATTTTCATTTCCATAAATATTTTTAGAGTTCGATAAAACTGATATATATATATACGTTATTCAAGTTTTTTAGACTTACTGTTGAATGTTTCCTATTAAAAACCGTGCTATCAGCATAACTAGTTAGTGGATATGAAATTACAAAATAATTCGGATACATTGCAGTCTAAGAAATATATTTTTAAAAGCATAGTTCAACATCTTTATACCATGTTAAACATACGAAATCAACAAACATTTTTCAAATGCAGTACCAGATGTTTCCAATATAAAATCAAGTAACTAACATTAAGGGCACTTTTGACTAGACACTACTAAAGATTTCATATAAAAACTTATATTTCCATTTAATATTTTTAAATTGAACTATATTAGGTTTGTTCAATAAAATGTATATCCATGAAACGATATTCTTAGGGCTCCTCAGTTTGCTTTTTTTTTTTTTTTTTTTTTTTCAATTTTAATAGAACCTATTTAAAAGAATTAGGGATAAATTTTGAAATTTATTAATTTGTTTTCTGTAGGGAAGAAATTAGAAAGTGAACGTTTGTGTAAAAATCTGCAAAAAGAAAAGAAAATGCTAGATTTTTATTTTTAATATATATATATATTTTTTTTTAGATATTGCAAAATCCATCCCTAATTCTTTTAAACAATTTCTATTAAACACTCCAAAAAAATATTGAGTCTTTTCTCAAATATCTGTAGACGTTTTAGTATTTTGAAGATCATGATTTCATGAAAAAAAAAAAAAAAATGCTATTTGAGAAAATGCAATTTCAAAATTTCAAATAATCAATTCATATTCGTTATAAAAAAAATTTATGAAGGTGCATTTTCAGTCCACCTTTATTAGTGATAAAAAGTATTTATGACATGAAGAGTAAATACCTTTATTAAATATTTTATGAAATTCTAAATGTGTCTGTGAAAAAGTAAATGCGGACAGATAGACAAACAATTTCGTCTCTAAGATAATAACTTCTGAAACACTATCAATATAGTCACTATTAAATATATCAATATAGAAGTCATAAACTCTGTTTAATTTACTTGGAAAGTGTTACAATATCTTTCAAATTTATTTTTAAAATGCAAGATAAATAAATTCAACAGATGAAATTATTTTTCTTGGATTATATCATGCATGAAAATAAATAAATAAATAAATAATAATGAAAAAAAAAAAAAAAAGTGAAAAATCACAATTATTCTGTTAATTTTCACACAACTGTATTTTCCATGAACAATGTGAAAGATTCCCCCTCTCCGCACTTCCCACACATACACATTTCATTAATTATTTTTCAACAGAGATACTTTTAAGGATTAATTAAAAAACAATAATAAAATTTCCATACCTGCTACTACGACTAGAAAAGTGCTTATAACCACGATTATACTACGCATTGTCATTAATTTAAAATATCTTAAAGTTCACATCCTTCCATAGTTTAAATCCAAAATCCTTCCCGCCTGATGCTCACTCTTGACACTCACACAAACAAATACACCAACAAACGGGCTATTTCCTTTCCGAAAGTTACCGCTAGTCATTTAATGAAGGGTTGCCAGAAAGGTGTGTTTTGGCGGTGTTTGTATGTTTCTCGTCAAAGATCTTCTTCGCCAAAGAGACATAAATAAAGATTGGATATTTATTATATACATTATTTATATTTTCCCCCGCGAATGAGAAGTTGAATAAAATTAAAATTTTCTGAGTACAAATATGTAGGAAAATTGTAAATTGTGAGATTTTACTTTAATATAGTTTTTAATGCGTGCAATAATTCTTAAAGGGGAAAAAAAAAATGCTTTCGCCTGATATTATAAATTATCTTTTCATTTTTTAAGAATAATTTTCAGGATATTTTCACCAATTTCTAACAAAGTTTAAAACTGATTATGAATTTTGTTTATTTGCTTGTCTGTCTGCGTGTCCATTTCCATAAATATATTTTTTAATTATTTAAAACTTATTAAAATTTATGTATATTATTCTTTTTTTTTTTAAATCACTGTGTAATGCTTCTTTTTAGAAGTCGTACATATATCAGAACTGGTTTGCGTGCTCACAAAATAATTCGAATATATTACGGTCTGAGAGGCGCATTTCTTACAAGCATATGTCATCTTTTTTTTTTTTTATCACTGTGTGATGCTTCTTTTTAGAAGTCCTACATGTATCAGTACTGGTTTGTGTACTCACAAAATAATTCGAATATATTATGGTCTAAGAGGCGTATTTCTTACAAGCATATATCAACATCTTTATACTGTGCTAAACATACAAAATCAACATACATTTTCAAATGCAGCAAAGAATGTTTCCCATTTAATAACATTAGTGATTCATTTACAGGGCTACACAAAAATATTCCGATTCATTAGGTGAAATTTTTGTAGGTACATATACAGATCCGTTTTTTACTCTTACCACTAATGCTAAAAATCATTTTTAATCCAGTATTTATAATGTATTGGGTAAATACTATTAAAAAGCACTTTATAAAATTCTAAAATTATTTATAGAAACAAAAATCCGCATAATCAGATAGACGGAATGAGGTCAGAAATACTTTCAAGCTTTGTTCGAACGTGTTAAAATTATCTTCTAAACTATTGTTTTGAAATGAAAAATTATTTATATCAACAAATAAAATTATTTTTCTTGAATTATATTTAATAATAAAACTAAAAAATTACAATTATTCTAATAATTTTTACACGTCGGTAAAACAATTAAAACTATTTCATTTCTAAATAAGGAAAAAGTCTTTAAAAGTAACTCTTTTCAAAATAAATAGCTCTCAATTTTTTTTAATTTCAAATATGGGTAAATTCATTTCTTTTAAATATTAAATATTTTATTGATTAATTGAAAATATTCTGAGGAGGATTATTATTTCCTTTTTGAAATTCTAAATTTATATTTGTTTGTCTTGTAACATTTAATTAAAATATTGTAACCTATTTTCTGGTATCAGTAATAATAATAATTATAATAGTAATAGTAATAATAATAATAATAACTAGTGGAAACTAATTTTTCCGTTTGTATACATAAGAATTTTTGTATATGTAGGAACACCTCTTCCGCCCTTTGGGGGGGGGGGGGGGGCATGGGGGAGAGGGGGAGGGACATATTCTCCCGATGAAATTTTTGAATATGATTTCAAAAGAACTCGCCGTCGTCAATACCATGAAAACGAATGGTTAAACCATAGATCTGTGATAATTTCATTTCTTTTTTTTTTTTTTTACACTTATAATTAAAAAAAAAAAAAAAAAAAATGAAAAAGTGTCATTTTTTTTAGAAGCTGTCTGTAGGCACAAAATTGGCTTTCTTTCGCATTGAATGCTATATTTCTATGAGAAAAAAATTATCTACGTTCATTGGGGAAAAGGTTTTAATAAACAATACACCTAATGAATAATTTGCATTGCGTAAATTTGCTTAAGAAAATATAGAAGAAAGTTTTGTGATGCCCAGAACCAGTGTTGGGCATAATTGATTAAAAAGTAATTGAAATGCAATTGAATTACAATTAAATTACAATTATAATTATTTTACTGTCAATCAATTAACAAGTAATTGGTTAAAAATAAATTGAATTACTTATTCAATTTATTTGCAATCAATTACTTGTTAATATATTGACAGTAAAATAATTATAATTGTAATTTAATTGTAATTCAATTGTAATTCAATTACTTTTTAATCAATTTTATTCAATCTATTTGTAATCAATTACTTATTAATCTATTGACAGTAAAATAATTATAATTGTAATTTAATTGTAATTCAATTACTTTTTAATCAATTATGTCTAACACTGCCCAGAACATACTAATTTTCATTTGATACATTACTGCAAAATAGAGAGAAACTGCGATTGAAAGAAAGAGAGAGAGGTTGAATAGACAGAATAAGCAAATAATATAAATGTTTGTTTTTTAATTTTATTTCTAAACTAATTTTTCTTCCAAAATTTGGTAAAGATTAAAGTAAATGCAGTTCAAAATAGCTATAGATATATTAAAACATATATATTAAAAAATGGTTCATAAATATTTTAGGCGACGAAATTGTTGTCCATGTTTGGAATTTTGGTAATTTTTCCCGATAATTTAGGGATTCTCGTCATGTTGTTATACTAGCGTAAATCTTAAATATATCGGTATTAAGCCGCCGTGCCTTTGCTCCTTCTTCCATTTATTAATATTTTTTAATATTTTGTTCACATTTATTTTATATGATCTCATCTATCAATGTCTCAGACACAACTCATATTAACTTTTTCAACGTCATTTGCCTTGTATAATGCTTTACCTCCATATGTAATTGATTGATTGACTTGTAATTATCGATTAATTCAAGTCTTCCATCCTAGTGTTTGATCGTTGTAATGATAAGTTGTTATTATTATTATTATTATGTTGTAACTTTTATGTCTGTTTATAAACCACATAACCCACGTACGCGCTAAATTTTAGCAAATTAACTCATTTTATTGTGTTATATACATGGACCAGCTAATTTTGTTATTTTAGCTACTTTTACGCATTACCAATTTGTATATTCCTATTAAATCTATTAATTTAATTATCTTTAGTTACCAGTTATATTTCCTTCTTCTATTATAATGTTAGGATAGTAGGTTACTATCCAGTAATTAATAACCCTATTAAATTAATAACCTCTATTAAAAAATTATATATTTTGCTTCGTATAATGTTTCACTTCTATATGTAATTATTTATTGCTACTTTGCTAATTCTAGCCTTCCTCCAGGTGTTAAATGATTATAATATTGAATCATCATCATCATTATTATTATTATTATTATAAATCACATCTCATCACGGCAACGCGGAGAAACTAAGAAACATATTATGATAGTAATTATTCAGAATTTAGAATAAGTGAAAACTGAACAAAAAAAAAAAAAAAAAATATTGAAGATTAAATATTGAAAAATGTATACTTTAATTTAAAGGATAGTGAGTTAATGAAAATTCATGAAACAGCTATACCTCCCTTCTGTTAAATTATCCTTTCTCATTATTTTATTAAGTTGAAATGCATGCATGGAAACCATGGATAAAATTTTACTTTCTTTATTCCAGTATATTGTTTTAGATTGACTTCTGTTTCAGCGTTACTTTTGGTAAACTTGAATTTTTATTATTAAGAATTTTACTATCATTAAACTTTTTTTCTTCATATTTCCCAACTTTACACGCTTATAGCTTATTTAGCTCTTTAATAAAGCTAACTGTTAAATAACGGTTCTAATAAAGAGAAAATTTAACTAATAAAGAACAATGGTTTTATGTTTCGAAGAAAATACCCTTTCCGTATGAAAATACTTTCATTTCATTGAAGTGAAGATAGTTCCTTCTGAATCACATTTGCTGAAAATTAGCGCCAAATTTGGCGAATGTTATTTTCAATAACAAAACTAAACATTCTTCACCTGATGATTTCAGTTTGTTTCAGCCGGGGCCGTTTCCTGATTGGTTGAGTCTTGATAAAGAGGCCCCTTTCCTTTCAGCGTCGTTTGGTTGGGTCAGGTTCATCGGCCCGTCTGAAGAACTACATAAGTGGGTCACCTACATCATCCCGGATATTACGTACATGACGTAAAGACTAATGTGGAGTTAATACGAATGTTGTTTTTTAACTTTGCAACTTATCGTTTATCTATTGATGAAAAGTGAATTTCAGTTTCATTGCTGTGGTGAAAATTTCTTTTACAGCTTAAAATTAGCACGTTTGCGCCATAATAAAACTTTCCTCTGGGTAATTTCATGGCCCATGGGAATGTTAATTACCAGAAAGATCATATTCTCTCTCTCTCTCTTTTTTTTTTTTTTAACCATTATTACCATACGGAAAATTTTATCATATTTTTACAGCAGTTATTTGTGATTAAATCGGATAGTGATTAGTGTTCAAAAATAGTGGTGGACGGAGATATATCTTCGTGAGTTAATGACACTACATTTACCATGAAAATACCCTTCTATATTTTCCTTTACAAATTTACGTACTTTAGACCCAATACAATCACCACTTCAGTCTGCATGGGAAAAACGGGGAGGGAGAGTCAAAATTGCCAAAAAAAAAAAAAAAAGCATAAACTGTTTTGTTAAAAAGAGAAAAAAAAATCCATAATTTTGTTTCAAATTGTGACAGATATATAGTTCAGCCACTTAAAAGTACTGACAAGGTTTTGTTTTTTTTTTTCCTTCTTTTTAATCATTATTATTACTTATATTGAAAAAATCTCCCAGGTGTGTATATGCGAGAGGAGGTGGAGGGGAGTGGGGCAAGTGATGCTCTAGCATACACATAAATTTACAATTTATCTTGGTCAAATATGACTATTATTTATAGCGATTGTTAATTTCACAAAAGGTTTGTTTAAAATATCATTGTGAACATTAATATGAAATTTTTTCCTGTGCTACTGGTGCGACAGTGCCACCTGTTGATCGTATACACTTGTATACACCAAAAGTTGACAGGCACTATTTTCTACCAAGGTGCAATTTAATATATTTATTTATGAAATTCTGCGTATTGTTGTTTGATCTAGAGCAGCCACAAAATTTGAATCACACATAGACAAACATTTTTTTTTTTTTTTTTAAGGATCAAATCGCATTCAAGACATAACAAAGTGCATAAATCCATTGAAAACCGAAAAGCAGAAAAATGTTACTAATTTAACACTTTCTTCTATTAAATATAGAAGATTTTTTTTTTTTTTTTTTTTTTTATGTATGCTATAGGAGGTTTATTTGTGGTTGGAATATATTAATTAGAAAATTCTGAGGACACAAATCACGTATTCATAGAAAGGATTTAGTGATCCCTCCAGATTTTCAGCAATGTTTCTGTTTGAAAAGTAATGTTTTCTCTTCTTTTCCTTTCTTTATCCTCCCCTTCTCTCTTTTGAAAAAACTAGAATGTTGTGGCCACCACATGATTTTCTTCTATATTTTCCTATGCAAATTCACTCAGTAAAAATAATTTGTTAAAATCATTATTTGATAAATTATCTCCCACGATCATGCAGTACGATTTCCATATTAGGGAAGTAGTATAACACTAAATATCCAAAAAAAAGTTCATTCTATTCTCGATATTACATTTAAAAAAAAAAATTGTTAAAAATGAAAAAAAATTGATAACTTTATTTTAATTTATCGCAGATCGATAGTTCAACCGTTCATTTTAAAGGTATTGGCGAGCTCTTTTGAAAGATACCCATCATGAAAATTTATTCCTCTCGAGGGGGGACTTCCCCAGGGGGGGGGGGGGGGGGAGCCGATGCTCCTACCTATACAAAAAAATTTTCATAATTGACTATCTCTATTATAAATAATTCTTCTTGTAAATTTCATAATGATTATTAAAAAATAATTCTCTTTATGCACATTTATACAAAATTTTGTCCTATACATCCATGTTAAAAATTTAGAAAAACCGGGATGGCAACGCAACCTGTGAGACAATTTTTACCAAAAGTTGATAGGCACTAATTTAAGTCAAGGTGTAAATGCATACCAATTTGTATGAAAAATTGTGCAATAGTTCCAGCGATACAGTTGCCACAAAATTTTGTCACACACACACACAGACATAGATAGACAGACATTTTCTAAAAATGGTCAAATCGTGCTCTACAGCTCTCAAATCGTGTAAATTAGAACTTAGTTTCTGGATGGAAACCGAGATTCGGTCTGAAACACTGCATTTTATTTCTCTTTAATCCTCTTCTGAATTTCTCTTTTTATTTTGTGTCAGAAATTTTAGGGAGGAAAAACTGTATCTTCCCCGTTTTCCGTTTTTTTTTTTTATTAATTGCGGGTCTCTGAGCGATTTCTTGTGCCTTTTGGGGCGCCCTGCTTAACTCTGAATTCCTTTTCGCCGTCCAGACTGTCTTCGTCAATGCACGCAACAGATCCTTCTGTTGCATTTAGGATTTTTCAAGGAGATTTTTTTTTTTCTTTTTCTCCTGTTGCTTCACTCAGTAAAATTCTCTGCTAACGTGGGGAAATTTCTGAGACTAAATTCAAAATTCTTAAATTTTTAAAAAGCCTTAGGCTTTTTATTTATTTATTTTTCTGAAAAATTATTTTCATGTTTTTTACATTTTCGATGGAGGTAAGCATTGGTTGCGACCGTTGCGACCATATGCAGGTACTCCAAAGCAACTACGTTGACGTTGACAGTGCAAATCCATCAAAACCCCGAGGTCGAAATTTTTTGAGAAATCAATACTTTTTTCTATTGCATATAGAAGAAAGTAATCTATATAAATAAAGCAAACAGTTGAACGCATCTATTTTTGATTGGTCTAGATTTAACTACTTTGGTGATAAAAGTTGGCCCTTTTTTTTTTAGTAAAAATTGATGATTTTGTTTTTTAAAAAGATACTGTATAGCTGTTATATTTTTCAAAAGAGCTCTAAAAAGTGTTCATTTTTTGTGTGGACACTATTTATATCAAGTTATTAAAAATATTACGTTGCAAAGTTTTCTTTTAATTAATTAAAATATGAAAATTAATATTAGTTACATTTTAATAGTTGCAAAAAAAATTACAAGTTCATGTTTTTTTTTTTTTTTTTTTTTTTCATAAAAATAAATACATTTAATTAAACGTGAACATTAAAAAATTCTAAAAATTAAATTATGCATCTCGTAGATATTGACGTCATTATCACTTTAAAACTTTCTACACATTGATAAAGTACTAATACTAATGTAATTCTATAGCAATAAGATTCAACAGAAAATTTAAAAACATGGTATATAAAAAGTTTTTTTCTTTTTTCAAATCTGATAATAATTTATAATTTTATTGTCATTTCGGGGATGAGTTGATATAGGTATCGCAAATGCAAAAGTAAACATTTTGGCGAGAAACGCCCGAACTACTTCAGTGCCAAATTTCAAATTCCGCCAAGAGGTCCAAGCTGTTTCAATGTTTTTGCACAATTTTTCTCAACTTTATTTTAAATATTTTTGTAATGCGAGTGGAAAAAAACGGAAAAGCATTTTTTTACTTTCTTCTATATTCAACAGAAAAAAGTATTGGATTCGTAAAAATTTTCGACCTCGGGTTTTTGATGGATTTACACGTTTTGAGAGCTGTAGAACACGATCTGACTATTTTTAGAAAATGTCTGTTTGTCTGTCTGCCTGTGTGTGTGTGACAAAATTTTGTGGCAACTGTATCTCAGGAACTACTGCGCAGAATTTCATACAAATTGGTATGTAGTTGCACCTTGACATAAATTAGTGCCGATCAACTTTTGGTAAAAATTGTCTTACAGGTTGCGTTGCCATCCCGCTTTTTCTAAATTTTTAACATGGTGATTTTGGACTAATTTTTGTATAAATGTGCATAAAGAGAATTATTTTTTAGTAATCATTATGAAATTTGCAAGAATTATTTATTATAGAGATAGTCAACTGGGAAAAATTTTTTGTGTGTGCAGGAGCCTCGAATGGTTGAACTATAAATCTATGATAATTTAAAACAAAGTTATCGATTTTTTTTTTTACTTTTAACGAAAAAAAAAAAGAAAAGAAAAGAAAAAAAAAAAAAAAGAAAAAGAAAATAAATCGTATTTTTTTTTTTTTTTTTTTTTTTTTTTTTAACGAAATTTAACCAAACTTGGTATTTAGTTGGTCCCTGACATAAACTGGTGCTGATTAGATTTGGGGATTAATCGCTCAACAGGTGGCATTGTGATCGTATTTTTTCTAAATTTTTAACATGGCAGTATAGGACAAAATTTCGTATAAGTGTACATAATGAGACTTATTCTTAACCTATAATTGTAAAGTTAATATGAATTATTGATAATAGTAGTAGTTAATTTGGAAAAAACATTTGTGCTTGTGGGGGCATCGCCCCCCCCCCCCAAAAAAAAAAAAAAAAAAAGGAAAAAAAAGAAGGAAAAAAATAGTATTTATTTATTTATTTTTTATTTATTTATTTATTTATTTATTTATTTTGTTACCGAGTGAATTTGTATAGGAAAATATAGAAGAAAGTCTTGTGGTGGTCACAACATATTAGTTTTTAATTGGTCTAATTAAACAAAATATCTCCATGTAAAATATTATGCGTTTTCCGTTCTGTTTATTAACAAAAATAAAATAACTAATGCAGTTTTTCCTGTATTATTGACATGTCTATAAATTAAATTAAATTATCCAGTACCAAGACGTTGCGGTGAAGAAGTCAGCGAGGGTCTGAAGCAAAGTTTTAAGCAATTTCAAAAAAAAAAAAAATTTAAGTTTTAAGTTTTAATTTGTAGAACGATTTAGAAAATATTGATTCTTTTTACTTTCTCTTACCCATAGGGTATACTAAGGTGCTACTTGGCGTGTCTTTTGCGAAAGTGGAGTCCTTGGCGAAAAATGTCCGATCTATTTCAGCATCAAAGTTCTAAAAATTATCCAGGATTATCAATAAGTAAAGCTCTTTAATATAATGCTAAATTAGCTTTCATGCCAAGCGCGATTCCTCCGTGCCAAAAACACACTATTTAAACAAAAGGAAAAAATAAATAAAATCTAAAATTGAGGTATATTAATTTTTTTTAACTCCATTTTCATATTTTTATTTTATTATATGCATGAGAAGATTTAATATTTAATATTTTTTTATTTTTAACGTGGAAGCATGTTTAATTTTATGCTGTAAAAAAAAAAAAAAAAAAAAAAAAATTATTTTGACAACAAATAAAATTTTAATTGTCCAATTTTTAAGCTATTACCAGGTTATTATTTTCATATTTTAATTAATTTTTAAAAAATCTAATCAAAATTTCGTTACAAATAAGGTACCAAATAAAAGGGGCAATTTTTATCCGTCGGATTAAACAGCTTATCGATCGGACAATTCGATTTTTTTTAATTAACTAAAGTATGAAAATTTGGTGGCAACTTGCGTCCACCATAGATATAGAAATATGTATAGATATATCATCCCCATGTTATCGTGCAAAGATTTTTGATGCCGAAAAAAAAAAAAAAAACCTTTGGAATCAGCCATTAAGTGGTATTGAAAAAAAGAAAGAAAAATTAATTTGAAACTGTATCTGGAGTTTTTCATTCACCTTTAGTAAAGAATATATTCATAAATTTTATTTGCTAAAATATTCGTGTGTATTCACTCGGGGAAAGACGGTCATATTATGGTAAAATTGCCGTCTTTTCCCGAGTGAAAAGAAATCACTTTTTTCTCCCTAATGATCAATCTATGTATTATTACTAAATCTATAGCGTCCACACACAGACAAACAGAGTCCAAGGAAATCTCTTAGCCGTTTATATATATATAGATAAAATTGACTTTTTTGGATATTTAGTGTTATACTACTTCTCTAATATAGAAATCGTCTGCATTATCATGGAAGATAAGTTTTTTAAATAATTTTAATAAATTATTTTTACTGGGTGAATTTGTATAGGAAAATATAGAAGAAAGTCATGTGGTGGCCACAACACACTAGTTTTAAATGCTTTAACCTAAGTAATTTTTAATTTAAATTTAAATTTTATTTATTTATTTTTTATTATTAATATTTTTTTTCCCATATTTCACTTTATCAGTTATTCTTATTTTTAATTTTTGATTCCACTGACAAATAATTTTTTTTTTTTTTTTTTTTTTTTTTTTACTTTTGTTTGAATGGTGCAAATTTCAGATATTTCAAAACTTAAAATTGTGTTTTTAATCTATCTATTTTATTTTATTTTATTAAATCGACACATTTAATAAGAACAATGTTATCACTGATGTAAGAAACATCAAAAAGTATATTAGTTTGCCCTAATTGCTGAGTCATGTTATTTTTATGAAATTCCCTTTCTTTCTCTCTTGACCGTCCGCATTTTCTCCTATTGAGTTGGTGATAGAATAAGAAATTGTCTGTAGAAAGAGGTCGCGGACGGAAAATCCGTGTAGTGTAAATCCGGCTTTTAATTATGATAAGCTATTTATTTGTAAAGGTTTATAAATAGTTTCCATAGCATTATCAAGGGGAAAACGTCATTCGACAAGTTCCTTTTACTTCCATAACTCGATTACCGTTAGTAATGGAAGTATTGTATTCGGTAAAAAAATTCGATATCGAGTTTTTACCCGATTTGTGTGTTCTCCCGAGTCCAAAAATGTGGTTTTTGACAACTTGGTCAATGTGTATGTGTATAGGAAATCTAACTCTCATGTCTCTAAAACTAATAAAAAACAGGAACGACTAAACTTCAGAATTAAGACAAGTACAGATGAATTTTCCAATTTTTGATAAAAATTGAGAAAACGTTAAGCAGATCTGTATAAGTTTAAACCTAAAAAACAACTCTAACGATTTTCTTCAAATTTGCTATATAATCAACCTTTCATATGTTTTTTCGTATGTATTAGTCGGTTAGTCAAGAAAATTGATGGATGTCTTGTATAAATAGGTCAATTTTAGTATTCGCAGTTGCGTTTGTCTTAAAACAGCTCTAACGATTTTCTTCAAATTTGTTACATAAATTCCTTTTTACATGTCCTTTAGCATGTATCACTTATTTACTACAGGAAAATGACAGGTGGTTTGATTAGGTGGGTCAGTTATAAATATCGGAAATGGATGTTTAAGAAAAACGGCTTAACGATTTATTATTATTATTATTATTATTCGCTATGTAGACTCTCTTACAGGAAAATTGGTAAATGTCTAATTTGTTAAATTATTTTTATGATTTTCGACCACACTATTAAAAAAAAAAAGAAGAAGAAGGTATAATATATGCAATAGGTAAATAATGGAAGTCGTGTAGTTGTTACACACCAGATTTTTAACTAACACATTGTCATCGAGGTATTTTCCTATTTCGAGCAACCTGCTTTTGATGTTTCTCTAAACATTACATTACTTAACAAAATGATTCTAATGTATTTGTGATAACATTAATTAAATTTTATCTCCAGAAATCGGTGTCGTAAATGCCGCTGGCGTATATATACAGCGACAGCACAAAAATTGCTTAACACGAATACGCAAAATCATTTTTCAAAGTAAAGTAGTCATTTACAGGAACGCCTAAAGGCAAGGCTAATTTTTCATAAAAAACGAACTTTTACATGACCCACACGCAATTTGTTAAAATTTCTAGGTATCGTTATACAGTAACCGCCGATTAATAAAATCACTGGTTAATAAAATCAGCCGCTTAATCTGATCAAATTGCCAGGACCGGAATCAAATCAATGCAAACTAAATTTAAAACCGCCGCATAATAAAATCAGCATCGCCGACCGGTTAGTAAACTCAAAAAAAATCTCTTCAGCAGCAAAAATGTCATTTATGTACGCTAAACAAATTTTTTATTTACACTGGGATTTTTTATTTTCAAAATAAAATAGAAAATAAAATACAGTAATCCTTCCCTTATCTCCCGTTGTCGAAAATTTTACATTTACAACATTCAATTTTACATTTGCAGCAATTAAACACGCCCCATCACTTGTCTTAGTAATAATTTCAAGAAATGTATTCTTCAAAGCGCGGTAATAAGTTAAAAATTTGATTTGATTCGCAAGTGGTTTTTTTATAATGTTTAATTAAAAGACAGTTTTTAGTTCTCATTCTGAAATAACTAAGAAGCAAGAAGCTTAAAGAGAAAGATTTTAAAGAAAAGCGTCAACTTTTAGCAATAATTGATGATTTTCCTGGAGAGCGCATCGAAATTTGGGATGTGTTTAATTCACTTATTTTGAAGAAACAATCAAATAATTATCTGTTAAAAATTAATTAATATTGTTTATTAGTTCCATTATTTGCTACCTTTTGAAATTTCTTTCCAAATTCAGGTAAATAATACCTTTTTCTTGAGTGTAGAAACGTTCGCCGTATATAAAAATCGGCCGCTTAATAAAATCACTTTTGCTCAGAACGAATGTGATTTTAATAAACAGCGAGAACTGTATATAGAGAATTCAGAATACACACAATTTAAATATTACTGATTTTTAACTAATCTGATATGTAAATTAAATCGAACAATATATGATATGTTTTAATTACCTTTTCTTTTATTTTGGTTGGGGCATACGGGAACGAATTGTTTATTTAAAAATATTATTTAAGAGATCTCATACATTTACTGCCATTACCCGACAACCATAGAAGATCTACTGGGTCCAAAAAGTAGTTTTTGAGAATTGGTGAATGTGTGTATGTTTACATATGGGAAATCATGTGGCTACCATATTAGCAAAACTAATAAAGATAGAAAGATGAAACTTCAGGTTTAAGACAGGTCTAGTGCGCAGATGATTTTTCCATTTTTTTGATGAAAATTAGGAAAAAATACTAATAATAATGAAAATTGGAAGTGGGATCATAGATCCGCATCTCAAAAATGACTCTAGTGATTTTCTTCAAAGTTGCTATATAAACATCTTTTTAGATTTCCTTTCCTGTGTATTAGTTGGTTAGTTCGGGAAAAGTGATAGGCACCCTGTAGAGAGAATTGGTCAATGTGTGTATGTTTGCATAGGAAAAATCTTGTGGCTACCATATCGGAAAAACTAATAAAGATAAAACGATGAAACTTCAGTATAAGACAGGTCTAGTGCATAGGTGATTTTTCCATTTTTTGATGAAAATTAGGAAAAAATACTAATAATAATAATGAAAACTGGAAGTGGGATCATAGATCTGTATCTCAAAAATGACTCTAGTGATTTTCTTCAAAGTTGATATATGAACATCCTTTTAGATTTCCTTTCCTATGTATTAGTTGGTTAGTTCGGGAAAAGTGATAGGCGCCCTGTATAAATACGTTAATTTCAGTTTTCACAAGTATGTTCATTTAAAGACAACTCGGTGGATTTGCATCAAATTCGTCGTATTAATTCTTTTTAGATATATTTTCGTATGTAATTGTTAGTTTCTGATGAACAGACGCCAAACTTTTAAGAAAATCGACAGTGGGCCAAAAATCAGTATCTCAAAAACGGCTTTAATGGTTTTCTTCAAATTTAGTACATAATGCTCTTTTTTGAAATCCTTTAGCACGCATTACTTGGTTACGACAGCAAAACTGACACTCGCCCTGATTAGGTGGGTCTGTTACAGATCTCGAAAATAAGTGCTCTAAAAAACAGTTCTAACGATTTTTTTCACCCCTATCTAACTCGATACTTAAACTCTCTTTTATGTGTCTACCCATGTATGCACCAGATTCTGACAGGAGAATTGTTAATTGTTTAATTTGTTAAATCAACATAGCTGCCAATATTTTAATTTATTCCGGAGTAATTTTAGCCCGCTTCTATTTCGTACCACTTATTTTTTAAAAGAAATTTTTTCTTATTTTATCAAAGTTATGTATTGAAGAAAATTTTCTGTAAATAAAGTGGGGCGAAATAAAGGCGGAGCTAAAAGTACTCCGGAATAAATTAAAATATTGGCAGTTATGAATCAACTTTATCTTCTGGCCACACTATTTCCAAAAACGAGTATATAAAATGTGTTGTAGTGAAATCGTATATGGCTGTTACCCACAATATTTGTTTATTATTATTATTTTCTAGTATGAAAAAATTGTCTGTTTCAACTGATCATAGTTTATTATTATTATAACTGAAAAATTTGTATATTTTATGAGATTTGTCTCAACTTTTAAAAAACATATAAAATAAATTTTCTTAATTAGTAACAAGGAAAATGTAGTAAATTTTTAATGCAGCAAAAATTTTCAGTGTTATTTCACTATCCGTAAGATAACGTATCTTAGAGTTTACATATTGACATATAATTTGCATTAAAATGTTTCTAAAACTGTCTTAAATAGAATGAATTAATTATATAGAAATCAATTGGGATAAAATATTTTTAAATATTATACAAATCTGAAAAATGCAAAAATTTATAAAATTTTTAATTAATCAATCATTAATATTAATAAAACTATTTAACTATATAAAATATTCCTTCTATAGAATGCAATTTTTAGAACATTTTAAATTCAAGTTACATACGTAATATGTAAATTCTAAATTAAATTATGTTACAGATCCTAAAACAACACTATTAATTTTTGCTAAATAAACGATTTGTTACTTTTAATTAATTCACAGAATTAATTTTTTTTTTCAAAAAACTGATACAAGCCTTAAACATATTACACAAATTTTTTGTAGTTTTAATAAAAACTAAAAAAAATTTCTGACCATTTGAAACAGACTCACTTTTCACACATACTGTGACATTTTAAAAGGGATTAGACCCCCGTAAATCTTATCAAAACTCTAAGAATTGAATATATAAAAATCTGCAAGCAGCAATCAATAGAAAAATGTCATACTAGATGCATTTCTAATTTTGTAGCTGCACTGGTTCTATATTGTTGCAACGGATTAAAACGTTTTCTTCCATCAAATATAGTGTTGCTGTAAAAGTAGATTTATAGTTAAAGTGGAAACAAATGGCAGTCTATTTTCTTCCACTGATATCAGCTTTGGACACAAACTTGGAGACTTAACGATTAAATTTAGTGAGATATGGTAATTTAGAGTTGTCAAAGTTTAAAACCTCTATCTTCAATAGGAAGCCAGTTTTATAACTTTCCATAAGATTCTAGTGCAGAATTAAGCAAAATGTCCACTAAATTATGTCTAAAAAAATAAAAAGGAGCAGACTAACTTCCGGGAAATCAGTTGTATTCACACAGTTATTTTAAGCAGTCATCTTAGAGACAGTTCAAGTGATTGATCATTGTTAAAGAATCAGCGAAATTCCCAATCTTCAATCTATGGTGTAATTAACGCTGTTTACTTTATTTTTGTGGTACAAGTGACTGTTTTATTGGGCTGTTTCAAAAATATTTGTGGAATTGGCAGTTTTGTTGAACTGTTTTGAAAATATATTGAATAAAGTGCAACAATCAACTTGAACTTGCCCATTTATGAACTACTTTTTTCATGCATGAGAGTTGACATTTTGTAACAGTATCCAATTAAAAAATGTGAGGTGGACACCACATAGCTTTCTCATATACCTTTTAAAATATACATATCATCACGAAAACATTAACATTTTCACACATGGAAAGTGGTTTGTAAATAAACAGATAGGATCCAGTCGATGGATAATCCTGAAACAAGACAATAAAATTATTATTCAAACCACAAAAAATCCTAATAATAAGATTGTATAAAGTAGGCCTGCCCAACCCAAAGAACTTGGTGGGCCGCATTGGAAATCTATTTTATTCAGGCGGGCAGCACCTTATGTACATAAGTGTATGTGTACATACGTTTATGAGTGTATGAATCATGTATGAATATGCTTTTTTCGGGGGAGGGAAGGGTGAAGATTCACAGCAGAATACATTAATTTAAACTATTCTCATTCGTAAATTAACAATAGTATCATAAAAAATTTATAACATACATGTACATTAATAACTATATTAAAAGAATGATTAATGAAACTAATATTTCATTACAACTGTGTGATTCTTTAGCTATCATAATTGTGAAAAGTATTTTCACTTTTAAAAGTCAGAATGGATTTATTAATTTTTAATGTTTTAACCAAAGTTGTCAAACTTTAATCAGTCTCCTCACGGGTCATGGGTTGGCCACTCCTGGTATACACCTTAAAGCACAAATATTGGTGCAAGCAAAAAGAAGGTGGCAAATGTGAAAGCAGTAGTCAAAGACTGCCTTTTTTGAAAATAGGTTTCCTGTTTTTACTGAGTTTCCCCTTTTATTAAAGAGTCTGCACTGTTTTTAAATCTTTATTTAAAAAAGGAAATGTCTTATTTAATATAAATCCCATACCTTTATTTTTCTTCGTTTTCCATGGCAGAAAGCTTTTTCGTGAGAGGATCCTGTGACCACGAATCGACAGAGATTGACAAAGTGAGGCGTCATCTGTTCATGAATAAAAGGGAAGATCAAGACATCAACAGCCGCCATCCACGACAAGCAGTAGGCACAGATGGCGCAGAGGATCCTCTCGCGAAAAAGCTTTCTGCCATGGAAAACGAAGAAAAATAAAGGTATTGAATTTATATTAAATATGAATTATACTTCGTTTTTAAAAAAGTTTTTATAAAGGAAATGCCTTTTTTAAAATTTTGTGATAATTAATAGACCAGGGTCCAAGAAATCCCGAATGACTAAAAAATAATCTCATTGGTGCCCAATTATGGCAGATTGATGAAAACATTTCATGAAATTATAATATTTTGATCAAGTTCATTTTTGCTTTTCCTAGCATTTTCTCCTCTTGCTATAAAAGATGATGGCATTTCTCATATATTAAATGAATGGTATTTGTTTAATGTTTTCGGAAAAAAATTAATAATTGCTTCTGTTTTTGAAAGATGTTTGTCCATGAAAAATAAAATCTTATATTTTGACAAATCTTATTATTATACTGAAACTTCTCATGTCCCCATCTTTCTGTGATCAAGGTTTCAGCATTATGAATACTACCAAGAGTAAAACCATTCAAACTTTGTTTGAACTTGAAGCGAGAAAGTATGAATAGTATAATGTTAATAAATTTAAATGAACCCTTTTTAGAGGATATCAGTCCTGAAAAATCAATAGACATTTAGCATTTTAGAGTAAAAACTCAAAGATATTGTTAATATACTTTAAGTTAATATTAAAAGTAAGAATAATATTCCATATATACTGATGGCAGCAAAATCGCCAATCTCGCTGAAGTGGCATCTACATTGAAATTCATTTCCCAGAATAGAATTTCTCATTGTCAATGTAACCCAGACTTCAGTTCTATTTTCAAAACCGAACTACTAACAATTGATGCGGGTTTTAAGGCTATTATGAATGAAAGTAACTATGGCAAGCTCTGGGTACTTATTGACAGCTGCAGTTCAATGCAAGATTTCAATAAATGAATCTATATAGGTGATAACTAGTAACTCTATTCTTCAAAAGTTAAAACTCATTTCAATTCAACATAATATCCATCTCCAGTGGATCCCATTCCATGTAGCAATGAATTGGTAGACAATCTTGAAAAGCAAGGCTGCAGTCATCCAAATCCCTCTTTTTCAGAACTTACTTACTTAGAGCTATTCTTCCAGAAAACATCTCAAATTAAGAAGGATTTGTTTGTGCCCCCACTCATCACTGGTATAAAAATAGTAAACCAGTTCTTTCTCTCTCCCTTTCATGCGACAGAAAATTCTGTATCAGCCTCTGGTGCCGAAATGTCTTTCTTTTTCTAATGGCAAGGAAATCTACCCACTATAGCCAAAATGCCAAAAAAAGCCCGGCTTCTGCAGATTGCATCTTAGATTGTTTGTGTTTTCTTTGGGAGGAAATTTATACTTCTCCCCTTCTCCTGATTCACTTTCTAAGTGCCAACGGTTTCTTGGATCTGGTTCTAAGTCAGACTAAGTTAGAAATTAGGAGACAACAACTATTCCATCCAACGATTTTTTCTCATACTTTAATTTTATCTTATATTTATAAATAAAAAAAATTTTATTTTCTTAAAATTTTTCTTAGTTCAATTTTTAATTGTATAGTTCATTTATTCAATAATTTAGTGTAAAATAATACATGAATGACCTGCATTAATTGTATAATGAAATATTACTCTTAGCCTCTCTACATTTTGCCTTGAGTATTGTCATGGTAATAATTCACTATCTCTAGCTACTAGAATTTTTTCCTCGCTCCTAAGATATTGGAACTTATATCAGTCACTGTTATAGAGCAGGCCTGACCAACCCAAAACACTTGGTGGGCCACATTGAAAATCTATTTTATTGAGGTGGGCCGCACTGAAAATCGATTTTATTCTGGTGGGCCGCACCATATGTATACATATGTGTACATTTGTGTGTGCAATAATCATGTACGTATATCCTTTTTTCAGGGAGGGCAAGGTGAAGATTCGGAGCAAAATACATTAATTTAAATTATTTTCATTTTCAAATTAACAATAGTATCATTAAAAAAAGTAATGTGATTTTTTAACTATCATAATTGTTGAAATACATTTCCACTTTGAAAAGTCAGAACAGATTTATTAAATTTTAATGTGTTAACAAAAGTTGTCAAACTTTAAATATCGGTAGTTCCCTCGTGGGCCACGGGTTGGCCACCCCTGTTATAGAGTATCTTTCTCAAATATTTAAGTCTTTACTTAAAAGAACAGGTGTACTTTTGTTTTAAGGTGTGAAAAAAAATATTATAGATGGATTTATATGGGATTATGGATTTTATGGGATTACAGAACATTGTTCACAACTGTAAAACAAATGTTGTTAATTTCAGAATCATCAATGAAAAATAAAAACAAAACTATATAGTAACATCAGGTATAACATATTTTGAAAATTATGAAAGAAAGTATAAACTCAGGAAGCAGCAAGACCCTGTTGATATTCCAAAGCACTGATACCTACCCTTCCTGCTCCTCAGTCTTTATTTGATTGTTTTTCGTATATATTCTGACTGGTGTCAATTAATTTTGTTATTCACATTGGTGAATATGTGTTCTTCTCCACTTTCTCCTATATATACAATTTATAAATGCAAAATCTGAACAATGGGCCATTAAACAAAATATGTATAAATTTTCGTAAACAGTAACTTTCTAAATTATATGTAAATATTTTCCTTGTATTATTTCTCATTTTTTAGATCAAAACCAATATTTGCTGCTGCTGACTTTAAAATATGTATTTACAGATTTAGTGAGTTTAGAAAAAACAGCATTAATGCATAAAAGCAACTGCACACACATTGTAAAAAATATGTCCTATTTACTGTCAGAAATTCTCTATAATTTGAGAAAATACATGTAATTTATGAAAAAATTACATTGTCAGAACGTATTTTTTGTTATTACAGAAAATTTCTGGCAGCAAATAGGACATATTTTTTACAGTGCATGCTACTGATGATCCTTAACCAAAAGAAATTCTGATATAACTTGAAAATTAACTGTAAAACTGCATGATATTTTATAAACCATCAAAACATCATATCTTTTCCATAGAAGATCAATTTTGTTATAAACGAAATTTCATATATGTAAGGGAAGGTCACCTAAAATGATCCTCTTAAGGGAAAAACTTGTCCAAAACAACATAAATATTTAAATAAAACTTTAGCCCTTGTGTTTTACACTACATTTTGCATTATAAACATACCTTTAATAATATTTTAAACTTAAACTGAGTAGTGAAAAAATTAGATTTTTGTAAAAGGATCTTTCACCAAAAGGCAAAATGATCCTTCATTTAAAAATAATAATTCAGTTGGTGAAATTAAACAAAAAAAAAAAGTGTTTCAAATAATTAAAAAAAAAAAAAGAAAAGAAAAGAAAAGAAAGAAAGAAAAACAAGAATATGGAATATTTGAATATTATGATCTAAAAAGAAGAGTATAATAATTTTATATTCCCTATTTTATAAATAGCATTATTAAATAAATAAATTTTTATAAATAGCACAATTATTTTATAAATAATTTTATATTCCTATTTTATTTTATATTCCCTATTTTGTAAATAGCAATTTTTGTATTGCAGAAAATTGAAAAAAAAAAAAAAAATACATGAGAAAAGATATACATGATATAGCAGCAGGAAAAAAAGAATGGCAGAAAATATACATGATATAGAAACAGAAAGGGGGGGGGGGGGGGGACTAATTTTTTAAAGGGGGGGGGAGTAGTTCATTTTGCTACCCCACCCAAGTTTCATCAATTTATGTATAACTTGTATCATCCAGTATTCAAAATTTGTTCATTCTTAAAAAATATAAAAGAAAAAAGAAAGAAAATCAGTATCTTCATTCCTATGACTTATATTCTTATGAATTTTTCTATCTCTTTCCCTCTCATTCTCAACCCAAACCTCTGGCAAAACCTCTTCTTCTAGACATTTTGTTAGCAAAAAAACGCTGTCAATAGCAAAACAATAATTTAACAGTTTGACAAAAATAAAATATACTCACTTTTGTTGCCAAAAGACAAATGATAAAAGAATGTTAGAATGAAGCAAAGAGTGATTATCATACGCATCATTATGTTTGAAGTTTTAAAAAATAAATAGTAAAAAATAAATGCAGAAAATAAGCTAAATCACAATATATTGTATTGTGTATGTAGATTAACAACTTTCTTCTATGAGAATTTTTTTAAATACAAAAGAGTAACCATAAAATACCATTAAAGTGACCCTGCAATTTTCAAGGTAGATCGAGATATATTTGGGCAGGGGGCAGATAAATGGTAAAATTTGGCAAAAATATACAAATTGACATGCATTTTCCTATTAAAATAAAGAACAATAATATTTTAAACAAAACTTCATACATATATATATATATATATATATATATATGTGTGTGAAGTCGTTACTTCACATATATGAGTTTTAGTTACGGCTTTAAATAAATGCAATAATTAATTACTATATTTTCAATAAATTAAATGGCTAATAAAAATATCTAACGAGTTTCTAAATTACTTTTTAGATTTATTCCCATTTGTCTCTCTATATAAATATTTTAATTCTAATAATATTTTATCTGTTAAGCTATTAAATAAATCTTCTGAGAACAAAAACATATTCTTTAAAATTAATAATTTATTTCGGCTAGTCATATGTTTATATAGCATCTCTCAGAATTATAATCTCTCCTAAATCATTTAATAAATAAAATATAAAAAATATATTATTTTCATTTATAAACCATTGTATACATAATTACATTTTCATTCTTTTAAAATTGCGCAAGTCCACTTTGTTATAAATAAATTAGGCTATAATTTCTGTTGTAATATCATTAAAGGGTAATTTATATTTCTATAATGACAGGATGTACAATATATCCTAGTCTTTATGTCTCCCTTCTCAACGGTTTTCTGGCGATAAAATTTGGCATAGATGATTGGCGTTAATTCTTTAACGAACTTGCTAAATTCAAAATATTTATATTAATTTGATCTAGAAACAATGGATTATCTTTGGCTGTAAAATTTGGCGCTATTTCCAAAATCTTGGCATAATTCAGCAGTATGTTCTGGATTGCGAGGGAGACAACTAAAGAATTGGCTCTTTGATCGTTGACAAGTTAATACGTACTCTAAAACCCTCTCTCTCACCTCATGCCTTTGCATTCTCGAAACTGATTGACTATATGTACTGCCACTTTGAAAATATTTTGATTTGCTTTATGAAAACTTCCAAAATAAAAATATTTTATATTTTATTGCTCAGTCTGCTTTTCTTTCTCAGCCATTTAAATCTTTTACAGCAAAAAAAAAAAAAAAATGGACCTGGACAATATGCAAGCACTTATACAAGAATGCTGGAACTTCTACTATAATATATATATATAATAATGATTTATTTAGCGTAGTAAAAGCCAAGCAACAGATACAAGATCACTAAAACCACAAAGACCAATAAGAATGAAAAAAAAAAAATTATGTAGGAGAAGCTCATAAAGGTGCAAAAAATTTTATTAATTAACAGCCTGCAAAACGAACGAAACATTAAACTAACTCAACAAAATCTTAACAGAAAGACTTAAACTGAAATAAAATTTATGAAAAAATAATTTAAGAAACTTAAGGAAGGAAGGAAGGAAGCAGGTGGCAAGACTTGTGACATATTAAATTGTACTGATTAAAAAATAAATTTATAAGTCAAATAAAAAAATACAGTATACTTTTGGTTAACTAGTACTTAACTAATTGAAAAAATTTGCAAAAACCTTTTTTCCCACTTCCAACAAATTGTTTAAAAATTTTTTCGCTATTTTAGGAAGCTGATGTTTTTCATTTTCAAATAATCACAGTGTCCGATTTATTATAAAACAAGTCAATGTTTATATTTATAAAGGAGAATTTTATAAAAGAAACTAAATAATGTAAATCATTATCTCCAATTCAGATAATCTATTGCTGGGCGTAAAGGGGTGCTTATTCAATATTTTCAAAACAAGCAAAATTCGTGTGAAAAGCAGGAAGGGGATATTTTTGCGGTATTTTACGGTACATGTATCAAATGAAAAAGTGTGTAGAAACAAAAGCATTATTGTCTGTCTTCTTGGCATTATACAAATTCATTTTTTTTTCTAGCCTTTCAAGTACTATTTTTAAACCCCTTCTCTTATTAAAAATAGGCTAAAAATATATGATAAACTTCTTGTCTGTGTATATAAATAAAAACTTATTGTACTTAAACTTTATTATAAATTTTTATTTATATTATTACCAATGAATTCTATGTTTTAAAAAACTAAAAAATTGATAGTATTAATAAACAGGGGGGGGGGGGTTGGCATTTGATTATTATTTATTTATTTATTTACCCTGACATTTCAAGGCGATAAAGATAATTCTCCCTGGCTTTTAAAGGTCTTTTTTTAGAGAGGTGAGAGAGGGACACATTTTATAGACATATTTTATATGAAATTTTCTAGATGTAATCAAAGTTAGTTTCTTTTTTATTTATTTATGTATTTATTTATTTTCTAGATTTAGTCAAAATTTCCTTACTTTTATAGACTTCAATCAGATTTCATGGTATTTCCCTGATTTTTACAGTGTCGTAAAATTCCCTGACTTTTTGCTGATTTCCAGATTCTTTAGTTTGCTAGCCATCCTGTGATATTCTAGAAAAGAATTTTTAAAACTGGGATTCCACACTACTTCAAAAAAAAAAAAAAAAAAAAAAAAATTTCCTTATTTTTTTTAGGTCTATTTTTTATAAAATTCCAAATAACACCACTTGATTTACAACATAGAAGATAGCTAATGTCTTGTAAAAAATGCAATTAAATTTTGTGTTCAATTAATATAATTGATGACTAACATTTATTTATCATTTTGTAGTCTTGGACCAAGGCAGTAGCACGTGTTTGCACCTGATGAAGAAAGGCTTTGAGAACGTCCTTTGAAACCGGTTGTGCTGACTTAAAATTTATGGTGTGTGAAGAAGTTTTAATATCTTTCTATTGACTGTACACTAGTTTTCAAATTTAGTTTTTGGTATATAACCAGACTTCATGTTGAACAGAAACATAAATATTTTCACAATACTGAAAACACCAATAAAAAAAACAGTAAAAGCAAACTGCAGTTTTGGTAGCATTGAAGTGTACCGTCATCAGTGCAGAATGACAAGGTGGATTATTGCTCGTATATACAGATAGGGAAGCGAATTTTAGAGTTGGAATAGCAGCTAGTAGGAATTACATGGGTTTTGAAAGTTTAGAAAAAAGCATATTTTCTTTTTCTTTCTTTCTATCTATCTTTTTTTTTTTTTTTTTTTTTTTTTTTATATAATAAATAAAAATTGTTATTCAAAAATCTGAGCATATAAAATAACAATATTTTAAATATTTTATAAAATATTTATTAAAAAAATTCAGTAGCAGACACTTCAGAAAATTGATGGATAGGGTAACCCATGATAGTTTAACCTAAAATAAAAAAAAAACTGTGATTAGATTAGTATAGCAGGGGTAGAAATTAAGAATTCTATTAAGTCACTGGTCCACAGGACCAGTAATTTTACGGTATCACTGGTTCGTTCATCCATTCTAATACATTTTTAGAAATATTTAAATATTCGTAAAATAAAATAAATTATGGCAAATATGATCCCCCCCCCCCGTAAATTAATAAAAAAGTACATAAAACGAAGTCTTATAATTATAAATCAAAAATTTACACTTTCATAAACAAGCTAAATGTGACATCTTAAAACTTTAAAAACACTAAAAACCCATTAAAAATTATCTTCAACTAGCGCTTTCAGCTGCTCCACGCAGCCTTCTTCTTCGGGTATTTACGCTTCTGTGAACAATTGGTGCTTGGCGGTTATGTAGTCTCTCTTCTCTCCAGGATATCGCACCACCCTGCGTCGATCTCCATTTGGTCGGTATTGCATGATTCCTTATTCGCTAAAATTTCGACGGCTTCACGTTTTGCGGCATAAAAATAATTATTATAGTTAGCTAACTTTCTGTAATTTTTAAAATCAATTTCTATATTTTCTTCCTGATTTATTTTAGTTAAGGCTGTTGTTATATGATTGTGTTTTATATCATTTTCGTGCTCTTTTATTCGCGTTTTTATTTTTCGTTTCGTCATTCCAATGTAACAACCGGTTTTTTGGTCTTCTTTAGTAAAGTTTATTTTGTAGATTCCTGCAGTTTCTGAAAAATGTATTTTATCTTTGTCATTTCTGATTCTTTGGAAAATATTTCTGTTTGGTTTTATTGGTACATTTATATTTAGTTTAGCGGCTTCGGTTTTAATTTTATTAGCTGTACCTTTATTATATGAGATTGGGGGGATATACTTTTGTTTTGGTTTCTGTGCATTATTTATGCTATCAAGGTTTTTTAATCTATTTTTATAAACCAAAAATAAATTCAAAAACTGGCGTACAGACAATAGCAAGAAATTAAAACTTCTTCACACACCATAAATTTTAAATCAGCACAACCGGTTTCGAAAGGACGTAGCCTTTCTTCATCAGGTGCAAACACGTGCAACTGCCTTGGAGGCAAAAGCAAGACTGAAAGCAGGACAAAATCTAGAGGGGGAGGAGCAACACAAACAACCAATAGGAAGCAACATGCAGGGCAGGGCCAATCAGAGAGGAACACATGTACACACACACCACAAAAAGAGGAGGGAGAAAAAGAATAAACAATTTTTTTTTTTTTTTTTTTATTTCAATAATATTAAACTAATAAGTAAATTTAATAAAATTTATCCATTAATTATTATTTTTATTTTAATTAGAATTATTATAACTAATAAGATGCTATAAACATAATGAAGGAAATTATTTAATTGAATTAAACAAATTTTTCCAGTCTGTAGACAGCAAAGTGGAATCAGATTTTTCATTGACAATTTTATCACGATTAAGGTAAATAGCTAAATTTTCCAAAAAATCCAGTTCGGAAACGTGTTTGGCATGAAAGATAATTTTGGCACTCTTAAAATTAAAACTATGATCAAATTCCCAACTATGCTTCGCAATAGAAGATTTAGAAATTTCTTGATTAACAACATACCGAGAATGTTCACTACAACATTCTCGGTATGTTGTTAATCAAGAAATTTCTAAATCTTCTATTGCGAAGCACAGTTGGGAATTTGATCATAGTTTTAATTTTAAGAGTGCCAAAATTATCTTTCATGCCAAACGCGTTTCCGAACTGGATTTTTTGGAAAATTTAGCTATTTACCTTAATCGTGATAAAATTGTCAATGAAAAATCTGATTCCACTTTGCTGTCTACAGCCTGGAAAAATTTGTTTAATTCAATTAAATAATTTCCTTCATTATGTTTATAGCATCTTATTAGTTATAATAATTCTAATTAAAATAAAAATAATAATTAATGGATAAATTTTATTAAATTTACTTATTAGTTTAATATTATTGAAATTAAAAAAAAAAAAAAATTAATTGTTTACTCTTTTTCTCCCTCCTCTTTTTGTGGTGTGTGTGTACGTGTGTTCATCTCTGATTGGTCCTGCCCTGCATGTTGCTTCCTATTGGTTGTTTGTGTTGCTCCTCCCCCTCTAGATTTTGTCCTGCTTTCAGTCTTGCTTTTGCCTCCAAGGCAGTTGCACGTGTTTGCACCTGATGAAGAAAGGTTACGTCCTTTCGAAACCGGTTGTGCTGATTTAAAATTTATGGTGTGTGAAGAAGTTTTAATTTCTTGCTATTTTTATAAAGTTTGTTTACTAGATTCTTTTTATAACCTGCGTTTTGGGATATTTTGCTGATTTTCTGGAGTTCTTGTTTTAATAAATTTTCGTTAGAACATACGTTTATTGCATGATTTATATAGTATTTATATAGTATAGTTTATAGATACTAAATACTATATAAATCGTGCAATAAACGTATGTTCTAACGAAAATTTACTAAAACAAGAACTCCAGAAAATCAGCGAAATATCCCAAAATGCAGGTTATAAAAAGAATCTAGTAAACAAACTTTATAAAAATAGATTAAAAAACCTTGATAACATAAATAATGCACAGAAACCAAAACAAAAGTATATACCCCCAATCCCATATAATAAAGGTACAGCTAATAAAATTAAAACCGAAGCCGCTAAACTAAATATAAAAGTACCAATAAAACCAAACAGAAATATTTTCCAAAGAATCAGAAATGACAAAGATAAAATACATTTTTCAGAAAATGCAGGTATCTACAATATAAACTTTACTAAAGAAGACCAAAAAACCGGTTGTTACATTGGAATGACGAAACGAAAAATAAAAACGCGAATAAAAGAGCACGAAAATGATATAAAACACAATCATATAACAACAGCCTTAACTAAAATAAATCAGGAAGAAAATATAGAAATTGATTTTAAAAATTAGAGAAAGTTAGCTAACTATAATAATTATTTTTATGCCGCGAAACGCGAAGCCGTCGAAATTTTAGCGAATAAGGAATCATGCAATACCAACCAAATGGAGATCGACGCAAGGTGGCACGATATCCTGGAGAGAAGAGAAGAAGAGAGACTACATAACCGCCGAGCACCGATGGTTCACAGAAGCGTAAATACGTGAAGAAGGCTGCGTGGAGCAGCTGAAAGCGCTAGTTGAAGGTAATTTTTAATGGGTTTTTAGTGTTTATAAAGTTTTAAGATGTTTTTAGCTTTTTTAAATCGTTTTAAATAAATGTGACATATTTACCATAAAAGTATTATATTAAGTATTAGAAAAAAAAAAAAAAAAAATCATTAAAGTGAAAATAAATGAAAAATTACAGAGAATAGCTGATATTGATAATTATAATGAAGTACACTAACTTAACTATTGTTATCATACACTATTCTGAGACAAATTAGGAAATTTTAGAAAGAAGTAAAAAATAATTTAAAAAAAAAAAAAAAAAATTGAAAAGCTTCACTGATCCGGTGGACCGCCATAATTTATATTTTGCTGGTCCATTGAATACTTTAGTGGTCTGAACTGAACCAAAAGGCCGCTGTTAATTTTAAATATGTATAGCTCGTACTGTAATAAAGAATTAAAAAGCAAATTGAATTTTGAATTTTTTCCCAGATTTGTATGCAAGAACAATATAATTTTTCGCAGATTTTACCCCACAGTTAGTTGCAATAAGTAAAAAAATAAAAATAAAATAAACTCTATTAATAAGGGGCTTTTTTTAAAGTCCTTAAAACCCATGTAACCCCTTGACATTTGTAATTTCTTCAGATATTTGGGTAATGGTAGTGTAGTAGTAAGGGCTAATTGTCTGATATTAGAAACCTAGGTCTAGTCAAAATTCCCTCTGTGGGAAGTCTCTTAAGGTTCCAAACTCATATTCATGTAAATTACAAAGAAAACCATGGAAAATTTTAAGTGGCTAGGATGGAGAGTTTGAATGAAGTACATTGAAAAAGCTTATCATAGGTTTACATCATCATTTTCCCAGGTTTTTCAGCAATATTTGGAAATTTCCCAGACTTTTTTCACTAATTTAAAATTCCCTGACTTTTCCAGATTTTCTCTGACACATGGGAAAACCCTGTTAAAAATTTCAGTCAAGAAATTAAGAACATTAAAATAAAATACCAAACCAAAACATTACAATAGAAAAAGCATTACATGAAAATTTTATTGGTCTTTTTAATGCACATTTGCAATAGATTACAGGCATAAGCTTTATGCATTCTTTATACAGATTCAATTTAAATATAGTCTTCAAATAAATATCTCATAAAATTTATATGCTAAAAAAAATATTCATGACAATAATAAACAATCCTCTTTTTTTTTTATTATTACAATCATACAAATAATAGACTTTCTTATGTATATCAGAAAATATAATTTCAAAATCTTAAAATAATATTATTTTAAAAAATAGAAAGGAATTTGTGTACAGCACATTGTTATGAGGATCTGTATGTAGAAGAAAAAAAATATAATTTTATATTATTTAAAAACTTTCTAATCTGTTTATACACGGATGAAACTCTTAACTAGATCGTGTTTATGTACATATTAATTGGGTCATTACCAACACAAGGGGTAGAAATCATGTCCCTATGCATTTAAAAGCATAAAATTGTTTCAAAGATTTAAAAAAAAAAAAAAAAAAAAAAAAAACTTTACAAGTATTTTTTCTTTATTTAATGTTCTTAAGCATGAGACAAATAAAGTTTCTAATATTATTTATTTTTTCTAAAATCATGGTTAAAAGTGCTGAAAATATCCACTCTATGGAATATCTCTAGGAAGATTCTGGCAAAATATTTCATTTTTCAGGCATATTACTCAACTGTTTTAACAAAAGTTTAGTGTTAATATATATATATATATATATATATTGACTAAATTTTGAAGTTAATAATTAATTTTTTTATGTTTAATTAACTTATAACAAACATCCCAATAAAATGCATCCACTCCATAGCCACCAATTTAATATCCCATAAAATTCAATACAGGGCATTGCCAGCTACCAGGTGTTCACAAAATTAAATGAAAGAATGGGAAACCATATATGTTTTCATCCACATGTGGTGAATTTAAATCTTTCTTTTAATTTGTTATAATAGTTTATTTTTAGTGAAATCTGTATTTTGATATCTTATATGTACACTACATAGAAAAAATTATTTAGGTAAATACATCCCTTTAATATCCTAATTCTTTTTCTAATTTATAATTATATTGCTTAATTTTAAACTGGGATCATCTTGTTCTTGACATTATTGCCTTGCTCCCTGAAAATAAAAAAAAATGTTCACAGACTTTTAACTTTCATCTTAAATGGACAAAGTAAAAGTGAATCAATGAAAACTGAAGCAAAATTCAAATAAATCTGATAAACAAATTTTGTTCATTTCTTCCATCAACTTCTCAAAGCTTAAGGAACACCAAAATATCACTTTTCTTCCACTTCTAATTTTTTTTTTTTTTTTATGTTTTGTAATTTTAGAGCCCACTCTGTAAACAAATAATTCTGCTACATTGTAACTAATGTCCCTTCCGTTAAAAAATTAATTTTTCAAATATTTAATTACTGACCAAGAAATATCTTATGAAATAATTCATTTGCTAAATTAGATTCAAGTTTGTCAAAAAAATTCAGGGATTTTTTTTTTTTTTTTTTTAGTTTATATATATATATTTTTTTTAAACTGGACTTCATTTTCTCCTCCTTAGATTGGCATTTACCCAATTGTATTTACCGCATGCAACAAAAATGCACAGTTGATGCATATTTCTTTAAATATATACATGTACATATATATAACTACACATATATATGAATATGTGTAGAAACACATACATAAGAAAAATAATTTATCTAGAAAAAAAAAGGGGGGGAAAGTTGAATCTATGGAATTTTATCAAATGATATATATTGGGATTAAAAAGCACAAACAAAACAATTTATCAATCAGTAAAACAATCTAAATATTATTATTTAAAAAAAGAAAAGGTGTAAATAAGCTATGTATGGAAATAGGTGCAGAATTGAAAAGCAAATCAGAAAATATCACAATTTATTTACAAAAGTATCACAATAAACATAACTAAAGAAAGAAAATAACAAACAACTTTTTATAAGAAAGTTACAAGACATAACAGTGATTCTACCAAGATTAGACTAGATTTAGTGAGATCTTTGTAAATTCATCTAAAAACATAAGCAAGTTACAAAAAATGCATAAATGTGTTTGTTAGATCCTAATATAATTTATACTTAATTAAAATGTTTTATTCAATGTTATAAAATCCATGTTAATAATTTAAGTAAATAACTTGAATTACCAATGTATAGACAAATCATGGAAATATATATACAAATTTAGATTACATGTGAGCTGTCATTATCTAATTACCAACATAAAGCAGAGCTGACTGTAATGCATAATACAAATTCTCTCCTTAAACAATAGATAAAAAAGATAAGTAATACTTTTTTATTAAAGCTAATCTTCTTTAATTATCGAAATAAGTACGCTTCATACATTAAATTCAAGATCACAAAATTAATGTTGGGGTGGGGGTAGGGAGGTACAATATAAAACCAAGTAAATGCTAACTAACCAAATATCAGCACGTAAAGTCAAATAATTGTATCACTCATTTTTTTTTCTAAATCAATTTGCACTTATCAATAATATATATTTCTAATTAGTTGTATAGGGCAAGGCTACAGCCAAAGGGGGTTTGGGGTGTTCAAACCCCCCCCCCCCCCCAACCTGACAATTTTACAGATTGTCAAATTTTTTCGAGTTAGTCTTCATTTTTAATACGGAACATTATGTACCAAAGCATGAACCCCCAACGAAATGTTCTTTTTTTATATATGGCCTTGGTATAGGGCAAAATTACAGTAACCACTAGCCACAGAGCCCCTAAAAGAAAAAAGAAAAAAAAAGATAATTAAAAATCATTTCTATATGACCACCTTTTTCTACTCCTTAAAAATTCAAAGATTTATTTCCTTTTTCCAGTCCAAGGATCCTCTACACCACTACCAACCCCTAATGTATGCAACATCAATTTCTTATCAACTTTAATTTCAATACAGATTACTTCATTGTTTAATACCAACAACATATTTATTTTATTTTTATATTAATAATATTAACCGAGATTTAAAAAGTTTGTTAGCTTTCATCTGTATGTGTGTGTTTTTAACTAAAGAAAGAAAAATTGACATTAGTTTAAAAAAGTGACCACTAATAAAACAGTTATTACTCTCCCTTGGCTACTAATGAAAATTTCCAGTTTTGCCCTTCAGCATATAGAATTAAAATGAAATGTATATATTTTTACTAATAAAACTTGTAAAGAAAATTATTATTTATGATTAGGAAATTTGAGAAACCAAAAATCTGTATACAATTCAAAAGAACAACACAAACAAATGTTAGTAATACTGTACATTTATCCAGTAAGGTATATCAAATGCCAAAAAACACCAAAGTAACAAACAAAATTTGCATACTGCAGTTTCAATAGCAATAAGCACACAGTCATCAGCATAGTAATAATGCCAGGATTCTGCACTGATGATGGTATGCTTAATACTAGCGAAACTGATGTATACTAATTTTGTCTTGTTTTTATTTCATTGCTTTTATCGCTGATGTATAATTCATTTACTATATCTGTTTAACATTAAGTCACAGTTCTATACACTTATATTACTCATTTTAGGGAAAATAGTAACTGATTAAATTTCAAAGTTAGCACATTCAATTTTCTAGAACCTCCAGGAATGTTATATTTCAAGCTCTAAAAAACTTCAGAGAAATTCACAGTGAATAAGAATTTAAAATCTAGTTTGAACTTAGAATATTTAACAATTCATAAGCAGTTTTGTAAAAAAAGTTATTCCCTTTAAATAATATAATACAATAAAATCTTAAAATACATAATTTACAAGACATCTGTACATATCAGGCATCTATAATACCAAAAATAAAGCTTTATATGTTTCACTAGCTTAAGGCTATATTGTACTGTTATGCAAGAGAAATTTTCAGTCAATAGTTGATAAAATTGAATTATTCAACTAACTAAATAAATAAATGTAACTGAAGTTCATATAATAATGTAAATATTATATATGATGTTTAAATATTAAATATTAGATATGATTTATATGGTGATATTATGTCAAGACTTTTCAAGTATTTAAAAAAAAAAAAAAAGAGTCAATTTTCTAATTAAAAAATTTTAAATGTGCAATAAAATAATAAAAAGATTCCATATTAATGATATGTAATTAAAAAATTCTTGATGAATTGGGAAAAGGAGAATGTTATACAATAAAAATTAAATTCCAACACAATGAAAACATTTATAATATGAATTTTGTAGCAAACTTATAAACTTTAAATAACAAATTTATATCATCTATATTCTATACTAAATAATACAATAGTATTTTTAATAACGAATAAAAGAAAATAAGTTATTTGTTACACACATAAATGAATAAATCATTTAACATCTTAGTATAGTATATTTTATTGCATTTTTGAGAGAACTTTCAAAGGAGAAAAAAATTAAATACACACAAAAAAAAAAAGTACAATGGTGAATACCAGATGTGAAAATCAGTGTATTTGAACAAGAAAATAATATCGTGCACATCATTAAATATAATTAAATATAATTTTAAAATAATGATCATTAAAAATAATGTTCAAGAAATTTTTGTGATATCTAAGGAAGTTTTTTCGGTCTTGTTTGATCAAGAGCTCAGCAATATACAACATGGACATTTCACATTAAAATAGAAAAATGAAAATTTTCATTCTTTCCTTGTGCATTATTTCTTTGCTAAGAACTTTGAGAAAATTAGCTTATTTTAGAAATACTGAGGGTTAATTAAGGGTATTTCTTTTAGACTAAGTATACTTTTATAATTCAACTGAGTTTCGCTAACTATAGGTAAAACAATTCTATTGACTTATGTATCCAGAGGTCCATCCAGATGTGTAACTTTTGAGGCCCCTTTTTTGAAAATAAATACTTTTGTGAAAAACAAAATATTTTTATAAATTTTTAATTTTTGTACATATGTCTAATGTCTAAAAAAACTCTGTATTTTAGCAACCACTCTATACAAATGTACTCTGTATAAATGTGATAATATCAAGTTAATAGAGTTTGATTGAACTAAGTATATGCAGCCATTGGAAATAATACTAAAAATTTTATAAAACAATCATTTTTATAAAATGAAATTTTCTGACAGGACCATTTTTATGGATTCGAATTTTGAGAAACGGCCCATTTTATGGATATGAATTTTGTAGAGGAGCCCTTTTTATAAAGTAGAATTTTATGAAGCAGCAAAGAACCTTAATTTTTGCCTGGATCAACCCCTGTTATCAAAACAAATTAATTAAAATTATATGACTGCATCAAAAATAATCATTTATCTTAAAAATTCATTTAACCAGAGGTCCATCTAGATGTATAATTTTTGAGGTCCCTTTTTTGAAAATAAATACTTTTGTGAAAAGCGAAATATTTTTATAAAATTTTTATTTTTGTACATATGTCTAGTAGAACTCTGCATTTTAGCAGCCACTCTATACAAATGTACTCCGTATAAATATGATGATATCAAGTTAACAGAGTTTGATTCAACTAAGTATCAGCAGTCATTGGAAACAATACTGAAAATTTTATAAAATAATCATTTTCATAAAATGAAATTTTCTGACAGGGCCATTTTTATGGATTTGGATTTTGAGAAAGGGCCCATTTTATGAATTTGAATTTTGTAAAGGAGCCTTTTTTATAAAGTAGAATTTTATGAAGAAGCAGCTAAGAACCCTAATTTTTGCCTGGATCAACCCCTGTTATCAAAACAAATTAATAAAAATTATATGACTGTACCGAAAATAATTATTTATCTTAAGAAAAAAAACTAATTTATATAGAGCTATGAATCATTATTCTTTCACAAAACAATATAATACACGATTAAGAAGCAACCAAAAAGACAAGCAAAACTGGTATTTAGGAAATGGCACTGAAAGAGGAATAATTAAAAAATAAAACATTTGTAAGACAATACTCAGAAATTAATATATCTCAGCTTCTTTAATAATAGCTATACACATTTCAGAATTTGTTATTTCACATCATATGATCTTTTTTTAAGGTTTAGTGATTGATTTTTTAAGAAATGGCAACATGTTCCTGCCCCAAAGCTTCAAGAAACAATCCCATTGGAGTTTTCTTAACGCCAATTGCTTCAATTTTGTTCACCACCTTGTTACGCAGATTTCTCAGTCTCATCGAAGCATGGATGAAAATCACTACAAGTAAAAGAATTTTAGTGTATCAAAAAATGAAGTAATAATATCATTTTAGTTTACATCAAAATTAAGTTTAATTCAAAAATTTAACTAAAAAATATGCTTTTTTTTTTTTTCTTTTCTTTTTTTTTTTTTTTTTAAACAAATGTAAGAATTTAATTCAGGATAGATTTTTCTACTAGTAAAAATTGCAATTGTCTAAAGTCATACTCAATAAAATACAGATGATTAACAATTATATCTTCTCAAGTATATCCTACATTGCACAAAAAAAAAAAAAAAAAAAAAAAACTTTTCAGAGTATTATTACTATTATTATTATTATTTTTTTTTTTTTTTTTTAAGATATACGTACATGTAAGTAAATACTATAATGACAAAAAATAACACAATCTTACTTCTACTTACAGAGCAAAATAACTGTCTAATGAATAAAGATTTATACTTTAAAAAGAAAAAAAAAAGCGGATTGTTTATCTTATAATTTTAAATTAAATTATATAATTAATATGTTACCTACTGATATTGTTTAATCATACTAATATATGCATCAAAAAATTTATATTAGATTATAAATCTAACGTTAATGTTTGCATACAACAGATTTGTAAAGAAAAAAGAATAAAGATTCATAAAAATTATGAAAGATAATTAAAAATGAACCTATACTATTTTAAAAGCATAAGAAGCTTTCAAAAATCCACTTTTTACTTTCCGAACACTATAGTGAGGAAAGTATTGTAATCATGTCAAAAATCCGAATTGCAGATTTTGATGTTTCTATATGTTTCGAGGTCCCCTGAGTCCGTTTCCACTATTTTTGAGATGATGTATGTATGTGTGTGTGTATGTATGTGTGTATGTATGTGTGTATGTCTGTGAGTGAACACGCTAGCGTCTAAACGCTTTGTTCGAATAAGCTGAAAGTTGGTACGTATATTGTAAGTCACCATAGTATGAACCCTATAGATTTTGGTGAATCTAGCACTTATAGTTTTTTTACAGGGACACAAAGAAAAATTCTTTATCATTATGGCCTATGGGACCAAAATATTAAAAGTGCGATAGCATCTAAACACCTTATTCAATTGAGCAAAAACTTTATACACATATTATAGGTCACAGATACTCAATCTGTATAGATTTTGGAGAATCTAGCACTTATAGTTTTTTTACAGGGACACAAATAAAAATTCTTTATCATTATGGCCTATGGGGCCAAATTTTTAAAAGTGTGATAGCGTCTAAACGCCATATTAATCTGAGCAAAAAATTTGTACACATGTTATAGGTCGCATTTGCACCAACTGTATAGATTTTGGTGAATCTAGCACTTACAATTTTTTTACAGGGACACAAAGAAAAATTCTTTATCATTATGGCCTATGAGACCAAATTTTTAATCTATAGCATCTAAACGCCTTATTCAATTGAGCTGAAAATTTGTATGAATATTATAAATCACTGTTGCACTAACTATAAGCATTTTGGTGAATCTAGCATTTATAGATTTTTACAGGGACACAACGAAAAATTCTTTATCATTATGATCTATGGGCTCAAAGTTCAGTAGCGTTAAATAAAACTTCGTGTGATATATGGAGAAAAATACTCAAACACTCTATTATGGTTTTCTCTCTTTTGTTTGTTTAGCAACTCCTCTTTCTTTATTTTATCTACAAAACTGTTAGTTACTCAATGTTCGGAAAGTCGAGTGGAGTCACTCCAGATTTTTTAATTAATAACTGATGTAAGATAATTGCAGTTAAAATATTTCTCCCCCCTCCCTTTTTTTTAATCCTAGTATTATTATTCCAAGATTAATAAAGCAGTAAATAATTTCATTATTATTATTATACAGCTCTTAACTTCATTAAATTTCTTACTCTTTTATCCAACTACAAAAAAAAAAAAAAAAAAAAAAATCTAGAGTAACTCCACTCAATTTTCTGAACAATAAGTAATTAATGGTTGCATAAAAAATTAAAGTATGAGAAGTCGTTAAATAAACAAAAGAGAAAAATATAGGGTGTTTGAGTATTTTTCACTTTACAATATGTTGTTTAATTAATTGCTATTACCTTTCAAATAATTGAAACCCATAGATCATAATAATAAAGAATTTCTCGCCGTGTCCCTGTAAAAATTTGTAAATTCATCAAAATCTATACAGTTTATGTGATGATGACTTACAAAATGTATATAAATACAGCTCAATCAGATAAGGCATTTAGATACTATCACACTTTAAATAAATTGAACCTATAAGCCATAATGATAAAAAAAAAATTTCCTTCTGTCTCTGTAAAAAAACTTTAAGTGCTAGATTCAGCAAAATCTATACAATATGTATGACAGTGACCTATAATACGTGCATAAATTTTCAGCTCAATCGAATAAGGTGCTTAGATGTGATCGCCCTTTAAAAAATTTGGTTTTCATAGGCCATAATGATAAAGAATTTTTCTTTGTGTTCCTGTAAAAAAAACTGTAAGTGCTAAATTCACCAAAATCAATAGGCTTTGTGCTACGGTGACCTATACGTACCAGCTTTTAGCGTATTCAAACAAAGATTTTAGATGCTACTGTGTTCACTCACATAGTACATACACACATAACCATAAAAATAGCAAAAATTAACTCAGGGGGCATCAAAATATATAGAAACAAAATCTCAAAATCGGATTTTTGACATGATTATAATATTTTCCTTACATATGTACGTTCAGAAAATAAAATGGATGGCATTCTGAACTATTTTTCTGAATTCATTATTCCAAACATTATTATCTTGCCATGGTGCGAAAATAGTTTGAATTTGAATCTGATAAAAAATTTATCAAATCAGATGGGTTTGAATTTGCTAAACAAAACAAAAATAAATAAATTAATTTAAAAAAATAAATAATTAAAAAAAATCTAGATCAGTGAAAATGCCAAAAGAAACACTTGTTTAACAGTCTGGTACAGTGAAATTAAATTAGGTACAGCAAAATAACACTTCAGCATATCTAAAAAAAACATTTGTTATTATATAACTCTAAGCTTTAGCTAATTTCATTAAGGAAGAAAAGCATGACATTCTGAACTATTTTTCTAAATTCATTATTCCAAGCATTGTTATTTTGCCGTGGTGTGGTAATAGTTTGAATTTAAATCTAATAAAAAAATCATCAAATCAAATAGATTTGAAAATGCTGAATAAAAAACCTGGATCAGTGAAAATGTCACAGGAAACACTTCAACAGTCTGGTAGAGCAAAATAAGGCTTCAACCAATCTAAAAATTAAATTTGTTAATGCCTAGTAGTTGAGTAATCCAATTAAATATTACTTTAAAATTTCCCCCATGTTTAAAAAAAAAGGATGGTGCCGCTAGTGAGAAAAGGGTACTTTTGAGATTCCTTCAGGGCAGTTTTGGATTCTTAAGGGCACAATTATTATTTAAAGTACAGATACTTAATTTCAAAATTCAGTCTCAAGTATAGATACAAGAAAATGTTTTAAATTTTAACTTTCTTTACACTTTAGTTTTGCTTGTTGCTAACGTATGAATGAATATTGATTGTTTTGTACAATATTTTTGTATATTTATAGCATATCTTCAGCTTGAGGATTAATTTTAACAAAGGGCAGTAAAGGGGCAATTTTTTTAGATGAAGGGCAAGAAGCGACTATTTTCTCAACCATAGGACAGGCAGGGTGCAGCACACTCCTGAAACTGTCTGGGAAAAATTCTGATTACTTAATATTAGTATCTGCATATGTTACTATAATTTCTATTTTTACTTTTAACATGCACTACATATTTTCTTTTGAAAATTGTTAACTTAATTTCAAAAATGGATATTAAGTGCATAGCCGATAATGATAATAAATATATATTTAATAAAAAAAAAAAAAATAGTACTTTTAATTTTTAAGAAATTGTCTGTTTAAAACTTGCAGAAACATGCAACAATTGTTTCAGGTCAAATTAATAATATGATCCTTCACCAGGTGTTAAAAAAAAAAAAAAAAAAAAAAAAACTAAGCATGAGTGCATCATTAAAGCAGCAAAGTGCACTCATGTCTACTAAGAAATATAAAGTGACTTCTGCATTTGGCTTCATTCTAAAACATTATTTGTTACATTTTGGAATAGTGCTGCTATCTACTGAACAGAGAAGGAACAAAATCGATTAAAACAAGAAAAGGTGTTTGGAAAAAATCATTGCACAAAAATATGTTAAATGTTTAGTTTTAGTGCACAACCAATGAACATTAAAATGTTACAAACTGTTTTTGGTGGCTCTTTGCAGTAATGATGTAAGATAAGTTGGAATGTGACTTATCAGCATGCACAGTGAATGAAGTTAACTGTTGTTTACTGATCAGTGACTAAAGTTAATTGTTGTCAAAGATGGTTGCTGCTATAGCAGTGCTATGGCAGGTGCCATATTGAATCAATCAAAACATCAGCTAGTGCTACGTTTAGGTGTTGTGATGTTCCTATATTTTTATATGTGTTTTTTATTATATTGTCACCATAATTCTCAAGAGGAAATTTTTCTTGAATATTTTAATGCTATATATAATATTATTTTAAAAGATGATGTTGAGAAATAGTGGTGACAAAAGAGAATAAAATGCATGTAAAAATACAGGAACACTGCAACCCCTGTATGTTACTTAACAGCTTCTGCAGTTACGATTCTGGCTTCATGTTTTTCCAGGCATGTCAACTAATCTTATTTCATACCTACAAGGGTGGCTCCATTTCATGAAATGCAATAAATATATTTTGTTTGTAGTTTTAGTAGTAGTTTTTTTTTTTTTTTTCCCTCTCTATTATTATCAGTTTACAGCATTTCGTAATATAAATATAGTGTAATTACTGTTTTCTGTGCCCAACATCAGTTTCAACATGGTTTTGCACACCTCTATATAATATACAAAATAAGAGTTTTAAAACATTTCATAAATTTTAAGACTTTAAAGTGATGTATAGAAAAAGGGAACAAATAAAAATTAGAAAAATGTTTTAAAATATCATCATTTACAAGGAGGTACATATTTCAACTCCTTCATTACAATGCACACTGGGAAAAACTGATTCACCCAGATAAAAAAATAAAATACCCATATTAAATTTGTAAGTTAAAAAGAAAGACATAATTACAAAAACAAAAGACTATAATTCAATAATGTTACATCAAGAATAAAAGGAAATGAATAAATTGAAGAAACACCAAGTTCGTATGGTTTTACATCAATTGGAGTACCTCTCTCTTCCTTCCCATGTTTATCCTATAGGACTTTTGTTGCTATGTTTTTATAAAGATATCTCGTACAAAAATGGACTTTCTCGAATTCTGTTTTTTTGAATATTACTTTTTGAACATGTCACTTTTTAACTAAGGGAGCAATTAAAAAATAAATAAATAAATAAAAATAAGATAAATATTTTATTTCATTATGTAAATTTAGAACTCTAATTTTCAATATATAAAAAAAAAAAAAAAGAAAAAAGAAAAGAAATAAAGAAAAGAAATAAAAAAAATTAATTAATTTTGTAAAAAATTACTCACTAAGCGAAAAGGCAATATATTCAAAGAGTATTTAAAAAAAAATAAAAACTTAATTTTTGAATGAGAAATTGTTATAAAAATTTAGCAACAAAAATCCAACAGGATAACACACAAAAGAAGAAATCTGACATATGTACATTTTTTAAACGAATAATTTAAAGCAAGAAAAATGAATTACATGGAGAAAGAAAAAAAAAAAAGCACAATCGACAAAAGAAAGCACAAAGTACTACTCCAGAGCAGAAAGATAACGTTTTAATTATTTTTATTATAAAAGTTAAAATTTGTCATTTCTCAGCCTTATTTTGTAGAAGATTATCTGAAAGTTTAAGAAGAAAATTAATGAGAGATTACGACTCTTTTCTTGTTATAATCTGTAACTATGCATAAAACGTATATGATTTCATCAGAGTTTCTGTTAACCTTAGGAATTCAATGGCACTTGAAGGGGGGGGGGGGACTAATTAAAAAGCAAAAAGTGCAAGACATGTAATATTGCATTGTTATTGTATTTTTAATCATTTAAACATTCAAAAGCTTTTTTTTTTTTTTTTTTTTTAAATAATCAAGAAGAAGCATGCAAACTAAACTATTGCACGAAACAAACAGAATCAACATAAATAAAGCACAAAAATAAATTTCTTAGAGCCCAAAGATGAATGCTTTAATTTTTCAACTATACAACAGTTTTGTAATTAAAAATATATAAAAAACAATTTCTTAATCTTACTTTTAAGAATATACAGGTTTAAGGTGAAGATTAATTAGAGATTACACCTCTAGCAAAACATTGCAACTATGCATATGATTTTATAAGCGTTTTTGTTAGCCTTAAAAATTCAATGACACTTTTGAAGGAAAAAACAAAAATGCAGCTAGGTAAAATTAAAAGTAGAACGTAGATGATAGTGCATTTTATTTATTTATTTTAAAATCATTTTTATGCAAAGGCTTTCTTAAATCTAATAATGAAAAAGAAGCATCCAAATCAAACCATTTTATAAGAAAAACACTATCAACACAAAAATTTTGAAAGAACAAAGATTAAGAATGGTTTAACTATTCTATTATATAATAACAGTTCAATAAAAATAGAAAATTCCAATTTCTCAGTCTCATTTTGTAGAAATTATTTAAAGGTTTAACAGAAAAATTAATTAGAGATTACATATCTTTTCTTGTAATAAATTGTTTATGATTTTATCAATGTTATGATTAGACTTAGCAATTCTATAGCACTTAAAAAGAGAAGAAACAAAAAGAAAATGAAAGGCAGATTAGCTAACGTTAAAAGACAAGGAAGTTCAAGATAGTGATTGTTGTTTTCTAAATCATTTATATGCAAAGGCCTTTTCAAATCTAATGCACCCAAAACCAAGTTAAGAATAAATAAATAAAAATAAACTTCTAAAAACTTACAAAAAATAGGCAGCATTAAACCGAACAGACAAACTAGAACTGAGCTAATCAAGAATCCCATAAAATAAGCACCTAAAAATTGTTAAAGAAAGAATTAAATGTTTAAGTAATAAACAGTGCCCTCATTATTCCTTGAGAATATAAATGTGGTTTAGTATCACTGCGTTTTCTTATTTAATAGCGTTAAATAAGGTGTACTTTTGAAATATTTAGGCAAATATACAAAATTTATTGTAATGATCGCAAAGGAATTTTTTTTACAAGAATGTTTAAATTTTTATCATTAAAAATATTTTACTAAATTTTTTACAGTTAGAGTTAAGGATGAGAATGAGAATGACAAAAAGCTAAAAAAGCTGGATCTATATGCAAAGTCAAGATGATGAAATAAAATATTAAAATTTTGATGACAAAATCATTATATTGGAGTAATAAATATATTTTTTATATTCGATTTATAAAAATAAAGCAAATGATTATGCTTCAGTATTTAATCATTGACATGAATAGGTAAAATTTTTATTTAATTAGCTGATGTAATAAATAACACACATTATTAAAAAGATTCTTTTTTTTTTTTTTTTTTTTTTTTTTTTTTTAAACAGAAAAGCTGAAAATTCTCATTGCTATACTGTGTTATACATAAATGTGCAAACAGGTTATTAAATTGAATTATTTAAGCACCGATTGTAACTTGTTTCTTAATGAAAACTGTCATAATAACCAAAACTTTTATTTTTATTGTTTTTTGTTTTTTTCCCAAGGGCAAAATAAAATTCAATATAATTTTAGAATTTGATCATTGTTTAATTGTATTCAATTAAATTGCCTATAAAAAATTAATGGTAGAAATTCTTCTTGCTGTGGAAGAAAAGAAAAAGGCTCAATACATTACTTCAAAAATAATGCCATGCCCTATTTCATGCAAATATCAACTTGCTTTTGACATTTGAACTAGGCTACGTGCAGTTTTATAAAAGCAAATAAACATAAAAATATTAAACATGCATTAAAAAATATATAATATAATGGGATAGTATACAGAAATTTTTTTAAAAAGCTAAATCAATAATATAATTACTCTAAATGGCACCACTGCATATAATTAAGGAAAGAATCTACATGCTATACTGGAGACAAATAGCAGCATAAAAAAAATAAATAAATTTTGTAAAAAAACCATAAGTTTAAAAAAACTCGTAACAAATGTCTCGGGTCAAAACTGTTCGTCAAAACTGTTTCGAAATAAAACCACAAACTTAAAGTTTGCAGCACTCATGCCTACTTTGATTCAATGACAAAGGATCATGCTTTTATTTCAATTCAAAACAACTGTTGAGATTTTTTTAAATAGTTTTTTATACAAAGTTTTTTATTCATTACTTTTTAACATCTGTACTCCTCTGCATATTTTTTTTTTTATATCAATTGGTAATATGCAAATTTCAATAAATTAAGCTTAGACATAAAACTTGATATGAATTTATATTCACTTCCGAACCTGATTTTTTATTTTTTGCTTCCATATCTTAGAATTAAATAAAAATTAATTTTTAAGGCTATTATTAAGTTACTATTAAATGAAACATTTACCAAGATTATTATGGTTCTGAGTAGGGCTGGATTATTTATCAATATATCACAAAATATCAATTTTTTTAGTATCGCAATAACAGTATTTAAAATCTTACTCTGCCGATATATCGCTTTAATGATATTTCTCAGCGTGCACCATGCAACCGACCGATCGCACATCGATAAATAACTTTAAAACATCCAATCTTACTACCTCCTTCAAACTCCGCTTCTTTCCCTTTCTTTCAAACTCCGCTTTCCGCTTCCACTTTTCCCTACCACGCATGCACAACACGACCGATTAAATCCCGCCCAAAAAATAGCACCGAATATCTTACTCTAACATTCCTTTCCTTCTTTCCCCACATTGTCTCTCATAGCCCCAAACGATCTCTCTCAATGTTACCGGAAGTGGAACCGCAATACATCCCTCTACATCCGAATGTAATATAACCACTTCCTTTTTCTGTCATACCTGTGATCTCTCAAATCGAAAATAAATACCAGTACCACTGCTTAAAAAGTCAGACGTTGAACGACAACAAATAAAATATTTCATTCATCATTCATCAAGTTATCGCAGTATATTATTTTCCAGCTTATCACATTCGAAGATATCCCCATACCAGTAATATTGCAGCTCATTTCCTGCTATTGGCTCATTCATATCGGTATTAAATGGCCAATGACAAGCGAGATTCAACATATGTTTATCAAACATGATCAAAGCCGAATTCCAGTATTTCAGACACTGATATCCACTAGAACTATGATCACAAGAGTAATCTCGTCTGCCGGATTGATATCGATATATTTTCTTCATGTAGTATACTACATGACTGCAATATATTGCAGTTTACGTGAAAGTAATATTTAGAATATTGAATGTAAAATGAATGTTCGCAGCCACATCGATTGTTTGAAATAATATCAAGTGATATTTAAAAAAAAAAAAAAAATGGAAATATTAAATTGTTTTGGATGTCTCAGAGATGAAAATAATAAAATAATTTCCGAACATATTTCGATCTGTAATTTTTAATCGTGTGCAAGTATAATGTAAATTTTTTTGTGTATATAAGTTTACCTTCTATCATTATTATTATTAAATATTTTAATAAACTCAGTTCTTTATTAAGCTAGTAAAATAGATTTTTATCTTCAGAAATTTTATAGGAACAGTTTTCCGACATTTTATTATTATTTTATTTATTCATTTTTATTTTATTTCATTTTTTGCGCAGCATTTTATTATTATTATTATTATTATTCATTTATTTATTTATTTTAGCTGTTCTTATTAAATATAAGAGATTTAAACAAAAGAAAAGTGGTTAAAAAAAAAAAAAAAAAAAAAAAATAGAAATTCTACTTACATTCTATGTAAACAGAATTTAATTTAGTACGACTGGACTTATTTTAATAACTGTGTTTCATTCACTAGCATCGATTACTATATTCATTTCTTAAAATGTCTCTGGTATAACTTTAGCAAAGGAGCCCCTTTGTGGTTTTTAAATTTTTGTTGTCAATTTATTGATGAATTAAAGTGGCTATCGAAAATTTTGGAAAGAAATATCCTGGTTACTTCGGTACCAAATTTAAATTTTGCAAAGGGCTATGCTGAAGCGGTTCCATTTCTTTAGCACTTTTTTTTTTTTTTTTCCCAATTCTACTTTAATTATTTAAAAAAAAAAAAATGGCTTGTACATTTATATATTTTTTTCGACATAAAAGTAATATATTTACTTACATATTCATTCATTTATTGAAGTAAAAACTTCTTTAGGCGCATTGAGCACTTTTGGGTGAACAAAAATCATTGAACTCGCGTCAGCGAACGCTTTCCATCCTTGCATGATACAAATAATGTATCATACAATTAACTTGCTAATGTAAAGTGTTAATAATTATATACTGTATATTGTTTTACAATCTGGTGCGGCTCTACACGGCTTCTTTCATCTCCGGACACTGTCTCTTAAAGATTGCATCCGGAAACGTTGCAGTTAGACCTCACAAAACCGTGAGAAAGGCCAAAGCCGCCATTTTTCACAATCTGGTGCGGCTCTACACGACTTCTCTCATCTCCGGACACTGTCTCTTAAAGATTGCAGCCGGAAACGCTGCAGTTAGATCTCACAAAACCGTGAGAAAGGCCAAAGCAGCCATTTTTCTCACGTTTTTACAATCTGGTGTGGATCTACACGAATTCTCTCATCTCCGGGCACTGTCTCTATTGCAGTTAGACCTCACAAAACCGTGAGAAAGCCCAAAGACGTCATTTTTCTCACGTTTTTACAATCTGGTGCGGCTCTACATGACTTCTCTCATCTCCGGACACTGAAAACAATCCACGCTTGTATACATTAAAATTGGTGTTCATTTATCTTTAAAAAGTAGCAAATGTCTATTTTCCTTTTCTTGAAAAAATATCGATAATATCATTAATATCGATATTAACTTGGCGATATATTGCGATATTTGATTTCTGATATCGTCCAGCTCTAGTTCTGAGTAGCTTGATGACAACAATAAAAATGGCCCTTAACATTCACAAAATTCACTACATTATACATCTAAAAATTTTGATTTTTAAAAGAATGAGTATGATAAGACTCATTCCAGTTCCAGTAATCTCTTTAAAAACTAATAAATACATAAATAAGTAAAATCATAAACTATGTTATTTAAAATTAAAAAATTTCAAACTTAACAATCTTTTTTTTTTTTTTATTTCCAAAACAATAAATTTATCAATATTTTTCACTCTTGAACTATATTAGTATTATAAATATAAAATTTGGATAATCCAATAACTCAGTTTGAAACATGTTCAGATCAAATAGAAACTTTATGTACTAAAAAAAAATGCAAAAATCATACTTTATTTGAAAATAAATCAGACTATTTTATTATCCCCAATAAACAGTAAAACCTTACTTAATCTTAACTTTTTCAGTTTGAAGTTTTTTTAAATGAACAGTTACATAATTGTTACAAAGAATACCTTTCATTATTCGTTTAGATCAAAGATTTTCGGCCCGGTACCGGGCCATCCTCAGGAATTGGAACCTTTCGTGCTTTGTACTCAACTGCTGTTTCTTTTAATATTAAGTGCCATCTGCTATCCAAATTCTGATTGGGCTCCACGTCATTACAACTGTCAGGATTCATTAGTATTTCGATGGATTCGCACATTCGAGCATTATCACGGTTATGGTAGTTAGCTAATTTTTTAGTACTATCAAAATCAACATTTATGTTAGAATTCAGGTTAGTTTTGATTAGTGCTGTTATTTTTCCTTGCTTAATATTGTTTTTGTGTTCGTTAATACTATTTTTGATTGATCTTTTGGTCATTTCTATATAAATACCATTTTTATTTTCATTGTTTTTAAAACTAATCTGATAAATTCTGGAAGTATCTAAAATATTAATTTTATCTTTATCATTTATTATATGTTGAAAAACATTTCTATTTAGTTTAATTGGTATGTTGATGCTATGTTTAGCAGCTTCATTTTTTATTTTAAGAGCGACACCTTTATCAAAAGGTATAGAAGTAGTGTATTTCTTTCTGTTTATTTGTCCATTGTTTATACAATTTAATTTCATTATTCCTTTTCTGTATAATTTGTTTACTAAACTTCTTTTATAACCTACTTTTGTTGATATTTGGGATATTGTTTCAATTTCAGCTTTAAGGTAGGTTTCATTGGTACAGATATTAATGGCCCTGTCAATATAACAGATAGCACTCAGTATATAATTATACAGAGTTTTACATTTGATGTTTATTATTTCATTGCTATGGTTACGTTTTCTAAAATTTGTGGTTTCTAATGTGTTTTTATCGCTTCTAATGCTAGTAACATCAAGAAAATTTATTCTATTGCCAATTTCTGGTTCACATGTAAATTGGATATTACTATCTATTTTATTAAGTTCGCTGAGGACGTTTTCCTATTTGTATTTACTATCGACAACGGCAAGAACGTCGTCAACATACCTAAACCAATGTTTAATCATGTTCTTAAACTTACTAAAAATATTCTTCTCAATCAATCTAAGTTTTAGTTCTGCCATAATTCCTGATATGGGGGACCCCATCAGGGGAAATTTACCATTAAGGAAAAATAATTCTATTCTCATTAAGCATATTATAAGATTGTTGGCAGTCGTTAATGTAGTTTTAATTTTAGGATTAAGATATTTTTCATTGATGCTTTCATTGATCATTTGATATTTTTTTATTATATAGATTGACAGAAATAAATTAATTACGTCAAAATTTACTAGTGTGTCATTTTCAGTTATATTAATCTCTCATAATTTTTTAATAAAATCGTCTGTGGAAGTTAAGCTGTTATTGGAAGGGGGGAGGATTTCATGGTAAATATTTTTCATGTAACATTCTAAAGAATAGGTAGGTCCTTCTCTTTTACTTAAATAGGTCGAAATTCAGGTGGATTTTTATGATCTTTTAATCTGTCAAACATATGAGGAGTGTTGGAAGCTTGGTTATGGATAATTGGAGGGACACTATTTGGCCATTTACCACCTTTGATTAAAGTTTTAGTTCTGTCAAAACGTTTTTTATTTGGATAATTTTTTACTTCAATGATGCCAATTTCTTCAATGACTGTTTCAATTTATCTCATATAATCTATTTTATTAAGAATTCCAATCTTACCAGTTTTGTCAGTTAAAGTGCATTTTATTTCACCATTGTTTTTGATTTCCTTAAGTGCTTTAATATCTTCGATATCTGAATTGTAATCTTTTAAACGTTTGGTTATTTCATCCTGAGCAACATTCCTTATTTTATTTTGATATTGTTTTGGTGTATAATTTATAGCTGTTTCAATTTTGGCTACAGAATCTTTAAGATTAATAGATTCATCAAGAACAATTTTTTTGCCTAATTTTAACAATGAATTGACAGGCATAGAAATTTTTTGGAAGATAGTAAACATTTTAACATTATTCCTAAATTCATTTGCATTAATAACCTAACTCTGAAAAGGAATTTTCATAGAAAAGTTAATTTATTTTAAAATAAAGTTCTTAATAAATTCATCAAACAGAAAACGACTCAATATTTTTAAGTCAAAAAAGAATTACAAATGGTAATTTCAGAAACTAAAACTAACTGCAGTGATATGAGTTTAACGAAATGAGAAACAAAATAGATATTTTCGGCAAAATCGAAAGAAACCACTATACTACTAAACAAAACATGAAACTTAAGTATTGGATTCAAAAGAAAAATAAGCAAGTTAATCTAGAAAACAAGAAAACAGAATACCCTTAACTTATCTAATTATAAATTGAACACTTACCAGGATTCATTGTTAAAATTAGGCAGAAAATTTATTCTTGATGAACCTATTAATCTTAAAGATTCCATAGCTAAAATTGAAACAGCCATAAATTATACATCTAAACAATATCAAAATAAAATAAGGAATGTTGCTCAGGATCAAATAACCAAAGGTATAAAAAATCACAATTCAGATATCGAAGATAATTAAAGCACTTAAGCAAATCAAAAACAATGATGAAATAAAATGCACTTTAACTGACAAAACTGGTAAGATCGCAATTCTTAATAAAACAGATCACATGAGGCAAATTGAAACAGTAATTAAAGAAATTGGCACCACTGAAGTAAAAAATGATCCGAATAAAAAACTTTTTGACGGTTCTAAAACTTTAATCAAAGATGGCAAATGGCCAAATAGCATCCCTCCAATTATCCAAAACCAAGCTCCCAACACTCCTCGTATGTTTGGCAAATTAAAAGATCATAAAAATCCACCCAAATTTCGACCTATTGTAAGTAAAACAGAAGGACCGACCTATTCTTTAGAATGTTATATGAAAAATATTTACCATGAAATCCTCCCCCCTTCCAATAACAGCTTAACTTTCAGAGACGATTTTATTAAAAAATTAAGAGATATTAATATAACTGAAAATGACACACTAGTAAGTTTTGACTAGTTAATTTATTTCCATCCATCGATATCTATATATATATATAAATGGCCAAGAGATTTCCTTGGACTCTGTGTGTGGATGCACCAAGTATAAGATCATATGCTGAACAAAAAGTAAAAGAAAAAAAAAAATGGTTAAATGAATTTTATGTTTAGATTTTTACGTAAAAATATGATCACATGCTATCTTCAAAAGAGTGTAAAAATTAAAAGTCTATGTGATGCATGTGGCATCTGTATAAAATGTTTATAAGAAATAGAATAAAGAAATAGAATTAAAGAAATAAGATAAAGAAAATATTTATTAGAGAATGTTTAAAGAGAAGCAACTATGTTGTTTACATTTTGTTTTACAACTTGAGCTTTTGAATTTTAAGTATTATCTACCGTAGGAATAATTACATTTTTATGCAAGCACAGAGATGCTACTTTATTGATTTTTAAAATGTGGATATCTTTTGTTTGCTTTGCTCTCTCATTTTATATTTTGGATCAGATGGATTGGTACACAAACAGCATCAGGCCGAGTTTTGTACATTTCGAGTTTGGTTTTGAAATTTTTCCCGCACTCAGAATTCGGTTCATTCACGAACCGGGGCTTTTCCAGTCAAAGAAATAAATCAAATCATCAATGAAAGCATCAGTGAAAAATATCTTGATCCCAAAATTAAAACTACATTAACAGCCGCCAACAATCTTATACTTAATGAGAATTATTTTTCCTTTAACATTAAATTTCATAAACAAGAGAAAGGGGTCCCAAAGGGGTGCCCCATATCAGGAATTATCACGGAACTAAAACTTGGATTGATTGAGAAAATATTTTTAGTAAGTTTAAGAACATACTAAAACATTGGTTTAGGTATGTTGATGAATGCAAATATGAAAACGTCCTGAGTGAGCTTAATAAAATAGATACTAATATCCAATTTATATGTGAACAGGAAATTAACAATAGAATAAATTTTCTTGATGTTAGTATCATTAGAAGCGATGAAAGCACATTAGAAACCACAGTCTTTAGAAAACCTAACAATAGCAATGAAATAATAAACATCAAATGTAAAACCCCATACAATTATAAACTAAGTACTATTCCATATTATACTGACCGGTTCATTAATATCTGTTCCAATGAAACCTACCTTAAAGCTGAAATTGAAACAATATCTCAAACTGCAACAAAAGCAGGTTATAAAAGAAGTTTAGTAAAAAAATTATACGAAAAAAGAATAAAGAAATTAGATTGTATAAACAGTGGACAATGAAATAAAAAGAAATACACTACTTCTATACCTTTTGATAAAGGTGCCGTTCTTAAAATAAAAAATGAAGCCACTAAACATAACATTAACATACCAATAAAACCAAATACAAATATTTTTCAACATATAAGAAATGATAAAGATAAATTAAAAACATAATAGTATGATAAAGATAAAATTAATATTTTAGTTACTTCCGGAATTTATCAGATTAATTTTATAAACAATGAAAATAAAAATCGTGTTTATATAGGAATGACCAAAAGACCAATCAAAAACAGGATTAATGAACACAAAAACGATATTAAACAAGGAAAAATAACAACAGTCTGACCAAAACTAACCTGAATTCTAACATAAATATTGATTTCGATAGTACTAAAAAATTAGCTAACTACCATAACCGTGATTATGCCGGAATGTGCAAAACCATCATAATACTAACGAATCCTGACAGTTGCAATGATGTGGAGCCCAATCAAAATTTGGATAGCAGATGGCACTTAATATTAAAAGAAACAGCAGTCGAGTGCAAAGCACAGAAGGTTCCAGAAAAGTTTTGAGGTAAACAAACAATAAAAGGTATTCTTTGTAACAATTATCTTTTTTTTTTTTTTTTTTTTCAAAAACATTAATTTGTCACATTAATTTTGCTATTATAAATCCAAATTACCATCATAATTTATTTAAATTTAAAATAAAGCACAACATAATTACAAAATAAATTAAAAGACCTTACTCAGGCTTCATCATCTTCTGCAAGAAGCTTTTCGTGGGAGGATCCTCCCCCTTTTTGAAGCCTGAGTAAGGTCTTTTAATTTATTTTGTAATACCATCATAATATTTAAATAAAAATGTTAAGATTTAAAAAAAAAAAACTAAGTGTGGATAATATTTGATTGTTGTCAATGAGAGGAAAAATAAATAAATGTTTCTTACAAGCAATGGGAAGCATTATTCCAAATAGAAACACCAGAACAGAACTCAACATATACACAACAAAGTAACCACCTGAAATTAAATAAACAACTTGAAATACAAATATTTTAATTGATGAAATTATGGCGAAACGTAAAACTGTATTACATAATAAATAAATAAATAAAAAACCTGACTATTTTATGCAAATACAAATTTCTTAATGGCATTCAAATTCTAAGTGTAATGCTTAAATAATCATTACATTTACCTTGTCTAATACATTTAAAAAAAAATTATTCTGACCTTAAAAGCAACCTACATCAAATATAGCTTTTTTTTTTTTTTTTTTTTGAGGAATAAAAATAATGTTTATAGATGATATTTGAATACTTCATTGACAAACAAAATTAATGTCAGAACTATACACATATACAGTAGTAGACATAATTATAAGACACCTATCTAATTTGACAAATAGTGAAAGAAAAGATTCAGAGCTTAAAAATGTTTTATCAAATACGTCAAAAACATAAATTTATTCTGTTATCATATATAATTATTTTATAATAATGATATTTTCATACAATTTAATGAAAAAACTTAAAAACATAATGGACAAAATTATAAGACACCAACCGTTTTTTCCAAATACAGTGGTCAACATAATTGCAGACACTAATGATCTAAAAGAAAATCCTCTAACATGGTTATTCAATATTTGGGGGAGCCGCCATTGTTTTTTATAACATGAAAGATGCGATTCGCAGGGTTCATACTCATTTTCAGAAAAAAAATTCCCTGAGTTTTCCCTGAGTTAGTTTGCAGAATCAATAATTTGTCCATATCGACAACTAGTGGTGTTTATTTTAATTCACTCCCCCCCCCCTTTTGTAAAAAGGAAAAATAATAATAAATAATAGCGAACTAATTGCCCAGAATGTTTTGGATCTGAATAACTTATTTTAAATTAATTTCAAAAACCTTTTCAGACAAATTAAAATAATAATCAGAATTGGAATTGTGTATATATATATATAACTCTTGGAAACTTAATTACCTTACATAAAAATTTACCCTTAAACCAAATGCTTCAAAAAAATTTGATTAGCCAATAATTATTAAACGACATTGTGCTTTATAAGGGTCACTATCTACACTTTCCACCCAAAATGCAAACTGTGGATTTAAGTTTTTATCTGTCCAGTCCAGATTAAACGATGTTTTCCAACTCATGATAATAATTACTTTTTTATTATAATTCAATCCATCTCACAAAAAAAAATTAAATAAAATGCCTAAGCTAATAAAATAACTAAATTAACCATGTGCACACTGCATCAGTAAGACTAAATAACAAACAAAATATTTGAAGCTGCTACCAGATGCCGATTATCGAATGAAAACAAATTGACCATGGAGAAAAATGAAGTTAAAGAATCTCTTGGAGAGAGGAAATCTGTGTCTAATTTCATGATTGGATTGTTCATGATGCAAAAAGCATGCCCAGTTTTTTATTGGATTGGCATGATGTTAGTAGGCGTGTCTTATTGGGTTTCTATAATAACAACACGGAAATGTGCGAGTATCAGCTTTTTCCAGAATAGATCTCTGTTTTTCCAGGTTTTGGTGCTTGTTTTGAAAGTTTCCCTGAGGTTTCCCTGAGATTTTATGACCAATTTTTTTTCCCTGAGTTTTCCCTGATTGTCAGGTTCTCCCTGAGGCGTATGAACCCTGGATTCGGCATCGAATCTATCAATTCTAACAAAACATCGCAAGACAGTTCTTCCCAAGCACATTTTATAGCATTCTTTAGGTCTTTGACACATATAAACTGCCTCCCATTTTGGTAAACCGCACGAGCTAAGATCCCCCACAAGTTTTCGATGGGATTTAAGTCTGGGGAGCGAGAAGGCCACAGGAGAACATTGATACTTTGCTCTGAAAACCACTTTTTTGTTTCGTGTGAGGCATGAATCGGCACGTTATTGTGCTAGGAAGTGTAGTTTTCGCCATAAAGAAGTTCACCGTATGGCTAGTTGATATTTAAGAAGATTCTTATACTTTTTGGAATTAATTCTTGAATGCACAAAAACAACATCCGTTTTCCCTTGAGCCAAAAAACCAACCCAAACCAGTACCCCATTGGTGGCTCATTAGTACATGAGGAGACTTCCATAAATCATGCCAATAATATTGAAACCCGTCAGGACCATCCAGGTTAAACTTTTTTTCATCAAAAAATAACACAGAGTAACATTTGGAGGTGCAGGCCATAGTTTGTTTAGCGAAGTTTAGACGCTCCATTTTGTGTCGGATTAGAAGCGGTGGCTTTTTCTTTAATTTTTTATATTTCACAAAGGAAGCATTATGCAACACCCTGTGAATGGTTCTCCTTGAACAATTCAGTTTCAACGCATTTTTAATGCCTGTAGTGGTCATCTTATTCTGTGTAGCAAGCGAAAGCACATGGCGTCTGTCTCTCGAGGATAAGCAAGGAGTATGTCCAGATCTTTTAATCACCAATCCATTCATTCCTCTTTTCAAAACATTTCTAATTACACATCTAGAGCGTTTAATAACATTTGAAATATTATTAATTGAAGCACCAGTTCCATTTAATCTCCAAATTTTGCGAATTTCACTTTCTTTTAATTCTGTACCTCGTGGCATGTTTGTAAATGCGTGAAGTCGGTTATCGTCTGCTTTAGTTAACTGCTGACGTCATAACAGCATGCAGAAAATTTGCATATTGCACATTATTTTTGAAAAAATGCAGGCGTTTTAATTAAAATGTTAGGGTGTCTTATAATTTTGTCCATGATATTTTTACTTTTTTTATTAACCCATTCATGGTCACGCCATTCTTAATTTTTTCGTTTCGAAGCCATTTTAGTCGGATGTGTTTTATATATTTTTAAGTCATTAACTACTAATAATATTACAAATTTATCAGGAATACTGAGAAACTGATTGTTTTCTATTTAGCAAATTCGTAGTAATGAATATATGATTCAGAAGTAAAAAACTCTGACCGTGTATACGCGTTCATGACCATGAAAGGGTTAAACTCTGTAAAAATATCATTTCTGTAAAACAATTACGTCTGATAACAGAATAACTTTATGTTTTTGACGTATTTGATAAAACATTTTTAAGCTCTGAATCTTTTCTTTCATTATTTGTGAAATTAGATAGGTGTCTTTAATTATGTCCACCACTGTACATAAGTACTCCAGAATTTAAATACTAAAATGTATCAAGCTACACATATACATTTTTACTGATATGTTACTGTATTAATACATATATATATATATATATATATATATATATTTTTTTTTTTTTTTTTTTTTTTTTGGGGGGGGGGGGGATTAAAATATAGAAATATTACTTTATATTCATTTTTTTTAATTTTGTCTCTTATAATATTTTTTTGGTAATAAAAGCCAAATTTCTAGAAACTAACACTCGAAACTGATACCACTGCTAAAATAATTTATTGAAATAAAAAAATTGATTTTAAAAAACTGAAAAAGCAACAATGTTAAATAATTAAATTTTACAATTTCCTCAGTTAACTGAGGGTGCAAAGAAAGCCTCAGTCAGTGATGCAGGGGGATACATACGTTCACTGGTCATTCTAGGTCCATGCTGGCCTAGAAGGACAAGTGAACGTAGGTATTCCCCTGCATGTATGCACTGATAATGCCTGCGACAGGGTTAAACAAGATAATTTTATCACTTCTTATTGTATCACCACTACCAGGTCAAACCATCGAATGTGCATAAATGTTTTTTCATATCCAATATCTTGTGCTTGCTTTTAGAATGATGAATACAATGCACGGAAAAAATATACTTAACCAGCAACTTAACAGCATAGAAAATACACAAAATTAAGTTATTTTTGTCTAATTTATGATTACAACAGTTTCTCTCTCTCTTCAAAAGTAGCCATTTTCAAATTTGACAGTTCGACATGGAAACATCAATATCATAACACAGATAACCCCAAAAGCAGAATCAATGCAACAGCATGGCAACGAGTGCTGTAGTTTATTTAACTATCTCAAAAAGAAATGTCAGACTTAAAAAATATAAATATAATTTAAATTATGTCTATCGATTATTGGACTTCATGTATATTCCCAATTCACTTTCTTTGAAAAAGCAAATTTTATATTTTCAGGGGTCGATCCAAGCAAAAATTGGGACCCTTCTGCTGCTCCTTCACAAAATTCAAATCTCTAAAAATGGGCCCCTTCACAAAATTTAAATCTATAAAATGGGTCCCTTCACAAATTTCAGATTCATAAAAACAGCCCTTTCATAAGATTTCTTTTTATAAAAATGATAATTTTGCAAAATTTTTCCGTGTTTACAGTATTATTTTTAATGTGTGTCTATATTTGGTACAATAAAACACTATTAATTTTATTAATTCGATATTAAATATTACATAAAGTAACTGTTAAACTGAAAGGTTTCATGTGATAATTCTTTTAATCGTAAAAAGAAATAAGATTTTCACAAAGATAATTTATTTTTCCCAAAAATGGGCCCCAAAAATAAAAACCTGAATCAACCCCTGATTTATATGAATTTCTAATATTTTTATGATACAAAACTTGATTCATTATTTCTGGATTGCAGACAAATTTTGCTTTGCTGCAGATAAATATAGAAAGTTCTGTTACTAGGCAGATAATCTATTTGTTTATTAAGAAAGTGATCCTGATAATGATTAACTAGTTACATCATATTATAATGTCATATTATGATTTGATTTATCAAGAAATTTATATATATAGCTTAAAATTAAACAAAGGTCCAGTACTAAGTTTTTATTTTTTCGAATTATTATTATTATTATTTATTACTGACAATTATCTACATTATAAAAGGTGCATAATTTTTAAACACATCCAATTAAATTACATAATTAAAATGTTTAAATATTTTAAGGAAAAATCATAACACTTTTACATTATAACTTTTTAAAAATGTATTTTTACTTAAAAATCATAAAAATGCATACCAGAAAATATAACAATCAAGCTGATAACTGGATGATCCCGCTTAAATTTACTTGCTGATCTCTTAGAGTTTGTGATATAGCAGAATAGACCAAATGCAGCAGCTATGGCTGTTATTCCACATAACATCTTAGCAGGATGAACAAATCTGTGAAATCAAAATTAAACATTAGTATGAACAGAAATAAAATTTCAATCCAACAGTACCTAAGCATTATATAAATCTTATATAAAATTCCAGCAAAAAAGGATTTTTTTTTAATTTTTTACTTTCTTATATATATATATATATATAAGAAGAAAGTATTGGATTCGTGAAAATTTTCAAACTCCAGTTTTTGACGGATTTACACATTTTGAGATTGCCTGAACACGATTCAATCATTTTTAGAAAATGACTGTCTGCTGTATCTCACAAACAAATGAACAAAACTAAACCAAACTTGGTATTTTGCTGGACCTTGACCTAAACTGGTGCTGATTATATTTGGGGATCAATAGCTCAACAGGTGGCACTGTCATCCAATTTTTCAAAATTTTTAATATGGCAGTGTACAAAAAACTTTTACATAAATGTACATAATGAGAGTTATTTTTAACAAATGATTGTAAAATTAATATGAATTATTGATAATAGTAGTAGTAAAGTAGAAAAAGAGCTGTGTGCATATAGGAACATCGTTCCTAATAATGTATTTTTTAAATTGAAATTATAATATTAAATAATTATAATTAAAAGATAATATTAAAGACATTATACAAATATTATAGATTTAAATCTCTGTTAATAAAAACAAAGAAAAAAAAAAAGGAATAAAAATCTTAAATTTTCCAGTGAATGATTTTATTTATGAGATTTTTCTGAAAATCGTTAGAGATAGGAATGGTCAAAAAAAAAATTTTAAAAATGGAAAATTTGGGGGGGGGGGGGGGGAATTATAAAAGGGTTTATTTCTAGAAAATAATACATTCAGGAATTTATAATATTTATATTTCGATGCTTTTTACTTTAAATATTTTTTTTCATGATTTCTAACCCACATGAAAACACTAACTTTGATAATGTTCATATTTCAAAAATAAAGTTTTAACTTTATAATCAAATGGTAATCTTGAAATATTTCAGTATTATAATGACTTTCCTCCCATTACATGCATTTGAAACTACTTACTCTTTTCAAGTTCCTTTATGCTTATATGCAGGGTTGTAGTGATTTAAATCAATTGATTTTTTTGAAAAAAATCACTGATTTAAATCATTTATTTTAAATATCAAAGTTATTGGCTTTAATGGAATGTAATTGATAATCTAACTTTAAAAAATGAGATATTTAATTATTTCTTATGTAAATTTAAAAATACAATTTGTAAAATATAACGAAATATTTCATTAGACGAGCTAATATTTCTCATTTCTTGACTTTAGATTCATCTCCACGAAGCAACATTAATAAACACAAAAATAAGTTATATCTTAACTTTCTTAATTATTTATAAATTTTATTATATATTTTAATAACTTATTATATTTTAACCCGTTAATGCCTGAAATAATTTGGAAAAATATATTTTTTAGAATATTTCAATTTTAAACTAATATGGACAACTGAGAATGAAATATTTTAAATTTAAAAAACTCTTCTAATAGTTTTAAATTAACAACCTATCCTCATTTGAGGACATTTAGTGTTCTAGCAAAAAAACTTCCAGATAAAAAAAACTTTGAGATAACAGATTAATTTTCTATTATATGCTGACAAAGACCTCGAAAGTAAAGTATTATAATATATATTATTCAACTTGATTTAAGTTAATATATCTGCACAAAAAGCAAATATATGTGCAACAAATGAAAAATCATAAAATAATTACCCGAATTACGAAATAGTAATTAATAGTAGACACATAAAACTCTCTGGGATCATTTGGAGTGATGCTATAAACTGTCACTAAAAAGCAAAAATCATTCCAACAAACCCCCAAAATATACATGCCATTTTATTAGCTGTCCTCAAATGAGGACGCTGGGCGTTAATGGGTTAATTATTTATACAAGTACGGCCTTATGACTGGTGTATGAATTGTAAATATTTAATTAGTGTATAATTCATTGATTAATATCATATACATATTCTAGTTCGCCTTTGCCCACCTAGCGGTTTATATTTCAAAGAGAAAATATTTCCTTGTTTATTTAGCTCTCATACCAGTTTATGTCATTTAGCATTGGCTCATATAATGTTTAAAAAATAATAGCATAGTTTACATTGTACTGTTTAAAAAGCCCTGAAGGCTCCAAAAAGTTTTTAAAAAATAATAACATTTTAATTTAACTACATATAATCAGTTAAATACAATTCGAGGCTACTGTCACTGCTTGTTTTAATGAATTGTACCCACTAAATGTAAAAAAAAGATAAAAAAAATAAGTGAAAGTATTAAAATAGTAATGAAAATATAAATTTTGTTAATGGGTAAAGTGTGAAAAAATTTTCTTGATTCAAATGATATTTGTTACATCTAAGTAAAAATTTTTTAGGATATAATTTTTTTTTTTTTTTTTTTTTTTTTTATCTTCCCTAATTCCTTATTTTTTTTTTAAATTTTTGCTTTATTTCAATACATTATTGTAGCTACAAAGTCAAAGTCTGAAGTTGAGTGGCTCATACTACCGCATTTATCATTGTTATAAAATTACTTCTTATTATGAAGATACTATGTTGAATAAAAATGTTGGTAATAAATGCCTACATGGATTTTTTCTATAGAAATAGAATATTATTTATATTTTTATAATTTAAGTAAAATGATTGATAGTGTGGATATTGTGCATATATATACACACACATACACATAATAAAAAACAAATGTTGTACAATAATGTATGAATACATAATAAAAATCATTAAAATCAAATAAATCTTGATTTAAATCAAAAAAATCCGATTTAAATCAAAAAAATCAACAACCCTGTTATATGTCTCTTTTCTTGAATAATATATCCTTACACTTGTCTAACTACACATTTTAATGTATTAAATCAGAGATATTTTTAACTCCTCCACAAGCGTATTTTACGCATTAAAATCTAAAAATACTCCTCAAAATTTTAACCATGAGTATTTTCACACTTTGTAATTTTAAGTTAAATTTAGTGTACTTTAATAAATGTGTCTGAAAAAGTTTATATTCTTTCTACAATTCAATCCTCTGCATACTTTTTTTTAATCAATTAATATCTTTTCTTACAATGGATAAAAAGTTTTTATAACTAAAATTATTTTGAGTAAAACTGTAAACATTTGTATTAATAATAGAATTTCTCAGATTCACATATGGCCTTATCTTTCAATGTTCATTGTAATTATAAACTGAGTCACATTATGATCATATTCTGAACTCTGATATTATATTGTAAAAATTATGCTGAAAGGAATATTATTACAATTGGCCAGTCCATATAATATAACTTGAACTCATAATTGATCAACATTTTTCTCTTCCACTCTTTTTTTACTCTTAATAATGCCAAATTCACTCCTTCAAAAAAGATAAAGGAGTATTTTTACGCCTAGGAAAAAATACTAGCAATATCTCTGTATTAATTATATATATATATAATTTTAAATACGGTAAAACAGAAAATAGCAGAAGATTAAATACAACCGAAAACCACAAACACACATGTGTACAAATGCATGTAACAAACTTAAAAAAAAAAAAAAAAAATGTTAAAAAATTTATTTTACAATTTATAAAAATTACATATGCAAAAACCTACTTGATTTATAACCTTTACTTCTGAGTTAATAACTTTAAAATTAAAAATAATAATAAATCAAGAATAAAATAATATTGCTTTAAATTTCTGAAATTCAATTAGCTTTAAATTAAACTCTTTTTTTCTTTTTTTTTTTTGTGATTAACTTCATTCTAAGTCAGAATCTGAATTAGTCCTGCTGCATCGAATCTGGTGACCTGATTTCATCCATACTCGATCTGCGATTGGATTTGGCCAGGTTGACAGATTTTTTTTATTTTGTGGATCGGGTTTGGTTTTGGTTGATTTATTTTCCTTATGGATTGGGTTGACTGATTTATTTTTCTTGTGAATCGGATTTAGGTCTGGTTAACTGAATTTTTTTCCCGCAAGTCGGGTTTAGTCGGGTCGACATAAAAACAACTTTCAAAAAATTTTATCATAATAAGCAGATTTATATGTACATATACAGTAAACTCTCGCTACAACGATACCCGATACAACAATAACTCCCTCTACTACAATAATGTTTCGTGATCCCGGTGATTTTGCATGTAAACTAATGTTAATCTCCCCTCAATATTGCGATATTCTCTAGAACAATAAACCTCTGTAAAACGATTTTTTCAATCTAAATTTCAGTATTATTTTCTCCCTTTATAATAATATTTTGATTTTCAAATGCTTTTTTTTTTTTCTCTTTCTTTTGTTATTTTTTCCGTCTATTAAGACTCACTGTGGATTTTCAACTTATCCCTGAATAAATAGCTATTGTTCAGATTTCAAAACAGATGAAGACCATCCTTTTGGGAATTGGAGTGGGGGAGGGGGGTGAAGTGTAAATGCATGCCTAGTCTCATTTCCCAGTAAGCTTTGAAATTCTGATAAGGTTCAAGGACATCTAGACCTGTCTGGTCACCTTGTCACAGAACAAGTGCCCTTTGTTAGAGGAACAGGGGGAGATGGAGGAGGGGTGTCGTAAAGTGACGTACTGAAAAGTGAGTTCAAAGGTTGTTTTGCTTCTGATTGGTCAATTCACAAACTGCGAAATCTTCTAGGATATCGGATTCTTTATGTCTGATACAGGATTGTTGTAATTCAACTTACTTTGAGAAATTTTGTTATTGTAAACAAACGGGAGTGTCTACAGTCTTTAACGATTTTGAGTTCTACGCGAAACATTTGGTTTAAACTTTTCTTTCTTTCACGCGATATTGTTCCCTAAGATGGGAGGGCGAAAGCAACTATCTTTTCGAGATAAACTGAACGTTATCAATGATATTGACGAGGGAATGAAGCAGATTGATGCGGCTAAGAAACATGGATTATCGCAATCTAAAGTTGCAACGTTCCTAAAGAAGAGAAAGCAAATCGAAGATGCTGTAACTTCAAATGAAATTAACCCAGAGCGAAAACGACTGAAAGTTGCGACAAATGAAAACATTGATGCTGCTGTTTTAAAATGGTTTCAAGAGATGAGAGCAACAAATGTCCCAATAAATGGACCTTTATTATGTGCAAAAGCATGGAAATTTGCAGCAATGCTAGGGAACGAAACTTTCAAAGCTAGCAATGGTTGGTTAATGCGTTTTCGAGATCGTCATGGAATAACTTTCCAAGAAGTTCACGGAGAGAAAAAATCAGCCCCGATAAACGACGCAAATGAATGGCGGCAAAACAAGATGAAAGAAATCTTACAAAAGTATGCTCCAGAAGACATTTATAATGCAGATGAAGCTGGGCTGTTTTTCCAACTCCTACCCGATCGAACATTGGCATTCAAGGGTGAAAAGTGTTATGGAGGGAAGAAATCAAAGCAGAGATTGACTGTTCTTCTGTGTACAAATAGCACAGGAACGCATAGAATACAACCTCTCGTCATTGGTAAATCATTGAAGCCAAGGTGCTTTAAGAACGTGAAAAGTCTTCCCGTGGAGTATAAAGCAAATAAGAAGGCTTGGATGACGTCTAAATTTTTTTCCGAATGGTTACAGAAGTTAGACAATGAAATGAAGAAGAGAAAGAAAAAAATTGTTTTGTTGATAGATAACTGCGGTGCTCACACGTCATTTCCAAAGCTACAAAATATCAAAATCGCTTTTTTCCCTGCCAATTGCACTTAATTTTACAGCCTCTTGATATGGGCATAATTAAGTGCTTCAAAGGATATTACAGAAAACGGTTGGTGCCAGTGTTAGAAATAAGAATTTTGAAACTAGGCGTCAAAATGACGCCTGGATTAAACTTTTTGGGTGTCAAAATGAAAAATCTAGGTGCCATCTATTATTAAATATGTATATTAAAAAAAAAATAATAATAATAAAGCATAAACTTGTAAATAATACATGCTAGATTATATAAAACATAGTTATGTGATGAATGTAATTACATTGACAATATTAAATGCACATATTTAAAATCGCAAATTCATTCTTCACCCAGAAGATACATCATTCCCCCACAATTTAATAGCATTTTCTGGGCAGAAATCTTCCAATTTAGGGCTGTTTAATTTAATCATTAACAAATCGTCAACTACTTTCATAGAGATATGATTTTTTAAATCAGTTTTTATTAGGTTCAATTAATTGACTGAAATAGACTTGTTTACAGTCTGATGGGATTGGGAAAATTATTAGGTATGATGAGGAAAAAATACAGGCGTCAAATATGGCACCTATGATTGGAATTCTAGGCGTCAAAATGAAAAAACTGGTCGCAAAATGCGACTGACGACTGCTTATTTCTAACCCTGGTTGGTGCACTCCATACTTGTAAACTTTGAAAATAAAGTAGAAGACCCTTTCAAAGCTGTAAATGTCAAGGAAGCGTGTGACAATATTGCTGGAAGTTGGTGGGAAGTAACAGAAAAAACCATTCGGAATTGCTGGAAAAAGGCCGGTCTTTGTGTTATGGAAGATAAGAAATCTGATAATGATGAAAATTCCATAGACAATGATCTCTCAGATGATCAAGAATGTGTTTTGCACATCAAAAAATCCGTATCCCAACTTGAGGAAACAAGCGGTAAAAAGTTTGGAATTAGTGTAGAAGACTATTTAACAGCCGATGATGATCTTATGCTTTTCGCAGGAGTTACTGATGAAGATATTCTCTCTGAAATAACTGAATAGATAGTAAACAATGATGAAGATATGATGATATTGATGATGTTGATAATACAGTTCCATCGCAGTCCTTATTGTCATCCCAGGAAGCTCTTCAATCTGTGAATTCTCTACAGACATTTTTTTCAAGCCTTCCGTCGACAAATGAAGAACATTTTCGTGCACTAGACTCAATGCATACAGTATTGGTGAACTTAACAGTTAAAAAAATGAATAAACAAACAAAAATATTGGATTATTTTCAATAAAAAGTGTTTTCAGGTATGTGAATTATTTCTGTGCTTATTTTCTGAATTTATCTTATTTATTTATTTTTTTAGTATTTAAACCACTATTATTAGTTACAAATTAATTTCTTCTAAATACAGACTTAAAAGTAGTATGTTATGCACTTTAAACTAATAATAATAATAATAAAAAAAAACTCTTATTAAATGCTCAAATTATGTGGGCCCTCGATATAACAATATGCCTCTCTACAACAATATATTTATTTGGTCCCTAAAATATTGTTGCAACGAGGTTTTACTGTATATATAAAACAATTATAAACATTCTACTTCCCATGATTAAATATACGCCTACCCAAATTATTACATATGATATGAATATCGGAAAAAAGCAATAAATAAAGAAAATCAAATATATATACATATATGGAATATAAACTTTAAGCAAAAAACTACAAAAATTAAACTTGAAGCACATTTTTGTACACTTGAAGTACACAACACACATAAATGGTTAAAAATTATTATTAATTCCTTTTTCAGATTTTTAAATTTTTAACTTCGAGTATCAGTAATTGCATTCGTAAGTTTTTTTTTTTGTTTTTTTTTTTCTTTAATGATTTATCAACTCTATAAGACAATGAAAATTTATTTTATTTTATATTAAAAATAATTTTTAAATGAATTATTAAATTTCAACTAGTTTTCAGGTTGAATTCAGGTATAAAGAAATGAGGTTCAGGTCGTCAAAATTGTGTATTGCTGATTACGGTCAGTTTTCGGGTTAATGAATTATTTTTTTGTCCAGCTCGGGTTGATTTAAAATTTATCTGTTGAGTTTGATTCAAGATTCTAATCTGAATTCATTGAATCATAATCAATGCTACTGGGAGATATGAGGAAAGGTATTGGTAGTTATGAAACAGAAAGGCTAATTTTGTAATAGTAAAATTGTTTGTATATTTTTGTTAAGGAGAAAAATATATATAAACTAGCAGGCTTTGCCCGCTTCGCTGGACACTATATTTAAATGATTTCTTTGTAACTGAATATATTTCGATTGGCGACTATTTCCGTCACAGCTTTAGTATGGGACCTCCTTGGCAATATCAAACATTTTTTGAACTTCTCGAATCTGTACAACAAAACTATTATTAAAACAAATATTTTCGAAAACTGTCCAATAGCTGGTGTTAATTCTTCGAATATTCTGGAAACAGTTGAAGCTGTTACTCGTACAGTATAAGTAATTATTCGATGAATGTACTGGGACAGTCCAAAAAATAGTCACTTGTTCCACAGGAGTAAAGCAAATAACATCAACTACACCAGAGCAAAAATTTTCGCTCACTCACGAAAAATGTCCAGTCGCTTAGAGCTCAATCCCTAAAGTGCAATGACTCAGAATAGGTCTCTGAATAACTCTGGATCGCAGTGACTACGTACTCTTTCGCAAAAATCAACTCACACCTACTTATAACTTTTGGATCGAGAATCCCTTGGTAAGCTCAAGGTCTATGTTCACGTGTGTCGGAGAGCTTTGAAACATCGGGAACCCTAAACTATCATTTTTCACCAAATTTGGTCGCCCACTCGCCAAGTTTGTCTCCAAGACTATGCTTTCTATTAAACATATCTTTATTTAGTTATTTAAATATTAATTTGAATTAATCAAATATTTCTGCCCGACAGCGTGCAAGTGCAGTCACACACAGCAGCTCATTTATTTGTATGTTAAATTAGCGTAGTGATTGGTATATAAAAAAATAAATAAACAACTAAACATTATCGTGCTACACAACTTTATTATATCTCTCCCTTGGCGGCTTTTGAATTTATGTCGCCATATTAGCAATTTTTTTTTTTTTTTTTTGTATAATTTCTTGCATAAAAATAGAAAGCGTTTTATCGGACACCTTTTCATTAACATATAAGAACCCTTCATATTCTGTTTATTTTATTAATGGATTTTAGGTTTAAAATAGTGCTTGATGAAATAAATTTTCTATTTTTAAAACTGCACTTTTCTCTATAAAATTATCTACTCAGATAAAAATAGATCATTTATGTGACTCTTATTTCAGTTTATTTTTTTCGTTTTGTAATATTTTATAAATTTTACATTTTTCTTGAACTACCTAGATTAAAATCGCTGTTGCTAAATTAAACCTCTTGGCGAAAAATGTTCGGTGTACTTCAACGCAACAATTTAAAAAATCACCCAGGAGGATCTATAAATAAAACTGATTTTAGTACAACATATATTAGCATCGTAAACTATATTAGCACTTTATCAATGTGTAAAATAAATTTTTAATTAAAAATGACGTCAATTTTCGTGAGATGCATAAATTATTTTTATTTTATTTATTTTTTATTGTTCACGTTTAGATAAATGTATTTATTTTCCTGTTAGAAAAAAAATAACTAAAACTCTTATTTTTTTTGGCAACAATTAAATTACAAATAAAATTTAAATGGCTAATTTCTTGCTATTATTAGCTTACAAAATTGCTATTTTATGCATAAAAGTAACAAAAACAAAGATTGTTTCGGAATAAAAGGCAGCCAACTTTGTAAGTTAGGGTATAAGCTATCTCCATTACACATTTCATCGAAATCCGTCGAGCAGTTTTGGCATGAAACTCAGTCAAATAAATTCACGGACATTCACATTTATAATATATATAAGATTGTATACGTCTTTAAGTGTTTAACACTTTATATTTTCTAAAATGATATAACTATTCAGAAACCCTATATTTATTTATTAAAAAAAAAATCAATTTTTCTATATCTATCTATATATATATATAACAGTAAAAATTTGGGGTGGGAATCGATTAACAGTTTTAACTGGGTTAATCGTAGTTCATTAATCGATTTTCCTTTTTCTTTATATTATTTTATTTAAATGATGAATAAAATTCTCCTATGTGATTTTTTCCCCTCCATAGATAGTACACAACAAACCATAAAAATGATAGATGTCAATATAGCTTGTTCCTTAAACAATAAGTAATAATAATAAACATACAAATAGATAATGAAAAAACACATTCCTAATATATTTCCAAATAAAAAAAATTTCAAGAGTACAGATGAGAAATAACATATATTCATCTTGCATTCATTATTACTTTTATATTCTAAAAAATAAATTCTCAATATTACTATTTTATTCATGTGTTTGACTGAAAGAAAAAAAAAAAGTAATAATCAATTATATCCGTTTTATAACTAAAATATATATCAATTTTAAGAGTAACAGTTGTTAATTTTATATAAATATTTTCATTTATTTAATTATTATTTTAATAATTTCATTTTCAATTTGAAAGAAAAATTAGATGAATTTACATATACTTTCATTTTATACTAGCTGTCTTTGTCCACCTCGCTTGCCACTATTTTTAAATGAATTCTCAAAATTCCACATTATCATTATAAAAAAATCTCAAATTCTTCAATGTTTATATTTCAACTCTTCTTCGTAATTTCAGAAACTTCAATAGTTATTATCAGCAATTCTGAACGGACAATAACTGCTCGAAGGTATTGTGAAACCCTGTTGACACCTTCCCCATCAAAGGGATAGTGGACATCACAATCCTTTTCTTTATGTTGAACATTTCCGTTTTTCGGAAGCTTCTTGTTTCTGTGAAATGTATTCCTCCAGCACGGGCTTAAAACAGCATTTTGTTTAAGAACCGTCTTCCCACTTTTCTCTACCAACAAAAGGATGATAATTTCTTTTAAGAGGTTTTTTTTTCTTTCTTTTTCATTATTGGATGGACACTTCTTAGAATGTTTGTTAGCAAAATATGTGAGAAAAAATAATTTGTAGGTAGAACAGTATTTTAAATTTTTACTTTAATTCGTAGTTAGAAAACTTTAATTGGATTTTGAAAAATTTTTATTGAATTAATCGAGCCAATTAACTCAATTAAAAAAATTGATCGGGACTAAGCATTGATCGATTAACCAAACCGATTAATCGGCACAGCCCTAGTAAAAATCTAGTGGTTTTTTTCCACGTCCTCAAATTTTCCAGAAATTTTATAACTCTAAAAATCATATAAATTATTTAGGTACTATCTCACAGCTATTCTGTGGCAAAAATTAAAACATGATTATTTCAATGGAAGTACAAATCAATACAATTGCAGCTTTTTTTTGCATATGGAGAATGCCAAAATATAGGATCATTTCACTACAATTTAACAAAAATTACATTAATTTGCATTTAACAACTGTTAATATATATATATATATTTTCTTTTTTCCTTGTCACCAATTGTGTCAGAAGAAGCAATTATGTAATCTGTAATAGCAATTTATATATATTTTAATCTTCAAACTTACATTTAGAAATAAGCGAGGATTTCGCAGCAAATCAATAAATTTCCTACTTTTTAAATGTTTAATTACCAAAATATGCCATTTTTTTGCATCTGTTTATCAAAATATAATCATATCAAAATCACATCCTCTACATAAGCTGTAAAAAATGGGGCAAACTGCTTTAATATAAACTAAATAATATACAGCCCCTTTGGCAAAATTTGAAATTTGGTACCGAAGTAGCTTGGCCATGTCTTGCCAAGGTCTTTACTTATGTAACTGCAATAAACATTTTAATTCATTGTCAAATGGTGAGAAAATTTTATAAGTCCCAAGGGGGTCCTATACTACATCTGCCCTCTGTCCAGTCCTCCAACAAAAGGCATGTTTAATTGTATTCATGAACTACACAATAAATTTCATTCTTTTCTTTAGCAATAAAATTGCAATGAGCAAAAACTACTTTACAATGCTAGAGAGAAAAGGAATGACAAATAAAACAGTTGTTTAACTTTTTTACTTCATAATTTTGTAGACATAATATTTCGTAAATGGATATTTTTATGCCAACTAAATATTTACATAAGGTAATTAGTAGCATAATATTAAATAAAATACATATTAATAAGATTACTAAGTAATGAAAAAAGGAGGGGTCTTACATTGGAAAAAAAAAAGAAAGAAATGTTATGAAATTAAAATGTAACAGCTTTGGTATGGGACCCCTTTGACAACTTTAAATGTTTTTTTTCCCATTTTGGTGATGAATTGAAATGGTATCATTGCATAAGTAACGGGCTTGGCAGGAATCCATCAAGCTGTTTCAGTGCCAATTTCAAATTTCGCCAAGGGGTCCTTGCCCCATACTAAAGCTGTGCCTTTATTTTTTTCATTCTCTCTTTGGAATAAACAAATTTCAAAGTCTCTCCCTCCCCTCCTCCTATAGTTTCAGGAAGGTTCTGCACCCTGCCTGGCTTTTTATTAAAAGTAAAAACACCCTTCTTGCCCCTCATCTAAAAGAGTTGTACTCTTATAGCTATATCACACGAGAGAATTTTGTACAATTTTTTACTAAACACAACACAGCAGCATATGGGGAAGACTCAATGTTAGCCGGTAATCAACTTTTTCAACCATCTTCCGTAGATGTTGATCATGTTGTGTTTAGTAAAAAGCTGAGCAAAATCTCTCGTGTGATATGGTCATTACTGCTCTTTGTAGTAAGGTACCTTTAAGGTGAAGATAAGTGCTATAACTAAATAAAACTATTATGTATAACTATATATCTAAATTCATATATATTTTAAAAACAAGCATTTTTTTCCCCCAACAACGTGGCACTTGCAATTACGCATTGCCCAGAGAGTTTACGAATTGATGACCATTTGTGAAGGGGCACTTAACGGGCAGTTATCGCTACCCTTAACAAAGACAATACATCTATGTCTTGTCTGGGATTATAACCCAAGCCTAACTATATAGAACTCAGGGCCGCTAACCACCACACCATATGGGCGGCGTAAAAAACAAAATTAAAATATAAGAAAAGTTTAAAGCAAAAAATATTTATTGAATGCATAGTTAAGACTGAATCTTGATATAAGTGTCTGAATTTTTAAGATTAAAAGTGTCCTTAAGAATCCCAAACTGTCCTCAAGAATCTAAAAAGTGCCCTTTTATTATTACTAGCACCCTGTCCTTTTTTAAATCTGATGAAAACAATGCAAATTTCGTAATATAAACTGTACTAAGATGCCTCCTCATTTCTCTCAATGTCTCTCTTTGCATCCACAAATTATATCCGTATGTATCTTATCTAAAATTGTTTAAGAATTATTATTAAAGGACTTAAGACGTGTAATGATAAATAGCAGCATAATTTAATATATATACAGTAGAACTTGGATAATTCGAAGTTGAAGGGACCTGAGAAAAATTCGAAATATCCAAAAATTCGAATTACATATACTATTTCATACTTGCCAACATACTAAATAAAATTCCGTAGTATTGTTAGCCCTGCCTTCTTTTTCACACCAGTATCCTTTTTAGAGTATTTTTCTTCTTATTTAATTGTAATTGCATTTGCAAAATATTACTTTAAAAATTTACTGGTGTGAAAAGAAGGACGGGACTGACAACACTACAGAATATTAACCCTTTAGCCGTGTCGAGTTTTTTAGCATATCTGTTTAATAACTCATAAAATCAATACTAAGTGAAGTAGGAATAAACGTAGTTTGTTTTGAAATCTGTGGATATTCAGTAATCGTATGACCTAGGAAAAAATATCATATTTTTCAAAAATTTGTCACATTAGCCTCTTTTTTCAACTATTAAATGACGGAAAAAGCCGTTTGCAACGGTTAAAGGGTTAATAAGGATGTTGGCAAGCATGCTATTTTGTCAAAAAGAAGATATAAATTAAAAAATTAAAAATTTACGATCAAAGATTTAACATATAAACTTTATATCTAAGGAAACTGCTACATGCTCCCCCCCCCCCTTCCCATTAAATAAATATTTTTTACGAGCTTAATTATTCAACACTTTTTAAAAAAATAGTCAGATATTTTTTATTGCTTCTTCAAGTACAATCTTTGTGTCATAGCATATGACTTCAACCTATCAGTTGATACAAAAATAGAATCTTCTACATCAGACATGACTTTCAATTGAAAACCCCTCGAAGTTCATGTATATGCACCATATCTTCTGATGCACTAGGTAGGGGCTTTTCTTGTATTTCCTTATCCTTATTTGGCAGGACTATTAAAATAAATAATGCATTTTAGCTGAGAAAAATCTTGGGAAAAATTTTTTCAGTAATATTTTAAAGTTAATCGTATGAAAAATTCGAATTATCCAAAATAGAATTCGAATTATCCACGATTTTTTAGCATTATTTTAATACAAAATTTAAGGGACCGGGTAAAAAACTCGAATTATCCACAATTTCGAATTAAACAAGTTCAAATTATTCAAGTTTCACTGTATATACATAAATTTTGTCCGGAAAATCTTGACAATAATAAAAAACATGCAGTATATCATCACATTATCATGAATATAAGAACAGAATAAAACTCTTAACTTTTCTTACCCAACAAGAAGAAAGACTATTATGGCCATAAAAAAGTAATTGGTTTGATAATAAAGTAAATTACTACAGACACGATTTGACCATTTCTCTAAATCTTTGTAATTTGGAATTTGAAATCTTGCAGACTCCAATAAGAAATCATCCAGACTTCTAATAGGCGCAATTTCCACTTCAACACTCATATTTTATTTCCGAAAAGGAGTTGCTAGATTTCAAGGGCGTATACAGGTTTAATAATAATAAATATCCAAAAATACTACTTTAAATTCCCTTAGAAAGTTCCTCCGAAAATTATTGATTCTAGCAGGTACTATTCTTACTTTGATATAAAACAAATACGTGTAAAAAACAGCTGCATCAGATAAAAATCCTCAGATTTATATCAACAAATCAAAACAATAACAATATTGTGTGGGAGAAAAATTTGCTGGGAATGAATACGAATGACTCATTCCGAAACCATGGAGTTACTTTCTAGGATAAGTAGTTCGATTAGGGTTCAACGGCCAGCTGAAGGTCCTTGAAAAACTTTTACAAAGAATTTTTCTTTTCTTTTTTTTTAATTATGATTCTTATTTACTTAGAATTAAAAAAAAAAATTCATAGTTAGATTATTGTAATATTTTTAAACACTATTTTATTATAAAGATATTCTAATCCGCGTTTGTAATGATCGATAGATGGCGCTCTCTGAACACTGCAGTTGTTAGTAAATATAACAGCCACGTGTAATTATTATTCTTTCTCCGCCATTTCATCATGGAAAGTCGATTGCATAATATGAGGATATGCAGTGGTGTGATAATTTCACCTTAGCCCACCAGAGGGCGAGCATTTCATTACAATCGCGGATTAACGGCCAGCTGAAGGTCCTTGAAAAACTTTTACAAAGAATTTTTCTTTTCTTTTTTTTTAATTATGATTCTTATTTACTTAGAATTAAAAAAAAAAAATTCATAGTTAGATTATTGTAATATTTTTAAACACTATTTTATTATAAAGATATTCTAATCCGCGTTTGTAATGATCGATAGATGGCGCTCTCTGAACACTGCAGTTGTTAGTAAATATAACAGCCACGTGTAATTATTATTCTTTCTCCGCCATTTCATCATGGAAAGTCGATTGCATAATATGAGGATATGCAGTGGTGTGATAATTTCACCTTAGCCCACCAGAGGGCGAGCATTTCATTACAATCGTGGATACTATATGATGACCGAGTCCTCATTTTCTGAGGACAAGTCCCATTTTAAAAGGCTTTTTTAATTTTAAAATTATTTTTTATTGCGATCGCCTTTGTGTTAGCTTCGTTATTTGCGTTCTCTTCGTTAGAATCACGGATTATAGAACATAAAATACATCCATAATTGGGTTATTATAACTTTTTACATTTACTCTATTGCAGAATTAGTAGTGTAGTGCTAACTAGCTACGTAAGACCGTGCTGTAACTGTAAGAGTGGTTTTTACGGTTGACCTCCTGTTTGTTAAATTTTCGCATCACAATTTTGCAAAAAGAGAACACTTAATTACAATAAAATGCACTGGAGGACTAGCACTGAAAAAATATCATAAAAAAAAACTTTGGAAAAACACCGTAAATTGCAAAAAACATGCAACAACTGTTTTGGGTTGAAATACAACCACGACCCTTTGACAGGTGAACAAAGTATGCACGAGTGTATCAAACAGAGTGACTGTTGTGGCTCTGTTTGCTGCACTCGGGCCGTCTTTGTTCACCTGATGAAAGATTGTGGTTATATTTTGATCCGAAACAATTGTTGCATGTTTTTTGCAATTTATGGTGTTTTTGCAAAGTTTTTTTTTTTTTTTTTTTTTGAAAAAATAGTTAATTCATTTACTCTCAAGAAATTAAATAGAAAATCTAATGAAATGTGGCAATTCAGCAATTAAAGAGCAATAAAGAATTAAATAAGATAAAGGAAGATTTCATCTTGATCATTTTTTTCCCTTCTGTAGGTTTTTCATAAAACATTTAACATATAGAATATTTGGAAATATACTAAAAATGCAACCAATAGAAATCAGTATACAACTAATATATTATTTAAATTTTAAATTGAGCATATTTATCATAAACTAATGTGAAAGTAAATATTTAGAAAAAAATGTAATAAATTTCAATGGTATGTTGCCATCCTCAATATTCGCGGTAGCCCAGTCGGTAGAGCGCCGGCCTCGTAATTGGAAGATTGCGGGTTCGGTGCTCGAGCCGGCCAAAGACCGCCGTGTACACTAATGGTGGCTGGTGCACGTAAAATCTGTCGTAGCCGTAATGTCCTCCATGTTCCCATCAAAAATTATACCTCTGGTGGTCACCGAAGCGGGAAAGCCATACCTTCCGTGGAGGATCAAAATTGCGATGGCATGTCTCCGGACCACCTCTAGGGGTGAGTCCCAGACCGTCGCCAATTGCCCATCTGCGCAGCACTAGTGCGACGTAAAACCGAACCAGCCTTCCTCAATATTAGGATGAATCATAATTAGAGATGCAAAAAACCCGGGAATTTAAAACCAAGGGGAAAAACCCGGGAGTTTTGGGGGGAAAACTGGGAAATTTGGGAATTTTGCGGGGAAAAACAAATTAGAAATCTCTAAAGCAAATAATAAGTTGTTTACTTAATATAAATGGCAGTTTTAAGGGCTTTGATATACTGATAAGCTTATAACATTATTTTAATTTATCATTTTCTTTTCAATTTATCAGAACTGCAGCCAAATCGTAATTTGAAAAGAAACTTAAGCTTTCTTTATTAAACTAGCACTTAAGATAAATGTATCTGTACAATGCTGGATACAATTCCCATATTATACAAGCTGAAGAATTGAGGAAACCAATGTACATAATCCTGTAATAGTTTGAGAAGAGAAATAATTAAAGTTTGAAAACTTCTTTAAAAATTTCTATTTTTAAAGAATTATTTAAAATAATGAAGTGGTTTTTAAAAAGAAGGGATGACATTTTATGCAATAACTACAGTGGTATAGTTTCTTTTACAAGTTATTTTCATAGATATTTCAATGAAAATTTATACACATATTGTTTTCCTGAGTTTTATGCATTAAAAAAAAAAAAAAAAAAAAAAAGTTTCTGCATTTCTTATACAACAAGTGGGAAAATTTTTCGAATAACTTATATATTTTCCTAAAACAGATTAAATTTAAGAATTCTTCTCCTTCTTATTATTATTATTTGTAAATGAAAAAAAAAAAAAAAAAAAAAAAAAAAAAGAAGAAGAAGAAGAAGAAGAGAAACAATTTAAAAATTATCAGGTAACAAACTAATTTCTTAAATACTTCATTTGAGTTTAATGAAATATAAATTCAGTTGGATTTGTTTCCTAAAATGTTAAGTCCAATTCTCTAATTGTTTCATAGTACATTCATAAACGAATTATGAATAAAAAAAAAAAAAAAAATGTTATTGATTCTCATTAAGAATGGAAAGGATATCTCAAGAACATAACAAAATAATATTAATGAATAATGACAGAAACTTACTGTTAGTGTTAGCACCACATTAATTATAATTAATTATTTTCTTCGTTTTCGGAATAAACATCGAAAATGCTCGAATTAGCGGAAAAGGGAAACGAAAAGGAAATCTATGCAGGAATTAAAGTTGAAGTTTAAAAATCGGAGGCTAAATAATTAACAAAAGTTATACCAATATTCATAATTTCAAAATTCCCAGTTTTGGGGAAATTTCAAAATTCCCAATTTTGTCTTAAATTCCCAGGGAAAAAACCGGGTGTTTTGAAAGCCTTGCGTCTCTAATCATAATCATTTAAAATTAAGAATGTAGTGAAGACATACACATAAAAGTTTTCAACTTTTTTTTTTTTTTGGTAATATTAAAATATTTTTAACTTATGAACAGAATTAACTCTTGGTGACAAATGAAAAATTAACAAGTTTAGAAAGAAATATTTAGCAATCTTTCAAGCAATGGGAACTCTAAAGCATATAAATATTAACAAGCATATAAATATTTCAAGTAAAGAAAGTACCAGTTAATTTCTTCATAATGAGTCAGTCTCTTTGTTGCAATTACTTTCCTTAATTTTATCTTTTCCTTGGAATCTGTACATAATTTTGGGAGGAAAAGTGTAGGCAATACAGAAGACTTCAGTCTTGGCCTCTGACACTTTTCAACTAAAAATTGAAAAGAATTATCAAAATGATTATCATACGAAAGACTTTCTTTTAGATAATATATAGAATGTAAACAAATATATGTAGAAATACAATATTGTTGCGTACTTGGGGGTTCGTGAGTTGTCTGAGAATGAAAGGCCAAACGTACAAAAATTCAGTAATTTATTCACAGAAAGTTCCAGAAAAATACAGGTCAATAAACCAATTATCAGCTTCAATTCAAGCAGTAACCACAGCTTAAACAACAGCTGTCAATAGCAAATCCACAGTACAAACTGTATACCAATAACACTTGAAGCAAGTCTCTCTCAAAGAGGCTTCAGAGCAATGCAATCACTAGCGACGCTGGCTGAGATCTGAACTGAACTGACTGCCCTTGGCGAGGGAGCGCTCCTTATATGCTGTTCCATGGAGCCCAGATTTTTCGAGAAAACTCTAGAAAGTGGTCAACCAATCAACTTACAGCTTCCATATTTGGTATATCCCATATAAGGATTTTCTCGCCAAGGTCGCCAAAAAAATCGCCAAGGTGGGAAAAAGTCGCCAAATTTGGCGCCAAATCCATTACGTGCATTACTGGGGCTTTTTAATGCGTTTTTAAGGGAAAATAAGGCTATTTCAACGCTAAAACGACTAGAAATGCACAAAATTAGCACTTTATCAACTTACTAAGCCTCTTTGAAAGAATTTATACAAAAATAAACACAATTATTTACAATTTCGTAACACTGCCCCCCTCCCAAGGACTGCACGTCCCGGGCAGTGCAACCCTTGGTTAGGAGGCGAAACTAAACAAATTTACACAATCTAAAATACAAAAACTAAGTTGCACATAACGATAACATAGAAATATAAATTAAGTGGGAAATATTTACAAAATTCACAAATATGTACAAATATTTACAGTGCGCATGCGCAAATTTTACCACTATTTACATTTAAAATTTTAATTTTACCGTTACTTGTGGTACTTGGCTAGCCTATTATAGTGCACCACCTTCGGTTTTGACGATGGTGTTTTAGTGATCCGCACCACTACATCATTCAGCCTTTTTAAGACTGTGTATGGTCCGTCCCAGTTGCACTGTAACTTGGGAGAGAGTCCTTTTCGACGAACAGGATTCCACAACCAGACCTTCTCTCCTTCCTGAAACTCATGTTGTGTAGCCTTTAGATCGTACCTTGTCTTCATTTTCTCCGTTGCCATGTTAATCCGCTCCCGAGCAAAGTTGTGTACGTCCTCAAATCGTGCCTGGAGATCTTGGATGTACTCCTCGGGCGATGAAGGCGCATCGGGTGGACAACCAAACAGGAGATCACAGGGGAGACGAAGTTCACGTCCAAACAGCATCTGGGCTGGAGTATAGCCGGTGGTTTCATGGACAGCACTTCGATAAGCCAGCAGGAACAATGGCAACTTCAAGTCCCAATCTTGCTGGTTCCTTGATACTAGAAGGGAGAGGTTATTCAGGATGGTACGATTGAACCTCTCGACCATGCCGTCCGACTGGGCATGTAAGGGTGTTGTCCGGGTTTTGTCTATGCCGAGTAGTTGACACAGTCCTTTGAAAACATCAGAGGTAAAGTTCCTACCTTGGTCGGTATGAAGTTGTAGAGGCGTGCCGTACCTTGACACCCATTGCTGCACTAGGACATCTGCGACTGTGCATGCCTCTTGATTGGGAATGGGATATGCTTCAGGCCACTTGGTGAAATAGTCCATCACGAAGAGGATGTATTTATTTCCGCTGGAGGTCCGTGGCAAAGGACCCAAGATGTCGATTGCAATCCGTTCAAATGGTGCTCCCACGTTATACCGTTGCTGTCTTCCTCGACTTCGTTTCTGCGGGCCTTTACGTGCCGCACAAGCATCACAGGATTTACACCATTTCTCCACATCCTCCTTTGCCTTGCACCAGTAAAAGCGTTCCCGAACTTTCTGCAGAGTCTTCATTACCCCAAAATGGCCTCCGGTAGAGCTACTATGCAGTTGTTCTATAACAGCTGGAATTTTTGATCTTGGTAATAAAATCTGCCATCTGAAACTTTTCCCATGATCAGATTCCCACTTTCTGCATAATACGCCGTTTCTGATATGAAGAGAGTCCCAAAGTGCCCAATAACTTTTCGTAATGGGACTAAATCTGGAAATATCCTGCCAGATAGGTCTGTTGCAGGTCGTCTCCTTCAGCTGTAATATTGGCTTTATGTCAGGATCTTCCAACTGGGCTTTTCTAAGCTCTTCGTCACTCCAGAGATCGGGATCTTGTTCTGATGGTGTTGAGACAGTAACTTGGCGAGCAACTGGCTGTATTCTTTGGGGTCTATCCTCGGCTTTAGAGCTGTATTTATGATCTTCAGATGGAGACTTCCGAAAGAAGGCATTTGGATTTTCCCGAAGAGCTCCTTCTGTGTGGCATACTTCCCAGACATCCTTGGTTGCTTCTCTAGGTGTTCTTACTGGGCAGCTTCGCTTGATATGCCCATCTTTTCCACAGCCCCAGCATTTAGTTGTTGGAGTCTTCCCTTTTTCCTTACTCTCGAGAATGCGTAGTCTTCTATTAATATCTGGAATCATGTTCTGAATTTCTTTAAAATCATCTTGAGAACCGTTCACTTTGTCTGCTGTGCTGTTCTGGCGATGTCTACAGCAGGCTTGTTGGGCTGTCTCGAGCTTTAGGGCATACACCAAGGCTGACTCCACATCTTTCACGCCGGAGAGTCTGAGGGCTTTTTGAATATCTGGATCTCCGACAGCATCAATGAAATATTCTAGAGCCAGATCATTGCGTGTTTCAGGATGACAGTCTGAGAAAGCCAAATGTGAAAGCCTCTGGATGCTTGATGCCAGTTCTTGTAAGCTTTCCCCTGGTCTCTGACGACGGGACCTTAGCTGGAGTCGACTATATTCTTTAGACCATTTCGCTCCAAAACGTAGCTCTAGCGCTCTGGTTACAGCTTCGAAGTCATATCGCTGTTCCTTCGAAAGGGTCTCCAAAATACATGCGGCGTCGCCCCGCAACGACCCTACCAGATGAGCCGTCTTTGCAACAGAGTCCCAGCCGTTAGCTTCAGCTACGATGGAAAACTGCGTCTTATATACCTGCCAGGAGGAACTGCCGTCGTAGGTAGGTAGCTTAATCAATTCCTGATTCTGGATTCTTCTCTCTTTCTTTTCAGTTTCCTGAGGCATGGATTCTAACTTTTCTTCGAGATTCCGAATCTTGCTCAGCAGTTCATTCCCTATTACTTCTCTGTTCCACTCTTCTTTCATTTTTCTTTCAAGATCTTCCTCCATTCTCTTAAACTTGCTTTCTATCTCTGAAAACCTTCTTCTCAGTTCCTGATCAAAATTTTCTTTAACTTTCTCCTCGAAACTCCGTTCTATTTTCGTAACACACTCTTCAAAATTCCTTTCTACTTTCATAACATTTTCTTCTATCTTCATAGCTTTCTCTTCAAAACTCTCTTCAATTTTCAAAACTTTCTCTTCAAAATTTTCTTCTATCTTTATAACTTTCTCTTCAAAATTTTCTTCTATCTTTATAACTTTCTCTTCTATTCCATCCATTCTATTTTCCATCACCGTTAATTTACCCTCGATTGATTCTTTCACCGTTGAAAGCTCTCTCTTCATCTCATCTTGATTAGATTTAATTTCTTCCTGAACTTCACCCAAACTGCTTTTCATATGCTTCATTTCTTCAGTCAAACCGTCTCTCAATTCTCTTTGCGATGTTTCCATTTTCTCTTGTGCTACCTTCATTTCTTCAGTCAAACCGTCTTTCAACTCTCTTTGTCCAGTTTCCATCTTTTCCAGTCCTGTTTCCATTTTCTCTAGCAATCCGGTTTCCATCTTTTCCTGTCCGGCTTTCATTTCATTTATCTGGGTAGCTAAGGCTTCTAGAAGTTTTTTCATCTCTTGCTCCATAGCCCTCGTTATCACCATTCACAGACAACCCCGCTTCTGACACCAGAAATGTTGCGTACTTGGGGGTTCGTGAGTTGTCTGAGAATGAAAGGCCAAACGTACAAAAATTCAGTAATTTATTCACAGAAAGTTCCAGAAAAATACAGGTCAATAAACCAATTATCAGCTTCAATTCAAGCAGTAACCACAGCTTAAACAACAGCTGTCAATAGCAAATCCACAGTACAAACTGTATACCAATAACACTTGAAGCAAGTCTCTCTCAAAGAGGCTTCAGAGCAATGCAATCACTAGCGACGCTGGCTGAGATCTGAACTGAACTGACTGCCCTTGGCGAGGGAGCGCTCCTTATATGCTGTTCCATGGAGCCCAGATTTTTCGAGAAAACTCTAGAAAGTGGTCAACCAATCAACTTACAGCTTCCATATTTGGTATATCCCATATAAGGATTTTCTCGCCAAGGTCGCCAAAAAAATCGCCAAGGTGGGAAAAAGTCGCCAAATTTGGCGCCAAATCCATTACGTGCATTACTGGGGCTTTTTAATGCGTTTTTAAGGGAAAATAAGGCTATTTCAACGCTAAAACGACTAGAAATGCACAAAATTAGCACTTTATCAACTTACTAAGCCTCTTTGAAAGAATTTATACAAAAATAAACACAATTATTTACAATTTCGTAACAATATATTAAAATCACACAATCAACTGATTGGAAAGAAAATCATATTTATTGAAATTTATTTTTCCGACTGAGTGAAAATAATGCGCCTGGACCGGGAGTCGAACCCCAGACCTTTGACTTAAAAGGTCAAGGCTCTACCATTTGAGCTATCCAGGCCGACAACCGGTGGACATTACTCACTCAGTCAGGTTGTCTGAGTGAGTAAATAAATTTCAATAAATATATGTAGTTTTAAATTGCTTCATCTACCATATCAGCAGATTACCTCTATAATAACACAAATAAAAACAGAGAGATAAACATGAACACTATGTAACATTTCTGCAAAAAGTATTAGTATTCCTAATAAGGCTATAAAATACATAGTTATGATTTCCTCATTCTTTAATAATTCATTACTATACTTAGTTAGAATAACAATTAAGACCTTTAGCCTACAAAAAAAAAAAAAAAAAAACTTAAGTAAATATATCACTAAAATAAATACTTAAGAAGGTATTTTTTAATTCAACAATCTGACTTTAATATTGTAATAGTAAAAGGTCATTTTTTATTATTTTTTTTTACACTTGGGTTTCTGCTTTTTTGGGGAAGAAAAATATATTCTAGTGAAATTTATAAAGAATTTTGTAAAACAACAATAGCAATTATTCACGTATGACGTAGTCATTAAAAGCCTCCTACAGCCTCCAAGTGTAGCACCTCATTACCCTCTAATAGTTCCAGCCTCTATGTATAACTTCCAGTTGAATTTATTACTTTCTTCTATATTCAATACAAGAAAGTATTGGTCGTAAAAATTTTGGACCTCGGGTTTTTGATGGATTTACACGTTTTGAGAGCTGTAGAACATGATTTGACCATTTTTAGAAAATGTCTGTCTGTCTGTCAGTCTGTGTATGTGTGACAAAATTTTGTGGCAACTGTATCTCAGGAACTACTGCACAGAATTTCATACAAATTGGTATGTAGTTGCACCTTGACATAAATTAGTGCCTATCAACTTTTGGTAAAAATTGTCTTACAGGTTGCGTTGCCATCCCGCTTTTTCTAAATTTTTAACATGGGGATATAGGACAAAATTTTGTATAAATGTGCATAAAGAGAATTATTTTTCTGTAATCATTATGAAATTTACAAGAATTATTGAAATAGAGATAGTCAACTGGGAAATTTTTTTTGTATGTGTAGGGGCCTCGCCCCCCCCCCAGGGGGATGTCCCCCCTCTGTGGGAGTAAATTTTCAAGATGGGTATCTTTCGAAAGGTCTCGTCAATACCTTTAAAACGAATGGTTGAACTATAAATCTGTGATAATTTAAAACAAAGTTATCGATTTTTTTTACTTTTAACGAAAAAAAAAAAAACTTTGAAAAAAAATAGTATTTTTCTTTTTTTTTTTCTTTCTTTTTTTTTTTTTAACGAAATTTAACCAAACTTGGTATTTAGTTGGCCCCTCACATAAACTGGGGCTGATTAGATTTGGGGATCAATAGATCAACAGGTGGCGCTGTGATCGTATTTTTTATAAATTTTTAACATGGCATTATAGGACAAAATTTCGTATAAATGTACATAATGAGAGTTATTCTTAACCTGTGATTGTAAAATTAATATGAATTATTGATAATAGTAGTAGTTAATTAGGAAAAAGATTTTGTGGATGTGGGGGCATCGCTTCCCCCCGGGGGGGGGGGGGTAAATTTTCAAGATGGGCATCTTTCGAAAGGTCTCGTCAATACCTTTAAAACGAATGGTTGAACTATAAATATGTGATAATTTAAAACTAAGTTATCGATTTTTTTTTACTTTTAACGAAAAAAACTTTGAAAAAAAAAATATATATATATATATTTTTTTTTAATTGTTACTGAGTGAATTTGTATAGGACAATATAGAATAAAGTCTTATGGTGGCCACAATATACTAGTTTTTGTACGGACTTAACTGTTGGTCATATGGTACAAAAGTATATATAACTGCTCTGTAGTGTGTAAAACTAATTCCCTGATGATGCCTTGTTTTATTTAAGGCGAAAAGCTTTGGAAGTCTTTTGTCTTCTTAATAAATTATTTTTAACGTGTTTTTAATTTTATTATAATTATTCTACTGTTTACAAATGCACAATATTACTTTTATTTTATTTTATGTTGAATATTAATATTTTTGCTCTTAAGAACAATCCGCGATTGTAATGAAATGCTCGCCCTCTGATGGGCTAAGGTGAAATTATCACACCACTGCATATCCTCATATTATGCAATCGACTTTCCATGATGAAATGGCGGAGAAAGAATAATAATTACACGTGGCTGTTATATTTACTAACAACTGCAGTGTTCAGAGAGCGCCATCTATCGATCATTACAAACGCGGATATTTACTGAATTCGATTCTTTGTTTTTCAATATCACGTGATTAAGCAGACGACTATTTTATTTATTTAACGTTCATTTACATTACCATTAATTTTTGAACTCTCATGCAACTTTATCTAAATTGTTTTTTTTTTTTACTCCATCTTCATTTTTTCGCGTGCATGAGCAAATTTAATATTTTGCCTATCCGCGTTTGTAATGATCGATAGATGGCGCTTTTTCAGCTTTTGTTGATAGTAAATATAATAGCCACGTGTATTTATTATTGTTCTTTTTGTTATTCTACTTAATATTCGTACTATAATTTCTCCGACATTACATCATGGAAAATTGATTGCTTTTGGAAAAAATATTTCAGTTTATTCAAAGTTCGATCGGAAGTAGATTTTTAACTGAAGTTGAACAAATATTAGTTTCAAATCATCTGATTAATTCTTTACTTCCATTAGCCGAAGCAACTGAAATTTTAAATTTGTCATTTGGAAATAAATGGAAGCTTAATTCTGGATTTCTTGATCCTTTGGAGTTACACTGTAGCACACAACAGTATGTGTTATCTTTTTACCGGATTTATTCATTTTTATTCAATAAATATATGTGAAACTAATTATCGGCAAGCAATGGCGGCTGGATGAAAGCCGAATTCAAGCATGTTAATTGTAATTTCAACTTAGCCCACCAGAGGGCGAGCATTTCATTACAATCGCGGATATATATATATATATATGTATATATATATATGTATATATATATATATGTATACATTTTTTTTTTTTTTTTTTTCGCGTGAAAGCATATTTTATTTTATTTTATGTTTAAAAAAAAAAGTTTTTTTTTTTTTTTTTTTTTTTGCAACAATTAAAAATTTAAATGTTTATTTTTAAAGCTTTTACCATGTTATTTTTTCATATTTTAATTAATTTAAAAAAAATCTAATCAAAATTTCGTTACAAACAAGGTACCAAATGAAAGGGGCAATTTTTCTGAATCCGTCGGATTAATTAACTTATCGATCGGACAATTAGATTTTTTTTAAATTAACTAAAGTATGAAAATTTGGTGGCAACTTGCATCGACACAGACAAACGGAGTCCAAGAGAATCTCTTAGCCGTTTATGTATATATAAAGGTAGCAAGTACTAAGATTTTACAAATATTTAAATATATAATAGAATGGGTGAACGGGCCAGTGAAAGAATGTACGGACCAGTAATTGGGCTGAGGAAATGTAGTTAATAATGCAAATCAATTTCGCTTATATTTACAAAAATTTCACAGTTACGTTTACAGAAATACTACAAGAAATATAAATGAATTTACCAATAAATACCCCATGTTATCTTGCTAAAATTTTTAAGTTAACGATAAGTATTTTTATCAGTAATTTTGCTAAAAATTCTAAATAAATAATAATTGAAAAATAATAGATAACTTTTTATGTTTAGTTTTAGTTAAAAATGATGATTGATTAAAAATGTTTATTTAAATACATAGTACCTTTAGAAAAAATAAATTGTTTGAAATATTAAAAACATATACCATCATTTTTATCTTAATTTTTATATATACAATATTAAATATTTCGTTAAAAAATATTTTCTTTCTGAAACACCAATTTTCTAGACCTAAAACTGACCTACCTAATCAAGGTGACTGTTAATTTTCCTGTAACAACCCAGTAAAACTTGTAAAATATATCTAAAAAGGATTTTGTGTAGCATTTTATAAGAAAATCATTAGAGCTGTGTTTTTCAGATAACGACTTACACCAAAAATTGACAAATTCAATTGTTGACCGGAAAAAAATAAACCCTTGCGACAAGATGTCTAAAAGGGAGTTAACATGGCGAATTTGAAAAAATAAAAATAAATAAATGAATAAAAAATCGTGCCGTCGTTTTTAATAGAATAAACTTGCGAGACCTTATTTCTGATATACTTACCGTAATTTAGTGTATATAAGCCGCAGCTTATTAAAGTGTTGTGGAAAAAAAAAAAAAAAAAAAAAATGTTTTTAGATAAACCGCACCGGAAGGAAAGCCGCGGCTTATGCAAGCATTGTTATGATGATGTGACAGATAAATAAGGAAAAAAGATATCAGTCTTCTGACATCTACGCAGGTTAATATAAATAATAAATTATTAATTATAAATGAAAATAATAAATTATTTAAAAAATAATTCAGTATAAAGAAAATAAAATCAAACTATACCAGTATGCAGATGTAATGCAACAAATATGAGAAACACGGGCACAAGATGGGGGAATCCGGGCATATATACAAAGTGATAAAAATAATTAATTATAAATAAAAGTATAATAATAAATTATTTTAAAAGGCTCTGTATATATATATATATATAAATAAAATTAAACCAAAATTAAAGCCAATATACAAATACGATGCAAAAAATCAAAAACAAGGGAACAAGATGGCGAACTCCTGACGTATATGCAAATTAATCAAAATAAGAGATTATTAGTTAATAAATAAGAGATTATAAGCGTAAATCAGTGCTCGAGAAACTCGAATACTAAACTTCCATTTTTGGGGGAGATCGACTGTTCCAAGAAGTATGGACGACAGAATTTGGCATTATCATTAGACAGCCCGCACTGATAGATAAGCCGCAGTCCCCCCCAAAAATAAATGCTTTTTTAAAGATAGTCCGTGGTTTATCTTCACTAAATTACGGTATACAGGACGCTTGTCAATTTTCCAGAAATAATCAACTAATACGTACGAAATGACACCTAATAGGACGCTTACAGTAACTTCTAGATCTGTCTCAATTCTGAAGTTTCATCCTTCTGTCTTTTTTAATTCCGGAGAAATAATAGTCAAAAGATTCCCCACCCATACACAGACACACACATACTTACATATTGACCAATATCAGAAAATCACTTTTTTAAACTCGGGAGATCTTAAAACATGTAAATCATTTGAAAACTCGATATAGAATTTTTTGACCAAATGCCAAACGCCCTTTACTTATTATAGTCTGGAAATGAAAGTAAAATTTGTCTTGTCCCTCAATTTAAATAAGAGAAAATTGTTACACATTATTTCTTTTAATACCCCCCCCCCCACACACACACACAAAAAAAAAAAAAAAGCATAATATTTATTTATTTCGCATCAACTTGTTATTTCTTTTTTTTTTTTATGAAAGTTTAAATTCGTTTTTTTTTTTTTTTTTTTTTTTTTTTACTTAATATCTTTTGAAAATAGAAGAAAAGGGGGTAAGTCCACATATGTACGCGTGGATCTTAGGCCTGGATGAAGTGTTCTCCATGTGTGTGTGTGGGGGGGGGGGGGATCTTTCTAAAAAGTCCTAGTCCATATTGATACGAGTTTCTGAGTATAACATAGAAAATTTCGAACACTTAAGGCCTAATTAGTGGCTGAGTGATTTTAGAGATAAAAGGTGAAAGTTGACGGATTCAATCCCAGGTCACGTTCATCAACCTAGCCGTTCGGAGATTTCCATGGTTTTCTCCGAACCTCGCAAAAATGCAGCGTAGGACTTCTTAGAAAGATCTCCCACATACGACATTCCACCCAGGTCTGTGACTCTAACGTTGTCAATCAGCCTTAACTCACACAAACACAATCAACCAAACAGCTAAGACGACGAACGCAACTTGGGTTCGAACCCGTCAATTCCCACTGCTAGCTTTGAGAGCTGAAAATTTGAAAGAAGCATGAATTCAAGAATTTTTTTTTTTATAACAAGCTAAATTTAGCCTTGAATCTAAATACAAATTTGTAGTAGCTGTAAAGACGTCAAAATTAAGCTTAAAATAAATTTAATAGTGTTTATTGATATTGCAAAATTTCACAGTAAATTTCACTCTCAGACTCATTGTTATATTAGGAAGTAAGATTAGTCGCTTTAAGATGCACCTGTTTTCCTCCTTCATAGGCGTGACAGATTATGTTTGCTGTTCATTTTCAAACGTATTTGTATGATTTAAGAAGTATGAGCAGACACAATCAGATAGATTTCTGGGCAAGACAACTTGCATTATGTGTCATATTTTCACTAATAATATCATTAGGTATTTTTCAACAAAAAGTTTTAAATTTTAATGAGGTTTATTTACTGTATTTCATCGTCACGCTCATTACAATTACGATAGTTCTGAATGAAATAGTCTGCAAAAAATGGCTTCATTCAAGGATTTCACCAAATCAGAAAGCAGTTTTGGTTACAGGTAATTTTTACTTCTTTTCATTGGTGATAATTGTAAATGATTATGTGGTTATATATTTAGGTATTTCAGTTAAAAAAAATATTCTTTACTTTATAAATATTTTAAAAATAGATTGAGATGTTTAAGATAGGGCGCGCGAGAAACATTAACATCGATTTTATTTTATTTATTTATTTATTATTTTTTTTATATTTTGATCGTAGATATTAAGTGATAAATTATTAAGTTTCATAAAGAAAAGTATTAAATTTTATAAAATCAATTAAAAATTTAATATAATAAAATATCAAGAAATATAAAATTTAAATTGTTATACGGCCCACGTGAAAAGAAATAAAATCTCATGAGTAAAATATGTTTCATGCACTAATAAGGTGAAGCACATTTTTTTTTAGTTTTGTATCAAAAATAGACCAGAGATATGAGATGAAACAAATGTTGGCCATGGCCATTTTTTAATACCCTACAAGTTTACTAAAGGAAAAAGATTAGCTGGCGTTTTTAAGGCATAGGCAGGCGTATCATAACAAATTACGAGATTAAATAAGGATAATAAAAATGAACGCATAAACTTCTCTAATACATTCTTGTATTGCGCCATTGATATTCTCCTTGTTGAAGAATTAATTTATGATTAATTCTTCAACGATAATTTAAATATTTTTGTGGGATTTTTTTTTTTTTTTTTATAATACAATGCAGAAATTTTGTACATTGTTTTAATGATGCAAGAATTGGATTGTGCTATTTTAAATTCTTTTCTTTCTTTTCCTTTTCTTTATTTTAATTGTACGAGTGTCATTAAAAAAAAAAAAAAAAAAAAAAAAAAAATGTAGTTCTTGAAATTGAAGGAAGTTTTTTTTTTTTTTGCCGAGATCAGGGATTTTTGAAACACTGTGTACTTGCATAACACATTTTTGTCTTTTTTGTTATACTATAGGAGGGCTTTGCTTACTTCGCGGATCTCTATGTATAACGGAACCACTTATAAATATAAATCTCAAAAACTTTAAACTCTGAAATGAAATCTAGGCAAATAACAACGTTTAGAACGCCAAAAATAAATAATAAGAAAGCAGACAGCTGTTTCGGTAGCATTTAGCTTACCGTCTCGGTTTCATTTAGCGTACCACCTCGGTACAGGGATTCGTTGGTTTCAACCGCGTCTTTCCCTTTCCGTTCGGTAATCCGGGCCGCGGTAGCCCAGTCGGTTGAACGCTGGCCTCGTAATTGGAAGATTGCGGGTTCGGTACTCGAGCCGGCCAAAGACCGTCGTGTACACTAATGGTGGCTGGTGCACGTAAATTCAGTCGTGGCCGCAATGTCCTCCGTGTTCCCATCAAAAATTATACCTCTGGGGGTCACCGAAGCGGGATAGCCATCCATTCCATGGAGGATCAAAATTGCGATGGCATGTCTCCGGACCATCTCTAAGGGTGAGTCCCAGACCGTCGCCAATTGCCCATCTGCGCAGCACTAGTGCGACGTAAAACCAAACCAACAACCGTTCGGTAATCCACTGCTTGCAGCAGAATCGAGAACAAACGCTCTGCGTGCGTATAGGCAGAAACAAAATTTGCTGATGAACCTCGGTTAGAGTCCCCACTGCCTTCGGCAACGTCTGCTATGGTATAGGGGAAAAGAAACCGTTTGGCAAAATTTCAAAGGGATACGGCCAATAAAGCGAAAGATTCTCATTATGCTATTTTTAATATTGATTAATCAGGTGAAGAAATTTGCGCTGAGCTTGATATTGCAAGCCTGTGAGTTTAATGTAAATCAAGATCAAGAATCCTAGACATTAGTCCCAATTGCTCTAAACTTGATAATTCAAACATGAATCAAGTATGTATCGGGGGGGGGGGGGATTTACATGTTCGCACAGCATACATGAACCAAATATATTATTTATGAAGCATGCTTTTGACAGTGTACAATAGCTTTTTCCGTCGGCAGCCGAAGCTCATGTTATTCTATGGGGAATTTTGTTTGGTTTGTATAGAAGGATCATCGCCTAATGTATTTATTTAAATTCCGTTTTCACGTTCGAAAAAATCACAACAGTTAAATACGTTCTTGTTTTCCAAAAGTTTATTTTTTAAATTTTTTATATTTTTTTTTACAGCAAAAAAATGTGAAAAATGCAGTTGTTTATTTTTTCGCATTTTTAAACTCAGAAAAAAAAAAAAAAAAAAAAATTATAAATATACTTTTAGAAAACGTATACAAATTTTACCGTTGGGAATTTTTCCAGTGTGAAAATGAAATTAAAAAGAATATATTAGGCAATGAATAATTCTGAAAACCAATTTCCCCATAGAATACCATAGGATTTTTCTGTCGGAGAATATAGTTGCTTGATGCAGATATCTTAATACATTCTTATTTCTGTGTAGACCAATCACATTTTGAGTAGATTTTTGGTGAATTGGCCGAATTAATTTTTACGAGAACGGAAAATGACTTTTTATCCAGGATTCGAACTTGGCAACATAGTGTTAACGTCCCAACCCTCTTTCAACTGAGTTCTTGGTTGATAACATGATAACTATCCCGGCTTTTCACATGAAAGTTGAAAAATTTTAACTTATCTGTTCTCGGAATATGAACCCAGACTTATGAAATTATTTATTTATTTTATCTCCATAGCTGTTTGATGACAATGTATAATTATAATCGATTATTTATGCAACAAATTTTCGGTGGATTGACTAAATTAATTTCTACAGGGCCACAAAGTGAGACAGCATTGGTACGTGAACTCAGGGGTCCCAGGTTTGAATCCTGGCTGGTCACTTTTTGTTCTTGTAAAACTTCGACCGATCTATCATTTTTTTTTTTTTTTTTGGTATAAATGATCAAAATTATTGTTCTAATTATTTGTTACTGTCTAACAATTATGGAGCTAAAATCAAATAAATTTCTGTTATAATACTGGATCTGTATTGACAATAAATAAATAAATAAATAAATAAAATAAAATAATAATAAAATAAATAAATAAATAAATAACTGATATATGAACAAATTATGCAGGTCAGTTCTCGTTCACAATTGTTTAGTTGGTAGAGCAATTGAATCATTAGCGGAAAAGCCAGATTCAAATCCTGGCCTAGACACAATTCACTCTTGTAAAATTTAATTAAATAAATCCATCAAAGATCTGTTGCATAAATTGACAAAGTTATTATAGTACTTAGAGTGTCAACATAAATTTAAGTTGGACATCTAGATCTCTCTCTCTCTCTCTTTCTCTTTTTTCCCTTGTGTGTATGTATTAAGTTAAACTACTTTCAGATAGAAACTTGCCTGAAAAAAGTTACTTTGTAATGCAAAGCCTTATCATTCTTCTACATTTTTTGGAAGGTGATGAAATATTGAATTAAAAGTTTGAAATAGAGGGGTGGGGGTGAGGGTGGGTAGTCTATTGCTATATGGTCTTTTATTTATTTATTTATCATATTATTAGACCAAGACCAACGGCTTACAGTGGGCTTTAAACAAATACGGACATCAATGTCTGTACTGAAATTTGAACCCGCCATCTGAAAATTGAAAGAGGTTCTATCTTGGTTCAAGCATAAGTATTCATGGTAATACGGATTTTTTTTTTTTTTTTTACAGAGTTTTGAAATTAAGATATCTATAATTATTTTTCTAGTTAAAAATACCAAGAATCCACTTATTTTTCAAATTCCCCGCTTATTTTAATCTGGAAAATAAATAAAATATATCTTCCTTAAAATAATCATGAATTATAAACATTTGTACAATCAAATATACTTTAATATTTCTCACAAAAAATGCAAAATTTGTAATTTTTATTGAAAGAACTTTCCTTGGAGTAGGATTTCTAGATTTCAGTTGCTTGTAAAAATGTTTTGAAGTGTATTATTATTTTTTGTTGTTGTAATAGTTATAGACAAATTAGCTAGTTTTTGTAATAACTTTTACTCAATTCATGTCTTCAGTAGTTTGTTAGTCTTTTTTCCCATTCATGTCTTTACTCTTTTTACTACTTCAAAGTAGTAATGGGGATGCTTTCAATAAACCTTTTAACACAAAATTTTGATGAATGTTCTAACAGTTATTTAAAAATTCCTGTCATAGTTTATCTAAATGTAGTAAATAGCAAGGTCCTCAATAGTTACTATTTTGAATACTAATTTTAAGCAACCTTTGGATTATTTTTTCGAAGATCAACATCATTAATCCCTTAACTGCCCCGGGCGTATATATACGTTTTTCCAAAGTACGAACCAGTGAAACTACTGGCCTGGTTTGACAATGCAAAATAATAATAATAATAATAATAATAATAATAATAATAATAATAATAATCTTGAAAGTGATCTTGACAGTCTTTTCGAAAGATTTTTCTTTTCAAAGTTGAGAGAGAATGGTGACATTGAAAGCGAATCTCTTAACTTTTCCTTGGCAGGTAAGGGGATAACTGTCTGTAGATATGTACTACAGACAATTAATGATGATTACTAAAAAAAAAAAAAAAAAAAAAAGTAGTATTCAAAATAATGTCTACTGAGAATACGATAACTTTGCATATAAGAAATGAATTGTCAAATGATTTACATTTGCTTAAAATTACATTATATCGTATCCCAGAAAGATTACACAAGTAAAAAATGCAGTATTTGAGAAAAGGCAATCTAAGGATTAAAAAAAAAATATATATATATTGACTAGCCTACAATAAAACTGACATAAATGTGTCTCAGGTGGGTAAAGTAATAGAGATGTGATACTTTTCATGCACATTGGGGTACTTCATACACATTTTTCAATAATGTAAACTCAAATTTGCTATTTTTATCTTTTCAATTTTGCTCAATTTTTTTAAATTTTTTATCTTTGCTATTTTTATCTTATCACTTTTCTTGCTTGGGCTGTGTTCGTGGTTGTGTGGGATAAGGCCAACTGACTACGCTAATGTCCTAGGACAATAAGTGGAATGCCCTCCGTGGGAGGTCATTCTAAGGGTCCTAGCCAGTACTTAAGCGAGTTTCGGAGAATTATTATTATTTTAAGTTTTAACTCTCCATTCTAATTATCTAATGCAATGTACACAAATGTATTAACTCATGGATCTAATTTTGAAGTGCTAAATATGCTGTAGAAAAAGTGTTACGAATACAATATCACTAATTTCCAAATAAGCAATCCGCTATGGTACAAAATGCTGACTATAAAACCAATGATTTCAGAACATAAAAATATCTTATTTATGGATAAGATTTAATCTGAAATGAAATGATACACATGAATGCAATACATATATATAATATTTATCTAACGTGGACCAGTTACGATTATATTTTGTCGATGAAACATTCTCCGCAATTCCACTTTAAGCTGTAGGCTCCTATCTAAAGACCCTTAATAAACCAAAAGTAACTATAGAGAGACAGCTCCAAAACAAAAAGAAACTCGTTTGTGCAAAGCTTGGGTAAGACAAAGCAAGCGAAGCCAGTGGCTCTGGCCCTCTGTTGGGTTTCCGTATCAATTTTAAAACTTACTTCAATGGCTTTTTATTGTAACTTAAATAAAGAATTGCAAGGAGGCTTCAGAATAGAATGGGCTCTAATTTGAGGGGCCTTAGTGAGACTTTCGCCCCGAATCTCGAGGTACTCCACTGAAAAACATTCATGCGAACCCGCCGAGGTGATATTTTGCACTTAACGAAAAGTAGTTATTGGATAATGTTTTTTTCCCCCTACTTCCCATAGTAGGAGATCTGTAAAATTTTAGCTGATGCTTGTATTCCAGATTCACGGATAAATCATTTGTAAGCTTATGACAGATTTCGACAAATAATATCCCTCCACCCCCTCTTCCTTTTCCAGATAGGGTAAATAATATATATATATGTATATATATATGGGATACTTAACATCTAGATTCGCCACATTCCGAAAATTTATAGGCATTGTAACCGACTTTTAAAAATTTCAGGATGGAGAGGAAGGAGAGGGGTGGACAAAAGCGATTCCTCAATATAATCCTAGAAGTGAAAGGGCTAATATTGTAAAATGTAAAGTGATCGGTCTGAATTTAAGTTTTCTTCAGAAAAATAAATAATTAGCTCTAGTCTTAAAGCATAAAACTTCTTCCATAAAAATTAGAACACTAGATTGTTGTAATTTCAAAAATATGTATGAATTTCTTTTTGTGTGTAACAGTTTTAGTTGATTAAAGTACAATTCATAGACGTACTGATTGTTAACCATTATGGAAATCAGATTATTTTATTGGCACTACGATTTGAATTGCAAATGATATGCACAATATTCTTAAAAGGAGAGTTCTGTAGTGTATCTTCATAATTATGTATTACAATTTTATGACAATTCGAAGCTATCTCATAGAGGAATGAATTTAAAATTCAACAAAGTATGAAGTACAACACTAGATTCAAACTCTAGTGTACAAAGAATAATTAAACTTAAAAACTTCTTCACACATCTTAGAATTAATGAAAGCACTACCATTTTCGAAAGAACGTGGCCTTTCTTCTTCAGGTGCAAAAATCACGTGCCTTGGAGACAAAAGTAAGACTGAAAGTAGAGTAAAACCCAAAGGGGGAGGAGCAATACAACTAACCAATTGGAAGCAGCCAGCAAAAATAATCAGAGAGGATCACAATAACAAAGCAAGAAACAGGAGAAACAAACACAAACTAGTATGTTGTGGCCACCACATGACTTTCTTCAGTATTTTCCTATCCAAATTCACTCAGTAAAAATAATTATAAATTATTATTTAAAGAAATTATCTTCCATCATAATGCAGACGATTTCCATATTAGAGAAGTAGTATAACACTAAATACATATATATACATATATAAAAAAGTCAATTTTATTCTCAATATTACATATTTAAATTCATATTTAAAATATACATTATAAATATTAATTTTTTTTTTTTTTTTTTTTTTTTTTTTGTTAAAAATGAAAAAAATCGAAAACTTTATTTTAAATTATCGCAGATCGATGGTTCAATCATTCGTTTTAAAAGTATCGGCGAGCTCTTTTGAAAGATATCCATCATGAAAATTTATTCCCCTCGAGGGGGACTTTCCCCCAGGGGGCAGGGCGAGGCTGCTACATACACATTTTTTTTTTTTTCCCAGTTGGCTATCTCTATTACAAATAATTCCTTTAAATTTCATTATATTAAAAAATAACTCTCTTTATGCACATTTATACAAAATTTTGTCTTATACTACCATGTTAAAAATTTAGAAAAAGCGGGATGGCAACGCAACCTGTAAGACAATTTTTACCAAAAGTTGATAGGCACTAATTTATGTCATGGTGTGACTAATACCAATTTGTATGAAATTCTGTGCAGTAGTTCCTGAGACACAGTTGCCACAAAATTTTGTCACACACACACACAGACAGACAGACATTTTCTAAAAATGGTCAAATCGTGTTCTACAACTCTCAAAACGTATAAATCCATCAAAAATCCGAGGTCGAAAATTTTTAGGAATCCAATACTTTCTTCTATTGAATACAGAAGAAAGTAAGAACGGAGGGAAGAGATTTTAAAACAGTTATATTATTTTTATTTAAATACTTTAAATTTACTTATTTTTAATTTTTATTTATTTTTCTTTGCAAAATAAAGGAAATTATTTAAATGAATCAAACAATTTTTTCCAAGCTGTAGACAGCAAAGTGGAATGCGAAGCGAAGCATAGTTCTGAATCTGACCATAGTTTTAATTTTTAGCAGACCAAAATTATCTTTTATGCCAAACGCGTTTGTGAGTTGGATTTCCTGGAAAATTTAGCTATCTACCTTAATCGCGATAAAATTGTTAATAAAAAATTTGATTCCATTCTACAGCTTGAAAAATTTGTTTGGTTCGCTTACATAATTTCCGTCATTTTGTAAAAAATAAATAAACAAATAAAATAAAATAATTATAAAATTAAATTGAATTAAATTAAATAAAACAATAAAACTAAATTTAAGATATTTAAATGAAAATAATATAATTATTTAAAAATCCCTTCCCTTCATTTTTTGTGTGTTCCGAAAAAAGTTAATAAAATAATACCTATTGACGTAAAAATAAAGTAACATTTTATAATCGCTTTCCTCGAAATCGAATTACATAAAGAATTTAATAAGATCGAGTTAATTACACAAGTTTACAAAAATGATGTTGAAAAAAATTGATTTGATGATTTAAGCTGATATTTATGTTTTTTGATGTGCTGAAACCGAAAATGAAGCCAGTTTTTCTCTATCACGCATAGATTTTTGCTAATACAGGGTGTTTACCAGCACAACTTCTTACATATACCATCATAACAATAAGTTGGTTGGTTAGTTGGTATGGTTTTACGTCGTGCTTGTGCTGCGCGATGACAACAATAGGTATCCGTGACTAATTAATCATGGAAACATACTATAAAACTTACCATATAATTATATTGGTGGAAGAGTAATGAAAGAAATTGTATAGGTAGGCACCCTCTATTGACAAAAATCTATAGGTGATAGAAAAAAACTGGCTTCATTTTCGGTTTCAACTCACCAAAAAACGTAAAGATCAGCAAAAATTATCAAATCAAAATTTTTAATGTAGGACTGTGTTATTTAACAATAACTGAGTTGGACCTCGGATAAGAGTTTGGAGGCCCGCCACCGTCTAGTGATGATCTTCCTTTCGTGATTTATCAGTACTTAGCTCTAATATTACATTATTTGCCTTATCTTAAAATATAGGGACAGCGCGTACGCAGTCCCTGCTACCAAAAATTATGCACCCCAAGCAACCGCGATTTGCGGATGTGGCGAACGTCAACCCTTCGTTGTGCAATGAAAGGTCTCTGCTCGGGGGAGCCTCCTTCGTGATCAAGGCATACCCCAGTGCCAGGTAAGTATGCGTAAACGCTTCACTGCGAAAAACATATTGAACAAACGGACATAAAATATATTGGTGACAGTATATTTTATTATTAAATGACGAATAACTATGAACATTTAACACTAAAAATTCAGGAAAAACATACGAATAATTACAGGGATGGAACACGGGCGTAGAATTCATGCTGGTATTTGTTAAAGAAAATTTTCTACCTATAATATCGTTGATTTAAGAAGTAGAAAATTTTGTTACATTGATAGCGGTATGAGTTCTGCGCCCATGTTCCATCCCTGTACTTAAGAAACTGAAACTTGAAATGCAAGTTATAATTATAAATACTTCTGAGAAATTTATCAAATGCCAAACCCTAAAAACAATTTATATCGCAGATAGCCCAGTTTCTTTTTTTTTTTTTTTTTTTTTTACAGAAAGAAATTTTTTACAATAAGGTTTAAAGTATTTCATATAAAATGAATTACGGTAAAAACAAATAACTTATACAACTTTTCTTTTCTTTTTAAAATTTTGGAGTCGTTGACTCCCCAACGGAGAATACACTATCCTAGGCTTAGGACACTCAAGTAATCAATCGGCCTTAGTCTCTAACACCAACACCTTATTCTCGGGTTGAATTCTATTTGTTTTAACCAATTTATAATATCATTATCATCCTTATTTATATATGTAGAAATTCAAAACTGAAAACATGTATTTATTTCTGAATTTGAATATCTAAGAGAATAGAATACTTGTTAAGGTATTACATATTTTTCTTTTATTAATCTATAAAGTACACTAAAGTAAGTTTACTGGTATTCCTTTTTATAAAAATACATTTTTCTGTTATTGTAGACCACAATCTTCATTATAAACTAACAATAGTCAAAGAAAGATGTAGATAATATAAGTGAAAGTGTACAAAGAAATGCTAAAATAAAGAAAGAAATTAATTCAACAACTTCTTGAATGACTTAAATTGACTTTCTTTGTTTTTGACAAATGCTTGAAAGTGGGAGGGCTTTAGAAGGTGTGTGTTGGGTGAATTTTTTAAGATTGGGCGCTTGAAAAGAAATTATGATATTAACTGTTTATTTTGTTCTCTAACTCTTTACTTTTTGAATTCTGGATAGTTGATCGATTTTATCCCACAGAAAAGCTGTGTTTCACAAGATGAATTTTAAAGAACAATTGAAATAAATTAAGCTTTTTGTAATTTGAGCCACTTTTCTTTACCATTAAATAAAATTCTCTTACATATTTAATGTTTGATGAAATTTTCCTATTTGTAATTTCTGAATATATTAAAAATTTCAACAGTATGTTAATCCATCAGTAAAAACGAGCCTATATTTTAATGCTTAGAAAATTTTAAATTCTAAAATAGATGGCTTTTAAAATAGGAGTAGTCAGAAAAAGGTCATAAAATTAAAAATACGAATACATATTTATACATCTTCTATTGGATAAAAAAAAAAAGTCTGTTATTAAAGACTTATGTCTTTATTACAAAGAAATTAGTAACAATCAAACAAAGACTTAAAAATAAGTGAGAAGCTGTAAAAAAAAAAAAAAAAAAAAAAAATGTCAAAATAGAATTACCTTTTTGTCACTGATTTTTACAAATCTTTCAAAACTGTGATTCATAATACTTTGTTACATTTGCATTGCTATTTTCAGCTTTAAGATGTTTAAAACAATTACAGTAGAACCTCGCTTATCGGAAGCAATGCGTACCGAGGGCACCTACCTGTGATAATTGAAAACTCGGATAACATGGACTCTGTAATCGAGGGGGAAATATTAACATACGGAAAATTTTTAAATAGATGAAAACGTAGTCTATGAAGTAAAATAAAACATGTATAGTATATTTAAATGTAGTCAGTTAAAATGTAATACAATGCATATACACATAAATTATAAAATACAGTACTGTTTAGTAGAAATTGCCAAAGTTATCCACATTGTTTGTCAAAAGCCACTTCTTTGGGGCGTGGCTCTTTTGGAACTTTCTTGGTTAATCCGGATTCGGTTAGTCAGGGCTTGGATAACTGCGACTCTACTGCACATTTATTTATTTATTTATTTATTTGTAATTAATTTTATGAGCTCATTTCCATTAAATTAAATGAATTATTCAGAATAGCAAAAGAGTTCAAATGGGTCAAATAGTATATCAACTAAACTTGAATGTTGGCATGTGCGAGGGTTTTAGCAGACTTGATATACTTGTCGGGAATTTTTTAAAAGAAGTAATCATTTTAAAGATATTATGATAATAACTATTTTATTTATATTTTAAAATTCCTAGTTCTTTTTAACTCAGAATTTGAATGTTCCGTCCAGCTTCCTCCCACTGAAAAGCTACCTTTCACCAAACGAGTTTTAAATAACTGTTGGAATAAAATAAAGCAAGTTATTTGTACCCCCCTCCCCCCTTTTTTTGTTTTGGTATGCGTGAGTGATTAATTATTTGAACTCACTTCCATTTACAATTAAATATATTCGGAATAGCAAAAGAATTCAAATTGCGAAATAGTGTATCAATTAAACTTGAATGTTAGCATGTGGGAGGGTTTTAGCAGACTTGATATACTTGTCGGGATTTTTTTTTTTTTTTTTTTTTTAAGAAGTATTTACTTTTAAGGTATTATGATAATAACTATTTCATTTATATTTTAAAACTCCTGTGTTTATTATTATTATTTTTTTTTTCTAACTCTGAATTCTACGACCAGCCGCCTCCCACACGGAGAGCTGCCTTTCACCGAATGAGTTTTAACGTAACAATTGTAATTGTGTTTTAAGTAACAAGTGAAGCAAGTAATCTGTACCACTTTCTTTTCTTTTTCTTTTCTATTAAATAAAATTATCATAAATATTTAATGATTGAACTAAATTTCCTATTTATACTTTCCGAAAATACCAAAAATTCCTATAGTATTATCAGGAAAAGTGAACCTAATTTTTAACAGTTAAAAACTTTCAAATTCTAAAATGTTTGGATTTAAAGATAGAAATGGTCAGAAAAATATAAAATTAAGCACATATAGTCTACTGAATAAACAGATTTTTTTCAGTTTTTAAAGAACATAAATGGGTCAAACAATGTAGCAATTCAACATGAATGTTAACAAGTGGGAGAGCTTTGGCAGACGATATACTGGGTGATTTTTTTTTTTTTTTTTTAACACTTTCACGACCGCATGTTTTTGTTTTTTTAACAGTAAGGTCTGCCTGTGGGCGTTATTTTCCCAAGTTACAATATTTCAGAACAAAATTTTCTATATTCAGATTCATATTACAAATGGATACACATTATAATTATACTCTTTCTAATCAAAGTATTTATATCCATGGTATGTTGGTTGTTCAAATATGAATATTGTGTATATATTTAAGAAATAAATGACATACAAATTGAGAAAGAAACACCCACTGGTGGAGTTACAGATTTTCAAATGACGTGAATCTACGTTAGCGGTCACGAAAGTGTTAAAGAAGTAATCATTTTTAAATATATTATAATTGTAGTAACCATTTTGTCATTAAAATGTCATAACATAAAGATATGATCATATTACGGTCTAATCTAGTAACAGTCAACGAAAGATTTAAATAAATTCTTTCAATATCCCCATTGCAAATAAATTTGTCTCTCTTAACGAAAATGAGTTTTTAGATGAGCCAGCGCCGCTAGATGGCGACAGCAGTGAGACCACTAAACCTAACTCTAGCAATGAAATTAAATCTAAAAACAAAAAACTCTCCTTACCAAAAGGTCGATTCATTACTGTCAGGTGCGGAAATAAAAAACAACTCCTAAAAAACCTTGAAAAAGCTATTGGTTATTGCAATTTTATCGCAGCACCAGCCGGTGATTTCCTAAAAATTTTTCCTCAGTCCAATGACGAACATGACCTCATAGCTGAAAAACTCGCTGAAATGAAGGTTCAATTTTATCTAAAAAATGATCGCACTAATCCACCCTTAAAAGTAGTAATCCGAGGGCTTCCCTCCGAAACTACCCATTTAGACATCGAAGATGAGCTAACTAACAGAAAATTTAATGTTCTCAAAATAAATCAATTGACCAGCTTCAAAACGAAACAGCCCATGCCTTTATTTCAAATTCATCTCGAAAAGAACGAATATAGCAAAACCATTTTTGAAATTACTTCCCTCTTATACTACCGTGTTCAAATTGAACATTACAAAAATCCAACTAAAACCCTTCAATGCCATCGTTGTCAATTATTTTTTCATTCCGCCAAAAATTGTCATATGAATCTAAAATGTCTCCGGTGCACTGGTGATCATCTTACGAAAGATTGTAACTTAGAAAAAGAAGCACGTATTCCTCCGAAATGTTGTAATTGTGGTGGTGAACACCTCGCAAATTACCGTGGTTGCCCTAAATTTCCTGAAAACCACAATAAATCCGTCATTACCAAAAATATCCGTCCTATCAATCAATATCCCACCGTCCAATCCGAAATTTCCTTCGCGGCTATAGCCACGCCCTCTCATCTAAAACAAGGTACATCAAGTCCCTTAGCCGAACTCAATGAAATTCTAAACGCTATCGCTTCGGAATTCCAAGTTAATTCCTTTGTCGAACTTCTCAATAAACTCAAATTAGCCAAAAGTAAAATGCAAAACACAAATAATTTACTTGAAAAACTAAATATTCTCCAGGAAACCTTCGGTGAACTGAACACTTCTCTCCCTTAGGGAGTCGGGTGCTCTTTAAACTTGCAATGACCTACTCTCTTCTCCTGTATCACTTTTCTACTTCCCGTCCGAATGGCGTCTATGAACAGTTTTTTTTTTTTTTTTTTTTTTTTTTATGTCAGGTAAATTTATTTCTTCTGTTTCCATTTCTCTGGCCCGCTGAGGTGTGGGGTCATCATTGGACCCCGGGTACTCAGCACTCAGCACTCCTCGAAGGTCATTTAAATAATATGAGAGAGGCTGTAAAAGCGTGTCGAAATGGAATTACTTTTTATTAATTAATTTTTACAAAAGTTTTAAATTTGTGAATGGGGCCGTGCCCTTAGCGACCGTGCCCTTTGCGGAAATCTATAAACCCGTGCCCTTAGCGGCAATGTTATCCCCCCTCGGTGGCGTGCTTTTAGCATACGTGCCTTTAGCGGAAATGTTTAATAAATTTCAAAATAAATTAAAAAATAAATAAAAGAACTCTTCAGTTTTTCTCCACACTTTATCCGCATTTAGCACTGGCTGTATTTTGTTTCAGAAGTAAACTGTCGCAAAAACAAGTATACGTACAGTCGGTAACAAAAGTGTCCGAACACTAGCAAAAATTCCTATGTAAAAAAAGTACACTTAATACTGTTTTGTTAAGTAAATCCTTGTCGAATCGTGTTCTTACACTAACTAAGAACAGGATTCGACAAGGATTTATTTAACAAAACTGTACGAAGTGTACTTTTTTTACATGGGAATTTTTGCTAGTGTTCGGACACTTCTGTTACCGACTGTACTGTAGAATATCCGTTATTTGAGGGAACGGTGATCTGTAACCATATAAAGTTTAATGAATCACAGTACAGTCTGTAACAAAAATGTCCGAACACTAGCAAAAATTCCTATATGAAAAACGTATACTTCATACGGTTTTGTTAAATAAATCCTTATCGAATCATGTTCTTACAGTGACTAAGAACAGGATTTGACAAGGATTTATTTAACAAAACCGTATGAAGTGTGCTTTTTTTACATAGGAATTTTCGCTAGTGTTCGGACACTTTTGTTACCGACTGTACTCCATACGAAAACGTAGATTACTGCCATTTTATGATTTTATTATGTTTTTGAAAATATAATTAAGCATTAGATCTTTTAAAACTAAAACAAAAACGAAAAATCAGGAGGTACACATTGATTATCAGCATTTTCCAATTGTGTTTACTCATTGTATCGTCTATATTGTCACACAATAGACAGACAAACATATAGAATAACTGAATTCATAATGACACTGAAACATTGTTGGAAAGTGTTAAAAATGCTTAACACAAACAGAAATGTTGCTCTTAATTTCCTATTTGCATCCCTTAATGTATTGTAACATTTTTGGGTAGCTCTGTAAATCTGGAGGTTAAGCATATTATAATTTACAGAAAACATTTTCTTAGCATAATAACAATAAATGTAAATTTCTTTATGATTTTTTGATGAAATTATTTAAATGTGATTTAGAAAAATGTCTCCCATAAAGCGCAATGCATTGGTATTTTTTGGATGTTCATGTACACAAACCAGTGGCATATGTTCTGCTAGAGTTATTTTAAGTAAAATATATTCAATAATGAATTTAAATAACACATATTATTAAAAAAAAAAAAAAAAAAAAAAAAATGAAAGTAAAAATCAGTAAGTTGTCGGCACCACAAGACTTTCTTTTATATTTTCCTATACAAATTCACTAAGTGCAAATAAATAATTTTTATCTTAGAGGAAACTAACACTAAATATCCAAAGAAAGACAGTCGTTTTATTATCTATAAATGACATCTTAAAAAATGCATTTTTATAATAGTTATGTCACATATCAAGTTTCGTAAAGTTATAAGCTATAGAAGTTGAGATATAGCTTTCACATTGTCGAGGAAATTTGCAGTACAACAACGCCACCTATTAGCCGATAAGCACCCAAACTGAAGCAGCATAATATCTCACAATGGCCTTCACATACATCATGTTTTGTTTGATTATACGCAATAGAGCCTGAGATATAGCCTTCCCTTCAATTGTGGAAATCGCTGTATAGCAGCGCCACCTGTGGAGCGGTTGACACCAAAAGTTGACAGATAGTCATTTAGGTTAAGGTGCATCAACATATAAATTTATATGGAACTCTGTGCAGTAACCCTGAGATATAGCTTTCCCTTAAATTGTAGAATTCGCTGTATAGCTGCACCACTTGTCTGTCCATAAGCCTTCAATTTGAATCAGCATAATGTCTCATGGTGGCCTTCTCTCATACCAAGTTTTGATTGATTATACGCAATAGAACCTGATCTATAGCTTCCACTTAAATTGTAGAAATCGTTGTATAGCAATGCCACCTGTTGAGAGCTTGGCATCAAAAGTTGATAGCGCTAATTTATCTCAAGGTGCATCTACATGTAAATTTATATGCAATTCTGAGCAGTAGTACGGGAGATTCAGTTTCCACAAAATTTTTGTCACACACACAGACAGACAGACATTTTTAAAAAATAGTCAAATCGTATTCTAGACCTCTCAAAACGTGTAAATCCGTCGAAAACCGGAAATCTAAAATTTTTACGAATCCAATACTTTCTTCTATTGAATATAGAAGAAAAATAAAAAAAATTCTTAAAATATTTACGGGCGCTGGAGGCGGACAAACGGACAGTAGAATAGACAAATACATTAATTTAAATCACATTCACATTTTAAAAAATGGTCGAATAAACGCTTAATGTAAAAGAAAATGCATTTCAGAAAATTTCCAATAATAATCCTCAGTGTAACTGAATAATTTTGTCTGACTCTGTAAATCTAATGCTAATCATTCTATAGAAAGTATTATTTGTGCATTTGAATAACATATTTCTGTCTTCCGCATGCACACCTTCTTATTTCCGCTAAGGGCACGGCTTCTTCTATTCCTCCTTCTTCCCTTTCATCGATTCCGCTAAGGGCACGTTCCGCTAAGGGCACGGTCGCTAAGGGCACGACACCTTGTGTGAATAGCACGATTACTTTTGTGTTTTGTGCTATAGTTTTAAGATGTTGAAACTAAATCATTTACATGCAGCTTTTTTATTTTGATAAATCATTCGAGCTCATTTCGATATAACTAAGTATAATATTTAGAATTGCATAATAACACAAATGAATCAAACAATTTAGCAATTTCAGATGAATGTTTGCATGTGGGAGGATTTGAATAGATTTGATGAACCTGAAATTCTTTTTTTAAAGAAGTGATAACTTTTAAAGATATTCTGTAAATAACTATTTTGTTCATATTTTAAAACTTCTTAGTTTTTGAACTGTGTGTGGTCGATCAGCTTTGTCCTACTTAACACATTTTCAGCCAAAGGTGCGTAAACGCACCATTTATTCAAATGGTTCAATATTATTTTACTAACACTGTGACATATATTTTTCACTAATTTAATTTTTCTGCTATTTTTAAGGGTTCTGAAGACATCTATAAAATATTCGTAATTCAATTGGAGTACACACTTTCTCTTGAGAATTTTTCAAAATACGCAAGTGTTCTAACTTGAAACGATTATTGACAAATTCGACTTTTTGAAAATGTATAATTATAACAATTGAGATTAAGCATATGTTTTTATAATGGATTAATGTTGCAAGTTCTGTAAATAGAATAAAAATAAAACAAATGTCATAAAAAGTTTAGAAATTTTCATTTAAATTTATTTTTTACTTAAATTTGTAACTTAAATATGCACCATTTTATTTCTTAATTTAAATATCATTTTTCATGCACTAAACTTTTTTTTGTGCCTTACTGAATGTAATTTAAGCATATCTCTATGAAAATAATACCACATTTTTAAAAATTTCTATGCTTGTCGTAAAAGCTTGGGTTAAAAGCAGGGTTCTCAGCAGTCAATTTTTTTAATAGAACATTTTATTTATTTATTTATTATATTTTATAGTGATTTTTGTTAATCGTTTTAGTACTTCGACTTCGAAAGCTTCGACTCGGAAACACGCATCCACAGATATGCCAACCTAATCCGGCAAATCGTTAGTACCGCCCTTTTTCCTACACCACTTAATTTTTAGAGTATTTTTCTTCTTAATTCATCGTAAATACATTTGAAGATAATTACTCTAAAAATTAAGTGGTGTTAAAAAAGGGGCGGTACTAACAATTTGCCGGATTCGGTTGGCAGCTCTGCATCTATCTTCATTGCCTAAGATTAGAGATTAACGGCAACGGGGTGAGATGTCCTCAATTTAAATTCACTGCAAAAGAAGAATATTAAACATAAAATAATTTGGGAGGTAGCTCCCAAATTATTTTATGTTTAATATTCTTAATATTTTTATGTTTAATATTTTTATGTTTAATATTCTTATGTTTAATATTCAGAAGTAGGAAGCGCAATGTAAAATATGAGAAAGTTTTAAGTATAGCATTACACATCTCGTAGGAAATTCTAATAAACATCTTTCAGAGAATAATACAAAGAAAAAATTGTTTTTATAAAAAGTAGTATTTATAATACTAGGGATTGCTGATAATAGTAGTGACTGTTTCAATTTCAAAGAATGATTGAAATAAAATATTTGTAACAGTTCTCCTTGCCATTGAATGAAAGTGTCTTTCAACTAAATATTAGATTGCTGAGTGAAATTTTTAAAAAAAATACATATTTACCTATTAAATTGAATTACTATTATTAATGAAGTAAGAAGTTACATCAATAAAGATTATAAAATAATACTTATTTTGAAAGCTTTACTCTTTTTACTTTCTTCTATATGTAATAAAGAGAAAGTATTGGAATCGCGAAAATTTTCGACCTCCGTTTTTTGACGGATCTACACGTTTTGGGATGTCCTGAACGCGAATTGATAGTTTTTGAAAAATGTCTGTCTGTCTGTCTCTCTGTGTGTCTGTGGTTTCTTGTTTTCACCGTATCTAAGGAACCGATGAATGAAATTCAACCAAACTTGGTATACAGTTGGACCTTGGCGGGGCATTGTGCTGATTAGATTTGGGGATTAATCGCCCAGCAGGTGGCGCTGTGATCGCATTTTATGTAAACTTTTAACATGGCAGTATAGGACAAAATTTCGTATTTTTCATCGTATCTCACGAACCAATGAATGAAATTCAACCAAACTTGGTATATAGTTGGAAGCTGACGGGGCATGGTGCTGATTAGATTTGGGGATCAATCGCTCAGCAGGTGGCGCTGTGATCGCAAAATTTCGTATTTTTCACCGTATCTCACGAACCAATGAATGAAATTGAACCAAACTTGGTATATAGTGGGTCTCTGGCGGGGCATTGTGCTGATTAGGTTTGGGGATCAATCGCCCAGCAGGTGGTGCTGTGATCGCATTTTATGTAAACTTTTAACATGGCAGTATAGGACAAAATTTCGTATAAATGGGCATAATGAGAGTTATTTTAAACTTGTGATTGTAAAATTAATATGAATTACTGATAATAGTAATAGTTAACTAGGAAAAAAATTTTGTGCACGTGGGGGCACCAGTTCCCCCCTAGGGGGGAAGTACCCCCCGGGGAAGTAAATTTTCAAGATGGGTATCTTTCGAAAGGTCTCGTTGATAATAGTAGTAGTTAACTAGGAAAAAAATTTTGTGCATGTGGGGGCATTGGTTCTCCCCCACTGGGGGGGAAGTACCCCCCGGGTGAGCAAAGTTTCAAGATGGGTATCTTTCGAAAGGTCTCGTCAATACCTTTAAAACGAATGGTTGAACCATAAATCTGTGATAATTTAAAACAAAGTTATCGATTTTTTTTGCTTTTAACGAAAAAAAAAAAAAAAAGAAACAGAAAAAAAAGTCGTATATATTTTTTTTTTAACGAAATTTAACCAAACTTGGTATTTAATTGGTCCCCGACATAAACTGGTACTGATTACATTTGGGGATCAATAGCTCAAGAGGTGGCTCTGTGATCGCATTTTTTCTAAATTTTTAACATGGCAGTATAGCACAAAATTTCGTATAAATGTACATAATCAGAGCCTGATTAAGGGGGTAACACACATTATTTATACTTACACCGTTAATTTTTAACAAATACTTTCCTTCTATAATAAACAGAAAATTCTCATTAAAAATTATTTTAAAAGAATTCTGGTGTCTAATAACGGTGAGTAAATTGGATTGTTTTACCCCGTTCATTTTTTATAAAAAATATTTCCTCGTCAAAGCGTGGAATTTCTATGACATCAAGTAAAAAATAATTGTAAAAATATTCCGGTGAGAGCGGAGATAATGTGTGCTTCCCCCTTAATCAGGCTCTGTACATAATGAGAGTTATTTTTAACTTGTAATTGTAAAATTAATATGAGTTACTGATAATAGTAATAGTGATGGGCGTTTCTGTTCTTTCTGGAAAACGAAGACGATCTGTTATTTTAAACGTTGCAACTGTTCTTTTCAACTGCAATGTAAAAAAATAACAGTTATCAGCTGCAAGAAACTCTCTGTAATCGTAGAAAATAAGTTCAAACAACGTAATTTTTTCGTAAATTACTCGTTCCTTGCAGCAGATAACTGTTATTTTTTTTACATTGTGCTGCAAAAGAACAGGTCATCATTTTTCGAAAGAGATTGCTCGCTGGACCTGTTTTTTTTTTTTTTTTTCTTTCACCTGTTTTAGAAGAACAGGCCACCGTTTTCCGAAACAGACCGCCTGAGCTGCTTTTTTTCTCCCGCTTGCTTCTAGAAACCCTTTCATGCTTCGACTGCGGATGGCGATGTCTTCATTGATTTTTCAAATTCAGAGATAAATAAACAGCTCTTTATCTTTTCTTCCTTTGTTATTAATTATATCATGAAACTGGTTGAGGGATAACCAACAATGTTACAGTACAACAGAACGGAAGTTTAGGAATGTGTGGATGGGTTTATTCCGAGTAAAAATATTAAAAGATTTATACCTGTTGAATGAAATAATTCGTAGCGCGTAAAAATATATAAAAGCTAGACTATACTTTTACTTCAGACTTAAGTTATATATATGGGTGTGTGTCTAAATAATAACAAACTAGGTTTTACATCAAAAGTATATTAAAAATAAAAATAAATAAATAAAATAAAAACTATTTTGTAATTTATACATACTACAAGTGCAAATATACTACATCTGCAAATACCTCTAATTTTCGATTAAAAACACGATTTCAGAAATATGTGAAAGCGATGTTCAGATTTAAAAAGAGAATGTATGCATTACTTGTTAATTCTAGTGATCTAAAACTGCGTGAAATGCACTTATTTGGGGTCTTTTAATTCATATTTAATAGAAAATATGCTATGCTTACTTTTTTATACATGTACAATCTTAAAATATTTCTCTTACGCACGCTTGTATATTATATATAAGGCATAATAGTAACGATATTTTGGATTTTTTAACCTATTGCTATTATCACATACATATCTTTGTGTTTTTCTCCTTTTCACATCAATTCACCTATTTTCTTAATTATATGGGATTAATTTTCCTTTCTTTATGTTATTCCTTTTTGATTTTGCCCTTGTTACACAGAATTTTCAGACCTTACGTAACTTATTCAAGTAAACGCTGACCCTAATTTCATGGGCTAAACTTTTAGGGTAGGTAAAACATGTGTAAAGAAGCATTTTTTGTATAACAATATGTGGTCGGAAATGAAAAGTGCAGGCGGAAAAACAAGAAACGAACTGCATTTCAAAATGGGAAAACAAAACTGAGAAAATGTAAAAAAGTCATAGAAAACAGCATTAAAAAAAAAAAAAAAGAAAAAAAAAAAAGTGTGTGAATGAAATTACTAACACCAATCCGAAAATAAAGAAATAATAGACAAGAAATATAAATAAATAAATAAAAATCTGAAGCGGCGGTGGGGAGGGCCCGTTTCAGATTGGTGGGGATTTACATTTCCGCCCCTATATTGATAAAAAAAAAAAAGGGGGGGGGGGAGGTTCATACATAAATTTAAAGTTCTCGTCATCAATTTAGAAACACCCTGTAAATAAGAATCTTCTTATTTTAGTACATTATAGACAGACATCATTTAATTTTTATTAAAATCACAATCAACTGATTGGAAGAAAATTATATTTAATGAAATTTTATTATTCCGACTGAGTGAAAATAATGCCTGGTCCAGGGTTCGACTCCTGGTCCAGGCATTATTTTCACTCAGTCGGAATAATAAAATTTCATTAGACATCATTTATTTCAATTTTTTATTTGTGAGTTTTTCTGGGGATCATGCAGTGGCGAGTGTAATGAAGAAACTGAATTCTAAAATATAGCGAAACTTTTGCAGCTTTAAATTTGCCCCCGTCTGAAAAAAATTTTGGCGATGTCAGTGGGTAGAGATACTCTGCATTCAAAGCTAGAATTGTCCGTTTCGATTCCAAGTCGCACTCATGGACCTAGCCGCTCGGAGTTTTCCGTAGTTTTCCCCGGAACGTGTGTAAATACAAGCAAGGAATTAGGACCGCTTTAAAAGACCCTCGGGGAAGGCAAACCGTTCTAGTACGCTTATGTAGAAAATCCGACTTACTCCCACATACCTCCGTGAGAATCTATAAAATATCTAAAAAATAAAAAAATAACAACGCTTTCAAAATGGCAGCAAAAAAAGTTTTTTCTTCTATCTCCACCTGCTTTTTTTTTTTACGTAATTATATTTTAACAATTTATTCTGAATAAATTTGTGTATTTGTGGTTTCACTGATAGTTATTGTTTAAAAATATTTTTATATTTGAATATTAAAAATTTTTATTAAATTTTAGCATTCAAATATAAAAATATTTTTAAACTTTTAACTTACCAATGAATAAATAGTATTATATTTATTCATTATTAATTTAAATAACCAATAAATATTCATTGGTTATTTAAAATTACCAATACATAAATAAATAAAATTCGCATAATTGCAGTTTAACTCTATAATCTAATCATGTAAATTTGAAATTCATATATACTCTATATATACTCTTCATATATATATTCTAATCTACTTACTTTGTATGTACTCTTATCATATTTAAGTGTATACGAAGTAATACCCAAATATGATTAGTGTATATTGTTGGTGTTGAATATACAGTTCAAGACCGATTTTCCGCTATAATAGCATAGGTCCGAGAAGTTGTCCTCCTTCAAAGACTTTCTAATGGATCCTCTCGTGTTTCATGCAAGTTTCGCCAAAAGAAAAAAAATATATATATATAAGGAAAGGAAATTCTTAACGACTACGGTAACTTGCGTAATGTGGGTTCGAACCCGACACCTCCTGTCTGCCGTATGAAAGCAGAAGCTTTTGACCTTCTGAAGAGCTAGAATAGATTGTTAATCTAAAGTAGTTTAAGATCGATGAGGAAAGTTAAAAATTTATGTGTTAAAACATTTGAAAAAAAAATTAATATTAATTAGATTTTAATTGAAATATTTTGTGAGAAATTTTAATATACTTAATATTATTATATTTCAATGCATGTGAATGCAAATTTTCATAACTCTAAGAACAGTAATTTACAAAAAAAAAAGAAAAAAAAACTTCCATCATTTTTTAAAGAACGTTTTCATGTATTTTGTATTAGTGCCTCAATTTATGTAAAAGATGTTTTATAAATGCAGTCGAACCTCGTTAATGTGAATTCCTTTTAACATGAATTGTTTACAAAATCCCCGTCAAAATGAAGATTAGTTTAGAAAAATGAACATAAGTTACTGATAAGTGATAGAATAAACTACTGATAACATGAAACAATTTTTATTCCCCTTGAGATTAATATTAACAAGGTTCGACTGTAATAAACTATTCTTTTATCTTTATTTACAAACACACACATACAAACACACACACACACACACAAAAAAAAAAAGAAAAAAAAAAAAAAAAACAATTTATATAAATACAACTATACTTTTCTTTTTTTTCTTAGAAATGGGATTTTATTTTCTATTATATGAATTATGAATACAAATATATACCTAAAATCTTTAATTCACGAATATATAGAATTTAGAAATATGTTAAAGGTAGGGACTTTTTATATGAGAACATATATGAATAATATACATTTCACAGTCAGTTTTTTGTTTGACAGTATGAGATATTTTATTAAAAATATAACATGTCTAGATATTTTTAGATACATACGCATCATTAACATATTTTTGCCCTTATATAAGTAAAACTCTTTTTTCGCTGTATTTGTATATAATCATATATTTTTTTAAATGTCTGTTAGGGATGATAATGAAAAAAAAAATAAGACTTTATGTAAATATTTTTAATCAAATATTTATTATTAATATTTTACAGAGGAAGAGTAAAAGTAATTTCATTTCCCTAATCCTTTCATAATTTTATTATTTACTAGCAGGCTACGCCCGCTTCGCTGGTCACTATTTTTAGATGAATCACTATAATTAATGAATTTTCAAAATTGCATTAATTTTTATCATGTGGAAAAAAAAAAAAAAAGAAAGAAAGAAATATGATCGGGAAAAATATCGCACCGGGTCCCCACTGCCTTCGGCAACGTAGACCCGTGAGCGCGCAGTGCGCGTGTATTCCTTCACCACCCTTATGATTTCTTAAAATTTCCATATTACTCCTAAACTTTTATTCTTAAGGAAAAGAATTTAAAAAAAAATCACTTCTGATCGGGTGAAAACTCTAACCAGGTCCCCTCTGCCTTCGGCAGCGTAGACCCGTGCGCGCGAAGCGCGCTTATTCCTTCACCACCCTTCCTGCCCCTCCTAATAATTTTACACTTTCGAAAATATCTTCATTCGATTTGTAATCCCAATAAACCTATATACGCCAAAAATTTAATCGCAGTAAATTCCCGCTCGGTAGAGCCTGCGACGCCCTCTTCCCGTTTCAGTATCTGAAACAGCCTGTTTACTCACCGTGTTACGATCTTTCAAAATTCTGACTTTAGCAAAGTCCAGCTCGGGGGCGACTAAGGCGCCGCTTCACCTTTCATGATTTGAAATAGCCTGTTCGCTCACCATGAAAAGGACCTTTGAAAATTCGAATCGTGGCAAATCCGCAACCCAGTGGGGCCTACGTTCTCCTAATCTTCTCTCTATAAGTAATTTAATCAGAATCAGAATTGGAGATATTAAATTATTAAAATGTCAAAGCGCCCTATGGCGACAGAGATTTGCAATATGTACTCTTCAATTTCAGTCCCCCAAAACTTATATATACCAATTTTGAAACGGTCTAACTCAATTTCTAATTTTTTGCCCACCTTGCCCTCCTTCTTGCCCCCCTAATAATTTTACACTTTCGAAAATAACTTCATTCGACTCGTACGCCGCCAAAACTTATATATACAAATTTTGAACGGTCTAACTCATTTTCTAGTTTTTTGCCCCCCCCCTTCATGCCCCCCCAATAATTTTACGCTTTCAAAAATATCCTCATTCGACTCGTAGGCCCCAAAAACCTATTTATACCAATTTTGAACTGTCTAACTCGATTTCAGATTTTTCGCACCCCTTTAGGTTGGTTGGTTGGTTGAATGGCTTTTTCTGGCGTAAGGTCCAAAGTAGGACATGCTGCGCCAAACAAACAGGTAAAAGAAAGAGTAGCGTTGTCATCAAAAAATCACAGTAAAAAAAGAGACAAAACTACATACAAGATAAAATCAAAAATAATAAAAACAGTGTATACAATAAAAAAACAGATGTAAAATAGGATAAACATTGTAAACAATAAAATCATATGTCGAAGTAAAAACCAGCCTCCTTCAAAAAATTTGTCATGTGATAATGAGGATTTGCACCTAAAAGGCTTGTCAGATTGGGTGATGATGAATTAAAATAATGTCTATACAGATGACGAAGACAAGGACAAGGACAGTCAGTGAGAATATGGCGAATGGTTAGTGCACTACAATGACATTTCGGACAATCAGGTTGTTGTTCTCCAAGCAATAAGTATTTATGTGTGAGTCTTGAATGCCCGATTCTTAGTCTAGTAATAATGACATCATATTTTCTAGGGGTTAGGGAAGGCCAGATTGAAATTTGGGGTTTTATTTCTTGCAATTTGTTATTGTTTTGGTTATTCCACTCCCTTTGCCAAATATTTTTAAAATAGCTTTTAAGTGTGTGCTTCATGTCATCGTAAGGTACAGGACAGTTTAAAAGTACAGAAGCCTGCCTTGCGGCCTTGTCTGCTGCTTCATTTCCTTTAATGCCAACATGGCCAGGAACCCAGCAAAACAAAATGTTGAATCCCTTTTTAAGAAGGCCGTTGTAAGTTTTGAGAATTGACATGAAGGACAGGTTACAAGAGTTAGAAGAGAGAGAGTCAAGAACACTCTTCGAGTCGGTATAGATAATGAATTTCCTCCTCCGATGAGATGAAATAATGTTAAGAGTAACCTCAACCGCAAAAAAATTCTGCAGAGAAAATGGAAAATGAATTAGGGAGTTGATAGCTGAATGTTGTGTTATCAATGATGATACCACAACCGACTTTATTAGTTGTCTTGGAGCGGTCAGTAAAAATCTCGACATAGTCCTTATATTCAGAGCGATGAGAAGACAAAAGTGCTTGAAAAATGGAAGCATCTGTGTTAGATTTGTCAAACCCCTTAAATGGATGAAGACAAGAAATAACTTGGAAATTCCAAGGCGTCATGTTTAAAAGTGACCGAGGACGAATTTTGGTATGAATGTGAGAGGTGCCAGCAAGAAAGTTCTTAATTCTAAGAGCGAAATGTGGGATCAAGATGGGCGATTCACATAAAGATTATGAACGTTACTATTTAAAAGTGAATGATTAGGATGTGAAAGGATGCGAAAGTACAATTCACAAGAAAGTCTTTGTCTGATGTCAGTGAGAGAAGGCTCCACACAGTCAGCATATAAACTAAAGACAGGAGTAGTACGAAAGGCTCCTGAACAAATTCTTAGTGCACTATGATGGGTTGTGTCAAGTCTCTTGAGGTAAGAATTGAGTGCTGATCCATAAACATGGCAGGCATAATCAAATTTAGAGCGAATAGCAGCTCTGTATATTTTCAGGAGAGAGGGACGATCGGCACCCCAAGAAGTATTAGAAAGGACTTTAAGAATATTAAGAGCTTTGTCACATTTTGTTCTTAAGTGTAAAATATGTGGTTTAAAAGTCAATTTTCTGTCCAAAATTACACCCAGGAAGCAAGCAGTGTCAACAACTGAAATTAGCGTGTTATTCATTAAAATTTCTGGGTCAGGATGAAGCCCTCGTTTGCGGCAAAAATGCACACACTGTTTTGTCAGTAGAAAATGTAAAACCATTTTTATTTGTCCAGTTGATGATATTGTTGATGGCAAGTTGTAATTGGCGTTCAATGAAGCGCATGTCATTTCCCTGGCAAGAAATTTGCAGGTCATCAACGTATAAATTTCCATTAACACATTGTGGCAATTGTTTTAGTATATCATTTATTTTCAAAGAAAAAAGTGTAATGCTCAGAACACTGCCTTGAGGTACACCCTCCTCCTGAAAATAGAAATCTGAATAAACTAACCCTATACGAACTTGAAAGCGTCTGACTCTTAAAAAGTTTTTAATGAAAATGGGGAGATTTACTCGAAAGTCCAAATTAAAAAGATCTTTTAAAACACCATAGCGCCATGTCTTGCCATAAGCTTTTTCAATATAAAAAAAAATTGACACCAAATGGTTACGTCTCACATTAGCTTTGCGAATATTTGTCTCCAATAATAAAATATTGTCAACCGTAGAACGGCCTCGTCGGAAACCACTTTGCCATGGAGAAATCCAATTATTTCTTTCAAGAATAAAAACTAATCTAGTATTTACCATTTTTTCGAGGAGTTTACAAAGACAGCTTGTAAGAGCAATGGGTCTGTAATTTTTGGGGTCAGTAGCATCTTTGCCTGGTTTAGGAAAAGGAATAACAATGGCATCATACCAAGTAATAGGGAAAATATTTTCAGTCCAGATCCTATTGTAAAGATGAAGGAGATTTTTCAGAGACTGTTTTGATAAATGTTTAATCATAATGTAGGTAACACCATCGGCTCCCGGAGCAGAGTTATGGCAATGTTTCAAACTACTTTTTAATTCATTTTCTGTAAAAGGTCTATAGTATTCTTTAACTACATTTTTTGCGACCATGGAAGCCTCTGCGCAAGTGCGGGTGGAACGAGTCCAGTGTTAAAATAGGGGTGACTGAGAGAAAACAAGCGATAAGGGAACACCGAATAACTGGATGTTTGGCAAATAACTATCTCTCGGCCATTTTTGCATCCCTCCAAACTTTTGGACTCGGCCTCACTGCTAGTCGTAGGAAACGTGGTCGCACTATAGTCTGGTGAAGAGCGGGAGTGAAAATTGATTGATGAGCGTTCAGAATTACGTTTATGAGACAAAAAAGTTCCGGAATATGAATTAGAACTGGAGATGAGAGATAAAGTTTTACCAATGGTGTTTGCAATATTTTTAGTAGAAGTTATAGTTTGGCCATTATCATTTAAAAACGAAATACTTTGATTAGAATATATTCCCATTGCTTTCTTCACGCGACGCCAAAGCTGTTTACTGCTTACATTGGAGGTAATGCTGGAGACATATTTAATCCAGGAATTTTTTTGGGAGATCCTGCGGATTCTTCGTGCGGCTGCCCTTGAAGTTTTGAAGGCGATATAATTAGCAGTAGTTGGGTACCTCCTAAAAATTCCCCATGCTTTTTGTTGCTGTCTTTTTGCAATATTGCATTCATCATTCCACCATGGCTTTGAATGTTTATTGAGACGTCCCGAAGATTTTGGAATAGTAATATCAGCTGCGTTTATAATATAGTTGGTGACATCAGTGATTGCTCTGTTGATATCACCCTCAATCATTTCATGTGTGATTGTTGCATTTATAGTGAAAGTAGTCCAGTTGGCCTTGTCATAAATATAATGTGGATTTCCAGGATGATGTTCATTAAAAGTATAAAAAGATAAAAATAAAGGAAAATGGTCACTGTTATGAAGGTTGTTACTCACAAAGAAGTTAAAATATGGATACAAAGTTGGAGAGCAGATGGCCAGGTCTATTGCATGAAAAGTTCTGGAAGGTTCATGAAAATATGTATTGTCACCATTATTTAAAATACATAAATTATTGTCAGCAATTAAGTCTTCAATAGTTTGTCCACGAGGATTAATATCGGGACTACCCCAAAGTGGACTGTGCCCGTTTTAATCACCAAGAATTAAAAAAGGTGTCGACAGTTGTGAAATAAGCCTATTCAGGTCACATGGGCGAACGGTCATATTTGGCGGTAAATAAACACAGCAGATGGTGACAAGTATGTGAGTTTGGATCTGAACAGCAATGGCCTGAATATTAGTGTTTAAAGTGATAGTAGTATGTGGAACCTTGTTAGAAGTCAATAGAGCCACACCACCTGTAGCTCTGTCAGAATGGGTAAAATCATTTCTGAAACAGCTATAGCCACGAATATTAATGTTATCATTTTGTCTTAAATATGTTTCTTGAAAGGCAAAGCAAATGGGTCGATGATCAGAAATGATCTCTCTGATTTCATCTCGTTCATTTGTAAAACCTCGGCAATTCCATGAAATAAAATTAGTCATTACGAATTGTTGTTTTAGATTAAAACATCCACGTCATTATCCTCTGATGCAGTAGACATACCTTCCCCATCAGAAGGATGAAGGTTTATTAACTACTCTTGTTTATTGAGATTTATTTATTTATTTTTTTTTTATTTGAAATTGAAATGGGCAATTTTGCAATTCTCTTTTTCTTGATGATATTGGGACGTGAGGGCGAATTAGAATGTTTTATGGAGACTGAGGAATGTCCCCGGTAAGACAAAACATTTTTTGCTGTTGATGGAGATTTTTTCGAAGTTGCTGGTTTAGATAAGGAAGACTGTGCAGAGGTAGACTTCTGATTTGGTATGGTTTGTAGATTTGAGGAACTGATTTGTATTTTTTCCGCTGGAGCACTGTCGGAGTTCAGGCATTCTGTTTGTGTAGCTATAGTTTGAAAAGTTTTTTTGGTGGAAGTAACAGAGGCATATGTTTACCAATGGTCGGCGTTCTTGATTCTATGATCTTTCTAGCTTCAGGATATGAGATGTTTTCCTTTGTTTTCACAGTCTGGATCTCTTTTTCAATTTTCCATTTTTCGCAAGCTTTCGAATAAGATGGGTGATCTTTCTTGCAGTTCACGCAACAGGCAGGTGATTCACAGTTTTGGTTGTCATGACCCACTGCACCGCAGCGAGCACATGTTAGTTTTCCACGGCATGAAGTTTTGGAATGACCAAAGCGTTGGCAATTAAAGCAGCGTAGAGGGTTTGGAATGCACTGTATTATGGGGCATTCAAGATAACCAGCTTTTATTGATCGCGAAAGATTGGGGGAGTCGTATTGTAAGAATTATGCGTTTTGTTGGTACAGGTTGATTATCACGAAATATTGTAATGCGTTTGACAGCTATAACTTTTTGATCTTTGAGGTTCTCAAGTATTTCACTCTCTGGAATAAATTGAAGGTCGGCTTCAGATATGACACCACGACAAATATTTAATGTTCTGTGTGCATTTATGACAACAGGAATATTCGCAAATTGGGTACATTTTTTTAAATTGTTAGCTTGCTTAGTATTATCAACCTCAATAAGTAGCTCTCCTGATCTTAGCTTTTTCACAGATTTTGGATCACCATTATTGACTGTAAAGCCTTCTGAATCAAGAAAGGAGAAGTCTTTAAAAAATCTCCCTCTTTTCTTTTCAACACAAAAAATCGTGCTTCGCAATTCCCAAAAATATTACTTCCACTAATAGTGGAAGAAAATTCTTCCATCCTCTCTGCCCATGACTTAGAATTTGAGCTTTTATTAGCTTGGCCCGAGCCAGACGCATTATTCGTATTTCCTTTATTTGTCGCCACATTGAGATAAGAAAAAAGGGTCGAGGGTTTCCTTAGTCCCACAAGTCAGCCCGTTCCTTGAACAGACGAAAAGCAAAGGGTTTTCAGAATCGCTCCCTGGGACACCCATAACCACTCACCAGCTACCAGACCGTCGACCCAGATTGGGAATCACATGTGGTAGTCGTATTAGTCCGGTGTTTCTCGTTCGAGTAGTCACCGTTGTCTCACATTCACCAAGGGCATCAGTCTCCCAGTGTGATCCCAAGGCTAGACTACCGTGAGACCCTCATCAAATCGCCAACCCAATAACCAGCGCCACATCTACACCGATCTCAGCTTGGTTAATGTTTTAGAAATTAAGTATTTTTAGTATAAACAACAAGAACAAGACCAAAAAATAAAGGTGAGTAAAATAAACAAGGTAAGTAGAAACCAAACAGGTGAGTAAAACAAGGTAAGTTGTTTCATTTTTTTTTTTGTTTTTTTTTTTTTTTTTAAGTTTTTCAATTTTTTTTTTTTTTTTTTTTTTTTTTTACAAGAACAAGTACCAAGAGCTTATTGGCAGTAAAAACTAAAAATACTAATAAGGACGAAAAAGCAAGAAAAAAAAGCCAAAGACTAAATAGAAAAAAAAAACCAAAGTGAAAGAAATAAAAGAGAGGAAGGTAAAATATATTAAAAAAAAGGAGAAGAAGAAAAAAAGATCACTCGGGCCCGGGGTGCGTGACTCCCCCCGAATACCTGAAGAAGGTACCCCCCTGGAAGACGCACCCCTTTAGGACACTTTAAAACATGTAAATCAGGTGAAATCTCGAATTCCATTACGTACAGTAGTCGGTTAATGGAAGTAAAAAGAAAAAAGAACATTTTTACCTTAAGTGTATTCGCTGCGATAGAAACTGGCATCCTCTTTCGAGATATCTATTACGCTTGTTAGAATAAAATAAAATTTAATTTGCATTTAAAATGTAAATTTTTTCTTTATTGACTGAAGTCGATGAAATTTGAACTGCAAGTTGGTGTTTAGCTGAGATACAAAAGTAAACCTAATCAGGAGACCATAAAACATGTAAATCAAGTGAAATCTCGAATCCCACTTTCGATAATCTAAAAGTATTTTAAAATATCTCTCGAATGATGTATTAAAAATAATTTAATCATAATTCGAATTTGAAATATTGAAATTTTAAAATATTACAGCGCCATCAGGCGGTAGAAATTTCTGTAATCTACTGTACAATTCCAAATCAACAAAGCTTTCAAATGATGTATTACTTATGAAATTATTTTAATTAATAGCTGAGATACAAAAGAAAACCTAATCAGGGGACCCTAAAACATGTAAATCAGGTAAACTATTGAATTGCATTACCTACGGTAGTCGGTTAATGGATATCAATGGTAGTCGGGTAAGGGAAGTAAAAAGAAAAAGTATTTTTTTAGACCTTTAAATGTATTTCGTTGCTATGGAAACTCCTATCGTCTTTTGAGAGATAGATTACGTGTTAGAATAAAATTTAATTTGAAAAAAAAAAAAATGTAAATTTTTTGTTTATTATCCAAAATGGATGAAATTTGAACTGTAACTTGATCTTGTGATGTTGTATATTAAGTTTTGTGTGCAGGAAAGAAAATTTGAAGAATTTTGAAAATTGCCATTTTTAATCCCAGTTCAAGATCATGTGACATTAATGATTTCCAGATGTTTTGTTTTCGTTCAGACTGCGGAGAAAATCGTCTGCTTATAAAACGTCTTTTTTAAGCAATTAGCCGTGGATTCTTGGTCATTTTTCGATCGACATGGGTCGGTGTTTTAATTAATATTTTACAATTCTGTTTTCAGGAGCCCCTTGGGAAAGCTCCGGAGTATCTGTATGTCAATTTTTGTACTTCTGCGTTCAATAGGGGCTGAACGTATAGAAGAACAATGTTGAAAACTGAATACTTTTCCTCTATTTTTGAACAATCAATCACTCATTGTGAAAAGATGATTGCTTTTTTATTTTTATTCAGAACAATTTTATTGACTTTCTACTTCAGTGACTTTTGAACATTTTGGCGATAAACGCTCTGCCGTAGTGACCCCTTTGATTGTAGCAACCCCTCTTTCGAAAGAAGAGGATGAAAAATGTAATACGAAATATTCAATTAGTATTAGCAGTGTTGCCAGATTGCGGATAACTACCCGAAAAACGGGTATTTTGAAGGCTCGCGGGTATTTTTGTGGGTATTTTTACATGAGGGTATTTTCGGGTATTTTTGAAGTTAACTGAAGGTCATAGCCAATTTAACGTTTGTGTAATTTTCTCAGCAACTGTGATAAACAATCATTGTTTTTCCAGTCTCGTAACTCATGAAGAACGAATATAAGTGTAAGTGATAACGACAGCAAAATGCATGAATGTAGTTGGGGGTGGGAAAGGGACTTAACTGCTCTAGGTGGGGGGTTATAGTGAATTATAAGTGTGGAATAGTTTCATATTTCTTCCCTTTCTTAAAATGCCATTGATTAATGATGAATGAATGGAGACCTGCTACCTGCAGTTTTTAATTATCATTCGAACACAATTTAAACTTTGTAAACAGAAAAACTATTTGCAGCATCTGTGAAACCCTAAAGGTTTTTCAAAGAAAGAATAAAGATTTTTCTGTTCTAGTTTCTTTTTTTTTTTCCTCAAGAAATTAATCTGAAAAAAAAAAAAAAAAAAAAATCACACATTTGTTTTTTTCACGTGCGTGTAAAAGGCATGGGAACCAAATTTTTAATGTCAATCAAAGAAAAACTCTAGTTAAATTATAATAAAGTTAAACATCACAAGTGTTTTTCTCTTTATAGGTTAAATATTTTTATACCAAAATTAAAAATATTGGATTAAAAGGATTTATTAAAATATTATAAAATTCATATCAGTGATATTTTTTAATACTATTTTACATCATTTTGAATACTATTTTATAACAAGGATTTCTCAAATTAACACGCAATCGAATAAATTAAGAAGTATTTATTATTGAAATCAATAATTTATTATTATTATTATTGTATTTGAAATACATAATTACAATAAAGTTAATCATTAAATGAAAGCGGAGAAGGGAATTTGGGGAAGGAGCGCTTGCCTGGCCTGAAGTTTGAATCTTATTTAATCTAAAATTCCTATACTTTTTAAGTACAACAGTTCTGTATTTTGTAAAGTAAAAATTTTTTTATACAATGATGCTCAAGAGCGTTATTATCGAATATATTTATGATAGGTATTAAAACAACATAATTAAGTAGTTTCCATCAAGAAATCTATAAAATATACATCAAGATGTCTTTAAAGGTGACAAACCTACAAGATGGCCAGGTAAATTAAACTTTTTTCCTCCTTCACTGTCTCTTTTATCAACCTTTTTGGACTCTTTTTTTTTTAGTTAACCATCTTTATGCAACGGGGGAATGCGTGACTACGTCACAGGTTCCCCCACATCAATACCGTCCGAAGAGACCTACAAGATGTAACACATACACAGTGTGCTTTGAATGAAGGACATTTAATTTAACCCTTATCGCTTGTATGTCCCTTCTGAGGGGACATTAAAAAATCGAGCCACGCCTTAAGGTGTTCTTCGTCAAATGAAATGTTATTTTTCTAAAACGTGTAATTTTTTATATAAAAAAGCCTTAAATTGTTTCGATGTTTACTACACAAATTAACCTATTTTTGTAAAATTAACGCATTGCAGGTGGAGAATTTTAATGGCATTCCAAAAGAATAAAATCCCCACCCTCTTTATTTTTCTGAAACAATACTTTACTTTAAAAAATGTTTCTTGTTTCCTTAATTTTAGTTTGTTTGGCTCTTTATTGAATTCTAGCATATATAAACGACTGAAATTTACCGTTTCGATTGTTGATGACAAAATTTCAGTTACTTAATCATGGATTTGTTAAATAATTTGATGTTTTATAGAATCGACGTATAAAGGAGTGACCTATTACTCAAAATTAAAATGATTTTGAACAGTATCTGCTTTTATTTAATATTAAATACCCTTTCTCAGATTTTAGTTTAAACCTTGTTATCTATACTTTTGTATATTGTATATTGTAGGTGCGTACGCCTCAAATTAAATGTAAAACTTTATAGTAACGCTTTCATGTGGGGCTTACTGTATAAAATAAAAATATACCCAACATAAGTATATATATATTGTTAAATATTAAACACTTTTTTTATTTTTATTTTAATTATTATTTTTTTACCGCTATTATTATTATTATCATCATTATCATTATTGCTGTTATTCTTTTATCTTGCTATCTAGATTTTTGTAATTGAACATTGAAGGGTTCATATAACTCAAGCTATTAAAATTGAAACGCATGTAGTGACGTAATAAACTATTCCACATTTATTAAAAATAAGCAATTAAGAAATTTTTAATTCATAAGGAATGTTGCTAACTCGTTATCGGAAATTAGTGCTCAAAAAGTGCTAGATTTTGATAAATTTGTGAAAAACGTACTAAACTTTGAAACTAAAAAAGTACTGGAATTTCAAAGTAAAAAAAAAAAAAAAAAAAAAAAAAAAAAAATGCCACACTTCTATAAATTTAAGTGGACCATCCATAATGTTGAATCCTAGTTCGTCGCCAATTGCTCATTGCTTAACTCTAGCTGGTGCAATGTAAAAATTCCCTCAACATTGATAGATTTAAGAAAAAAAAAGTTGAAATCCAAATGCAACTTTTGGGAGCAAACTATAACAACAGCTGAGAATAGCAGTTTTCAACTATATGACTAATAGCAGGGGTCGTACTTTCCGCCTTTTTTTCAGGACACTCTCAATAATGAATTTTTTTTTTATTTATTGCTACCACTATTTTTATACAATACTATGTACACTGTACAATCATGGCACATCACTATAAACATATCCAGAAATATTTTGAGAGTGCCCTGAAAAAAGGGCGGAGAGTACGACCCCCTGCTAATAGGTTTCAGGTTAAATCTAATGAATTCTGAAATTTCTTTTACCCTTTTACAAAAAATCAAAATGGTGATGACATGTCTCCAGACCACGCCAACGATAGAATTCCAGAATAACTTTCATTCGCCTAATTCTGAAAGAGTGAAATCAATCGCTATGCAAGTTCATTAAAAAAAAAGAAAGAAAAAGGCTTTAGAATCTGGGAAAGCTTTTGCGTATAGTTGATAGCTTGTGCTACAGGGACACCTCCCCTCCCCCCCCCCCCAAAAAAAAAAAAAAAAAAAAAAAAAAACAATGGGTTGCATTTTTTAACAGACTGTTTCATAAATTACGTAGAAATAACTTTCTATTGTAAAAATTACAAAGAAATTGATATTTATTGTAACTATGCTAAAATAAGATTTTGTCAACTTTCAAATTTACAGGGCTACACTAAAATACTCAGTTACATTAAGGGCTGCCTTTAGAATATAAGGGCTACGTTTTCATTTGCGTTAAGCATTTTTAACACTTTCTAACAATGTTTAAGCGTGATTTGGAATTCAATTAGTCTATCTGTATGCCTTTCAGAACTGCTGTTTGTCCATTGTGTGATTACGTAAGCAAAGAGCATTGAAAGTTATACGATACAACAATGGACCATATTCCCACTTTGGGTTCAAGGCTACAAGAATATCAGCTGGTTAGGAAAACAAACCCCAACTCTACCATAGCAAAGCATTGTGGTTTGCAAATTTTTATCTTGCAATATTATTGATAAGAGTTACAGATGTATATGAAATTGAAGTAAGAGTGATATAGTGATACCTTTGTTTTGTTTTTAATCCAGTTTTAGCAATATACTTTAATATTAATCAACATATGTAATATTAAAAGTTGCCGTGTGAACTATGGCGATGTTAACAAATTTAAATGGATGTTCCATTTAAGAAACTCCTTTATTAAAGTGATTGAAATTCTAATTATTTAAGCTTTAATATCTATATATATGTGTGTGTGTGTATAAAATGTTCTTATTAATCTTTTATTCATTATATATATATAAATGTGTGTGTGTGTATACATAAAATGTTCTGCAATTTTACGATATGGAATAGTCTTAACTTTATCATTCGATTCAGTTGTTCACATTTCTCTTTTGTTCTTGTTTGAACAGATATCTGATTATTAAGTTTCACTGGAGAAATATTTAGGAAAATGTTATGCGTAACAATAAAATGGCATCTTAGATCTAATTTGTTTACAAAATATCGGCCACGTGTTCGGCGATTTTACCTACTGGGACGTCACAGGAATATTGTCCATTACGTATATTCGAAAAGAGTTAATAATGAATGCATACCGCATGATTTTTCGTTCTTGTTTTAAAGATATAATTACTCTATTATTAATGAAAAAATGAAACTTTCTTTTACGGTAAAAGCTGAAAAGCCCACTAGTGGGTGAATGGGAATTAATTGACTACCACTAGAATTTTTTTTTTTTTTTTTTTTGTCCAGTAGTTTTTTTTTTTTTTTAATTAAACTGTTATGTTTGTTATACTTATGGAATATTGAAAGAGAAAGTCGCATATGCATTGTCAAGTATGAGTCACATCAATTGGAAATTCATCTGAATTTATTGAAATAAAATTTAAATTTCAAAAAGAATAGTGATTTTTTAATTGACACCAGTATGTTTATATAAAATATGTTTTATTTAAAAATGAGTTCCTTTCAAACTCCGATGTAATAATATTGCCTGTTCCTGTATCTTGCAAAGCAGACCTACCGAGGTGAGGTTCTGCTAATTTTGAAATCGTGCTCTGAGAATGTCTTGTGTCAGTTTATTGCAACAATTAGTGCTGCAAGACGGAAGGTTTGCAACAAAGTCAGAATTCGACAGCAGCGGTACTGTAAGGGTATAATAGAATCACATTTAATGACAAATCGCATGTTTTATGCCTCGACGAAGAACTCAATGAATTTAAAAGTAAACTAACTCTGGAAACAAAAAATTGTTATGTCATCGTCTGCATTTCCAGTGTCAATAGCTTTGAAAATTATTTTTTTATTGGAAACTAGGAGGCTACGCCCGCTTCGCTGGTCACTATTTTTAAATGAATCACTGAAATTAAGGATTTCTCAAAATTGCATTAATTTTTATCATATGATAAAAAGAAAGAAAAAAAAATTCTGATCGGGAAAAATGTCACACCGGGTCCCCACTGCCTTCGGCAGCGTAGACCCGTGCGCAATGCGCGCGAACGAATGCATATATATGAACGCTGCGCGCGTGTATTCCTTCACCATCCTTATGATTTTCAAAATTCCATATTATTACTGATAAACTTTTATACTTAAGAAAAGAAATTATAAAAAAAAAATAAAAATCATTTCTGATCGGGTAAAAACTCACACCGGGTAACCTCTGCATTCGCCCGCTAGCGGGTCAGTATTTTTAAATGAATCACTATAATGAATGAATTCTGAAAATTGCGTATTATCACTCATTAACATTACTCTTAAAAAAAGGAAAAATATCATTTGTGATCGGGTAAAAACTCACACCGGAACCCACTGCCTTCGGCAGCGCTGCGCGCGCGTATTCCTTCACCGTCCTTATGATTTCTCAAAATTCCATGTTATTACTCATAAACTTTCATTCTTAAGAAAAGGAATTTTAGAAAAAGTCATTAATAATCGGGTAAAAACTCGCATTGGGTCCCCACTGCCTTCGGCAATGCAGACCCATGCGCGCGCACGTGTAAAGATATACGTGCGCTGCTCGCACATATTCCTTCTAAAATCAAGCATTTATTCCTAAGAAAAGAAAATTTAAAAAATAATTTCTCATCGGATAAAAAGTCGGACCGGGTCCCCACTGCCTTCGGCAGCGCAGTCCCGCCTATTCCTTCCCCGCCCTTCCAGCCCTCCTAATTAATCTACATATACCAATTTTGAACAGTCTAACTCAATTAGCTGAGATGCAAAAGAAAACCTAATCAGGATGCCCTAAAACATGTAAATCAGGTGAAATCTCGAATTTCACTTTCGATAATATAAAAGAACTTTAAAATATCTTTCGAATGATGTATTAAAAACAATTTAATCATAATTAGAATTTGAAATATTGAAATTTTAAAATATTACAGCGTCATCTGGCGGTAGAAAATTCTGTAATCTACTGTTCAATTCCAAACCAACAAAGCTTTCAAATGATGTATTACTTATAAAATTATTTTAATTAGTAGCTGAGATCCAAAAGAAAACCTAATGAGGACACATTAAAACGTGTAAATAACGTGAAATCTCGAATTCCATTACTTACGGTAGTCGGCTAATGGAATGTGACAGAAATTTGTGGCGTCTGCTCTTGAAATTCAATTCAAATAAGTTTTAAAATGACATATTACTTTTGGAATTATGCTAATTAGAAGCTGAGATACAAAAATGATATAAACACTATTATAAAACGATTTATGTCTGACTTTTTCGTGGTTTTCTCCGAAACTTGCATAATTCCGGGCTAAATACTGTTAAAAAATCCATAGTATGAAATGTGAAAGGAGTATCAGAATTCGAAACTCTGCAAAATATAAAAAAATAAAGGCGTTCTGGGTTATCCGTTGTTTTCTCCGAAACAACCGTTCCTTTTATACATTTTTGACCCCCCCCCCCCTTTCCGTCCCTTCTAATAATTTTACACTTGAAAATATCCTCCATCGATTTATCTTGCCTTAAAATCTAATAATACCAATTCCAAACTCTGTAACACTTTTTTTTTCTGCCCCCCCCCTTCCTCAAGCTCTTCCTAATAATTCTACACTTTCAAAAATATTCACAATCGAATTATCGGGCGTTAAAACCAAATATTACGAAATTTCAACGGCATATCTCAATTTAAAATAGTGCAAAATATAATACAAAACTTAATCTTACATTGTGTTTTGGTCACATGAGTCGTGATAAATATAATTCCCAATAAAAATGTAATTTTTTTGTTTATCCAGATATTTTCATGAAAATTGAACAGTAGCTTTATAATATGCTGTCTAGGCCGAATATTAATTAAAATGTAACGTAAATGAAAATTTGAAAAAAATTGAAAATTGCAATTTTTCTCCCCACTATAAAACATGTGACATCTTAATCGGTTACAATCATTTCCCTTTTCATCTCAGACAGTAGTCTGGCGTTTGAAATGATGTTGCCACAAAAAATTCATATTTTAGTTAGTTTTAAAAAATCTAATTGTTGTACCGATAAGCCGCTTGCACTCTTAGATTCAGAAAATTTGCCTCTTTCATTTGGTACCAAATTCGTAACGATCAGACTAATATTTCTAATTTATTTTCCACTTTTTCTGCTTTTAACTCCGTTAAAATATCTATTTTTATGCAATCGCGGTGAATTCTCAGTCATTGAGATCGCTTTCTGATTAGGCATGATTCTACATTTTAATTAATATCTCCACAACTAATTAAAATTTTTAAATTCCGTTTCGAGGAGGACCTCGGAAAGGCTCCAGAGCATGCGTATGTCAATTCTTGTACTTCTGCGTTCAATAGGGGCTGAACGTATAAAAGAACAGACAGACAGGCAGACAGACAGACCGACAGACAAACATTACCATTTATTATTATAGATTAAAATAAAATAAAATAAAATAAAATTTTTAATGAATAGTATAAGTATATCTTTTATCTAAAAAAAAAAAAAAAAAAAAAAAAATGAATAAAAAAAGAAACAAAACTCTCATATCTTGAAAAGTAAATTCAATTTGGAATGATTTATCAGTTAATAAATTGAATTTACACTTTGATTTAAATATTAAACATCAATAATAAAATATGATATAATGTATTCCTAAATACGTTTTCAGCTGTCAAACATGAAATTTACACTCTTCTTCCCGACGAGTCTTTTCGCTAACAATTAAAAATAAAAATTAGAGAACCGCCTCTTCTTCTACCCTTTTCAAGCAAAATACACCAGGCAGGTAGAAACTTCTTTCTACTATGAAAGCAATAATAGAAAACGGCAGCAAAGATCTAATTTATCCCTTTCCCTCCCTCCATGTACTTGTGTTTCTTTCTGCTGCGAGCTGTTCTTTTGCACATGATCTGTTCTTTCTGTACTGTTTTTTTTTTTTTTCCCACTCTTTTTTCCACCCTCTCCGACCTGTTCTTTTTTTTCCACTTCTACAGATCTGCTCTTTTTTCCACTTTTCCCCCAACCTGTTTTTTTTTTTTTTCCCACTTTTCTACGACCTGTTCTGCTGCTGCGCGAAAATGCAAAGGAAAATCTGTTTACTGTTTTGATTCGTAGAAAGTGTTCTGAACTCTCCTCTGACTTGGCATCGTTAAAAAGCGATACTTACATCATTCTGGCTCTTTATTGACGATATTTATGACAAGCTCAATGAACAAACTTACGTCACAACCAATCACGATTGAAAAAGAAAGCGCGTCATATTGCGATGATAAAAATTTGGCTTGAAAAGAACAGTTCTTTTTGGCGAGAAGAAACAGTTCGTTCGTTTTTTCGGCAAGAACTGTTGCAAAAAACATGTTCTTCGTTTCCCTTCCCATCTCTAAATAGTAATAGTTAACTAGGAAAAAAATTCTGTGCATGTGGGGGCATCGCTTCATCCCTGGGGGGGAAATACCTCCCCGGGGGGGGGGGGGGTAAATTTTCAAGATGGGTATCTTTCGAAAGATCTCGTCAATACCTTTAAAACGAATGGTTGAACTATAAATCTATAATAATTTAAAACAAAGTTATCGATTTTTTTAATATTGTTACTGATTGAATATGTATTACTTTTAAGGAAAAAAAAAAAACTTAGAAAAAAAATAGTAATTTTTTTTTTTTTAATATTGTTACTGATTGAATATGTATATAGGAAAATATAGAAGACAGTCTTGTGGTGGCCACAACATACTAGTTTACAGTAGTTTTTAAAGTTTCTGTAACAATTTATTGCAGTGAAATGAAAATGTAAATAATAGGAATGGGACTAGGGAATTTTTCTACATTTCTTTGTGCATCCCCCCTCCCCCCAATAATAACTAAAATTTAAAAAGTAGGAAATCAAAATGTAGCAATTAAAATTTTCTAAATAAGCAGTTGAAATTACAAGCACCAGAAATGTTCACCATAGGGATGTAAGAATTATCTTCCTTTCTCTATTTATACATTACTTATTTTTATACTATTAGTTAAAAAGAAAAAAAATATATAGCTGTTTTACTTTAGGTATTCATTCATGAATCTAGCTTTAAAATGTAAGACACTTTATAAACTTACTTAGGATAGTAAGCAGTGAACAGAAAATACAAAATACTACTTTTACATATTAAAAAATGGGGAGTGAATCCACTCGACTTTCCGAACATTAAGTATTTAACCGTTGTTCAAATAAATCAAAGTAAGAGAAGTCGTTATATAAACAAAAGAGAAAAATATAATAAGGTTTTTTCAATTCCCCCCATCCCCCCCATAAAATCTGTTGTTTAATTTAACGCTATAGTCCTTCAAATAACCTGAGCCCATAAGGTCATAATGATAAAGAATTTTTCGTTGAGTCCCTGTAAAAATCTATAAGTGCTACATTTACCAAAATCTATACTGTTCATGTGAAGGTAACCTATACCATATATTATCAATTTTCAGCTCAATCGAATAAGGAGTTTAGACGCCATCGCACTTTAAATAATTTGAGCCTATAGGCCATAATGATAAAGAATTTTTCTTCGTGTCCCTGCAAAAAAGCTATTAGTGTTAGATTTACTAAAATCTATATACTTTATGCGACGATGATCTGTAACATGTATATAAATTTTTCATTTATTCAAATAAGGCGTTTAAACGCTATCGCACTTGAAATAATTTGAGCCCTTAGGCCATTGAAGAATTTTTATTTTAACTATAAGCGCTAATTTCACCAAAATCTATACAATTCTTGCAACGGTTGAACTTTAATATGTATAAAAATTTTCAGCTCAATCGAATAAGGCATTTACTCATTGTATACGGGAGATTTACGTATTTTGAATTATTCTCCTTACAATAATTTCTATATTACTTTTTTTTTTTTTTTTAATCAAGATACAGATGAATGCATATCATAATATTATGATACAGATAAACATAAACTATTGCTTCGTAATAAATAAATTGTAAATTAACGAATAAAAGTATGATGTAATGAATAAAAATATGTAGTAGCATACTTGCCAACATCCTCATTAATATTCCATAGTGCTGTTAGCCCCGCCCTTTTTCTCACACCTGTAAATTTTTAGAATAATAATCTCCAAATCCAATTATGATTAAATTAGAAGGAAAATACTGCAAAAGAATACTGGTGCGAAAAAGAAGGCGGGGCTAGCAATACTATGGAATATTAAATAGGATGTTGGCAAGTATGTAGTAGTAAAAATGAAGTAATTCAGTTCGTAATGGCAGTTTTAAAACTTGATGGGAGGAGTCTCATTTTTTGAAAACATGAAAATGATATGCATAACTGCCAATATTTTAATTTATTCCGGAGTATTTTTAGCCCCGCTTTTATTTTGTACCACTTGTTTCTTTCAAGTTATTTTGTCTTACTTTATCGAAATGATCTATTGGAGAAAATTTTTCTATAAATAAAATGGTGCGAAATAAAGGCGGGGCTAAAAGTACTCCGGAATAAATTAAAATATTAGCAGCTATGGATATGTATAACAAACCAATTGTTAGATTTCTCCTGCACTAATCAACCGATATGGTTCATTGTAAGCTTATTGGAAAGAGCGAATTTTTAGTAAATTTTACCTATTTTAGCTAGAACGGTTTTTGCCGAATTGCAAATGAAATATTTTGGGATTTCGGCGAATATTTGTTTTGCATTTTTATTTTTATTTATTTTTTCAATGTTTCAGCGTTTTTACACATCATTAAATCTTGATATTCTAACACAACTGGTGTCGTTTAGTAGGATTTTTTCTACTCTTTCAAAATATGTACTTGATTTTTGTGTATCATATTTAGAAACATCAAAATTGGGGTATATTGTAAGACTTTTAGCTTTTTTGTTCTTTCTGCAGTAGCTTGAAAGGGTTTGAAATAGGACTATAGTTACCAACTTAGTATCTTTTGGCTACCGCAAAATTTGAATATATATATATATATATATATATATATTTTTTTTTTCTTTATCAGCGAAAACCTTTACCGTTCACTGATTAAATAAAATAAATTTTTCTATTAAATTTTTCCGGTAGCGAAAAGGGGCTAAGTTGGCAACTATAGATAGGATAGGGCTGATATATACATTTATGCTCCATATGCTCTTGTATTATTTATCTCCCTAATTATCCATTTTTAAGAGTTAAATTTTCATTTTTAAAAAATTCAAATTTTACTGTCTACTATGTGATAGAGAAAGTACTGTTTGTGGGTCAAATTTTCGAATTGAGTTTTTGGTATATTTAGATGTTTTGAGGCCCTTTGAACCAAAAAACAAGTTTTTAGCGGTTTGTCTGTCTATGTGTGTGTGTCTGTTATTAACATTCCTCAGAAACAAACAGTAGCAAGAACTCCAAACTTTATATTCTAAATCTGTACCACATAGGAATGCTACACTGAACATTTAATTAATCTTAAGTAAATAACGGCTGCACAGGGACATACAAGAGGATTCAAATACATTACGTTAACGGGCGAAATTTTTGGTGGGTACAGTTTAACATTTCTAGGCTGCCCTAAACGAAATGAAATGAAAGCATATTTTTTATATGAATAAAAGCCTATTGCGTACAAAATATGATATGCATGAAAATCATTCACTTTTCGTTTACAAGGTTACCCAAAAGAACTAGAATATAGTGGGATTGTACCGAGACATACAGAACAAACGAAAACTTGAAATTCATTAACATGGTACGATGGATACTAATCAGAATCATATAAAACATTTTAAAAAACCGATTTCAATGGAAGTTAATCGATTTAACATTTACCGTCCACTTCTGAAGATAACTTGTTGCAAGCCAGAAACGTCTTTCATACGCATAATTTATTTACTTATTAAGTTACCGGGAACAGCGCGTACGCAGTCCCGACTACCAAAAATTGCGCGCCCCAACCAACCGCTTTTTGCGGAAGTGGCAGCCGTCAGCAGACCGTAGTGCAATGGCCAGCCTCCGACCGAGAGAGCTTCCTTCGTGATCAAAGCATCTCAGGCGCCAAGTAAGTATGATAGTTCTGCAGCAGATTGGAATTACCACCATATCCACCATATAAAAAAAATTGGTGTGAATGTATTGAAAACAAAAACTTTATTTAATTTCGATTTTGTATTAAATGGTTAGCATCAGCTAAAAAGTGCTTCTTCCAAAATAATATATTAATTTATTATATAGATGAATTTCAGTTTCTATTCCTGGGAAATTCACCAAAATTATTTTATCTTACTCAAAGTATGAATGTTCTGTGTCTGATACAACTACGATAAATTAAAAAGTTTACAATAAATATAGGAAAAAGTTAAGGGATAATTTCAACTTAGTTTTAAAAGTTTTCAAGCAATTAAAATTGTAAAATGTTTGCATTTAATAATTCAAAGCAGATATAGAACTTTTGGGTGGGGCTATGATTTTTTAAAAAGTTATTTCAGTTTAATGAAAAATTTGCAATCGTAATATTAGTGTGCATTGCAGATACATTTGACGAAATTATTGCAATAATTTATTTGTAATTATTATATGAAGAAATTTTGAAAAATTATCAAAATAATTTACAGTAATACATGCGAGTGTGGCCTTATATAATACATTAATGGGAATTGTAACTAAACACATGAAATGTAATTAAAGTATCTGTGAGGAAAGAGGGTGATGATCAATTTTATTTTTTTTTCAAGTAACCTGGTGTCAAAAAGAAGGCGGAGCTAACAATACTACGGAATATTAATTAGTACGTTGGCAAGAATAAGAATGCCTAAAACTAGCCAGCAATGTATGGAATTATTTATATTTCACACAATTCCTACACATTCTGTAGAATGCCCCCCTCATACTACAGGTACCGTTCCAGAGCTATTTATCCTTCTTTGCTATGAAGATCCCATTCCAATAAAAAAAAAATCTGGTGTGTAACAGCCACACGACTTCCATTACCCAGTACTACACATATTATAAACATATTATATACATTTTTGATTTAAATAAGTAACAAAATTGCTCTATCCGTCAAATAAGTTATTTGAAATAATAATTAGAAAAATAATAATCAACCAAATAAAAATTTTCAAGAAAATCGTTAGAGCCGTTTCTGAGATGCCAACATTTACAAAAAGTCAATTATTGATCGGAAACAATAATTACATACAAAAGCATATTTAAACGTGAGTTAAAATGGCGAGTTTGAAAAAAATCCGTACAGCTGTTTTTAAAGAAACGCCCTTGGGAGACCTGAAATTGAGCTATTTATACAGGACACCTATCAATTTTCCTGAACTAACCAACTATATCATTCGAAAGGACATCTAATAGAGTGTTTATATAGCAAATTTGAAGAAAATCGTTAGAGCCGTTTTTGAGATACGGACTTACGGTCCCACTTCCGGTTAAACTCAATTATTGACAGGAAAACAATAATTACATACAAAAGCATATTTAAAAATGAGTTAAAATGGCGAGTTTGAAAAAAATCCGTACAACCGTTTTTAAAGGAACGCCTTTGCGAAGCCTGAAATTGAGCTATTTATACAGGACGCCTATCAATTTTTCTGAACTAACCAACCATATCAGTCGAAAGGACATCTAATAGAGTGTTTATATAGCAAGTTTGAAGAAAATCGTTAGAGCCGTTTTTGAGATACGGACTTACGGTCCCACTTCCGGTTTTTCAATTTTCATTAAAATTTGGAAATTTCATCTGTACACCAGACGTATTTCAATTCTAAAGTTTCGTAGCTCTATCTTTATTAGTTTCTGAGCTATAATAGCCAGAAGATTCTCCACATACATACACACACACTCACTGACCAATTGCCAAAAACCACTTTTTTGGACTCAGGGAACCTTAAAACGTGTAAATCAGGTGAAATCTCGATATCGAATTTTTGGACCGAATACAATACTTCCATTACCTACGGTAGTAAGGTAATGGAAGTAAAAAGTAAGCGTTGTCATGCGCAATTTTTTTACTGTAACTATAACAGGTACAGTTTAACTATTGTTTTTTTATATAATTCTTGAGATCATATTTGTGTAACATATTGGAATTACCACCATATCCACCATATAAAAACAACTGGTGTGAATGTATTGAAAACAAAAATAAATATTGAATTTTGATTTTGTATGAAATGGATAGCATCAGCTAAAAAGTATTTCTTCCAACATAATATATTAATTATATAGATGAATTTCAGTTTCTATTCCTTAAAAATTCACCAAAATTATTTTATCTTACTCAAAGTATTAATGTTCTATGTCTGATACAACTGCGATAAATTAAAAAGGTTACAATAACAACTAATTAGTTTTAAAAGTTTTCAAGCAATTAAAAATAGTAAAATGTTTGCATTCAATAATTCAAAGCAAATGATATAGAACTTTTGGGAGGGGCTAAGGTTTTTTTTATGAAGTTATTCCAGTTAATGAAAAATTTGCAATCGCAATATTAGTGTGCATTTTGCAGATACATTTGACTGTATTATGCAGGGATGGAACACGGGCGCAGAACTCATACCACTATCAGTGTAATAAAATTTTCTACCTCTGAAATCGACGATATTATTGGTAGAGCAATTTCTTAAACAAATACCCGTATAAATTCTGCGCATGTGTTACATCCCTGAATGAAATTATCGTAATAATTTATTTGTAATTATTATATGAAGAAATTTTTAAAAATTATCAAAATTATTACTCATTTTTAATATTGTGTTTCATCTTTCTATAAGCTCTAAAATTCCTTTGTTATTGTTTTTTGTGCCTTTTATGTCCCCCCCCCCCTCTCTCCATTGTAGTGAAATTGTTGTTCGGAACTCACTGCGTTAGCTTCCACTTTTAGGTAAAGAAGGATGCGTGACGCTGTCACAGGTGCCTCCCAACCATTCCATCCTAACTTCAAAATTATTTACAGTAATACATGCGAGTGTGGCTTTATGTAATATATTAATGGAACAGCAACTAAACACATGAAATGTAATTAAAGAATCTGTGAGGAAAGAGGGTGATGATCGATTTTATTATTATTATTATTTTTTAAGTAACCTGGTGTGAAAAAGAAGGCGGAGCTAACAATACTACGGAATATTAATTAGTATGTTGGCAAGTATAATAATGCCTAAAACTAGCCGGCAATGTTTGAAGCTATTTATATTTCACACATTTCCTACCCCTAGTACAACAGGCACCGTTCCAACGCTATTTATCCTCCTTTGCTATGAAGATCTCATTCCAATAAAAAAAGTAGGCATTGTCTTTTGCAATTTTGTTACTGTAACCATAACTGTTACAGTTAAACTGTTGTTTTTTATATTATTCTTGAGCGCATACTTCAAAATATTTTCCACCAAATTTTTATTCAGTTTCGGACCTTAGAAAGAGGGTCTAGATCGAGATCTATCTAGGGTCCCTAGAGAGAAGAGACAAGTTTGAAATTGAGAATCGAATTGAATTAAATATTGTTTTCTCAAGAACAAAAAATATTAATTTAATATAAAATAAAACAAGGGTAATATTCAGTGTTGTGCACGAACGCGTTCATTTGAACGCGTTCGTGAGCGTGGCTCAAAATTTTTTAGTTTTGAGTTGAACTTCGCTCGTTTTTTAAATTATGAACTTGAGTTGAGCGTAGTTCGTTTTTTACACGAACTTGAGCGTGAAAAAGCAATTCAAACTCAAACTCATTTTAAATATTTCTGTCTGAAATATAAAAAGGAAAATAGAAGAAGAAAAGGACAGAAAGGAGAATAACTGTGCAAAATGGATTTCGGAAAAAAGGGCACTTGAAAAAAAAGGCACTGGTAAAAAGGGCACCAGAAAAAAGGGCCCCAGAAAAAAGGGCACCCGGAAAAAAGGGCACCGGGAAAAAGGTCACTTTTGCAATTTGCAAATCTCAAAAACAACAAACATCAAAAAATGAATTTAAAGAATGATTTTCATAATACACTTTTAGAAATTTCAATCAATTAAATTGATACCACTTTTACTTAGCACATATACCTGGGGGGAGAGGAGGCTAGGAGCGGATTGAAAGAAAATAATTGTTTTTAAATCACTTTTTTACTGATTTTAATAAAACTTTGTCTTTCACTTGCTGTTTATGACAAAAATACAGTGTCACATATACTTCGGAGGCTGAAGTGTGGGGGAGGGGGGGGGGGGGCAAAAGGAAGTAATTTTTTGTATATCACCTTGTTACCGATTTTAACGATATTCTGCGTAGCATAGGCGCCGACTTAACGGGAGCAGCGGGGGCGGTCGCCCCCGCTGTAATTTTTCACGGGGGCGAAAGTATCTTTTCGTCCCCGTGCTTCCAGCGGGTAGAAATTTCAAACGCGAAAATAATATAAATTTGAATTTTAATGAAAATTTTCACATTGTTGAATTTTTTTGTTTTTTCTCTCCTTCTTTCTTCATTCACTGTCAGATTAGTAGAAAACAGGATGTATACTTTATACAATTCTCTTTTTGCGCGAGAGAAGCTGAATGTGCTTGAGATAACCCCTTTTCAAGGTCAGTCCCTGTCCCTCTTCCCTCTGTAGTCTAAGATAAATTGAAGCAGAAAGAGAAGGACTATTGTTCATGTTCATTGGTCATGGCCATTTGAAGTCGACAGTCCCAGTGCTGAAGAAAGTGTTTATACTGCCAAGCATTAAATAGAAAAGCTTTTGTTCTGAATATTTGCTATTCATAACACAAAAATTCATTCTCAATGAATTTTTTAATTCGCGAGAAAATACTGATAAGTAAAAGGAAGCAGACTGATAATACTGTTAAAAATACAGATTTTTATTTTTGTATTTAATTTAAATTTATAGGTATTTCTTGTATATGTTTCTTCCTTTTTTAAAAATCTTTGAATTTATTATTATTGATTATTAACAATCTTGCACGAGAAAGTGAGAAGAGGAAGGTTTGTGGTTAGATTTAAGGTCGATTGACTACACTAGAGTTCTATGCTTATAGGTGGAATGCCTTCCGTGGAATTCTTTTTATGAGGTCCCAGCCCATATTTAAACGATTTTTGTAGAAAACCATGGAAAACTCCGAAAGGCTTGGTCGTTGAGCGCGACCTGGGATCCAACATCAAACCCAGCACGTCCTGTTTACCACCTTTGAGAGCAGAATCGCTTGGCCACTGGTGGGCCCAGGGATAAGGAATAATTGTTTAAAATGATAATTAATAGATTAAAAACAGTTGTCTTAGAGGAACTGATCTCATAGTTAATGTTTTTTTAGCGGACAAGTAGATAAGGCACATTTCTACAAAACGTCTTAGATAATCAATTCATGAATTTAATAAATATATTGGAATATGTCACAAAAATCTATAATATCTAAGTTGATTTAAATACTCTTAATATGTAGATTAAGTTGTTCACATATTATTGTATATATGAACAATTTCAATTTTATTTTCTCTGTTTTTGTATATTTTCGATGTAAGTAACAACAACATCCGTTTTTAAAGAAACATTAATAAGAAATCTCATTACAAATTCAGTAAATGAAATGAGAGAACGCAGTACAATTTAAAGAATTCACTTCTGGAAAAGTTTTTAAAAAATGTTCTAAAAAAATCCTTTGAAAACTATCTCGAAAAAAGACTAAAAGGTTCAGCTTTTAAAAGGAAAGAGTAATAATAACATAACATTTAATTTAAGAGTAAATTTTTATCTTTTGAAAGTGAAGACGGAATATGTAAGTAATTTTTGCTTTCTCTCTCTCTCTCTTTTTTTTTTTTTTTTCTATACATAGGCATAAGAATATATTCGATTTGTGAGAATTTTCACCCTTCAGTTTTTGAAGTATTTAGATGTTTTGTTTTGGGATTTTCTGAGTCTAAACTCCAAATACTATTTAGCCATTTTTCGAAAATGTCTGTGTGCTTTTCTTGTGTATATCGAAAAGTTTGTATTTGGTTAGTGTATCTCCCAAACGAATGGACGAAATTTAACCAAATTTCATATTTATTTGGATTTAACTTAAACTAGTGTTTTTAACTGAATTAGATTAAACTGAATTTAAAACGAATTTGGGAATCAATCGCTTAATAAATGGTTATCCTTTCTTCTTTTTCTTTTTCCGCTTTTTTTTTTTTTTTTTTTTTTTGTTTAGGAAAAGTTTCGAATAAATTTACTTAATAAAATTTCTTTTAACTTTTCAATATCAGGGATGGAACACGAGCGCAGAATTCATACCACTATCAGTGTAAGAAAATTTTCAATTTCTTAAATTAACGATATTATAGGTAGAGAAATTTCATAAACAGATTCTGGTATGAATTCCGGTGTTCCATCCCTGCAATATAAAATTTTATATATGATAGTAATAATTAAACAACAAAAATTTTTTCTTTGTGTGGAGGTATCGTATCCGATTTCCCTCGGGGGCGTAAATTTTTAACATTGATATCTTTCAAAAGGACTTACCAATACATTTAAAACAATAATTGTTTAATCGTATATCGGTGATAATTTAAAATAATTTCATTTATTTATTTTTTTTAATCTTTAGATATTAGCAAAAAAATTATTTCTTTCGATATTTTGTGTTATACTCCTTTGAGATGAAAATCGTCTGCATTCATCATGGAAAATAAATTTAATAAATAATCTTTACTACATGAATTGGTATAGAAAAGTATAGAAGAAAATTTTGAGCTGTCTGCAATATATTAATAGTTCTTTTTTTTTTTTCTTTTTAACTACAGATAAAGCACAAGAATAGTAGTGAAATAAAGTTGTTTTAATGACAGATTTTATTAGGCCTCATATTCATAAAGTATATATATATATTTAATTAGTAAATTTATAGAAATTAAATAATGAATTTAGAAAGAAAATTACAACTTAGAAAGAAATTACAAAGATGCCTACAGTACGGGATTTTATAAAGTCGATCAAAAATTTAACGGAATTTAATTTCATGATTACAAAATTTTAATTTTTATACTGCCATGAAACAAGAAAATTTTTAGTGATTCTATATATATATATATATATCATGCTTTCCGTTTACTCTACCCTCTTTTTTTTTTCTTTTGTTTCAGGATATTTTTTAAGCAGAACTTTCAATAGTGATATATATATATATATGTATATATACTCGTATGTACAAGTCAAAATGACAGCTGTGATGCTTGAAAAGCACAAAAAATGAATTTACTGAGAATTATTTTGTTTTATTATATATTATTATTATTATTTTGCTAAAAACTGACACTTAAAATAACAATAGCCCATAGGTATTTTATTTTATTTTGTTGTTGTTTTGTTGTAAAGAAATAAACATGTTTGTTTTAAATATATATAATATATATCGTCTTTTCTTTCTTTCAATAGTTACAATGAAATTTAATTTTAAATTCATATAACTCTATATATTCTTCTTATCTGCACTTTTAGTTATTTATTTTCAAACTGTGCGGCATGTAAATCTAAACTTAAAAAACTGAGAAAAGAAAAAGAGGAAGTAGGGCATTCCTTTTCTCAAAGGGTGCATACATGATCCATTGACCTTTTTGGAATGCGCATTGTGCCTGTTAGAAATTTGAAAAGCAACGCTAAACTTGGGATTTTGTAAAGGGCTTATCTTTTCTCGGACACAACGAGTTGAGAATTTAAGCCTTTTTCAAATTCAAGGCTTGATCTCACCGCAAAATAGAGCAGGCGACACCGAGAACGACAGGCTTTTAAAAATGAGTCTGCTACAGTTTGTTCAAGTTCAACTTATAACAAAAGTAAACAATAACATATGTGATTTGATGCCCTGAAAAATATCTCCGATCGGCGCCAGCCAGCTATCTTTCTTTTTGTTAACTTTGAATTTCTGTAACTATGGGTTATTATTTGTGGAGTACACGTTTTTATCGTAAACCCCACAACACAAAAGAATGGGTGGAAGGTGGAATAGTTTTCAATTTTCATATCTTTAACTAAGACAGGCCGGACTATACTATGAGCTCCTTGATCGTTACGATGAGGATTAACTAAAGTGTTTGTTAAACACAACACATTAAGGTCCTTCGAAATCGGAATAAATTCTATAGATCAAAAAAGAAGATTACAATAACAGTATGGCCTGTATGTCTAAGTTTTAGACAGTTAGATACAATGACAGAAACACCCTGATGAGCGATTGCATATATCAGGAGAAATTGTCTAGTAAAATTAGAAAAACGGTCAGCATCTTCTAGGCGCCATGAGCCTAAACAAATGATAGATAAAAGACATTCATGAACTCCTCCTACAAATAACGCCATTGGAGGTGAGAAAATAAACAAAACGTCCCCCCCCCCTCCCTTCCCCATTGAACTTTACTCGGAACTTTACTGTCTTCATTTGCATAAGTGATTAATAAAGTATTTTCCTTACACATTTCTTTTTTCCTTTAGAAAGAAATATTCTAATGAAAACCTTATTCTTATGTTTATATAATAAATGTAATACTAAAGAAAAAAAACTTAAATAAGAAAAGAACATAAAATAAGTTAAATAATAATAATTAATAATTTAATTTGAATACGATATGTACATACATATATATAAATTATTAATATTTGAATTTTAAAAAGATTTACAGTTTTCTATAATCAGCATATATAAAGGATAAACAAGCTTGTACAGAAAAAAAAATGTGTACACATTATTTGGAAACAGCACTGAAAACGCATTTATTTTTACGAAATTTCTTTTAAAGAAATAAATGTTTTAAAGATTATAGCTTCTAATTTTAAGTATAGGAGAAAAAAAAAAAAAAAAGTGCTGTACTTTCTTATTTTACACTCGTATAAACAGACGACTAAACGCTGAGATTTTTCTTCCCATGAGCAGTTTATGCACCCTTTGTTTATTTAACAGTTATTTTCTATTTAATAAGTTATTTATTAGTAAATTATATATTATTTAAATTTATTATTAATATTTTAATTATGTCTTGAGTCTCCTTTTGATTTAGCTAAATATTTTTGAACACAATTTAGTGGTTTGTCTTAGGGACCGTGGATGAAATATGATAAATCGTCAAATAGCGGTCCTCAAATAAAAAAATGCCAAAATCTACTTGATTTTGGACTTTTATTTTATTTTTGAACACTTTATATAAAATGCATGTTTATTCCTTTATAGTACGCTAAATAGTAAGCGAAATTTTCTAATGATTTATCCAAGAACTCAAAACTGACATTGTCTGTGGTACAATCAAATAAAGACTAATTAAGTAAAACCATTTACACTACTTAAAATATATATATATTTCAAAACAAAGGAACCTCCAAATGATGGAATTTGTCTCCTACGTGCATAAGCAAACGTATTGGAAATTTGAGAATAAAAAACCACCCAAAAACAGTGGGTCCACTATTCAGAAGTGTCCGTTAAATAAATTTTTACTTACAATTAAATTAATAAGTTATAATTAAGAGTTATAAGTTTAATTAAGCATTAAATTAAGAATGTTCATGGTATTTGGTAATTTTTAAAATGTAAATTACCTATGAAAGTGCTCAAAAAGAATAAGATCTATTTAGAAAAGGGATTTAAAAAAAAAAAAAAAGTAAAAATGAACGTTTAATGAGTTTTGCTCGTTTTTAAAAATGAACTTGAACTGAGCGCGTTCATTTCTTTCAGACATGAGTTTGAACGCGACTAGCTCGTTTTTTACACGATGAACTTGAGTTTGAACTAGTTCGCTTTTTTCGTGAACTTGCACAACACTGGTAATATTGTGCATTTGTAAATAGTAGAAATTGTATTTGTAAGTTAAATAAGCTTTTAAAAAACACTTTTTATGTCTATTTATTTTTCACGTGTAAGAATCGATTATTGTATGTTGCAGTGTAACTGTTACATTAACTGTTGGAGTAATAAAATAAGCAATATGTTCTTGAAATGCGTTTGGATATAATGACTGGAAATTAATTTATAATGTTTTAAAATTGAATTAAATGACGATGTTTTCTACCAGCTAATTAACTGTGCTACCTGCCGAAATGGCTTTGCATGATTAAATGTTTTGGTGACTTACGTACCTAAATCAGAAAACGTAATAGATGTTATCACTGAGATGAGCATTTCCCGAAATTGTATCTCTGATGGTTTCCTTCCACTCCTATCTTGATAAAATCGCAGCAGAATTCCTTAAAATGAGGGAAAATTTCTTTTCTTTCTTTCTTTCTTTCTTTTTTCAAATGCGATACGCATATCCTCTTTTTTTTTTTTTTTTTTTTTTTTTTTTTCTCCCCCTATTATACCCAATGCACATTTTAGCAAAATTTCAGCTATGGGGGACAATGTTAACACGTGATGAACATTACGATACATGTTAACGTTGCCCCAGAGAGCTGATATTTGGTTAAAAAGTGTTTAGAATCAAATCGAAAAGAAAAATAAAGGATATGCGTATCGGATTTTAAAATTAATAAAGAAAAAAAGAAAGAAAAATACGAAAATTCCTCACTTTAAGATATACATTATTGAATATAATTTGAGGGGGAAAAAAAAGCTTGTCATTTAAACAATGAAAAGGGGATAATTAAATAATAATAATTATTATTCAAACTTTGGTACTCACCAACATTAGCCAATATTTTGAATTAAAATAATATTTAAAAACAAATAATTTATTTAACCTGCTTTGCCGTACATTAGTTGGGGAAAGAAAATAAAAGGATTTTTTAATACCTTTTCTTTTTCTTTCTTTCTTTCTTTTTCTTTTTCTTTTTTTTTTTTTTTCGCACATGTGTGTGTGTGCTTACAGTTACAGTTTTTTTTTAAAACTTTATTTATTTATTTCTAATTACTATTATTTACAGCCGCTTCGTTTTTCTTACACACACACACACACGTATATATATAACACATACATATACATATATAGGCAGTTATTTTATGTCATTACAAGTTAAAACATTGTTCTTTTGTAAAAATATACATAAGGCTATTCCTTACAGTACCGACAAACTCAGTGGGGGTAATAGAAGAATTAATATGGAATATAAAAATGTATATTAACTCTGTCCCATTTCAAACTGTTTTCATCAAGCTACTGCAAATAGAATGAAAAAGCTAAAAATTTTACAGAACCCTTATTTTCGAATTTTCTAAATTTGCTATACCAAAAGCAAGATTATATTTAGAAGAAGCAGAAAAAATTCTACAAAACGACATCAGATGTGTGTTAGAATATCTAGATTTAATGATACGTCACAAGCTGTGAAACAAAGAAAAAATGCAAAACACATAGCCGACCAATTATTTAATCGGTAATTCCGCAAAAATCGTTCTAGCTACAATAGGTAAAATTTGCTAAATTTTGGTACATTGCAATAGCTTTCGAATAAACTTACAATGAACCACATTGGTATACTAGTGCCAGAGAGAGAGACATTTAGTTGTTAATTTGTTATGCACTAGTCGTTTTCATGTTTTCAAAAAGCGAGACTCCTCCCACCAGGTTTTGACACACCTCTTTCCACTTACCAACTTTCATTAGTAGTCATTCACTTTTAATCATACTTATATGCATTAATTTACAGTTTATTTATTTCAGACGTAATATTTTATGTTTACCTAAATTTCTATATCGTAATATCATAATACGCATTCATTTGTATTTTGATTAAAAGAAAAAGAGTTAATACAGAAATTATTGTACTTTATATATGCATAGCGCTTTCAAAATAAATAAAATCTCCGAATGAAATGTATTAATTTTAGAAAGTAATAGAAACTAAAATGCAGTGGTAGGCTTTACACTGCATGTATACTTTACATAATCCCAGACATAGTGAACATGTATAAAATGTTATTTTTTAATGTTTCTTTTTTTGCACTGCTTTGTACAGTCACCCAAAAAAAAAACGCCACCCCCCCACCCAATTTCGCCGTAAATTATCGTAGAAACATGCGGCTGGTACCTATCGATCTGTAATAACGTCTAGTTTTTAATGGTGTAGTTATATTTTGCTTAAGGGGTCATCTACATATTAAAACACGTATAAACTTCATTTTTTTCAATAACGACCCCTATTTTTGACCTCATATTCAGATTTCTGAGATCAAGGCAGTTCGGAAAACTTACCTATTTATAGACTTTAAATCAATTTTAAACAGAGTTACACGTGAAAATGTGTTAGGGGACCGTCTATACATTTAGAAAAAATAAATCGTGATCAACTACCCAATATTCATTATTTATAAAATTTCACACCGGAAAAAAAGTTCAGGAATGTTTATTATAAAATAAAAAACGATTCAAATTCGCAGAACTTTCTTTATTAGCTTATGAGTTAAAAGATTTTTATTGGTTTCAATTTATTAAACATTATTATTGAAAGTTAAATACATCACTTCGTACGAAGAAAAATAATAGCTTGAATGATATGAACCCTACAATATTGAATTACAAAAATCTAAATACCAAGGTAAAAGAACAGTAGTAATAATGATAATAATATTAATAGCAGTTTAAAAAAAAGGTGTTTAATATTTAAGAAAAAGAATTATCTACTTCTTAAAAGCAAAAACTGTTTTATTTAAGAGACAAAAATTTAAGTTAAAATACATTTAAAAAACAAAAAATATATATAAAAACAATTAAAATCTACTAACTAACAATTATTATCTACTTCTTGTTGGGTATATTTTTATTTTATACAGTAAGCCTCGCATGAAAGTGTTACTATAAAGTTTTACATTTAATTTTAGGCGTACAAACCAACAGTAGATAATATACAAAAATATACATAACAAGATTTAAACTAAAATCTGAGAAAGGATATTTAATATTTTCGCGACTGCTGATGTAGTTTCACGTCATTTGGAAATCTGTAACTCCTCCAGTGGGCGTTTCTTTCACAATTTGTGTGTTACGATATTTCTTAAGAATATTCCTTATATTCATATTTATATAAACAAAATAGTATGAAACAAATTTTTTCACTAGAAAGAGTGTATATTCATATTATTGTGTATATTCATATGAAAATAAACATGGATATGGAAAAAACGGTTTCCTATTGCCTAGAACGAATATTCCCCGTTTTGCAATCGTCTACTGTACTTGAATTCTTAATTATAAATGTGTAAAATCTATATCTTTAAAAGTAATAAGACATATTACTTTGTTTTAAATTCTTTTTTCGTAATAAATGTGACGAACGTTTTACGCCGTGATTAGAATAATAGAAAATAAATAATATTGCACTTTGTTTCAATAATAGATTTTTAAACTTAAAGAAAAAAAAAATACCACTTTATTATTCAGTATTAAAAAAACATTTAATAGAAGTTTTATATTTTATTATGCTACGTCATGCGATAAAATTTAAATAGCATAAACGGTAGAGTAAGCAAATGCGAAAATTTCACAAGATTAAAACAGAAAATTTGTTTTAAAAATTCTGATAAAAATTAATAAAAATCAATTATATTAATTTTAAAAAAGGAAAAAAAAAAAGTATTGCTCTTTCAAATAATATTCCTCGTCTTACCGCGTTTTTTTACTGTCATGATACTTAATTGAGGTGCACGAACTCTAGAATATTCAAGTTAAAAACAAAAGACAAAAGGGATAAAATAGAATTTTAGTAGTGAGAAGCTAGAAAAAGTTATGTAATATTTAAGAACAAAGACTTAACATTTCAGAATCGAGTAAACTCCCTTCTGCAACGAAAGCCACGCCTTTACAGAATTTTTCAAAAACTTTACATTATAAAACAAAATTATTTTACATACTTCCAATTAAATCATTTAAATTTTGTCTTCAGCATTCAATGTAGTAAATGCCATTGACATTTATGCATACCAGCGTCACATATAGTGTCATATACGAGTATGCAAACTAGGTTTTTTAATACTGTTTCCGCAATATAGAGGCGGGGCTACATTTCTTTTGGAATTCTTTCCCAATCTCTTGCCTGCATTGCGATAATTTTATAAAAAATAAGCCATTTTGTATAATAAACATCGAAATGTTCCTTAGAAAACAATTATAATAACATAAAGGTAAATTAAAATAGTTTTTCGTCAAAATGTATAGAAATATTGACTCACAGATGATACAAATTATAACAAGTGACGCCCCCCTAACAGCAGTAAAAAATGAAATATCACTGTAACTCAAAAAATAATGTTAGGAACGAGCTGTAAATTTGGAAACCCATGTTTTTGATGATGCCCGTTCTATTCGTGTAAAAATTAACATAGGTCATAATTCATAATTTTTTCAAATATGAATTTATTAAAAATTTTCATAATTCAAAAAATGTTTTTTTAGCAAAAATTTCCATGGAATATGTTTGGGTCACTTCATTCTAACGAATAAAAAAAACAGAATTTAAATATCATAATTATTTCGGAAGATATGATTTAATGTTTGTCACATTCATTTAACATTAGCATCCCCAAATTTTGACAGCTTATAACTCTATGAAAAATTGAGCGAAATATATAAACTATACCATTTTCCGTGATGATTTGATCCAAAGAATTCAAAAATATTATAAAAAAGGGGGGTTACCATTGAAAAAAATGAAGTTGATGTCAGTTTTAATATGTAGACGACCCCCTAAGTAAAATCTAACTATAACATTATAAACTAGACGTTATTACAAACTGATCGGTACCAGTCGCATGTTTCTACGATAATTTACGGCGACATTAGGTGGGGGGTGGCGTTTTTTTTTTGGGTGACTGTACAATAATAATATTTTATGTGGATGTTTCAGACATTTTGAAAGATAAAACACTATCGCGACCGCACGTTTTATCTTTTTCATAGTATATTCCACATGTGGGCGTTATACTTTCAAGCTACATTATTTCAGAACAAGGTGTTCTAAATACATATGAATATACGTAATAATTATACTCTTTCTAAAGAAAGTATTTATATCTATAGTCTTTTGATTGTACAGATATGAACAATCAAGATAGGGAATATTCTTCATATTAATATAGCAACATGCAAATTGCAAAAGAAACGCCCACTGGCGGAGTTACAGATTTCCAAATATCGTGAATCTACGTCAGCGGTCGCGAAAATCACTAAAAATTCTGTATTGTTATTATTATTATTATTTAAATCAAAATGCAAATGAAAATACTATATAATTATATAACGATACAGTTCATCATAATTTATTGTCTATGTAATGCATAAACTTTAAATTAATACATTTAAGTGTGACCACAAGTTGAAACTAAAAGAAGTACAGGACAATTTCAAAACATGTTGGGAGAAGTCTCGCGTTTGAAAACGTGAAAATGTAAGTACTCAACTTTTTTCCCAAAATTTTTCTTCAAGGCTATTTTTCTTATTATTTAATCGTAATTATATATTGGAGAAAAATTTCACTTCGAATAAAGTGGCGTGAAAAAAGAGAGTGGATTGTGCTCCGGAATAAATTAAAACGTTGGCATGTGCGTTTGTACTTGAAAATATTTTTTAACTAATATGAAAATTTGTGCATAAAAGACAAACAAACTCATTAAAGAAAATCTCAGTCCAGATTGTACACCTCTATCATATATGTATGCAATATGAAATTCTTTCTTTTGAAAATCTTGTAACTTTCTGAGTTCAGACTTGGAATGTATCCAAAGACCGTAAAGTAGCATAGTATGTTATAGTCGGTATGATTTTAGATTTGTGCAGTGCCTCAAGAAAGTTGTCGAACAAATGCCTGTTATAACAAATCCTCTCAAAATAATAATAATAATAATAATAATAATAAAAAGTAAAAAAGCATAATTTTATTAATTTATTTTTTAATGCATAAAATAATTTTATCAATTTATTTTTTAAATGACGATTATATATATATATACTGTGCATTCTGATATTCAAGTCCAAAAAAAAAAAAAAAAAGACGCGATTCTTCTCGAAAAGGGGTGGATGCTGTCACTGAGATGAGTATTTCTGGAAATTTTAACTCTGACGGTTTCCTTCCATATCTGTCTTGATAAAATCGCAACAGAATTGACTCATCCTTAATAGGATAAGTATATATATATATATATATATATATATATATATATATACATAATTGAATAATTAAGGGGAAAAAAAAGCCTGTCATATAATAAAGAAAAGGGGATAAATAAATAAATAATTATTATTATTTACCTACCAACATTAAATACCAACATTTCAAACTAGGACAATATTAAAACCAAATAATTATTTTTAAAAACCTTCTCTACCGTACGCTGGTTTGTGGAGGGGGAAGAGATATCTTTTATTAGCTTTTGTGTGTGTGTGTGTGTGTGTGCTTTGAAAGAATAATATATATATAATTAGTATTTATAGTCTTCTTTTTTTCTTATACATACACACACATATAAGTCAGTTTTTTTATGGCATTAAATACTGAAACATTGATCTTTTGTAAAAATACGCATAGAGTGATACCTTATTTATGATTAGTACGGTCACACCTTTTTTCAAGGGCTCTTCCACCAGTATTGTTATATATTTTATTTCTTCTTAAGTTTTAAAGTATTTTCATATTAAAGATTCCTATATAATATTATTGGTACTGAAAATTAAGATAATTCAAGGACTGTACGAACCACGGAGTATTATTAAATACTCCGTGATTGAATACTCCTTAAATAATACTCCGTGGTACGAACTATGATATTGTACCGACAAACGGGTAATAGAAACACACAGAGTGACACACCAGATTATTTTTTTACTTAAAAAAAAAGAAAAAAAAATAGTTTTTTTTTTTTTTTTTAATATTGAGAATAAAATGGACTTTTTTTTTTTTATATTTAGTGTTATACTACTTCTCTAATATGGAAATCATCTGCATTATCATAAAAGATAATTTTTTTATATAATAATTTTAATTAATTATTTTTTAAAAACAGAATTATTTTTTAATAACCGAATTAAATTTTATATAAATCTAGGTGCATTAATGAAATGGGGGGTTGAGGGGGGCGGTAGCCCCAGTCACACAGAATTAATTATCATATAAAACTCTTCGGAAGCCTAATTTGAATTGTTTAACATAGGTTTCCTTGACATCGTTATCTTACATCTTAATCTCCAACCTGTATTTATAGTATTAAATTTCAGGGTAAGAGAAAGTCGTGTGAGTGACACACCAGATTATTTGTTAATAAGTTATTTAAATCAAAAATTAAAATTTTATAATTTTTTGGCAATGTGTAATAGCTTTATATTTCTTTCCTTATATCATAATAAAACTTGAACCTATTTGTTATTTACATCAAATGTTTGATTGCTAGATATTTGCTTTAAATTTCAGCATTTCAACATAAAAATATTAAACAAAAACTAGCTTAACAATAAATCCACAAAATAAGACTTAAAATTGTGTACACTGTATTGTTAAAATACAATAATGTATAATTGAGGGAAATAATTAAAAATTTGTTTGCTGGAAATTTTTTTAAAATTAAACTTTTATTATTATTATTATTATTTTATTTAAATAATTTTCTAAAAAGAATAATATAATTAATGTTATTATATTTCAATGTTTATGTACGCGATTATACAGAATAGCAAAAAAGAGAAAAAAAAAATAGTTGTGCACCTACCTTTGTTTTAATCAGGTTCAAAGTAAATTTTTAAATAATGTTTCAATTTTGTCATCTTTCATATCTAATTTCAAACTAAGCGTACAGATGGCAGCACTGATTTTGATCCAATAACAGTGTTGCCAGATTTTGGGATTTTCCCCATTTTTTTTGGAGAGGGGGGAGGGGAGTTTTGAAGCTCTAGGGGAAATTTTTGGGGACAGAGATTTAGTGGGGAACAGTTTGGGGAAAAGAAAAAATTTGAGGGGGGGGGATATGGGGTTTTCTTTAAAATTAGTAAAAGGTTACTTTTTCCTAAAACCCACAAAAAAATAAATAAATAAAAGTTAAATTTATCAGATAATAACGCTCTGATTCTAGATGATCTTTCAGAAAGAGAAGCGTAACACTTTCAAGTTCTGAGTATAAAATTTACTCTGTTTTTTACTTCCTTATACAAAGTATATAAGGAAGTATAGTAATCCCGATTTGCGAAATGGATTTTGTATTTCGCATAGATAAAAAAACGAATGATCGTAGAATTTGCAAATGTATGTGTGTGACTGTCATGATATCATGATGTCTAGTTGTACACCTGCAACTTTGGTTTTAATACGAGTTCCTGTTTCAGAATTTCAGAGATATCAACGACTTTACACGAATTTTCGTGACGTCTGTATGTAGTAAGTATGTATGTGTGTGTGTATCTCGCATAATTAAAAAACGGTTGGATGTAGAACGTTGTAAATTGGTATATAGGTTTGTTATACCATCTAGTTGTGCACCTTCCCCTTTGGACTTTCTGTGACTTTCTGTTTTAGAAATATTTAGGAAAATTATCAGTGTTGCCAGTTTGAAATTTGCTTTTTACCCTCCAACTCCCCTAGACATACCCGAAAAATACCCGCAAGCATAAATGACTAGCACCATCTAGTCAAGAAAACTTGTAACTTATTTACAAAATGTAGTGAGGAGGATGGGTATTGCGGTTATGCACAAAAAAGTTATAAAGAATGACACATGCATAAAGAAAATATATACATTCTATAACAAAAAAAAAAAAAAAAAAAAAAAAAAATAAGACGCACAACGAAGGATTTATCCTAATGGGACAAAAATTGTAGAAGTGATATGGAGAAAAACAATTGATTACAGTTTCAGAAAATTTGAATGATGTAATCAAGAGAAAGGGCCTCACAAATTAAACAAGTCAATGACGCTTTGGTCCACATCTGGCCCTATATACACAGCTATTCGGCTTGGTATTAATTGATAGAATTGATAGATATGCTCCTGTGAAGTATTGTGCATATTTCTGTCCAACTGGTGCGTTAGATTGGAAAAATCCCGGGGTGGTTGCAGGACCCTTTTTATGATGTTCCAAACGTCCTCAGTGGAAGAGAGATCCGGGGACTGAGCTCAACCCCATTTTACTGAGCCGCCTATTAAGGGTTTTTGAAGTTACTGTAGTGCCAGTTCACGTAGGATTGACGATAATGGTTAGTTGGAGCTTTGAGTACCGCTTTGCGATTGACTGGTTGCGATTGACTTTATGTCCTCTGTTTAGGCCGACCTCTTCCTCCCTGACGCTGTGTTCGGTCATGGTTCACCGATTGCTGTCAATGTCATCTAATAGTTGTACTGCTCCTATCCAATTGTCAAAAAAACGCAGATTAGAACAACGGGCTTCTTCGAGCCCAACTACACACCACACTCAAATGCTGACATCTGCGCATGTTGTTTGTGCACCTGCATGCGAGGCATAGTTACTGTGTTTCTGAGTAGATGGATTAAAATTCTCGAAGAATTTATGACCTAGAATCAAAATTTCTCATTTTTTATATTCTGCCAATTGCGCAGTTGAGATGCGCTGCAGCGTATCATGCTCATTCGATGGCAGCCAAATATTAAAATTTTGTATTCTCCATCGAAACCTGCATATGTGTCAATTTGTGTCCAGTTTGCATTACTTCTTCTTGGTGCGTCGTTTTTTTTTTTTTTTTTTTTTTTTTTTTTTTTTTTGAGTATATATAAGTAAAGTAAAAACTTACAGTCAGGAGTCAGAAAAAAAAAGGCCACCCCTACCTAATTTCACCGTAAATTATCGTAGAAACATACGGCTGGTACCTATCGATCTGTAACGATATCTAGTTTATAATGGTACAGTTAAATTTTGCTTAAGAGGTCATCTAGATATTAAGACAGGCCTCAACTTCCAACAACTCCCATTTTTGATCTCATATTCAGATTTGCGAGATCAAGACGTTTCGGAAAATATACCTATTTATATATTTTAAATCAATTCTAGATAGAGTTACAGGCGTAAATGTATTAGGGGTCCATCTATACATTTAGAAAAAATAAATTATGATCTACTACAAAATGGCCATTATTCATTAAGGTTCATACCGGAAAAAAAAATGCAAAAAAATATTATAAATTAAAAAAAAAAAAAAAACGACGTTAATTTATTGAGTGTGCTGTGATTGCTTATGAAGAGTATTACCAACTTAGTGTTTTTGATGATAATTCTAGCACTTTTTTGACTTGTCTCGTATTAAAAAGTGGGAGCACTAAATACAGTGGATGCTCTATTAAAAACTTTTGCATAACATTATATGTAAATTGCAAACGACGGCCTGGTTTTTATAGTTCTATACTTCAAGGAGGATCAGAATTAGGATCATATGTCTTCGGACCATCCCTAGATATGAATTCAAGATCATCGCAATGAAATAAAACCTAGTAAACAAAACATCAACAGATTTAAATTAAACTTGGTTCCTATTAATACTCCGAATGTGAAGCAGCACAGCACACTTTGATCAGTGTTTGAGAATGTGTTGTGTTCTGTCTTTTTCGACTTGTCTGTGAAAGGATAAAGGGTATGAAGGTTTATCCTGAAACTGCCTTTTTGTGCACTACCTGAAAGTTGATTCCTAAAAAAATGTTGATATAAATCATCATGGAGTGACTTCTTTTATCATTATTTATTGCTAAACATATTATCATTTTGCCTATTAATTATCTTAACAATATGCACATGTAATTGATTAGGTATTAATTTTCTTCATTGAATAATATAAGCATTGTTGCCAACATTTACGGAATATGATTACCACAATTAGAAAAATTAACTAGAACTTTATTTGAAGACTATAAAAACTTTATAAGTGAAGAATGTAATCTTGAAGGCGATTCATATAAAGAAAAATTTTTTAATAAAAAAATTAAATCAACAACAACAACAACAACAACAACAAAAAAGAAAAAAAAAAAAAAAAAAAAAAAAAGGCTAATATCTAAATTGTAAGTCTGCCTCATAAAAAAATATTACTTTTTGCAAAAAATATAGATAAATATATAAACTTTTGTCTTTATATTAAAATGCATAAGTTAAACTATGTTTTTGTCTTAGGCAGAAATATATATTTATTATATTTGATTAAAATAATTTTAACGTCTATTGGTATGTATTTTAATATCTTTAGTGGATAAATTAACGTAACCCCTGTTTAATTTCATTTCATTAAAAATAAAAGAAAAATTAAAATAAATTAAAGATGTACTTTTGAAATATATTTTATTAAGGTCACTTAACTCTTAAAATTAAATCACTCATTTTTAAAAGTTGTTTAAATTTGGAAAAGCTTTCTTTAGTGTTTAAATCATCCGTATTACTATTTTCAGGAGACAATATTTATTGCCTAGAATGTGCAATCCTGCATTTCTCTGTTTCTCGTCAACTGACCTTGAATGCGAAGGAAAAGGGACTATTACCTACAACCCCCTTGAGTGAGTCGGTCGCAGTCTCACTTTTGTTCACGATAAGGCACTCACCCTCACCTATTTTGTCTTCCTTCCTGTGTGACATAGCCTTATAGAACAAAGATCGTTTCCCTCCTCTCCAATTCTGCTGCAGGATGGACAATGTGTTTTTGATTTTCCTACCTATGAGTGTATTTTCTATGTACACAACATTTCTAATGAAATGAACTTTGCAGTAAAAGGAAGAAAAAAGAATGTTACCCTTTCTTGCATTAAAAAACGATTTTCGAAGCTAATATAAAAGCAATTTCTTTTTCGTGCTTTCTTTTCCTTTTTCTTTTTTTACTTAATATCTCCTAATATTATTCTAACTAACAGCGCATTTTTCCTTTCCTAGTCCCCAGTAGAGACCCGACCCGTGCGGATTTTACCTGAAACCTTTTACCCGTGCGTGTTTTACCCGGACACGACAGATGAATTTTAAATCAACCCGAAACCCTACCCGACCACGACAAAAAAAACCTTTTAACGACCCGCACCCGACCCGAACTCGATTTCTTTATACCCGAACCCAACTCTATATCCGAATCTAAAAGAAAATTGATAATTCATCTAAAAATCAGGAAACACATTTTTAATTTTTTAAATAAAGTAAATTTTCATTGTCACACATAAATCATTTTAAAAAGAATTCAGGGATGGAACACGGGCGCAGAATTCATACCACTATGAATGTATGAAAATTTTCTACCTCTTAGATCAACGATATTATAGGTATGGAAATTTCTTAAACAGATTCCGGTATGAATTCTGCGCCCGTGTTCCATCCCTGAGAATTAAAAATTTAACTACTAGTAGACTAAGTTAAAAATATAAAAAATAAATTCATAGTAATTTATAAATATTTATGCGTGATGAGTATTTCAAGTGTACAAAATTGGGTTTCAAGTTTAACGTTTGTCGTTTATTGTTTGATGCTTATCTCACACACAAATATAAAAATAATACAATGCTGCAGATGCCTACTAAAACGTCCGTTCTGGTCTGAATCTACATATAATTTCAATAACTTCTTCAAAACATCTGCACGGGAAAAAATATTAGTTATCAGTTTAAAGTCACATTCTATTTTAAAAGGATGTGAGTAATCAAAATAGATGAATTACACATCTGCAGAGCTGCCAACCAAATCCGGCAAATTGTTAGTACCGCCCCTTTTTCTACACCACTTAATTTTTAGAGTAATTCTCATCAAATATATTTACGATGAATGAAGAAAACAAATACTCTAAAAATTAAGTGGTGTAGAAAAAGGGGCGTTTTTCAATAGGCGATAACAATTTGCCGGATTAGGTTGGCAGCTCTGCATCTGAATATTCTCAGAGAGGGAGCTTGTTTTCAACAGCTTATATTCTACATTAAAATAATAATAGCATTTGATGTTTTTTGTTAATGGTTTCAGTAGGATACGGATGTTTTTATTTTGTTATCATAGTTTGGGTAAGTGTATATTCATTATGGGTATATATAGCAAAGAAATATCTGCTTATTAAGAAAAAATTTTTGAAAATGGTTTCAAGCTTTGCAATCTGTAATTTTTAAATGGGATTATATTTTTCTTATCTGAAAATTTTAAATTAGCAACACATATTTATATATTGATAAACATTTAATAATTTTATTAAGAATGAAAAAGTTTACAACATACTGCATAAATTTAAAGTACAATATTTAGCGTTATTTTTATAATGCTAAAAAAGTTACTTAAAATATTATCAAAATATGTTTATGTTTAATCTCTTTTAAGTGTTATTTTTATATATGTAAAAACAGTTGTTCCTTTAAATACGATGCATTAGAAATAAATTATAATATCGTCTGTCATTTTGAAGTAGGGTTTTGCATAGTGCAATATTTTATTTTTCAGCGTAAGAGGATAAGAGTTAAAGGATTTTCTAACTTGCGTTAGATTGTAACGCCAGAATCTTCGGAGTAGTCGATGTGAGAATTACCGATCAAGAAAAGAGCTCGAAGTTTCCGCCCTTTTTCAGGACAATTTCAAAAATGAAAATTTTTGGCTTCTTTGCCGCCTTTATATTTGTACAGAAATATTTAATGTGTTTTATATTAACCCTTAACTACTCGCGCTGGTGTAAAAAATACACCATTTATAGTAAAAAGAATATAAATGACTTTGGGATCCCTCTCCCCACGCTGCGTGCACATTTAACCAATCACTGAAGTATTTATTTGGAGATTTTTCATTAACTTTTTAAAAAGTTTTGATAATTAAAACTTATAATACAGTGGGCAGCAAAAGTATCCGAACACTAGCCAGTAATTCTTATATCAGAAAAGTACACTAAATATTATTTTGTTAAATAAATCCTTGTCGAATCATGTCATAGCTGCCAATATTTTAATTTATTCCGGAGTATTTTTAGCCCCGCCCTTATTTCGTACCACTAATTTTTTTAAAGTAATTTTTGTCTTATTTTATCGAAGTTACTTATTGGAGAAAATTTTTCTATAAATAAAGTGGTGCAAAAATAAAGGCGGGGCTAAAAGTACTCCGGAATAAATTAAAATATTGGCAGCTATGTCATGTTCTTAGACTGACTAGGATTTATTTAACAAAGCAGTATTATGTGTACTTGTTTTAGACAGGGATTATTGCTAGTGCTCGGAATGCTTTTGCTTCCAACTGTATCATACATATTTGTTCTTCTTTTCTTTATTTGATATTTTGGTGGTGTACAAAATACACCACGCGTGTACTTGTGTTAAAATATTAAGCGCGTGTAGTTAAATGTTAAAGTGTCGCGATTAAATGCGATAGAGATTAATGCATAAAAATAATGTTATCAATAAAGGCGGACATTTCTCATAAATGAAAGTGTCCTGATAAAAAGACGTGTACTTCGAGCTTTGCATTCTGCAAGTAAGAAACACGCGTAGCCCCGCTCCGTTTACTTTCCCTTTCATTTTCACATTACCTATCGAATAAATAAAATCTTCCAAAAGTGAAATGCTACAAAACTGAAGAATACAATTTTATGCAAATACAATGCATTCAGTTGCAATAATATTCTTTCAACTGAATACATTTATTAGTTTAAATATGTCAGTGTTTTAAATATATATATATATATAGGGGAGAGTAGGGAGGGATGGGACAGTTTTGACAAAAATATTTTTTACAAATTTACTTTTACTGGTACAACACTGAAAGTTTTAGAGAAACAAATTGAAACATTTTAACATCTTTTAAAAATATAAATTTGATGGTAATTATTAAAATATTAATTTTATAAGCCAATTAACATAGTCATAAAAATATCCTATCCCTCCCTCATATAAGGGAGGGATGCGACATGTGTATAAAGTTAAAATAAATACATAATATACAGACATACTATGAAAAATGACAAAAACAGTGGGACACGATGTATGTAAGGTTAATTAATTACGAATACCACCTATTTTATCCAACATTAGAGTATAATGTACCACTTGAATAAAAATTTTCAAATGCTCAATCAGTTCATTTTTTTTTTTTTTTTTTTTTTTTTTTTTTACTTCTAGCAGAGAAAATACTGTTTTTTAGTTCAAATATTCAAAATTAAGTTTTTATTATATTTATATGTTTTGTGGTTCCCTGAATATTAATAAGTTTTTAGTGGCTAGTCTGGGTGTGTTTCAGCATATCTCAAGAACGAATATTACCAAGAAATCCTAACTGTAATTGGTGAGTGTAATTTCTTTTGTATATGTTACCATGTCCAGGAAAACTGCTCGGGAATGAAAATGAATTTATCATACATGTATGGTAAATAAAGTATTTTTTAAAGTTAAAAGGGTAAACAAAAGTCGTGTGAATGCCACAAATTATTTTCCATGATTTTGAATTTGTTTCGTGCATTTTTTCCCCATCTATTCATTCATTTGCCTCTTGATATTTTCTGTTTAAGGAATATCAGAATCTTCATTCTTCTTCCTTTTCTTACATGTCCCATCCGTCCCTGAGCTGCTCTGTCCCATCCCTCCCTTTTCATTATATTTCAAAAAATAATTTATTATTAGACACATTAGACTTAATTTAACAACTAACTCATAAAAGTTATATTATTAGGTATATAAAATGTGAAAAAAAGATTATACTGACATCAGTGACTGACGTTGAAAACTTGCCTTGAAAATTAAGCAATTGTTTACTTTTAGTGTTATAAAATAGTTTTTTTTTTTTTTTTTTGTTACATAAACTTACAGAGTTCTCCAACTAAAATGATACATAGCAACAAATATGGGCTGTAGTTACTTCATCTGGTGTAAGTATCAAAAATTAAGCAACAACGTTTATTTTAAGAATAATTTTAGGTGTCTTATCCCACCCAATGTCCGATCTCTCCCGACTCTTCCCTACTAAACAATTTAAATTCCAATTATGCAAATAAATGCCTAAACAAACTGTAAATACTAAAAAGAAATTTGAGAATATTTAAAGAATTTTCTACAAGTAACTAAACTTAAAAATGCAAAATACATGTAAAAGAGGAAAAATTACTTTTATTAGATCTACTTCTGCATCACATCGAACTCTAATTCAGCGCTCCCAACTTTTACATACTTGCCAACCATCTCATTATGAACCGTACAATTTTTAGTACCCGCCTTTATTTTCACACCAATAAATTTTTAGAGTAATTTTATACTTAGCTAATTGCAACAACATTTGGCGAGAATTACTCTAAAAATATAGTGGTGTGAGAAAAGGGGCGTTTTCTCAGGGGGCGTTAACAATTGTACGGTTATTAATGAGATGGTTGGCAAGTATGCTTTTATAATTTATTTACAATCACGCCTTCTTTTCGCACCAGAAATTTAGTAGATTATTTCTCTTTAATATGTGACGACGATTAAATACGAAGAAAATCATGTTTCAAAATTTCCGGTAATTAAAAGAGGCGGGGCTAAAAATGATTGTAAATAAATTATAAAAGTTGGGAACACTGCTCTAATTCCAACAAGCAGTCACTTTAAAGACATAAAAATAATTACATATAATGGTTTCAAATGTGCTGCCAGGTAGATTAACACTTTCGCGAGAGCGTGTTTTTGTCTTTTTGACAGTAAGGTCCGCCTGTGGGCGTTAATCTCCCTAGTTACAATATTTCAGAACGAAATTGTCTATATTCAGAATCGTATTACAAATGGATATACATTATAATTATACTCTTTCTAATCAAAGTATTTATATCAACAGTACATTGTTTGTACAAATATGGATATAGTGTATATTTTTAAGACATAAATGACATACAACGAAAGTAACGCCCACTGGCGGAGTTACAGATTTTTCAAATGACGTAAATCTACATCAGTTACAATATTTCAGAACAAAATTGTCTATATTCAGATTCGTACTACAAATGGATATACATTATAATTAAATTCTCTCTAATCAAAATATTTGATTCCATAGTACATTGGTTGTACAAATATGAATATTGTGTATATTCTTAACCCTTTGTATCCCACCGAGACTTTAAAGTCCCATAAAAAAAAAAAAAAAAATCCTCAATATAACCTAAATTTACTACGGGATTTCATTGGAATTTCAAATTCCCTGTAGTTTAAGCTATAGTTTAAGCTAAATTTAATATGAGATATTTCTCATGCAGCAAAGAAATATAATAAAAAAAAGTTTCAAACTATTTTTCCAAAAATAAGGAAATTTGGGATATAAAGGGTTAAGAAATAAATGACATACAAGTTTCAAAAGATATGCAAAAAGGCGGAGTTTTCGATTTTCAAATGACGTGAACTACGTCAGCGGTCGCGAAAGTGTTAAGTTATTAGATGATTCCTTATTCCTTCAAAGTCTACTAATACGTAAAAAGGCCTAATGACGTATCGATGTCTTCATATCGCAGTTATTACAAAATATGAAAAAAGACAGAAATAATATTAAATGAAAAAAAAAAAAAAAAAAAAAAAAATCTCATAAGTATGCAAAAAAAAATTTCACACTGTAAGTATTTCAGTTTTCTTTCTATTATTAGAATACTTTTGACTTACTTACGTAATAATTACCAATTTTAAAGTTAATTTGGTAAGGTAACATTGGGAATGTGTAACAGATATTACGCACAAAAAAAAAAAAAAAAAAAAAAAAAAAAAATGTTTAATTAAAGTGTGATTTTATTTCACAGATTTATAATTTAAAAGTTGAATAAAACAAAGGTAATATCATACTTCGACGTCTCATCGAAGGTAACTACTGTACATCGAAGGTACACTATGTACAAATTATTCTACATAAAGTTTTAATTTCTTTTTTAAAATATTTCATTGTTCGCATAATAATTAAAAAAAAATCATTGATACAAAATTAAGATATAATAAGTGTTCGAGAGAGGAAATACACAAAACTCAACAACTTATTTTCAATAAAAATGTAATTTTCAAAGCTATTGACATTCGAAATGCAGACGATGACATAACAATTTATCGTTTCCAGAGTTAGTTTACTTTTAAATTTCATTGAGTGCTTCATCGAGACATAAAACATGCGCTTTGTTATTAAATGTGATTCTAATATACCCTTACAGTACAGCTGGAGTCGAATTCTGACCTTGATGCAGACAACCTTGCCAACTGCCGCCAAGTCAGCTTTGATTCAGAATTCCACACTAGCGCTTCAATGTTAAGCTCGATCCCTACGAAGTAGATCATTCTATTTAATTTGCAGGTAAATCGGTAGACAGAGGGATGGGAACCTTTGCTTGCGATTGCGCGAGCGAGGTGTGAGTGTTTACGATTTTGATTTGGCTCGTGGTTGTTGCTTATTGCTTGATTCTTTCTTGACAATTTTAAGTTCATCTTGACTCCTGTCAAAGATTTGATTGACGAGATAATTTTTTTTTTCATTTATCGCAAAAAAAGCTCTGGGGCTAGTGTTGTCGGATGATCGAAAGTAAATTTCTCCAAACAGTTCTCAAATTTCTTCAAGTCAAGGTGATATATATACATTTTTTTTTTTTTTTTTTTTTCAAAAGAAATTTCAAACTGAATTTTTTTTTTTTTTTTTTTTAAGTTTAAAAATATTTACCAAATTTAAGCTCACATATATATTGAGTAAACAATAAATTTAATATAATTATGATTATTTTATTATTATCCTTTTTACTTTCTTCTATATGTGAAATAGAGAAAGTATTGGATTCGCGCAAATTTTCGACCTCCATTTTTTGACGGATCTACACGTTTTGGGATGTCCTGAACACGAATTGATAGTTTTTAAAAAATGTCTGTCTGTGGTTTCGTGTTTTCACCGTATCTCACGAACCAATAAATGAAATTCAACCAAAATTGGTATATAGTTTGACCCTGGCGGGGAATTGTGCTGATTAGATTTGGGGATCAATAGCCCAGCAGGTGGCGCTGTGATAGCATTTTATGTAAATTTTTAACATAGCAGTATAGGACAAAATTTCGTATTTTTCACCGTATCTCATGAACCAATGAATGAAATTCAACCAAACTTGGTATAAAGTTGGAACTTGACGGGGCATGGTGCTGATTAGATTTGGGGATCAATCGTCCAGCAGGTGGCGATGTCATCGCAAAATTTCGTATTTTTCACCGTATCTCACGAACCAATGAATGAAATTGAACCAGACTTGGTATATAGTTGGACCCTGACATGGAATGGTGCTGATTAGATTTTGGGATCAATCGCCCTGCAGATGGCGCTGTGATCGCATTTTATGTAAACTTTTAACATGACAGTATAGAACAAAATTTCGTATAAATGTACATAATGAGTGTTATTTTAAACTTGTGATTGTAAAATTAATATGAATTATTGATAACAGTAGTAGTTAACTAGGAAAAAAATTTTGTGCATGTGGGGGCACCGGTTCCCCCCCCCCCCTAGAGGGGAAGTAAATTTTCAAGATGGGTATCTTTCGAAAGGTCTCGTTGATAATAGTAATAGTTAACTAGGAAAAATATTTTGTGCGTGTGGGGGCATAGGTTCCCCCCCAACTGGGGGGAGTACCCTCCCGGGCAGGGGCAAAGTTACAAGATGAGTACCTTTCGAATGTTCTCGTCAATACCTTAAAAACGAATGGTTGAACCATAAATCTGTGATAATTTAAAACAAAGTTATCGATTTTTTTTTACTTTTAACGAAAAAAAACAGAAAAAAAATCTTTTTTTTTTTTTTTTTTTTTTTTAAACGAAATTTAACCAAACTTGGTATTTAGTTGTTCCCCGACACAAACTGGTGCTGATTACATTTGGTGATCAATCGCTCAACAGGTGGCGCTGTGATCTCATGTTTTCTAAATTTTTAACATGGCAGTATAGGTCAAAATTTCGTATAAATGTACATAATGAGAGTTATTTTTGACATGCGATTGTAAAATTAATATAATTTATTGATAATAGTAACAGTTAACTAGGAAAAAAATTCTGTGCATGTGGGGGGAACGCTTCCCCCCCCCTGGGAGGGAAGTACCCCCCCCCCCCCCCCCCCCCGGAGGGGTAAATTTTGAAGATGGGTATCTTTCGAAAGATCTCGTCAATACCTTTAAAATGAATGGTTGAACTATAAATCTGTGATAATTTAAAACAAAGTTATCAATTTTTTTTTACTTTTAGCAAAAAAAAAAAAAAAAAAAAAATCGTTTTTTTTTTTTTTTTTTTTTTTTATTGTTACTGATTGAATATGTATTACTTTTTTTAACAAAAAAAAAAAAAAAAAACCTTAGAAAAAAAATCGTAATTTTTTTTTTTTTTTTCTAATATTGTTACTGACTGAATATGTATAGTAAAATATAGAAGAATGTCTTGTGGTGCCCACAACATACTAGTTTTTTTAATATTGTTACTGATTGAATATGTATAGGAAAGTATAGAAGAAAGTCTTGTGGTGGCCACAACATACTAGTTTTCTTTAATTTTGACTGGGGAGTAAACATTTTTTAAGTTTTCCTGAATTTCTTTGTACAAGGAAATAACTTGCACTGCAAAATATAGGAAATAAATATAGTTCAAATTTCTTCAAAACATGCTTTAAATCATCTATATACTTATAGTTGCAACTTTTGAAAAAGAAAAGGATTGAAAAGTGTGAATTGATTAAATAAAAATTACAAGAAAATACAGTTCTCACTCGCCTTTTTTTTTTTTTTTTAATGCCCTGTCTGTCAAAAGAAAGGAACAATTTGTACTTGTTTATGTTGATATAGAATGTTTTACATTCATTGCATGTATTGTAGCTAATGTTAATTAATAATAATAATTAAAAAAAAAAAAAAAAAAAAACTTGCACTATATTTTTAATCATACAGTGCATTGTTTTCAATCAATGCTCCAATTCAATGCGCGATTGTTTTCAATCATATGATGAAAATAATATTTTAAGTGCAATTATATTAAAGTAATAATGCAGTAAACTGATTTTATTCCAGTAAATAATCTTAAAGCATTACATTAAAACTTGTTTTGAGGTACACCATCTTTTCACTAATTAAAACTAAGTTCTACATTACCCTCCTTTAAGAGGAAAAAAAAAAAAAAAACTGAGTCCGAAATTGAAATTTATCGTAATTCTATTGAACCTAACTTGAATCTCTTCTCCGACCGTCCTATTAGCTCAGTGCATTTGCGTTTATCTCCAAAAATAAGTAATAATAATAATAATAATAATAAAACGAAGTCCGAAATCTCAATCTATCGTATCTCTCCTTCTGCTTCCTATCCCTCCGTTTACGGTCTGTCTTACCTGCAAATTAAATAGAATGACCCACTTCGTAGGGATCGAGCTTAACATTGAAGCGCTAGTGAATTCCACTTGCAACACTAACTAAGCGCGTTTTCAAAATTAGCAGAACCTCGCCTTGGCTGGTTCTGCTTTACAACACATGAAAATAAGAAAAACTAAATTTTGCAGTTACAAATGAACTCATTTTTACAATAAAACAAATTTCAGATAAGTATACTGGTGGCAATTAAAAAATCACTATTAATTTTCAAATTTAAATTTAATTTCAATAAATTCAGATGAATTTCCAATTGATGTGGCTCAATGCATATGCGGCTTTCTCTTTCAATATTCCATAAGTATAACAAACATAACTGTTTAACTAAAATCAAAACAAACTACTAGAAAAAAAAAAAAAAAAAATCTAGTGGTAGTCAATTAATTCCCATTCACCCACTAGTGAGCTTTTCAGCTTTACCGTAAAAGGAAAGTTCATTTTTTCATTAATAATATAGTAATTATATCTTTAAATCAAGAACGAAAAATCATGCGGTATGCATTGATTATTAACTCTTTTCGAATATACGTAATTATTGTACTGTATAACTTTCAATGCTCTTTGCTTACGTAATCACACAAAGGACAGTCAGTAGTTCTGAAGGCATACAGATAGACTAATTGAATTCCTAATCACTCTTAAACGTTGTTAGAAAGTGTTAAAAATGCTTAACGCAAATAAAAACGTAGTCCTTATATTCTAAAGGCAGCTCTTAATGTATCTGAGTATTTTAGTGTAGCCCTGTAAATTTGAAATTTGACAAAATCTTATTTTAGCATAGTTACAATAGATATCAATTTATTTATAATTTTTACAATAGAAAGTTCTTTATACGTAATTTATGAAAATGTCTGTCCAAATATGCAACCCATTGTTTTTTCTGTCTTTTTTTTTTTTTTTTTTTTTGGGGGGGGGGGGGGGGGCGGGGGTGTCCCTGTAGCACAAGCTTTCAACTAAAGCAAAAGCTTTCCCAGATTCTAAAGCCCCCCTTTTTTTTAATGAATTTGCATAGCGATTGATGCCACTCTTTCAGAATTAGGCGAATGAAAGTTAACTTCTGACTTTGATAACATCAACGTACCCTTGCTTCCATGGTAATTAGACAAAATGCAACAATAAAACTTTAACCAAAGTTATCGGACATGTTGAATTTAAATGAGTAAATAAATTCATCTCCAGCCAAATGTCATGCGATAATAAAAAGAGCTTTAGAAATCTATTTCAAGTGTACGTCGGTACAGGAGATTGCTAACAGTGAATATAGCCTAATTAACGACGAATCAACTGACATTACAATGAAAACATACTTAGGTAAATGTGAAGAATTTTCAGATTGAGAGCTTTTAATGTCGCACTAAGGCTACACAGTGAGCAATTGGCCACCATCTGGAATTCTATCGTTGGCGTGGTCTGGAGACATGTCATCACCATTTTGATTTTTTGTAAAAGGGTAAAAGAATTTTCAGAATTCATTAGATATAATCTGAAACCTATTAGCAGGGGTCGTACTCGCCGCCCTTTTTCAGGACACTCTCAAAGATAAGAATTTTTTGTCTTTTTAGCCACCACTAATTTTACGAAGAAATATTTCTGGACATGTTTATAGTGATGTGCGCAGGGTTGCCAACTCCAAAAAACTTAAGCCCCTAAATTGAAGTTGAAAATCCCCTAAAAAAGTCCCCAAATTTTTAGCTCAAAAATTGAAAAAAATTGTTTTCTGTTTATGCGAATCTGCTATTCTAAAAATGCGAATCTGCTAATCTAAATATATCTATATTAATTCATTTCTTTTTGCAATCAATTCTTTTTTTGTCTTTTTAATATTTTTATTTATTTATTTATTTATTTTATTTTATTTTTTTTAATAATTATCCGACCAAATTATCTTTTGTACCAATTATCCGACTGAACTAAAAAATACGATGTTAGCTAGATTTTGTCCTGATTAATAAGTGTACCAATTTCTGACAAAATCTAATAATCCGGAGTAAAAATCCAGACAGATACAATGACAAACAATCAGCTTTATATATTTATATAAAAACAAAACTTTTCGTAAATTCATTCAAGGTGATACATAAAAACTGATAACGACGCTGTCTGAAAGAAATAGTATGATAGATCGTTACCGGGAAAAAAAAAAATTATACAGACACGACATTATTTCAAACATGAAAATCTGACATTGACAGATTTTAATTTAGTGCCAGAGGCCTACTGCTAAACTTGTTAATATCGACAAATTCTTCTTTAGTTAATTCGTGACGATCTAAATTCCATGATAAAGTTTTTATTAAATCAAACCAATGTGTTTCAGCTGCAGATACTGTAACAAATAACGTTGGAAGTCCAAACTGTCTTATAGCCGCAAAACAACCTTTTTTGCTCTTTTTCCCAATGAGGGGGAGGTGTGCCTTGGGGGGGGACTCATGTCAAAGGTGTGCCTTGGGGGGGGGGACTCATGTCAAAGTTGTGCCTTGGGGGGACTTCATTCAATAAATCCCCATTCAATAAACCGAAAGAAATAGGCCTCTAGCACTAAAAAAAAAAAAAAAGCTTAAAAAATCTAGAAATTCTTAAAATGCGACTTGTCCGAGAAATCTCACTTGAAGGATACGATGAGGTTTTTGTTTCTAGCAAACGAAAACGGATCACCCTGTCTATGTTCCATCTAATATTAGAATTAATGCAGTACTTTAAATTTCCAAAGTAGGTACTTAGTTATTGCACGAAAAGTAAAACACAGAAAAAAATAAAATCAGCAAAATTTTGAAAAGTCTCCAAAAGACCCCAGCATAATTTTGAAAGTCCCCAAAAAAGCCCCTAAAAATATTTAGCCCCTAAAAAAGTCCCCATCATCCCAAAAAGTCCCTAAATTTAGGGGCTAAGTCCCTAAGTTGGCAACCCTGGATGTGCGATGATTGTACAGTGTACAGAATATTGCATAAAAACAGTGGTAGCAATAAATTAAAAAAAAAATTCATTATTGAGAGTGTCCTGGAAAAAAGGCAGAGAGACCCCTGCTATTAGTCATATAGTTGAAAACTGCAAATACTCAGATGTTGTTATAGTTTGCTCCCAAAAGTTGCATTTGGATTTCAACTTTTTTTTTCTTAAATCTATCAATGTTGAGGGAATTTTTACATTGCACCAGCTAGAGTTAAGCAATGAGCAATTGGCGGCGAACTAGGATTCAACATTATGGATGGTCCACTTCAATTTAAAGAAGTGTAGAATTTTTTTTTTCTTTTTTTTACTTTGGAATTCTAGCACTATTTTTAGTTTCAAATTTTAGCACATTTTTCACAAATTTATCAAATTCTAGCACTTTTTGTGCACTAATTTCCGATAACGAGTTAGCAACATTCCTTATGAATTAAAAATTTCGTAATTGCCTATTTTTAATCAACGTGGAATAGTTTATTACGCCACTTCATGCGTTTCAGTTTCAATAGCTTGAGTTATATGAACCCTCCAATGCTCAATTACAAAAATCTAGATAGCAAGATAAAAGAATAACAGCAATAACAGCAGTAATGATAATGATGATAATAATAATAGCGGTGAAAAAATAAAAATTAAAATTAAAATTAAAAAAAAAAGTGTTTAATATTTAAGTATATATATTATATATACTTCTGTTAGGTATATTTTTATTTTATACAGTAAGCCCCGCACGAAAGCGTTACTATAAAGTTTTACATTTAATTTGAGGCGTACACACCTACAATATACAATATACAAAAATATAGATAACAAGATTTAAACTAAAATCTGAGAAAGGATATTTAATATACAATAAAAGAAGATACTGTTCAAAATCATTCCAATTTTGAGTAACAGGTCACTCCATTATACGTCGTTTCTATAAAACATCAAATTATTTAACAAATTCATGATTAAAGAACTGAAATTTTGTCATCAACTATCGAAACGGTAAATTTCACTCGTTTATACATGCTAGAATTCTATAAAGAGCCAAACAAACTAAAATTAAAGAAACAAGAAACATTTTTTAAAGTAAAGTATTATTTCAGAAAAATCCAGAGGGTGGGGCTCTTATACTTTTGGAATGCCATTAAAATTTTCCACCTGCAATGCGTTAACTTTACAAAAATAAATTAATTTGTATAGTAAATATCGAAACAATTTAAGGATTTTTATATAAAATATTGCAGCATAATATTAGTGGTGCAGAAAACAAAGAAAATTCAAGGACTGTACGAAGTATGTTTAAAATCAATTTTCAGACAATGTGATACAATTAAAAATAAACTCCTAAATAAGGAAAAGTTTGATTCGTCATTACTAGACGGATCGGATGAGAAAAAGAATTGATTTAGGGATCGAAAAGTGCAAAAAATAAAATTAAAAGCAAGTCTATGTAATATCATTAGAAATGACGGGGCCTTTGAAAAGGATATGATACAACTATTAAAGTATGACTGGGCGTTGGCAACGTATAATTCTAAATTGCCTTGATAGTTCATTCTCAATGTAATTTTGAGTAGATTTATTCCCATGAAGTAAAATTAGAAACACAAGCCATATTAACCCTTAACGCTCGGCATATTTTCCTATTTTGAACAGTAAGACACGCCTTTTGGCGTTCCTTTAAAACGTCACACGTATAGTTTCCAACTTATTACCATTTGGCTACCGAAAAATTGTAATAATTTGTTTTATTTTACTTCATCATTAAATAAAATAAATCTTTTTGTTAAAATTTCCCTGTAGCCGAAAGGTAGCCTATAGTTACACGTTTTAGATAAATAACATTTCATTTGTAGAGGAACACCGTAAGGCGTGGCTCTATTTTTTAATGTCCTCTCAGAAAGGACATACGAGCGATAAGGGTTAAATTAAATGTCCTTCATTAAAGGCACACTGTGTATGTGTTACATCTTGTAGGTGTCTTCGAATGGTATTTGAGTGGGTGAACCTAAGACTCCTACAATACGAGCTGGCTCACAGCTGATCATTGTTGCCCAGCGGAAATATAGCTTGGCGACGTTTAGTTGCAGACGTATTACTCCGCGTCTTTATCGCCTAAAATGGCGAGTTTGCCTAAACAGAAGAGCGAATTATTGTTTGTACTTGATAAGTTTGGCGGTAATATTTGGCGAAATTTTCTCATAACCCTTGTAAAAAGTAGCCATCGCTGTTGCTGTTAAATTAGTTAATTTTAAATATTTATACACTTTGAAAAGTAGTTTAGGTTGTAAAATACAACATTTAGATAATCAAACAGCAATAAAAACAAATAATTGATACAAAAAATGCAAGGAAACATATCATAATTACACTTCATATTTGTGATTGAAAGCTAAGCGTCCAATTTTCTTTTGGACAATTAATAACTAATTTTTTCGCCTTTCTACATTTGTTGGGAATCTAAACGTTCTAAAAGCAGTTCTGGTATGATTTGAGCAATTTTCGGCTGCACAACCCCCGTTTTATGTGATTTGATAACACTTGAAATTCGGCCCGGGTGGGCAACAATCGCTGAGTGGGAAACAAAATGCCTGATGAGCCAGCCTGTATTGAAGGAGCTCTAGGTGAACCTGTGACGTAGTCACGCATCCCACGTTGCATAAAGATGGTTAACTAAAGGAAAATTAGTCAAAAGGAAAATAGTCCAAAAAGGTTAAAAAAAAAACAGCCAGTGAAGGAGGGAAAAAGTTTAATTTACCTGGCAATCTTGTAGGTTTGTCACCTTTAAGGACATCTTGCTGTATATTTTATAGATTTCTTGATGGAAACTACTTAATTATGTTGTTTTAATACCTATTATAAATATATTCGATACATAGACAAGTAGAATTTCGATAATGACGTTCTTGGGCATCATTGTATAAAAAATTTTTGTTTTACAAAATACAGAACTCTTGTACTTAAAAAGAACAGGAATTTTAATTTGAATAAGATTGAAACTTCAGGCCAGGCAAGTGCTCCTTCCCCAAATTCCCTTCTCCGCTTTCATTTAATGATTAAATTTTTTGTAATTATGTATTTCAAGTACAATAATAATAATAATAAATTATTGATTTCATTAATAAATACTTTTTAATTTATTCGATTGCGTGCTAATTTGAGAAACCCACCCTAACAGCAAACTTATCCACAGTACATCCTCAGGAAGTTTTTCGGATGTCTTTTCATCCTGAAGACATCTTGAAGATATCCTTGGGAGAAGATGTGTTGTTACGGCTTGTTATAAAAAAGTATTTAAAAAGAATGTAAAATAGTATTAAAAAATATTATCACTAATATGGATTTTATAACATTTTGATAACTGGTTTTAATCCAATATTTTTAATTTTGGTATAAAAGTATTTAATCTATAAAGAGAAAAACACTTGTGATATTTAACTTTATTATAATTAAACTAGAATTTTTCTTTGATTGATATTAAAAATTGGGTTCTCATGCAGAAAAATCTTTATTCTTTCTTTAAAAACCTTTTAGGTTTCTCAGATGCTGAAATAGTTTTTCTATTTACAAAGTTTAAATGGTGTTCGAATGATAACTAAAAACTGCAAGTAGCAAGTCTCCATTCGTTCATCATTAATCAATGACATTATAAGAAAGGGAAGAAATATGAAACTATTTCACCCTTAAAATTCACAATAACCCCCACCTAGAGCCGTTAAATCCCTTTCCCATCCCCAACTACATTCATGCATTTTGCTATCGTTATCACTTACACTTATATTCGTTCTTCATGAGATACGAGACTGGGAAAACAATGGTTGTTTATGAGAGTTGCTAAGAAAATTACACAAACGGTAAATTGACTATGATCTTCAGTTAACTTCAAAAATACCCGAAAATACCCTCATGTAAAATTACCCGCGAACCTTCAAAATACCCGTTTTTCGGGTAGTTACCCGCAATCTGGCAACACTGAAAATTATATTCATAATGACCAACAATATAAAGGTTTTGGCCATTAATATGATCTTATTACCATCATAGAGATTTCAAAAGAAGCTAATGATAGAGCCAGTAACGATATTGTTATGAAAGTTAAAAACATTTTTGCGTGTAGAAATTTATGCTTTAAGACAAAAGCAGGTTCTAGTCGACGAATGCATTTTATTTAATGAACATTCAGCCCGTAGATAGAGCCTGCAATGATATTGTTATGAAAATTGTCGACGTTTTTGCGTCTAGAAAATAATTCTTAAAGGGATAAGCAGGTTCTAGTCGAAGAATGCACTTTATTTAATAAATATTCAGCTCGTAGATAGATCCCGTAGTGTTATTGTTAAGAAAGTTGTCGATATTTTAGCGTGCAGAAATTAATTCTTTAAGACAGAAGTAGGTTCTACTCGACGAATTCACTTCATTTAATGAATATTCAGCCCGTTGATAGAGATTGTAATAATAATGATAAAAAAGAAGTTGTCAATATATTAGCGTGTAGAAAGTATTTCTTAAAGACTGAAGCAGGTTCTAGTCGACGAATTCACTTTATTTAATGAATATTCGGTGCTTAGACAGAGCCAGTAAGGATATTCTTATGAAATTTTTTGACATTTTTGTGAGCAGAAAGTAATTCTTAAAGACATATGCAGGTTCTAGTCGACGAATGCACTTCATTTAATGAATATTCAGCCCGTAGATAGAGCCTGTAGTGATATTGATAAAAAAAAAAAAAATAAATAAAAATAACGTTCACGATATTTTAGCGTGTAGAAAGTAATTCTTAAAAAATAAGCAAGTTTTAGTCGAAGAATGCAATTTATTTAATTAATATTCAGTAAGCAGTTGAAAAAAATCTCTTTTTTGCGCTTCAAAAATCAATAATAAATTAATATTCTTGAAACAATCGATTGAAATGGTCCTTTTTACTACAGAAATCAAATAAACATTGTTAAATACACCGCAGAGCATAAATTTCGCTAAATCAGGAACAACCGAATATTTCGAAGTCTGAATGGAATTTGAATTCATCGCGAGTATTGTCAGTGGTTTATGGAATTTCAAAAATCTGCGTGAGAAACCGGTGCATCATTACAAATTTTCCAGAACTAGACTCCTTTTGAAGTTAGAGCTTCCAAATTTTGTGAGTCTCGTACCACCACTTTTCGCCACATTTGAATGCCTAATTTGAGATTAAGTCAAGGAAATGAAAGAACTTTCATCTGTTTCCACTTTTACAACGCGTAGAATGTAGCACATAAAGGTATAAGCAAGTTCTAGTCTACAAGCATATTCTTCTTTTTCTTCTTCTTCTTCTTTTTTTTTTTTTTTGTAGCTCTTGTGAGTCATTTATAGGACTTTCGGAGATTTTAGTTCTGCGCTGTAAACAAATGAATTTTTCTGGAAAACCCCAGAACTTATTGTTCTTATTGAAGTTAGAGCTTCCAATCTTTGGCAAACCTAAACTACAAATTTTTGCCAATTCAGTCACCAACTCGCGAACTTCGACGCCGAATCGTCAAATTCGATGTCAAGACCAACAATCAACTCTGGCTATTAACATGGCAGCTTGGTGACATTAGCGACAAAATTTTGCGGCAAATATTGTTTCAAGATAGTCAGAAATGCTTTCTCAATTTTAACTAAGCTGTTTAACTTAATTGTTTTGGTGAAATGTATCATTTCTCATTACTAATATTTGCCAAAGAGAACAAAACTGGGCCATCTACACTCGAATGATTTTCATTGAAATCTAAGCTGTGCATTTGCCAATGAGATATTATGTAACAATTCGTTGGGTACTATTCCTGAAAAAAACTAATATATTTGTCTCGGCGGTATATCGTATTATCGTACCTTTTTTGGTTGGAGTAGCAGTTTTTTTTTCTTGTTTTGTTTTTATTTTAAGGAATGTTCATGGACTGGAACGTGCCTATTTATTTAAGAATCGTTCACCTCACACAAAAATGTCAATATTTTCATAACAATATGTATATTCCTATGGTTGTAAAAGGAAGTCATGTGGTGTCCACATCAGATTTTTTTTTCTTTTGCATTCCCTGATTTCAAGAGTTATTTACTTTATGTGTGCTGTAGCAAGCATAAGTGATTGCTTGATACGTATTGATTGCCGTTTTGCTTGAATAATCAAGTAAATAAGGATTAGTAATAATCAGTAAGCTAGACCAGCGTACACTTGGATGTTTGATCCTAACTTGAGTTCTTGCAGGCAGGAAATATTAAGTTCCACGTAAGATCTTTAAACTGTCTGGGTATACCCCCTTTTTTTTTTTTGGCATTTTATAATCCACAAAAACTTTATATATATATACACAGTTGAATCTTGTTAACGTGAATCTCAATGGGGATAAAAAAAATGTGTTCATATTATCAGTAGTTCATGCTATCAGTAACTCAGAAACTAATTTTCATTTTGAGGGGGATTGTGGAAACAGTTCATGTTAAAAGTAATTCACGTTAAGCATGTTCACGTTAACGAGGTTCGACTGTATTTATATATACTAGCAAACCTATGAGAATTTTTCGCAGTTTCTTTCTTTCTTTTTATTTACCTTTAAAATTTGAAACTTATAAGTCTTATACCAGTTTCACCATCCAATTAAAACTTTAATTCATCAGAAAACAAATTATTATTAGTTTTTGTGAGATGAAGCGCTCATGATAGTTAAACCAAATCATTCAAAAAGATGTTTCAAAATAAAATTCATGTTTGATGACCCAGTTTTCATATATTACCAGGCAAGAGAGCTTTAATAAAGGACCCTTATAGCGACTTTTAAATTTTTACCGCCATGTTTGCGAGATCCCTTTTTACTTTCTTCTATATGTAATATACAGAAAGTATTGGATTCGCGAAAATTTTCGACCTCCGTTTTTTGACGGATCTACACGTTTTGGGATGTCCTGAACACGAATTGATAGTTTTTAAAAAATGTCTGTCTGTGTGTCTGTCTGTCTGTCTGTCTGTGGTTTAGTGTTTTCACCGTATCTCACGAACCAATGAATGAAATTCAACCAAACTTGGTATATAGTTGGACCCTGGTGGGGCATTGTGCTGATTAGATTTGGGGATCAATAGCCCATCAGGTGGCGCTGTGATCGCATTTTATGTACATTTTTAACATGGCAGTATAGGACAAATTTTCGTATTTTTCACCGTATCTCACGAACCAATGAATGAAATTCAACCAAACTTGGTATATAGTTGGAACCCGACGGGGCATGGTGCTGATTAGATTTGGGGATCAATCGTCCAGTAGGTGGCGCTGTGATCGCAAAATTTCGTATGTTACACCGTATCTCACGAACCGATGAATGAAATTGAACCAAACTTGGTGTATAGTTGGACCCTGACATGGAAAGGGTCTGATTAGATTTTGGGATCAATCGCCCAGCAGATGGCGCTGTGATCGCATTTTATGTAAACTTTTAACATGGCAGCATAGGACAAAATTTCGTATAAATTTACATAATGAGCGTTATTTTAAACTTGTGATTGTAAAATTAATATGAATTAATGATAATAGTAGTAGTTAACTACGAAAAAAATTTTGTGCATGTGGGGGCACCGGCTCCCCCCGTGGGGGGGAAGTACCCTCCCTGGGGGGGGGGTAAATTTTCAAGATGGGTATCTTTCGAAAGATCTTGTCAATACCTTTAAAACGAATGGTTGAACTATAAATCTGTGACAATTTGAAACAAAGTTATCGATTTTTTTTACTTTTAACAAAAAAAAAAAAAAAAAAAAAAAAAAAAAACCCTTGGAAAAAAATTAGAAAAAAAAATCGTATTTTTTTTTTTAAATATTGTTACTGATCGAATATGTATATAGGAAAATATAGAAGAAAGTCTTGTGGTGGCCACAACATACAAGTTTTTTTTTATTATTTTATAAAAATATTTGCATAATATTTTTACAGGCTAAAAATACTTATTTTATTTATTTCAGTTACGCATTATTAATAATAATTTGTAAAAATATTAACTAATATCTTTAGAAATTAAAATTTGTTTTTATTTACATTTGCTTATTTAATTGATTTTTTTTTTTTAAATATTATGTAAATAAAAATAATTACTCATTTAAATATTATTTATAAAGTTTATTAAGGCAATTATTATTTAAAAGAAATTTATATTTCATATGTTAGCAAATAATACACACCTTATTTTCTTTATTTTTATCAATTTATTTTAAGAAATCTGATACATTTTGCGTTCTAGCAAATAATCAGAAAATATCTTTTTATATAATTATTTTAAATGTGTATTTTAAAATATATCAGAAAAATACATTGAGATCTAACATATTAAATATATTGCAAAACAGAACTTAAAAACAAATAGCTAGCAAATAAATAATGCAATTATCTCATATGTTAGGAAATAAATACGTAAAACAGAATGCAATAAGAAAATTCAAAGTATTTAAAGCATGATATAAAATAAATAAATCGAGTATCCCTATCTCGGAAGAGATGAGATTTGTTTGCACATTACTCTGAGAAATAACACCGCCTGCAACCCACGGGTGCAAGCGATTTATTTAATGTGTAGTCCGATACTTAAATAAAAGCAAGACGTGGCTGTAAATACATAAAACTCATAAATAAAAAAGTGAATATACATAACGGTGTCAGTACAGTTAATTTCTTAAATGATTTTTTAAATTCAGAAGTCTAAGATATTCGGAGCTGTCAACATTCAAATAAATTATCCTGAGGATTGTGAATAACCAATTATTAAAAAACAAGTATACTTAAATGTATAGTATAAAGTTGTTAATAACTGCTTTCTTTTCTTTTTTTTTTCCACACAAGTCTTTTTCTATAGTAGTTTTTTTTTTCTTATTTCCTCTTAATAATACATTTAAAGAGAATTACTATAAAAATTAAGTGGTGTTGGAAAAGGGCGGATACTTATAGTACAGTCAAATTAGACCAAAAAACACCAAACAAGGGAAAAAATTTATAAAGTTTGAAACTTTGGAATAACATTCCTGGGGGCTCTAGTAATGCAAAACAAAAAAGTTCCCCCTTCCTGGGAGGGAGCTTCCCCCCCATTACCCCCCTTTTCCCCTCTAGACCATGTAGTTCTTTCATATTAGGAAAAACAGATATAATAATTTATAAATGCTTGAAATTTTAGGATAACATTCATGAAAAGTCTAGTAATGGACAAGAAAAAAAAAAAAATTCCTCCCTATGGCTATGCTACCCTCCCCCTTTCCCCAAAAAATTGTTTAGCTCCTTCATTTTTTTTTTAAAATGAGGAACTATAAAAGGGTTATATTATAGAAATAAATATTTATGAATATTTATAAATATTTTGAATTAATACTCTTAAGAGTTCCCCCCCCCCCCCCCAAAAAAAAAAAAAAAAAAAAGTGTAAGCTCTTTCAGATTTGAAAAAAAAAAAACAAAAAAAAACAGAGGAATTAATTTTTAAACATTTGAAACATTGAGATAACACTCATGATGAATAGACTATTATTAAAAAAGAAGACATCCCCCTTCCCTGAATAAGCACCTCCCCCCCCCCCCCTTTCTTCCCAAAACATACAGTTCCTTTAAATTATGAAAAATAAGAAACTCTAAAGGATTAAAGGAATTTATTACAGAGGTATATACACAGTCCAGTCACATTAATGTGACCACTTGTCAAAAGCCGGAATAACCACCTTTCGCAGAGCGGACTGCTGCGAGACGTGCAGGAAGAGAGTCACATAGGTCCCTGAAGGTGTTCTCTGGGATGTTGAGCCATGCCGACTCTAATGCCGTGGCCAGCTGCGCTAGATTACGCGGTTGAGGATCCATGGCGCGAACAACTCGATCGAGATGGTCCCACAGATGCTCGATTGGGTTTAAGTCAGGTGAGTTTGGTGGCCAGGGGAGGACGGTAAACTCATCCTGGTGCTCTTCGAACCATGCACGTACACTGGCAGCTGTATGGCACCTCGCATTGTCCTGCTGGAAGATGCCATCATCCTGAGGAAAAACAATGCGCATGTAGGGGTGAACATGGTCCGCAAGGACAGATGCGTACTTGTATTGATCCATTGTGCCTTCCACAATGATCAGTGAACCTAGAGAATGCCAGGAAAACATTCCCCAGACCATAATGCTCCCGCCTCCAGCTTGGACCGTTCCGGCAATGGTTGCAGGGTGGTTCCTTTCAGAGGTTTCACGCCTTATACGCCAACGTCCATCTGTCCGATGGAGCATAAAACGCGATTCATCCGAAAACGCAACCTGTCGCCACTCAGTGGACGTCCAGCTGCTGTACTGGCGTGCAAATTCTAGCCTTCGCCGTCGATGAACAGCAGTCAGCATAGGTGCACGAACCAGGCGTCTGCTTCGGAGGCCCAGACGCAGCAATGTTCGCTGAATAGTAGTTTGGGAGACACTTTTGGTAGCCCCTTGGTTCATTTTGGTGGTCAGTTGCTCAACGGTAGCCCGTCTATCTGCCCGAACGCATCTCCGCAACCGTCGTTCGCCTCTGTCATCTATGGCCCGTGGTGCACCACATTTGCCACGTCGCTGATTTTGGACAGTCCCATTTTGCCATGCACGGTACACTTTTACCACGGCGGCACGCGAACAGTTCACAAACTCAGCCGTTTCGGAAATGCTTCCACCCTTGGCCCGAAAGCCAATGATCATGCCCTTTTGGAAGTCGGATAAATCGCTTCGTTTCTGCATTACGCCAACGATTGAAATGTTTTCCGAAGCCCTCACACACCCTTTATATACGCTCAACTGCACTGTGCTGCCACCTGCCTTCTGTGATTGGTTATTTAACTCTGACATGGAAAGTAGGTGGTGGTCACATTAATGTGACTGGACTGTGTATTTATAATGTTCTGAAATTTTGAAATAGTGTTCTCGAGAGCTCTAGCAATGCAAAAACGAAAATTCCACACCCCTCTTCATCTGTGGGCGGAGGATACCTCTTTTCCTCCCGGATTTGTACAACTTTTTCAGGTTAAGAAAAACTGAGAAAATAATTTACAATGTTTTAAAATTTTAGGATAGCACTTATGAATTGACTAGCAATGTAAAATAGAATAGGTCTCCCTACTTGGGGGAGGGGGGTATGAAGCTCCCCCCCCCCTTTTTCCTAAAAATCCCGTTTTCCTCTTTTCGATCCAAGAAAATCAAACCGTGACATCTAACATCCAACCGTGACTTTTCATTTTTTACACAAAATCGTTAAGTTTACTATTACAAAAAACAATTATTTTTTAAGATCTCATATATGATATATATATATATATATATATATTCATATACATGATATATATCATATATATAAATACGATTAATCTTTTCGGAGTAATTGGCAACGGAGAAAAAGAAAATGAGTACCTGATTTTGGTATGTTTTATATATTTTTTACAGATAAGAATAATGTACGCTCTTCTTTCAACTTGGTCAGATACAAAGAACGGGTTTTAAATATTTTGAATTTGCTCAACGCTTAGAAATTTCTTGTATCGAAGCAAGAATAGCAAAAGATGACGCAGATGCTTTGATTGTTAGGAAAGCAATTGATGCATCTGATTTAAACAAGCAAGTCGTTATTGTTGGACAAGATTGATAGAACTTGCCCCAGAAGATAAGGACATTCTATTCACGAAAGAAAGAAAGGGAAATGTCAAAGCAAGATTTTATAGTTCCAAGGATTTGCAAAGTTCATCTGTTATTAAAAATGTCGAGGATTCTATTCTATTTCTACACGCAATGATTGGTTGCGGTCATGTTTGGAAAAGAGAAAGTGCAAGTAGCTCAATCGTTTAACCGATCTCACCATCTCCATGATGCAACCAAAGTGTTCAACGATTCAAGATCGATTCGTGACTCAATTGAAAAAGCTGGTGAAAAACTTATTAACAGTAAAGTTAAAAAAAAAAAAAAAAAAAAAAAAAAAACGCATCTATAACTTCTGAAATGAAAAAATTGAATGATCTCAGAATTCAATGTTTTAATGAATTAGTAGGACAAGCAAGCAGTGCTGTCATCCTATCGTGCTTGCCACCTACCATTGATGCTGCATTTTCATCGGGTTTACCTGCAAGTACAGATGTGGTTGGGGAATCGCATGGATCCAAAGACCTGGGGCTGGAAAGTATCTAATTCATACTTGTATCCTGTATATCTAAGACAAGCGCCTGCTTCAGAAAAAATACTAAATTTGATTTCATGTGGCTGCATGCAAGGTTGTGGAAGGAAGTTCAAATGTGTAAAAGCAAATTTATTGTGAACAGGAATGTATAAAAATTGTCACGGGCAAACCAGCACCAATAAAGAACCCATTGACATGACAGAGGGGTTTGAAAATGACTTGATTACTTTTTATTCGATGTTCTAACGATTTTGTAAGTAATAAATTATTGACTTACATTAAAATTATTTTATCTACATTTTACTTATTTATTGCTATATTTATTTTACCTAGTTATTACTTGAATTTCATTATTATCATTTCAATTTATTTTATTTTTTACAATTTAGTAGCTTTTAAAAACTTAAAGGAAAAATAATTTTTCGTTTATGCATAATGAAGAGGACATTTTGTGCAGAATTTTTCAAGGCATATTTATTTATTTATTTATTATGATAACAGTAGCTGTCTTTGAAAACCAAATAATTTTGTGTCAATAAAAAAAAAGGAAAAAGGAAAACTCACGGAAAATTTTGAAGTAGTTTTTATTGGGGGAAAGGGGAGTTGAAAGCCCCTCTCAACGAGGGGACTTTTCTATTTCCCATTGAGATGCCCCATATGATTAATGTCCCAAAGTTTTAAATCTGTATGCTTCTTTCTAACTATTCTTTTAATAGAAGGAACTGCAGTATATTTGAGGGGGGGGGGGGCATCCTTCCTAGGGAAGGCTTTTTGTTTTCATTGAAACATTTTCAAGCATAGTATCTAAAAATTTCCAAAATTATATAAATAATTTCTATTGTCTTACTTTCAATGGATTATACAATTATGGGGCGAAGGGACAGAGGGAGAAGCTCTTGCTCCTGAAAAGGGTGATTTATTATTATTATTAGACCACTCAACAATTTTGTTCACAAACAAAAAATTCTACAAATTATTTCCCCATATGTTTTAATTTCAACAAATTGTACGATTTTTTTTTTTTTTTTTTTTTTTTTTTTTGGGGGGGGGGGGGGACCCAGAGAAGGGAACTTTTGTGTTTTCTATTATTAGACACTTCAAGAGTGTATTTGTTGTGGGAAGGGGGGGGGGTGAAGGAGGAGAGTTCCCACTGCATGGTGGAATTTTTTAAAATTTTGTATTCCGTTCTTAAGCACCTCATGAATATGTTATACCAAAATTTCAAAACTCTATTTAACCATTTTTCTTATTTTTAATACGTTATATATTTTTTTTATGGGGGGGGGGGGGGGGGAGAAGGAAGATCTTACCCCAGGGTGGGAAATTTTCTGTTTTCAATTATTAAACTACTCAGGAATGCTGTACCAAAATTTCAATACTTTATAAAATAATTTTCTATTTTTTTTACTTTCTTCTATATGTAATATAGAGAAAGTATTGGATTCGCGAAAATTTTCGAAGTCCACTTTTTGATGGATTTACATGTTTTGGGATATGGAGAACACGAATTAATAGTTTTTAGAAAATGTCTGTCTGTATCATTTTTTTTGTGGACGCTGTATCTCACGAACCAATGAATGAAATTTAACCAAACTTGGTATTTAGTTGCACCCTGACATAAACTGGTGCTGATTAGATTTTGGGATCAATCGCTCAATAGGTGGCGTTGTGATCGCATTTTATGCAAATTTTTAACATGGCAGCATAGGACAAAATTCCGTATAAATGGGCATAAAGAGAGTTATTTTTAACTTGTGATTGTAAAATTAATATGAATTATTGATAATAGTAGTAGTTAACCAGGAAAAAAAAATTGTGCACGTGGGGGCATCGCTTCGCCACCGGGGGGGGGGGAGTAAATTTTCAAGATGGGTATCTTTCGAAAGGTCTCGTTGATAATAGTAATAGTTAACTTGGAAAAAATTTTTGTGCATGTGGGGGTATCGGTTCCCCCCCACCGGGGGGGGGGAAGTTCCCACCCGGGGGTGCAAAGTTTCAAGATGGGTATCTTTAGAAAGATCTCGTCAATACCTTTAAAACGAATGGTTGAACGATAAATCTGTGATAATTTAAACCAAAGTTATCGATTTTTTTTACTTTTAACAAAAAAAAAACTTTGAAAAATATCGCAATTATTATTATTTTTTTTTTATTATTATTATTTTTTTTTTTTAACGAAATTTAACCAAACTTGGTATTTAGTTGGTCCCCGACATAAACTGGTGCTGATTATGTTTGGGGATCAATAGCTCAACAGGTGGCGCTGTGATAGCATTTTATCTAAATTTTTAACATGGCAGCATAGGACAAAAATTCGTATAAATGTGCATAATTAGAGTTGTTTTAAACTTGTGATTGTAAAATTAATATGAATTATTGATAATAGTAGTATGTAACTAGGAAAAAAAATTTCTGCATGGGGGGGATAAATTTTCAAGATGGGTATCTTTCGAAAGGTCTCGTCAATACCTTTAAAACGAATGGTTGAACTATAAATCTGTGATAATTTAAAACAAAGTTATCGATTTTTTTCACTTTTAACAAAAAAAAAAAAAAAAAAAAAAAAAAAAAAAACAGAAAAAAAAAAATCGTACTTTTTTTTTTTTTTTTTTTTTAAATATTGTTACTGATTGAATATGTATAGGTAAATATAGAAGAAAGTCTTGTGGTGGCCACAACATACTAGTTTTTTTTTTTTGTTTCTTTTCTTTATTTAAACGAATTATACAGTTTTTTTTTTTTTTTTTTGAGGGGGGGGGAGGGAGAAGCTCTCATCCCACGGTGGGGAACTTTTTTGATTTGCATTATTAGACTCCTTAGGAATGTTATGCCATAATTCTAATATTCGATAAATTAATTCCTTATTTTTTTCTTCATTTCAACGAATTATGCTGTTTTTTTTTGGGGGGGGGGAGGGGGGAAGCTGTCCCCTCAGAGTGGGGAACTTTTTACTTTCTTCTATATGTAATATAGAGAAAGTATTGGATTCGCGAAAATTTTCGAAGTCCACTTTTTGATGGATTTACATGTTTTGGGATATGGAGAACACGAATTAATAGTTTTTAGAAAATGTCTGTCTGTCTGTCTGTCTGTCTGTATCATTTTTTTGTGGACGCTGTATCTCACGAACCAATGAATGAAATTTAACCAAACTTGGTATTTTGTTGCACCCTGACGTAAACTGGTGCTGATTAGATTTTGGGATCAATCGCTCAATAGGTGGCGTTGTGATCGCATTTTATGCAAATTTTTAACATGGCAGCATAGGACAAAATTCCGTATAAATGGGCATAAAGAGAGTTATTTTACACTTGTGATTTTAAAATTAATATGAATTATTGATAATAGTAGTAGTTAGCTAGGAAAAAAATTTTGTGCATGGGGGGGGCATCGGTTCCCCCCCCCGGGGAAGTAAATTTTCAAGGTGGGTATCTTTCGAAAGGTCTCGTTGATAATAGTAATAGTTAACTTGGAAAAAATTTTTGTGCATGTGGGGGCATCGGTTGCCCCCCCACCGGGGAGGGGGAAGTTCCCACCCGGGGGGGCAAAGTTTCAAGATGGGTATCTTTCGAAAGGTCTCGTCAATACCCTTAAAACGAATGGTTGAACCATAAATCTGTGATAATTTAAACCAATGTTATCGATTTTTTTTAGTTTTAACAAAACAAAACTTGGAAAAAAAATCGAATTTTTTTTTTTTTAACGAAATTTAACCAAACTTGGTATTTAGTTTGTCCCCGGCATTAACTGGTGCTGATTATGTTTGGGGATCAATAGCTCAACAGGTGGCGCTGTGATAGCATTTTATCTAAACTTTTAACATAGCAGCATAGGACAAAAATTCGTATAAATGTGCATAATAAGAGTTGTTTTAAACTTGTGATTGTAAAATTAATATGAATTATTGATAATAGTAGTATGTAACTAGGAAAAAAAATTTCTGCATGGGGAGACATCGCTTCCCCCCCTGGGGGGGAAGTACCCCCCCGGGGGGGATAAATTTTCAAGATGGGTATCTTTCGAAAGGCCTCGTCAATACCTTTAAAACGAATGGTTGAACTATAAATCTGTGATAATTTAAAACAAAGTTATCGATTTTTTTTTACTTTTAACAAAAAAAAAAAAAAAAAAAAAAAATCGTACTTTTTTATTTTTTTATTTTTAAATATTGTTACTGATTGAATATGTATAGGTAAATATAGAAGAAAGTCTTGTGGTGGCCACAACATACTAGTTTATTTTATTTTATTTATTATTTATTCTTTCTGGCATAATTTTTTGTTCTAAGCTCTTAGTGCGTATTTTGATTGTACTTTTGATTATTACAGTTTTCAGTCAATTTATAACAAAGGTTCATATTTTGTTTAGATCTTTAAAGTATTGCTGGGTTTAAAATGACGCTTGCAAGGACTGTAAAGATGCAACTTTTAAAAATAAATTTTGCTATAAAATGATCTAATCAGACAAATGTCGTCATTTTTTTAGAAATTAGATTACTGAATTGAGTCCGCGTGCTTAAATATTACTTGTATATTATTTTTTTATCTTCGCGTATTTTATTGTCACTATCGTATCGTTTCTACAAAATATAATCGTAACTGGTCCACGTTAGAAAAATATTATATAGATATACATATATACACACACACACAAATAGTTTAAGTACGAATGATTAGAGGTGAGGAAACTAGACTCAGAATGTTACTCAGATTTAAAATTTTCTAAAAACTAGTGCATTGAAAGTTATTTTTGTTATTTGTTTATTATTTTCTGTTATTTGGGAATTTTTTTTTTTCTATAAAAAGCATTATTTAGGAAAAAATGTGAGCTTAAACTTATAAAATATTTTTTAAATTTTCCTAAAATATTTAAATTTTTAGTATAAATTGGGTTGGGGATTTTTTTTTCTTTGAAAAAATGATTGATTTGTAGGAAATTTGTGAACTCATTGGGGAAATTGTCTTTCAACAATCTGGCAACACTATCCAATAGTCGTTCAGCCTCTGCTTTCGACTTGTCATGGTCATGGGTCAGATGTCTCAGGAATTAATTTTATTGGTCAAACTGATCCAGAGGCTGAACACAGCCTGAATATCAGAATAGAGCTTGCACCTATTTACAAACAAACACCTATAACTTGCTTTGCTGGCTAGTAAAACAACTCAATTTCTAACATGGCGGTCTGCGATCATGCAAGAAAAGATTCTGAGTTCTCAAAATATGTTAAAGACTTGCATTCAACATAAAAAAAGCTTTATGAAGAAAAATTAAAAGTTGTATTTACCTAAAGGATCAAAGTTTTACTGCCTGATCCATATAATTTAAATAAAAGAAATTCGAAATGATTTGTTTTATAAAATGGAAATATAATTTATTCTTCAAAGTTGAATTAAAAAAACCAATGGAAGTAGTTTATAGCCAACCGAGTTCAAGAAATTGACAGTCTGACAAACCCTAACTCTTGGATCCATTGGGCAGGTAAAGAAAACCCTGCTGACCTCTTGTCTCGAGGGATGACAGCTGACAGCCTAACAACCAGCGCCACATGGTGGACGGGTGCTGAATTTTAGAAAGATCCTGGATTTCCGAAAAACTTCCAATCATGTGTTCATGAGTTCGATTCCCTCCCAGAAAACGAGAAAAAGACTACAGTGATGGAAAAGAAAAAGACTGTTGATGATGAAGGACTTTTCAGAGACTGTGCTGTTAGCAGAAGAATCCGACAATATCTTCGTCAAACTTTTTAAGCATTCTCATAATTATTTTAAAATTAATCGTATTTTTTGTTATATTTCCAGGTTCCTATTTAACTGTCGTAAGAAGGAAAGAAAATTAGGTCCTCTGAGCTTACAAGAGATAAAAGAAGCTGAAATAGAATTTATTCAGCATTCCCAGAGAAAGCTATTTGAAAAAAAAAGTCTAACAAGTAAAATTTCTAATTTAAATACCTATGTAGATGAAAAAGGAATAGTGCGGGTAGGGGGGAGAATAGAAAATGCTTCTGTGCCTCACTCTAAAAAAAAACATCCACCTATTTAAGCCGAAGGGCTCAAAATTGAGTAAAATTTATTTTGAAACCATGCACAGAAGGTTATTTCCCTTTGGGCCTCCTGGCCTGTTGAACGCTGTGCGTTTAAAATTTTGGCCTTTAAGTGGCGGGAACATAGCACGTAAAACAGTGCATCAATGTGTAATATGTTTCAAAAATAGTCCTATTTTGTCTTCACAAATTATGGGCGGTGTGCCCAAAGAAAGGGTAAATGTTTCAGCCCCATTTACAATTACTGGTCTTGATTTAAGCGGTCCTTATTTAGTAAGGTATAAAAATGAAAGAAAAGGTACTTTAAATAAAGTTTATATTTGTATTTGTATATGTTTTTCTACTAAGGCCATCCATCTTGAACTATTATCAGATTTGGCTTCCGATGCTTTAATCGCCACATTAAAACATTTTACCAGTAGGCGTGGCAAATGTTCCAAAATTTATACTGATAATGCTACTAATTTTGAAGGGTCAAATTCAAAATTGAAAAGATTGTATAAATTAATTAACTTTCCCGATGAAAACTTAGCTAATTATTTTACATCCGAGAATATTGATTGGAATTTCATACCTCCCAAATCGCCTCATTTTGGAGGACTTTGGGAGGCTGGCGTGAAATCAGTAAAACATCATCTCAAAAGAGTTATAGGAAATCTTCATTTTACATATGAAGAATTTGAGACTATTATGATTCAAGTGGAGGGAATATTAAATTCGCGCCCTCTTACTCCATTAAGTAATGACTTAGATAAATTTGATGTTTTGACCTGTGGTCACTTTTTAATCGGAAGACCCCTGATAGCTATATCTGAGCTACTTATAACTGATATAAATGAAAACCGATTAAGTCGCTGGCAAAAGATAACTAAAGTTATTCAACTTATTTGGAAAAAATGGAAGTCTGATTATTTAAATACATTACAGGCTAGATCAAAATGGATGGTTGAAAAGAATGATTTAATGGTTGGTCAAATCTGCCTCATTAAAGACGACTTTTTGCCGTATGGCATGGCTGTTAGGCCGTATCATATCAGTATATCCTGGATCTGACGGGAAAGTCAGAGTTGTTAAGATTAAAACAAAATTAGGGGAATTTAAGCGTGCAATTAATAAAATAGCAATTCTGCCAATAGAATTAAAAAATAATAATTAATTGAAATCGAAATATTTTTATGATATTATATAGATACTTGAATATTGTGTTTTTGTAAATTTATAATTTCTTTAATTATTTTAATTATTTTAATTATTTGTGTTAATGTTTTATTGTATTTTATAATTGTTTGCAAGTTCTTGCACGAGTACAGTGCAAGCGGGGCGGGATGTTGGCGCATGCGCACCACTTATGCATCTTCGCTCCGAAAAAATGTTTTGGCAGAAGGCCTTGAGAGGCTAAAGGTACTATCAGACGGAAGACGATATATTCTAAAATATAAGCTATTGCCGCTCAAAAGCGACCAAACGAGTTCAGTAGGGTTGTTTTTAAGCATAAACGGAAGAACGAAATCCAGAAATGTAAACAACGGACCCAACATTTGGCTATTATTCTCCCCCCAAGGATGTTTAAAAGAGAAATGAATAGAGGGTGTTCTGTAATCGCGATTCTCTGATTGGAGGATTTCGTTCTAATAACTACCATATGTGATTTAAAAACAGTCGAAAATGCGTGATTGATGAACATACGTTCGGCATTTTGTATCAAACGGCATATTTGGATCGTTTCCCGCATGAAAAACCTGTTTGTGAGGTATTTTGTGCTAAAGACTATCGTATGGTTCTTCGTTTGATAGCGGCTTAAGTAAAACTGACGTGGGTAAAAGAACTCTGACATTTAATGAAGCCCAAAATTAATAAATTTATGTATAATAATTTTTTATGTTATGAATGTAACATTGCTTTGTTGTAAATATGTATATATTAAATGAATGTAATGGTACAAATTGAAAGGTTAAAAGGCAGCGAAGCTGGTCCGTCATCAATACACATAGTGAATATTCAAGGGATATTTTCATTGTAAAGATGTCAGACTACTTTAGAAATATTATTTAGGATACTGGCATGAATATTATTGACTATGAATTTTCTAATATAAAAATTTCGTAAGTTATTAAAATTTTACGAATTTCTTATCATAACAAAATAGGGCAAAATTTTACACAAATGTCAATCTTGAGGGATATTTTCATCATAAAGATGTCAGACCATTTTTGAAATATTATTTAGGATACTGACATTGACATGAATACCATAGAGTATGAATTTTCCAATTTAAAAAATTCGTAAGAAATTTGGAATTTACGATTTACTTAAAATGGCAGAATAAGACAAAATCGAGCATAAACGTTCATTTTAAGGATCATAAATATATCAGACAATTTCAAAATAACATTTATGATACTTGTATGAACATGATTGACTACAAATATTCTAATAGGAAAATTTCGTAAGTTATTCGAAATTAAAGATTTTATCAACATAGCAAAATGGGGCGATATTTCATAGCATTTTTGGGATTGTTGCATTGGAAATAGTAGCATGAAAATAAACTACGAAACTGATCCCAATAAAATAAATTAATAGATTAGAATAAGATAAATATATCGAACTGAATGGTAGGTAGCCTATTAGGCGAGGATTTCGTTCTGTCACTGTGTCAAGAGTTTGATCAAATTCATTTCTCTTAACATGAATATAATATGTCCTGTACAAGAAATTTATGAGAACATACATATGATGGGGAACTGAGCAGAGTCTACCTATGCCAACTAGTTTTTTTTTGACATTACGTGCGTGAATGTGTTTAATCCTTATTTAACAATCTGCAAATCAACAATTTCTTTTCAAACTTTTCTTTTTTTAAAGAATATGTTGCTACAAGTAAAATATTAATAATATCTAATTAAATTTTTTTTTTGCTTATTAGGAAATTACTACTCTTATTACATTTTTAATATAATGTCAATAAAGATAATTTTATATCCGTGCAAACTTTTAACTTAAATTTTTAATTATGCTATTACATAACTGATACTTATCTTAGATATTAATACATAATTAAATGCAGATGGAATTTGCTAATTATTATCATTCTTAAAATATACAAATTTTATTGTAATATTGGGTTGTTCGGAAAGTAATTTCGTTTTTCTGAGCAGAGGACTTAATTGTGTTTTTTTCACACTATCTTCACAATTAAGCTGTATTACCATTATATATTATGACAGCTGATATAGTAAGGCTTACTTGTAAAAAAGTTCGTTTTATTCTGCTCAATAGGTTTTGATTGGTGCCCTATCAAATAAAGAAAATCGGAAGCGACATTTTCGGCATATTTTGTTTTTGCTACCAAAATGGCGAAAATGTTGTTCAAATAAGGAAAAAAGTGTACAATGTGTTTACAGAAAATTTACTTAAAAAACGCTAGTGTCAAAACTGGCTTACCAAATTTTGTTCCGGCAATTTTGACGTTGAAGATGCATTACGTTCTGGAACACAAGTTTATGCTAATGAAGACAAAATAAAGTATTGAATTATGAAAACTGCCAAATAACAACTCGTGAGATCACTAAGAAACCGATCAAAGTGGAGAATATATAATTCAATAAAATATTTATACATTATAAGAAAATCGTTTTTCATTTTCAAAGGAAAAAACGAAATTATTTTCCGAACAACCCAATATAATAAAGCTTCATATATATGTATGCAATCAAATTAAATATTTTTAATTTTTTGAGATGGGCAATCACAAATAGTAAATCTAAAGGGTTTTTAATTTATTGTTTTAAATTTCAGAGAAAAAATCTTCAAAATTTTTTTTACAGAAAATTAGTTTTTGAATAATTATACTCTGTGATTTAATATTATAAAATGATTAACATTATAAAAAGATAAAATTTTTATTGGTCTGAAAATGTCTTCCAAAAACCATAAAATAAGCAGTAGGTCTACAATTTTCTCTTTTTACATTTTCTATAGAAAATGGAGTAAACAACAACACTGGTTTGTGTACAGGGACAGGGACACAAGAAAGTATTCCAAAGCACTACATTCTATGATAGGTAACTCTATAAACCAAAATTTGATAACTTTATTTTGATCAAATCTCAATGAAACTGAAATATGTTATTCGTATGCTAAAAATAATGGTTTCTATAGAATATAGAATGATTAGCATTAAGATTTACAGGGTCACACAAAAATATTCAGTTACATTAAGGGCTTTTATTGGAAGTTTGCTGGAATTGCATTTTCGTTTACGTTAAGCGTTTTAAACACTTTTAACAATTTTTAAGTGCGAATATGATTTCAATTTGTGTATCTGTTTGTCCGACTGTCCATCTGTATGTCTGTCTACCCGCCTCTGGCGTCCGTAAATACTTTCAGAATTTTAAAACGACGGTATATGCTATTAAAATCTTCTCTGGAATGTTACCTATTTGAAATGGCATTAATAGGACCTGTGCATTTGGTTTGTGTACAAGGACACACAAAAAATACCAACGAATTGCGTTTTAGGGCAGACATTTTTATATATCACATTTAAATAACTTTCTACTGCAAAAACCATAAAGAAATTGACATTTATTGTTAATATGCTAAAATAATATTTCCTACAGAATATGATTATCTTTCAGATTTACAGGGCTACACAAAGATATTCAGATATGTTAAAGCTGCAATTAGAATCTAAGAGCTGCATTTTCTTTGGCATTAAGTTTTTTTAACACTTTCTAACAATGTTTAAGACTGATTATCAATTCAATGTGTCTATCTGTAAGCCTTTCAGCTTTTCTGTCTGTACGTTTGCGTGATAACGTAGGCAAAAAACGTTGAAAGTTATACGATACAACAAGTACGTACAGTTGGAAAGTGTTACTAATCCATGAGTACCGCGTAATTTTTTGTTCTTCTTTTCTTCTAAATTATTTTAAATCATTCCAAGATATATTTCAAGAAAACCATTTTCTTTTACAGCATAGGTAAAAACTGATTATGCTGCAAAAAAGCTCACTCGAACCTTTATTCTTTCATTTATTTTTATCAAATTCTTTTCAATTATTCCAGGTTGTATTTAGAGAAAACTATTTTACAGTATAAAAAAAGGTTGTGCTACAAAAAAAGTTCACTTTAATCTTTCTTCTTTCGCTTCTTCTTCTTCTTATTTATTTTTTTTTATCTATTTTTTAGGACGGAGGACTATTAGTTTCAAACTGGAGTTTTTGTAAAAAACTATATATAGAATGATTCAATGATTCATGAATCAAAAATAAATAAATTATTAATTAAATATATTTCTTTTCATGTTGAAAAAATAAATGAACGTGCGAATACATTTTTTTTTGCAAGTAATTAAAATAAAATTGAAAAAAAAAAAAAATCGTGTTGCAGAAAGGGAACAGTTTCAGTATAAAACCCTTACAGATATTAAATATTTGGTATCGAAGTAGCTCGGACGTTTATCGTCAAGATCTTTACTTACGCAGTTAGAAGTTTTAATTAATCGCCAAAATGCTACAAAAATTCAAAAGCCGCTAAGGGGCTTCTGTACTATAGCTATACCAAAGAAATTTTAAGAAATGAATATATTCTTTAACCACATTTCTAGCGACCATGGAAGCCTCTGCGCAAGTGCGGATTGAACGAGTCCAGTGTTAAAATAGGGGTGACTGAGAGAAAACAAGCGATAAGGGAACACCGAATAACTGGATGTTTGCCAAATAACTATCTCTCGGGCAATTTTGCATCCCTCCACATTTTTGAACTCGACCTCACTGCTAGTCGTAAGAAACGTGGTCGCACTATAGTAACCGATGCTGGGGAATGAAACACAATTACTGCGTGATTTTATATGGAAGAATAGATGTCGTAATTAAGTCCTATCGTACTAAATTAAATTCTGTTTTGTGCACAATTTTATACATATTACTTAGACATGAAAAATAGGCTTAGGATTATTATTATTATTATTTTAAGTCTTGCTAGGTTTAAAATGACGCTTGCAAAGATTGATGCGAGCATCAAGATGCATTTTTTAATTTGCTTCTATTTTAAAAAAATCTACATTCCATCTATTTACATCCAGTTGTTGCCATTTCCAGTCTAGAAATATTATATATCGTATCGTTTTCACAGAAGTTAATTGTAACTGGTTCACGTTAGAAAAATATTTATATAGATTATTATTATTATTATTATTATTATTATTATTATTATTATTATTATTATTATTATTATTATTATTATTATTAGAAATAAAATTATAAATTATGCATCTCTATCTGCAATGATGTACTGTACGAAGTGATAAATAAAATAAGTGAGAAACAGACTTGTTTCTCGGGGGGGGGGGGGGGGTTAAACTAACTCTGCTTTCTATACATAATTATGAATGAAATAAGATATTCCAAATTTTATTTTTTATCATTTTAAATTTATCCGACCAAAGTGACGTGTCAACTGAATAACAAAACACACATTTCTTTAATACTAGAATACTTTGGCCGTTTCGCTGGTCACTATATTTAATGAATTCTTAAAAGTCATGTTATACCATATAGTACATGTGGAACATGTTATACTACATGCATTTCAGTAAAAGTTTTGTCTCAAAGGTTAAAAAGGGATCAGTCACAAATTAAGGAAATAATGAAATCTTTGGGATCACACTGTAAAAAATAATGCTTGGAATGACTTGTAATTACACTATATGATTATGCACATTCTTATAATCATGGAATTAATTTTTTTTTATGAGAATCACACTTATATTAACGGAGATATAAAAGTTTCTTTAATAACGTCGACAATTTTTCGTATGTTTTTTGTGTATAACAGGCAGAGTTTTAAAACCAAAGCAATGCCACTTTAGACATACAAGATATTGCAATCAGAATATTAAAATATCAAATATCTTATGAAATATGAACATTTTTACTAAATAATTTTTAACTGCGCATGCGCAACTGCTAATGAAATTTCTTTTGTATAATTTTTATTCGAATGTATAGACTCTACAAAAATCTGCAAGCAAATCTGCTTAAAACTGAGAAATATATCGTTGATAGAAAAGTTGATTGTCAAGGGAACTTTCAAAAATAAATTTACTTTATAGTTATATTTTATGTTACTATAGTTATATTTTACTTTACTATATTTTACTTTACTTACTTTACTTATATTTTACTTATAGTTATATTTTACTTTATAGTTATATTTTACTAATTTACTTTATAGTCATATTTTCATTTTGAATCTACAAACAATCGTGGACATAAATGAAAGCACATTTTCCATTTTCTCAAAAAATGAGGAAAATATTTGAAAACCATTCTTTTTACTGAAACATATCGTTTATATAATCTTTAGCATCTTATGTACAGTCAATGATATTGGACTATACATTTTACTCGTATTCGGTCTGATATTACAATTAAACTTTTGTCTTTCAATTTCAGATTGAAAAGTTCTATTTATTTTTGTAAATTTATTAATTTGAATATTAATTTAATATTTTATAGTTAATATTATAATATTAATGGCGATCCTTACATAATAGAGTTACATCTATTCTTTTAAATTATCATCCAGGCTTATTTTATTTTATAGACATATTTTGTTGTGACGCCATTTTTCTGCTGGCTAAATGATCATCCTTCTTAAATTATTTAATTCAGTCCTCTAAACCAAAGATTAAAATTTATTTTCTTTATTTATATAAACTGTTTTAGCAATTCCTCTAAACTAAGGATAAAATTTTATTAGTTTTATTTTAATAAATTGTTTTCACAATAGTATCAGTTTGAGTGTTAGTTTTTGGAAACTTTGACTTTTATTTTTAAAAAGATTATTTTAGCAATGATATCGGTTTTAACGTTAGTTTTGGGAAAGCTGGGCTTTTATTATTAAGAAGATGAAAATACATCATTCTTTCTGCTTTTCGTTAAAAAAAATTTTTCTTTTCTTTTTTCAGGATGCGATCGAGGATTTGGTTATGGATTCGCAAAAACTTTAGGTGATGCCGGATTTCAAGTATTCGCCGGATGTTTGTATCCATTCCATAGTCAGGTTGCCGGTCTTCGTAGTCATCCAAATATTCATTGTCTACAGATGGATGTTACAAAACCAAAGGAAATTCAGTTATCATTAGATTATGTAGAACGTCTACTCCAAAATAATGGTAAAATTACATTAAAATAATCTAGTGTTGCACTAACACGACTTTCTCTTACCCTGCATTTGAATACAGGGTGATTATAATTAAAGTTACGATTTCAAACGCTATAATTTTAAAACTACCCATCAGAGCGATTTGATATTTTACCAGAGCATTCGGGAGGCAATGAAATTTTGTTTGGAGAAGGAAAGAAGTAGTTCCAACATGTTCCTATAGATGGCACTGTCAGGGTAATGTCAGGGGAAACGCCTAAATGGACTCATTAAAGACAGGAATGTTGTTATCAACACAGTGGAATAACAGGAAACAATAGACTTCAAGGGTTTACTACAATTTTTTTTAGCAAAAAAGACAAGAATGTGTGTTTACAGGGGAAACAGTCATAGTGAAAAGAGAAAAAGAGGAGCTTCATGAAACAAATGCTTTACGGATGATTAATGGCACATTTTGGAACTATTTTTTTTTTCTTTTGCCAAACAAAATTTCATTGCCTCACGATTGCTCGGGTAAAATATCAAATCGCTCTGATGGGTATTTTTAAAATTATAGCGTTTTGAAATCGTAACTTTAATGATAATCATCCCCTAGTAGCACATAACGTTGTTAGTACGCTTTTATAACTAATTTTTCACTGCTCAGACTAATTTGCAACGTTATAACAACGTTATGTGATACTGGGGTCTTGTACTATAATGACAGATTACAGATAAAGTTGAAAAACATCAAGTACTGTATAGAGCCCTAAAAGTATATATAGTCACGATGAGGCCTTTATCTCCGCAATCACTGGTCGCAGACGTATGCTTTCTACTACAAAAGTGTTTTAAAAAATGTAAGCATTTATGACGTGGGATGTTCAAATTTAAAAAAATCAGTTTTTGGAAAAATTCCGAAAACTAACTCTTTATCCACTCCCAGGTACTTATTAGGTATTATATTTTGTATTTGTGAGGATGAATTTGTTAGGTTGAGTGTTAACTAATACGTTAACACTAACAAATTACAAACTGACAAATATACAGATAAACAGCATATCGAATATTCGCAATTTTCTCGATACTTTATACCTCAACCGTCAAAAATTTGGGTTGAAAGTTTTCACGAATATCTAAGTTTCCCATACGCATAATAAGGTCGGGAACTAATAAGATATTAAAAATTTAAAGTTTTCGTGTTTAAATCAGATAAATGAGGAAAGAAAAAAAAAAGCAAGATTGCCAATGTTTATTTTTATTTTCTTCTATATACTGTAGAAGAAAGTATTGGACTCGTAAAAATTTTCGATCTCCAGTTTTTGATGGATCTACACGTTTTCAGATCTCCTGAACACGATTTGATCATTTTTAGAAAATGTTTGTCTGTCAGTCTGTGTGTGTGTATATCATAAATTTTGTGATCACTGTATCTCCCGAACCAATGAACGAAATTTAATCGAACTCGGTATTTAATTGGACCTTGGCTTAAACTGGCGCTGATTACATTTGGTTATTAAACGTTCAAAATTTCGTATAAATAATCTACAGAATGAGAATTATTTTAAACTTTTCAACATGGTATAATAATAATAATAATAATAATAATAAAATATTTATAATAAAAATAGTCAACCAGATTTTTTTTTTAATGTGTAGGATCACCACTTCCACACCCTAGATGAGGGGGAGGGGGGGGGGTTCAATATGGTTACCTTTCGAAATAACTCGTCAGTATCTTTAAAACGAATAGTTGGGTCCTAGTACTGTGATAACTTGAAATAAAGTTACTATTTTTTTAACAACTTAGGGAGGAAAAAAAAGCTTTTCTGAAAGTATTTTTTGTACAGCCTAAAATTGGTTTTCTTCGGAAATTTAGCGTTATAATTCTCGATGATAAAAATCGTTCACATTCATCATGTAAAATAATTTTAATAAATAATTTGTGCTGCGTGAATTTGTACAGTCGAGGAAACAAAAAAAACGCAGCACTTGATGGTATTTCGTTATTAATTGACGCAGGAAAATTTAATAGACACCATTCAACAGGAAATGAAATGCACTTTCTGAAAATGTTGTCGAATTTTGAATTAGGGGTCATCTACATATTAAAATGAGCGCCAACTTTGATTTTTTCAATAGCAACACCCAATTTTGACTTCATATTCGAATTTCTGAGGGTCTGGCAGTGCGGAAAAGTATACTGTTTGTATACTTTATCTTTAGTATTCATAGAGTTATGATCAAAAATGTGTTAAGGGGCTATCTCTAAATATAGAAAAATAAAATTAAGATCCTACAAGAACTAGACAAAATTATACTGTTTCACACCGGAAATATTTCAAGAAAAAATGAGTTATAAAACGAAATAAAAATATTAATACCTTTGCAGTATTTTAATTATCATAAATTTAGTTTTTTGGATATGTATATACTTTAGTACGTTTTTAGATAATTTTAGGTATATTTAAATTCATTACACATACGATTGGTCAGACAATACTTTTTATAAAAGTGCAATATTTTTCAATTAAAAAGTATCTATCATGGATAAACTGATCACCAATAAAGCTTAAATTTTCTTTCGTACGTGTAACATAATATACAAACTGAAATAATATAGCTATATATATATGTATATATATATATACAACAACGCATAAACTAAATCTTTTCGAATAAATTATTGTAAGGTTTCAGAAAAAATATTAAACAATTTTAATAGCACTTACCAGTTTTGGGTCAGTTGAACTCTTTGGTACTGTACGATTTGTTTTATAATTTCTATGAAAATATAATTTCTTAATTAACGCTTTCGCCACTGCTGACGTAGATTCACATCATTTGAAAATCTGTAACAATGCCAGTGGGCGTTTCTTTCGTAATTTGTGTGTTACTTATTTCTTAAGCATGTACCCAGTGTTCATATTTTTGCAATAAAATATACTATGGATAGAAATATATTAATTAGAAAGAATATAGTTATAATGTATATCCATCTGTAATATAATTACGGTACAGAAAATTTGTTTTGAAATATTTTATTTTGAGAGTATTTCAAACAGTAAACCCCGCCTATTTAGTTAATTTGTTTCTTCTAGTGTTCGTTTAAAGGATTCTAAATTTATCACCAGTAATCGATGAAGTAAATAACACTTGTGTATATTTTTGTCAATGTAAAATAAGGGGTTTAACACGAATACTCAAAGTCACATTCACTTTTCGTTTCTGTATTGTTTTGTTTTGAAGAACGATAAAAGGCGGGGCTTTAGAAAACAGGAATTCTTGATACTAACACCAATGTCTAAAAATCAACATTTTTGTTTCATTTCTTTGCCTTTGACGTTGTTGTTATATAATTTGACCCTTAAATAAAAAATAAAAATATTTTGTTCAATTTTCTCTGTTATTTTTTAAGATTTGCTTCGTTATCTCATTCAAAATTTTTTAAGAGACGGCCCCCTAAACCACTCCAAAAGAAAGATTTATTTATATCTCGAAAACTAATAACTGGAATGAGCTGCAAATTTGCACACCCATATTTGTCAGCATTAGGATTCATTTTATGTAAAAATTAATACAGGTCATAATTCATAATTTTTATGAATATGAATTTATTAATATTTTTCAGAATTAAAAATATTTTTCAGAATCAAAATTAATGATGGATTATGTTTGGGTTTCTTCACTGTATCTCGTAAAAAAAGAATTATATCAATCAAGTTATTTTTTGTGAAGATATTAATAAAAGTTTGAAATATGAATTTAACATTAGCACCTTCAAACTTTGAACGCTTATAACTCTGTGAAAAAATAAGCAAAATATACAACCAATATACTTTTTCGCATTGTCGCGATCCCAGGAATTCAAATATAAAATAAAAATGGGACATTACCATTGAAAAAATCAAAGTTGGTGCGCGTTTTAATATGTAGACGACCCCCAATTCAAAATTTCCGTTCATTTTCTGAATCTACTCTCAATTTCCCGTCGAATGATACCTATTACATTTTTGTGCATTGATTAGCAACGGAGTGCATCGAGTGCTGCGTTTTTTTTTCCCCCGACTGTACATATGAAAAAAGTTTTGCGGTGGCCACAACATACTAGTAACAATTATTTTTATTATTATTATTTAAATCCATTGCAATTTCAGCAATCTTATATTTGATTGACAGAGAATGGAATAGAAACTAAGCATGATGCAGAAATAGTAAATCGATTACTGTATGATGGATTGTCTCAAGGCCAATTTTTTCTCTTCTTTTTTTCCTCCTTACTCTCTTCTTTATTAGTTACTTCTACATACAATCCAATTATTTGATAAGTGCATCCTTTATAATTCAATACTAATATGGCTTTAGTGTGAAGTTTGATTTGAGATTCAAACCCTGTCGTGTTCAGTGAAGCATTGGATGTTTCCATTCTGTAATTGGTTACATGGTTTTCGAAGGCTAAAAAAAGAATATTTTTTTCGATATATATGTTTTTTGTATAAAAAATAAAATTTTTTATTCAAAACTGGTTAGTTGTAGGGAGACTAAGGAGCCCGTTGAGAAATGATCATTTCATTTTATTTATTTCTCACTTCAAATAATTCATTTGCTAGCAAGCCCTTGGGAAAATTTCGCACTTTATTTATCTCTTCGTTACCTTTAAAATTCATAATTATTATCATTATTTTTTGACGTCATTTTTTCATATGGATGAGCAAATTTAATATTTAATTTTTTTTTTCATGTGAAAGCGTATTTCATTTTATGCTGAAAAAAAAAAAAAAAAAAAAAAAGGCAGCAAATAAAAATTTAAATGTCTATTTTAAAGCTATGTCTATTTTCACATTTTAATTAATTTAACAATATCTAATCAAAAATTCCTTACAAATAAGGTACCGAATGAAAGGGGCGATTTTCCTGAATCCGTCGGATTAAACAGCGTATCGATCAGACAATTATGTTTTTTAAAATTAACTAAAGTATGAAAATTAGTTGGCAACTTGCGTTCATACACAGACAGAGTCCAAAGAAATCTCTTGGCCTTTTTAAGCGTGGCAGAGTCAGTCAGTGATGAGCGTAACTATTTATGCTGATTTTGAGCATAAAAGTCTGGAGTGACGCCACTCGACTTTCCGAACATTGAGTAATTAACGGTTTTGTAGATACAGTAAAGAAAGAATAGTTGTTAAATAAACAAAAAGAGAAAATCATAATAGTGTATTTGAGTATTTTTCTCCATATAGTACACGATGTTTCATTTAACGCTACTGAACTTTGAGCCCATAGATCCTAATGATAAAGAATTTTTCGTTGTGTCCCTGTAAAAACCTATAAACTCACCAAAATGCTAGCTTATAGTTAGTGCAACTGTGATTTATAATATTCATATAAATTTTCAGCTCAATTGAATAAGGCGTTTAGACGCTATCGCACTTTTAAAAATTTGGTCCCATAGGTCATAATGATAAAGAATTTTTCTTGGTGTCCCTGTAAAAAAACTGTAAGTGCTAAATTCATCAAAATCTATACAGTTCGTTCAACTGTGACCTATAATATGTGTACAAGTTTTTTGTTCAGTTTAATAAGGCTTTTAGACGCTCTCACACTTTTAAAAATTTGGCCCCATAGGCCATAATGATAAAGAATTTTTCTTGGTGTCCCTGTAAAAAAACTATAAGTGCTAGATTTACCAAAATCAATAGGGTTCGTGCTACGGTGACTTATAACATACGTACTAACTTTCAACTCATTCGAGCAAAGCATTTAGACGCTAGCGTGTTCACTCACTACATACACACACACGCACACACATATGCACACACATACATACATCATCGTGAAAATAGTGAAAACGGATTCAGGGGACCTCAAAACGTACAGAAACATAAAAATCTCAAATTCGGATTTTTGACATGATTACAATACTTTCCTTACATATGCATGTTCGGAAAGTAAATAACAGCAACACTTAAACAATAATGCACGAAATTTTCATTAAACATTTTGGATGGATGGATGGATTTTACGTCGCACTAGTGCTGCGCAATGGGCAATTGACGACGGTCTGGGACTCACCCCTAGAGGTGGTTCGGAGACATGCCATCACAATTTTGATCCTCCACGGAAGTGATTTAAACATTTTAAAAAATACAGCTAGTAGGTTCCTGGTTTCTAGAGCCTTTCCAAAAAGAGGTAAACATGATTTCTCAAAAACTAATATTCCTAATATATTATTAGTTCTCCATTATATTATAGGTATGGGGTGTTCGTGAAAGTATTCGACCTCGATTTTTTTACTTTTTTGTACGTTTTAAGGTTTCAGGAATCCGGAAAAAAAAAAAAAAATATATATATATGGTGTCTATTAGTTGTTAGTGTGTTAGTTTGTTTGTTAGTATATTTGTTAATCTATATACACGATATATCAAGAACAAACGATTTCAGAGAGGTCAAACCAGTTATAAAATATTACATATGACACTGGCAAGAAATTTATTGATTTGCAACATTCTAATTTCAAAACTTTGTAAATTATTCGAAATTTACGATTTTGCGAGAGAGAACAGGGTAAACTTTCGCTTAAATATGCGTTAAAACAATTATTTTTTATTGTGAAGATGTCAGACCAGCTTTAAAATATCAATTGATGCTGGCATGAACATCGTTAACTATGAAAAATGGACTTTGAAAACTTCGTAAGGGAATTTGAAATTTACGAATTTTCTCAACACGACAGAATATGGCAAAATTTTACATAAACGTCGATTTTCGTCATAAAGATGTTAGATTGCTTTTAAAATATCATTCAAGATATTAGCATGCACATTACTAACTCTGAATTTTCTAATGTGAAAATTTCGTAAGTTATTCGAAATTCAAGCTTTTCTAAATATAATAGAATAGAGCCATATTTCATACAAATTTGCATTATGGGGAGCGTTGCATTGGAAATAGTATGCACTGTTAAAAATGGTTTCTTAAAAATGAGCTAGATTGTCTCAAAATAGCTCCGAAACTATAAATAAGCCCACCCTGTACCAAATAGAATGTCCATTGACAACATCCAAAATAGTATTTTTTCTCTTTATTTATACTGATTAACAATTCTTATGACTGACCTTTACCAAAGACGACGTTGATACACTATTAAAAAAAATGTAGCTTTGCTGCAAGAAATTCTCTGTAATTTGAGGAAAAAGTCGTAAATTACGGAAAAATTGCGTTGGCAATACGTATTTTTTCTGTAATTACAGAGAATTTCTGGCAGCAAAGTGGCTTTTTTTTTTTTTTTTTTTTAAATAGTGTAACGAACAATTTTGTAAAACGTGTTAATATAGTAACCGTTACTAAGGATCGTAACACAGTTAGAGCACGATGTTATACGGAAGAATACAACAAAAAAAGTCAAAATAAATAAATAAATAAATATTTATGGACTTGAAATTTGTGCATTTAACCGTAATAGAGACCTCATATTCATAGTTTTGTTAACCTTCATGTGTATGCTATTCAATGCAATGCGTTACATTACAAAAGGTAAATTCGAATGTCACGATAATTTTGGGAAATTCGATCTACATTGAATCGTGAAATGAAAGTGTTCAAAAATTGTATAAACCACAGCTATCATTTTAAATCGCTCATTTTTAATCCCAGTTTCCATTTACGCAACAAAAAATACTTAAAAATCTTTCTTTTTATCTTTATCTTTTTTTTAGGATTGAATTACCGATGAATCACGTGATATTTATTCAGACTCTGGAAAACGATAAAGCTAAGTTCGCTCGAATAAATCGTTGTCAAATGATGTTTGCCTTAATTCTGCTTTTTTGGAGTATATTGCGACTTAACTTCTGCATCACGAGCATAGTTTTATATAATGTCACATTTAATTTGCTCGATTTTTTTTACATTTCATTCTAAATGTTTGCATGAAAAACTGCTGCAAAAAGTATATCAGAAATTATGCATTCGATTCTCTTAGTTCCAGGGTGCAATATGTTTTGTCTCAAGATAGAACAATTACATCACTATTTTTTATCAATTATTTGTATAATATTTAATCTTAAAAAATTACTGTTACAAATATGATAGAAATTACTGATAAAAAATAGTGGTGCAAGAGTTCTGTCATCACCCTTGTCTTACTGAATTCTACATTGTATTTATATGAAATATATCGCCATTTTCTTCTTCTAAATTAAACAGAAGAAAATAATGATTTAGTTAAAAAAAAAAAAAATCAATTTCCAGTTTTCAATAGATTTACACGTTTTGAGAGATCCAGAACATTTTTTGACCATTTTTAGAAAATATTTCTCTCTCTGTGTGTGTAACAAAAATTCTGTGGCGTTTTTAGTTCAAGAACTAATGATCAGAATTTTATACACCTCGTTCGTATGTAGTTTATTCTTAACGTAAATTAGTGCCTATCAACTTTTGGTGAAAACAGCATAACATGCGACGCTGCCATCCCATTTATTCGAACCGAATTTTTTTAATGTGGCAGTATAGGACAAAGTTTTGTAAAAAATGTGCAGTGATAATTATCTTTTAATAAATCATTATGAAATAAAAAAGAATTATTTTTAACAGTAAAATAGTTAACTGGAAATAAAACTTCTATAATTAGGACCAGGGCTCCCCACCCCCCAACTCCCTTCGGAGGGAAGTACCCCTCTCCCAGGTGTGTAAATTTTAATATGAACGTTTTTCTAAAGAACTCATCAATACATTTAAAACGAACTGTGGAACTATAAATCTATGATAATTTAAAACAGTTATTATTATTTTTTTTAATAATAAAAAAAAAAAAAGAACTTTATTTTAATATGTCGTTTATAGAGCATGAAATTTACTTTCTTTGGGTTTTATAGCGTTATGCTTCTCTGAGATGAGAAACGTCGGCATTCATTATGGAAAATAATTTTAATAAATATTTTGTACTAGATGAATTTTATAGGACATTGTAGAACTGAGTATTGTGATGGGCCAAACATATTAGTTTCTGAATGAGACATATTAAGACTACTCTAGCGCTATAAACCACATATATGATATATATATATATATATATATATATATATATATATATATATATATATATATATATATATATATACACACACATGTAATTTAAAATCATTAAAATAACTTGAAAAAGTATTCATGTTATTTAAGTTACATCAACACTGTTAAAAATTTCAGTTCAAACTTGAACCAACATATGGAGTAAAGTTATTAGTAACACAATGATATGTTTCAACCTCCTTTTTTAGTTTTCTATTTCTTGCGATTAAATTTCTGTTGCACCAAAAACTTGGAAAAGTGTTTCGGCGTATATGCAATTGTAATTCCCTTTGTATTCAGGAGATGGCGCCACTGGAGCGCTGAAAATCACGGGTTGTAAGCCGGAAAGTAAAAATAAAATCTGTGAAGTAATGATGTGCGTGATATTAAGTCATTTATAACCAACATTCATTACAAGAAATAAAGAGTTCTTTGTTCAATTGATCACTAACCAGATGTTACTATAAAAAAGTTTATTGGAGTTAGAGTCCTGCATCGGGTCGGGTTGACAGAATTTTTTCTCTTGCGGGTCGGGTTCGGCTCGGGTTGGCTGATCTTTTTTTTCGTGCGGGTCGGGTTGACTGAATTTTTTTTCTTGCGGGTCGGGTTCGGGTTCGGGTCGGGTTTGGTTTTCAACAAGTCAGGTCGACTTGAGAAAACCTTTCAAAATATTTTTTACAATTATAAACATGAATTTATAGGCATGTTTACAACTATGTAACTAATTTAAACATTCTGCACATACTAGACATGTATCGGTTGGTTCGTTGGTTGGAGGATTTAAGGCCGATTGGCTCCAGATGTGTCCTAGGCCTATAGGGGATTGCCCTCCGTTTGAGTCTTTCTAAGGGGTCCTAGACCGTATTTACGGGTGTTTCGGAGGAAACCACGGAAAACTCCGAACGGCAAGGTCGATGAGCGCGACCTGGGATCAAACCCGACACCTCCCCTCTACCAGCTTCGAGCGCAGAACCGCTCGGTCGCTGGTGGGCAGACATGTACCGGAGTTCCCTATTCGTATCCGCGGATATCCGCCAGAAAAATAGATCTGTATTTGTATCTGGATCTGTTTTCTTTTCTTCAACGGAACTAATATGTATCTTTTGTAGAAATTGTATGAAAATTAGAAAAGTATTATCAATCTTTCTCGAATGTTGTTAATATATAAATTAAAGAAATACAAATACAGTATAACCTTGCATTTGCATTCTGGAAATTGAAAGGATTTCGCAGTTTACAAGTTTTTTTTTTTTTTTTACTTTCTTCTATATTTAGTAGAAGAAAGTATTAGATTCTATCAACTTTTGTTGTCAACCGCTCGACGGTTGGCACTGCTATACAACGATTTCTGCAATTCCAGGGGAGGCTATATCTCAGGTTCTGTTGCGCATAATCCAACAAAACTTGATATGTGAGAAGACCAATATGAGATATTATGCTGATCCAATTTGAATGCCTATCAGCTAATAGGTGGCGCTGCTACATAGCGATTTCCGCAATTTAAGGAAAGGCTATATCTCAAGAACTACTGCACATAATTTCATATAAATTTGTATGTAGGTGCCATTTAATATATATTAGCGCCTGTCAACTTTTGGTGTAAACCGCTCAACAGTTGGCGCTGCTACACAGCGATTTCTACAGTTACAAGGAAAGCTATATCTCATGTTCTATTGTGTATCATCAAGCAAAACTTAATATGCGAAAAGGCGAGATTATGAGACATTATGCTGACTCAGTTTGAATGCTTGTCGGCCAATAGGTGGCGTTGTTATACTGCAAATTTCATCGATAACAGGATGGCTATGTCTCAACTTCTTTGCCATATAACTGTACGAACCATGATATGTGAGATAACCATTATAAAAGCGCATTGTTTAAGAAGTTATTTATAGACGATAAAACTGTCTCTCTTTGGATATTTAGTGTTAGATTTCCCTAAGATGAAAACTATTTGCATTCATCACGCTAAACTTTTTAATAATAGTTTTAATAAATTATTCGCACTTAGTGAATTTAACAGAAAAATGTAGAAGAATGTCTTGTGGTGACCACAACATACTAGTTTTTTTTTAAATAATTTCCAACTGTGTGACAATGAAAATTTACTTTATTTTATATCACGTTATATCATTTTACCTTGTTTTGCATGATTTTTAGATGAATAAGTTGATTTATTTTTCGGGTTTCGGGTCGGGTTCGGGTCGGTTTTCGGGTTGATGAAAATTTTTTTGTCGGGTTCGGGTCGGGTTTCGGGTTGATTTAAAATTCATCTGTCGGGTTCGGGTCGGGTAAAACCCGACCCGCGCAGGAGTCTAATTAAAGTATATCCTTTTAAGAAAAGAGAAAAATCTGTTATACAGTCCAGGAAAAGTGGGAATCAGTAAAATTCCTTTTAAAATCAAACCAAGCTTAAATTAAAGTGTGTGGTCAAAAACACAGGGTAAAGTACAAATTTTGTGCAACAACTCTCCCATAGGTCAAGATAAGACCCTAGAAAATTTAGTCCTTTTATCAAAATCAATGAAACACACACACAGAGAAGCACCTGGCAAGAAAGAGTGTGCCAGAGTGTTAGACTTGAAACAAGAAAGTCTTCAGTTCGATCTCTGCTTCGGTGGAACGTTGTATTTCTTTTTATTTATTTAAAATGTAATACAAATACTTGATTCAACATAAAATTACCAAATCATGGTAAAAGGTTAAACCATCGGGTGGTTGCAGCTACTTCAGTACCAAGTTTTGGTTCAAACTAACACCAACTTTTTAACAGTGCAAGTGAAGAGATTCTTAATCAAATAAAAATCCATGTTTAAGGTTTGGTAGAAATATTTGTAGCCCTGCATTTTTAAAAATATATATGTATATGTGCGTGTTATTATGATAAAAATTAAATATTTATTATTTAAATATTTATTATTTAATAATTTATTTAAACAGACCATATAGGATTAAATAATTTGTATTTCAATTTCGTATCAATTATGGGGATTTCTAGATACTGTTGTGTCACTGTCGGATGTTATGTACTCTTAATACACCTAATTACCGAAAAGTGAAGCTGAAATCAAAAGGATAGAGCTACTACAAGGACAGGTGAGAAAAGCTAGTTGGGAGGCGAAGCCTTTTTCCAGGTTAGCGAGCGGAGCGATAAGAGGAAGGAGCCCTATAGATTTTTAAATGAATATAAATGATTAATTTTGTTATAAGAAACCATTTATGAATGAAAGCGGAAAAAATCAACAGAAATTTCGTATTGCATATTTCAGTTTAGTATATAAATTAAATTGAATAAACAAATAATCTAAATATATATATCTTTGTTTTTGATCATATTAACCGTTTGAATACTGATATTAAATCATCTTTAAATTCCAACTGTACGTACTGATAATATTATATTTCTACTGTACGTTCTGATTATCTATCAATATATATATATATTATATGCAAGAATGTTAATTTTCTCCAATAGAGTCAGGGCCTTTGAGGCAGTTTCCATATACCCGCACAGAGTTGGGCTCCCAAATTAAATGTAACACTACTTACTTCAGTGTACTTTTGATTATAAGTTTAAATAAAATGTGCAATCGAATCTTGATGAAATGTCTACTTAGGTATCAGTTAGGCTAAGTCAGGGACATTATCCAGAGTATAATATGTCAATGTTATCTAATAAATCAATGAAGATTGCTAGCGAATATTGCCCTTTTGAAGTCTACTGACAAGCCTTAATATTGAAATGAGCGTTGATTCTATCTTACTGAAATTATAGCATTACATGTAGGATGGAGAATTCTGTTCATCAAATATTTTTTTCCACGTTCATTTTAGAAGTGTCGTAGAATTGTTACTAGATAAAAAAAAAAAAAAAAATACAGAGTAAGATTTTATTAAATAGTTTTTTACAGTAATGCACCAGCACCCCTTCACCAAATAAATGAATAAATAAAAATAGAATAAAATAGAAATAGAAATAGAAAAAGTTAAATAAAAGGCTGTACGATAGAGTTGCAAAATTTTAATTAACTCTTTAATTCAATCAATCATATCATTTAATAATTATTTAACCCACCTGTATATTTGCCTAGCATTATACTTCAAAATTAATTATAAATCTTGAATAACAATTATAAAAATTCTTCATCGATCCTCTGTGAAACATATGATCATGTAACATGTAGGTTTTTCAGCGTCTATTAAGAGTGTTACGTAAGTTTCAGATGTCCTATAAAAAATACCAGGTGTCCCCATAAGTCTGTAAACATTTTAAAAATTCATAAAAATTAAAGAAATTGATAGAATTAATCGCAGTTTGCGAAAAAGTTATTCTCGTGAAGGTTTTTTTTTTTTTTTTTTTTTTTTTTAGTAAAGAAAAAAAATAGTTAAAATTTTCGTTGATAGAGGGCGCTGCATGGATGCGTATCGCGAAATATGCAAACGAGAGTATTATAAATTGCACGACTTTACAATTAATACAATTTATTCCTTATTTTGTCTCTTACTTACGAAGTTTTAATTATGAAGCTGACTTAGTGAATAAAGTGTTATTGGTGAAAATGTTTTCCTCAGATAAAAACCGCCGACTGAAGCTGCAGTTAGAGGTGTCGCAACTCGTTTGCAGACCGTAATTTGTGCTGATGGTGGATACACAGAATAAGATTTATATGCCTTTAAACATTTGCATGCAAATAAATACAGTTTTTCATAGGAATGTGAATGTGTGATTTGCTCACATACAGCGCCCTCTCTTGGCGAAAATTTTAACTGTTATTATTATTATTATTTATTTAAAAAAAAAAAAACCTCCGCTTTACAAGAATAACTTTTTCGCAAACCGCGATCAATTCTACCGATTCTTTCATTTTTTACACTGTTAAAAAAACACGTAAATTTACGTGTCTTCACCCGTTTAATTTTTACGGTCACGACTGTTTTTTACCTATAAAACAGACAGTCCCGTATTTTCTGATAAGACTTGATATTTTCCGCTATACCACAAAGTTCTCAGTAGTCTTTTACCACTTTTTTTTTTTTTTTTTTTTTTTACAGTCAACTTCATTAATCGTTTGTAGTAAATATCTTTGAAGGAATAATACAAAAATTAATTTATATAAAGTGGTATTCAAATTGAGAAATTACAGGGAAACGTTAATTAATGGGTATGGGGCCGAAACTTTTGCTGATGGGCAAAAACCCGTAAATATTCTGCATTTTGTTTTACAGTATATGAATTTTTAAAATGTTTACAGACTTATGGGTATCCGGTATACAAACAGTGAAAAAGATGGAAATACGAAATACATATTAAAATATCGCAGAAAACTTTGTGCAAAAGCTTTTTATTATGAATAATGGTCTGGCTGAAGTGTTTTAAAATGCTTGTAGATAGATCATTTTGAAGTATTTAGTCAATCAATGGCCATATTTTTGCTATACGATTGATGAGGAAATTTAAAATTTATAGTTTGGTCTTGTGATTATTTTTTACAATATATATATAGATAGATATAGGTATATATATTGGATTCTTTCAGAAGCTACATGTAAAGTAATTTTACAAACTTATAAAATATCTAAATTTTTGAAATTTAAAATATACGGAGGATAAGAGAACCGTAGTCATTTTATCAAACTTACAAATTAAAAAATGTTCATTTTTCTAAGTTTTCTGAGACCACTAAAAACCTTTTCTCGATCCTCTTCAGAAGTTGTAATATACTTATTAACAGACACTACTCCCAAAACTACAACTGAAGAAAAGTTCCTCACAAACGCATCATGATGTAGTATATATTAATTCTTTAATTGCAAATAGTGAAAAAAATATCTCGAAGGTCTGCATATATATTGTTTGTTTATTGTTAATATATACATCAGACTTGTATAAAGGACTCGAAGTCCGCTAGTAAATCTTCGTCGAGATGAAGACATATAGTACATAATAAAATTACAATACAAGAATTGGAAAAGCCCCAGAAACCCCGCGGAAACTGAACACATTTTCCTACGTTCGAAGCGGTGTGGTGACATAAGCACTCTGTCTACGGCATAATAAGGATCCTAAGAAAAAGGAGTTGACTCACAACTCAATTTGTTGCTCACTCCTTTTAATTTTAACAAACAATTTTTATCGAAAATTTTTTTAGAATTAACTGTGATTGTTCAGCTATTTATTATCCAAACAACTCATGGAATAGGTTTCGATTGGCATGAATTTAAAAAAAAATTGAAAAAAAAAAAAAGGAAGTGTTCAATTTTGGTTTGGGAAACATTTTCGATGTGAGTCGGCCTGTATGTATAGGTGCTCTAGACAGTACGTTATTACCATATTAGTTGCAACCGAAAAAAAAAATAAATAAATAAAAAAGAAGAAATGAGACAACGTCTGTTGACTGTTTTATAACTTGGATGTTGAACGACTGTAGCAGTTCCAAATAACAGTCGTTTGGAATTGCAGATATTCCATAACAGCCAATAAAAACACATATTGTGTCTGAGCAACCATGCCAAATAGACGGTTAAAGCCAAAAGAAAAAATGCTAAATAAAATTTTTGAATAAGATTATTCTTTTTACTGATAATAAGATATTAATAAGATGTAATTTTTTTTAGAGCTCTGGGCTGTTATCAACAATGCAGGAATAAGTAAAGGTTCTGACATCGATATAACTTCAATGGAAAAAATAGAAGAGGTTCTTGACGTGAATCTGTTGGGAACAATACGGGTCACAAAGGCGTTTTTACCACTTTTGAAGAAATCGAAAGGAAGAATTATTAATGTAGCAAGCGCTGCAGGTAAGTACTACGTTGTTAAAACTTTTCTTTTAAGTTGAACCAAAACATGGTACACAGTAGTTGCAACCATAAGATCGTAAAACTTTTACTATGATTGAGTGCTTGGTTAAACTCAAATTTGTTACTGCAGTATCTGCAACTATAAGATGGTGAAACCTTTTACCATGATTGGGTGCTTGGTTAAACTCAAATTTGTTACTGCAGTAGCTGCAACTATAAGATGGTGAAACCTTTTACCATGACTGGGTGCTTGGTTGAACTCAAATTTGTTACTACAGTAGCAGAAACCACAAAATGGTAAAAGCTTTTACTATAAGTGAAGTGAGTACTTGATTGAACCCAATTTGATTTTTACTGCAGTGGCTGCAATCGTAAGATGACGAAATGTTTAAGCACCAAATCAGGGTAGAAGGTTTCACCATCGCATGGTTGTAGCAAATATAGTACTAAGTTTCGGTTTTTACCTACCTAGCCTATTGCAGCTACTATAGTACCAAAATTTATTTTTTAACGGTGTATACTATATTATACAAATATTTATAGATTGCTTAATATCCTAATGCAGCTTAAAAAATGTAAAAAATGCTTATTAATAAATGAAAGAACGCTTATTATTATCAGTGCATAATGTATTGATGACGGTATGCTGTTTGTATTTTTATTTTCTTCTATATTCAATAGAATAAAGTATTGGATTCGTAAAAATTTTTGACATCGAGTTTTTGATGGATTTACACGTTTTGAGAGCTGTAGAACACGATTTGGCCATTTTTAGAAAATATCTCCCTGCGTGTGTGTGAGACAAAATTCTTCTATTGAATATAGAAGAAAGGAAAAATATTGTGGTAGAGAGCCAATAATAGAAAAATAAAAAAGATAATAACATAGAAAATATACTTAATTAATATAGCCTTTAAAGCTATATTTGAATGCATATTATTTTTTAAATAATATGTATATTCATCATTATTTTTGGGGGGGGGGTAAAAGAAAATAAAGAAAGAAAGAAAAAGAAAAACAATTGAAACAATGATTTGTTTAATCATTTCAACAGAAAAAAAAAAAAAAAACCCTTTAAATGTCAAATTAGATATATGATAAAACTGCTACCAGATATCTATGTGCACTTCAGATCTTTTGCTTAATCATTCTCCTTTTAAAACGTACTATCATAAAAGTCTAAAGTTTAGGAAGAAAGTAGCATATAAGTATAAAAAAAAAGATAAATGATTACTTCTAATTTCATGATAATAAAACAAGATAAATTCGAAATACAGTAATTGAAATACTAAATTTTATTACATTAAAACCATAAAAATAAAAATAAAAATTCTGAAGTGATTCCACTAGACTTTGCTAACATTAAGTAATTAACAGTTGTATAAAATAAAGTAAGAGAAGTTGTTAAATAAACAAGAGAGAAAATTACAATAGGGCGTTTGAGTATTTTTCTCCATATAGTATATTGTTTAATATAACGCTGTTGCACTTCAACTAATATAAGTCCGTAGATCATAATGATAAAGAATTTTTCGTCGTGTCTTTATAAAAATTTATATGTACTAGACTCACCAAAATCTATGCAGCTCGTGCGACGGTGACATAAAACATGTGCATAATCTTTCAGTTCAATTCTATAAAGAATTTAGACAATATAGAACTTTAAATAATTTGAGTCCATAAGCCATAATGATAAAGAATTTTTTGTTGTATCCCTGTAAAAAACTATATGTGCTAGATTCTCTGAATTTCTACAGTTCATGTGACCATGATATATAATACACTGGGTCTCATAATTATAAGGACACCCGTTTTTCTATATTAACTAAACACTGAACACTATTATTTAAACAAATATATTTTTTATTAATCTGAATTTCATTAATATACGATATTTAAAAAGTTTTATCATTTTTCTATCTTAAAAAACTTTAAATGCGATCAAAAAAAAAAAAAAAAAAAAAAAAAAAAAAAAAAAAATTCAGGTGTCCACGATTATAAGGACAGCTCGAATCTTCGTAATTTTTTTTTTAGTTATTCTTTAAATTAATATTTTATGGGGTCTCTTTATAGGGTGAAACAGTCAGACATTCTCTCTGGTATATATATATATATATATATATAGTATATTCAGTTTCAATACCATTTCATGCAGCATAGATGATATTCTAAATATATTTAAACTATTTAAAATTGCTTTCCACTTGCATGTACTTTTCTAATAAGATAAGTTTAAGTTTTTTCAACTTTTAGGCCACGGGAAAGGCAATAATACAGAAGTTTCTTTCTTCAAACTGTTTTCGAAGTAGAGCAAAATGTAAGTCTTGGGGGGAAAAAAATCACCTAAAATCTAACAAAAATCTGAGAATTCCACGTTTAAAATTTACGGATAGTCTCTTGATGTTCATAATAATAGAAAAAATTACTAAATTCATTCTGCCTTCAGTAGAAACAGCTCCCCAGAGCACCATAGATCCACCTTTAAAATGCCCGATTCATATCTGCCTTTAAAAAATCTGCTCTGTCTTTCGCTATCTTCAGATCGTGCCAGTAACTGTTAAAACCATTTGATTAATCAAGAATAAAATGTTTTTCATCCGAAAATGCAACATTTTACCATTTCATATTGTCTATATTCAACTTTAACACAGACGTTCTTTTCTTCATTAAATACTTATTGATTATTGCAAGTTTTTATTCATTTTAACATATTATTAATTATTTTAAACATGCATAAATGTAGATCCCAACATTTCGTTAAAAATTACGAGTAAATTCAGCAGCAGTCATTTTGAGTAGAACAGTAAGAGGAATTATGAGTCTTCGATCTCTGTAAAACAACTCTGATTTCGCATCAGATCTCTCTCCTATCGAACCAGGAGTTCAACGCTTGATCACATTTCCTTCAGCAATTTTAGATCTTTGAATTTCATTAGAAATACGACGGATTGAAATTATCCCTCCACTTAAAAAACACATTTATCATACTTCGCTACATGAACGCTCTTTTTTTTTTTTTTTTCCCGAGGAATTATCAGTAATGTCCGTCCAAGAAAAATTGAAGGCTAATGTATGAATTAATCTAGCCCAGTAATTAACAAATTCGCATGTCAACTGTAATTTATCCGTTAGTAAGTTAAATAAAACGAAAAAATCTTGATTGTCCCTATAATTATGAACATCTAAAAACGTGGAGAACAAAATATTTTGCACTATTTTTTATTAATTTTGTTTTGTATAAAAAAAAAAAAAAAATTACAGTTTTGGTTTTTAGAATGCTAGATATATTAAGTGCACTTAGTATAATCTTGTTCACAATTATTGCTACGTTAGTTATTTCAAAACATAAAGTGTCCTTATAAATATGAGAAGGAGTGTGTGTATTTAAATTTTCAGTTCATTTGCGCAAGTCTATCGCACTTTAAAGAATTTGAACACATAGACCATAATGATAAAAAACATTTTTGTTGTGTCCCTGTATAAACCAATAATTGCTAGCTTCACCAAAATCTATATAATTCATGCTACAGTGATCTATAACATACGTACCGATTTTGGGCTCATTAGAACAAAGCGTTTAAACGTTATCGTGTTCATTCACACACATAGATACACATGTACACATACATACATACATCACTTTAAAAATAGTACATCACTGTAAAAATAGTAAACATGAAATCAGAGGACCTCAAAACGTATAGATACACCAAAATTCCAGAGTCGAATTTATATCATGATTATAATACTTTCCTTACATAATATGTAAGGAAAGTAAAAATTAAAATGGATTATTTTTATTTTTATTTTTATTTATTTTTATTGGCAGATTACAAGAAAATAAAATAATAATAATAATAAGTCTAACATTTATTTTTCATAAATACTTTACATAGATTAAAAAACTATATATCTATTGAATAACAGGTCACCTTTTGTTGCTTTTTCGGTAAATCAACAGCTGTTTACTATGACTTAAAATCGTTAATACATATCTGACGAGCTTTATAGTTGTTCAGGAGATAGTTGAAGGGGATCAAAAACATCACACGTGAGTAAAAACGAACCAAACTTAAAATATATATTTCTTACAATTCTAAGAATAAGATGATTTTATTATTGAAGCCTATTAAAGTCATACCGAAAAAAGTTTTATGATGGAAACACCACATTAGTTTGTTTATTTAATGTAATTAGAATTCTAAGCTTAATGCTCTAACAACAAAAAGTTAATATTGTTCAGAAAATAGGATTCATGTCATTTGAGTGTCGTTTAAAGCAGTTCTTGAGATGTTTGAGTAGTTTTCTGGCGAATTCAAGATACAGGAATATATAAGAGCTAAAAGTCACTATTGTATAATATGACCCAACGCCCAAAAAAATATTTCGACGATGCAGTTCTAAGGTTAGGATTAGCAGCTTTCAAAAGAACTAAGAACATATTGTAGATCTCACGAGTTTCTCTTTATGAGTTTCTTTTGTTTATTGAATGTAATTAGAACTCTAAGCTTAATGCTCTAACAACAAAAAGTTAATATTGTTCAGAAAATAGGATTCATGTCATTTGAGTGTCGTTTAAAGCAGTTCTTGAGATGTTTGAGTAGTTTTCTGGCTAATTCAAGATACAGGAATATATAAGAGCTAAAAGTCACTATTGTATAATATGACCCAACGCCCAAAAAAATATTTCGACGATGCAGTTCTAAGGTTAGGATTAGCAGCTTTCAAAAGAACTAAGAACATATTGTAGATCTCACGAGTTTCTCTTTATGAGTTTCTTTTGTTTATTGAATGTAATTAGAACTCTAAGCTTAATGCTCTAACAACAAAAAGTTAATATTGTTCAGAAAATAGGATTCATGTCATTTGAGTGTCGTTTAAAGCAGTTCTTGAGATGTTTGAGTAGTTTTCTGGCGAATTCAAGATACAGGAATATATAAGAGCTAAAAGTCACTATTGTATAATATGACCCAACGCCCAAAAAAATATTTCGACGATGCAGTTCTAAGGTTAGGATTAGCAGCTTTCAAAAGAACTAAGAACATATTGTAGATCTCACGAGTTTCTCTTTATGAGTTTCTTTTGTTTATTGAATGTAATTAGAACTCTAAGCTTAATGCTCTAACAACAAAAAGTTAATATTGTTCAGAAAATAGGATTCATGTCATTTGAGTGTCGTTTAAAGCAGTTCTTGAGATGTTTGAGTAGTTTTCTGGCGAATTCAAGATACAGGAATATATAAGAGCTAAAAGTCACTATTGTATAATATGACCCAACGCCCAAAAAAATATTTCGACGATGCAGTTCTAAGGTTAGGATTAGCACCTTTCAAAAGAACTAAGAACATATTGTAGATCTCACGAGTTTCTCTTTATGAGTTTCTTTTGTTTATTGAATGTAATTAGAACTGTAAGCTTAATGCTCTAACAACAAAAAGTTAATATTGTTCAGAAAATAGGATTCATGTCATTTGAGTGTCGTTTAAAGCAGTTCTTGAGATGTTTGAGTAGTTTTCTGGCGAATTCAAGATACAGGAATATATAAGAGCTAAAAGTCACTATTGTATAATATGACCCAACGCCCAAAAAAATATTTCGACGATGCAGTTCTAAGGTTAGGATTAGCAGCTTTCAAAAGAACTAAGAACATATTGTAGATCTCACGAGTTTCTCTTTATGAGTTTCTTTTGTTTATTGAATGTAATTAGAACTCTAAGCTTAATGCTCTAACAACAAAAAGTTAATATTGTTCAGAAAATAGGATTCATGTCATTTGAGTGTCGTTTAAAGCAGTTCTTGAGATGTTTGAGTAGTTTTCTGGCGAATTCAAGATACAGGAATATATAAGAGCTAAAAGTCACTATTGTATAATATGACCCAACGCCCAAAAAAATATTTCGACGATGCAGTTCTAAGGTTAGGATTAGCAGCTTTCAAAAGAACTAAGAACATATTGTAGATCTCACGAGTTTCTCTTTATGAGTTTCTTTTGTTTATTGAATGTAATTAGAACTCTAAGCTTAATGCTCTAACAACAAAAAGTTAATATTGTTCAGAAAATAGGATTCATGTCATTTGAGTGTCGTTTAAAGCAGTTCTTGAGATGTTTGAGTAGTTTTCTGGCGAATTCAAGATACAGGAATATATAAGAGCTAAAAGTCACTATTGTATAATATGACCCAACGCCCAAAAAAATATTTCGACGATGCAGTTCTAAGGTTAGGATTAGCAGCTTTCAAAAGAACTAAGAACATATTGTAGATCTCACGAGTTTCTCTTTATGAGTTTCTTTTGTTTATTGAATGTAATTAGAACTCTAAGCTTAATGCTCTAACAACAAAAAGTTAATATTGTTCAGAAAATAGGATTCATGTCATTTGAGTGTCGTTTAAAGCAGTTCTTGAGATGTTTGAGTAGTTTTCTGGCGAATTCAAGATACAGGAATATATAAGAGCTAAAAGTCACTATTGTATAATATGACCCAACGCCCAAAAAAATATTTCGACGATGCAGTTCTAAGGTTAGGATTAGCAGCTTTCAAAAGAACTAAGAACATATTGTAGATCTCACGAGTTTCTCTTTATGAGTTTCTTTTGTTTATTGAATGTAATTAGAACTCTAAGCTTAATTCTCTAACAACAAAAAGTTATTATTATTCAAAAATAGGACTCGTGTCATTTTGAGAATCGTTTAAAGTAGTTCTTAAGATGTTCGAGTACTTATTTCGGGCAAATTCAAGATACAGGAATATATAAAAGCCAAAAATTATTGTTGAATAATATGATACAAAGCTGAAAAAAATGACTTCGACAATGCAGTTTGAAATTTATGATCAGCAGCTCTCAAAAGAACTAAGAACATACTACGGATCTCACGAGTTTCTCTTTACGAGTTCCTTTTGTTTGTTGAATGTAATTATAACTCTAAGCTTAATGCTCTAACTACAAAAAGTTAATATTGTTTCGAAAATAGGACTCGTGTCATTTTGAGATTCGTTTAAAATAGTTCTTGAGATGTTCGAGTACTTATTTCGGGCAAATTCAAGATACAGGAATATATAAAAGCCAAAAATTATTGTTGAATAATATGATACAAAGCTGAAAAAAATTACTTCGACAACGCAGTTTTAAATTTATGATCAGCAGCTCTCAAAAGAACTATGAACATACTACAGAGCTCACGAGTTTCTCTTTACGAGTTCCTTTTGTTTGTTGAATGTAATTATAACTCTAAGCTTAATGCTCTAACTACAAAAAGTTAATGTTGTTCCGAAAATAGGACTCATGTCATTTTGAGAATCGTTTAAAGTAGTTCTTGAGATGTTCGAATACTTATTTCGGGCAATTTCAAGATACAGGAATATATAAAAGTCAAAAATTATTGTTGAATAATATGATACAAAGCTGAAAAAAATGACTTCGACAATGCAGTTTTAAATTTATGATCAGCAGCTCTCAAAAGAACTAAGAACATACTACGGATCTCACGAGTTTCTCTTTACGAGTTCCTTTTGTTTGTTGAATGTAATTATAACTCTAAGCTTAATGCTCTAACTACAAAAAGTTAATATTGTTTCGAAAATAGGACTCGTGTCATTTTGAGATTCGTTTAAAATAGTTCTTGAGATGTTCGAGTACTTATTTCGGGCAAATTCAAGATACAGGAATATATAAAAGCCAAAAATTATTGTTGAATAATATGATACAAAGCTGAAAAAAATTACTTCGACAACGCAGTTTTAAATTTATGATCAGCAGCTCTCAAAAGATCTATGAACATACTACAGAGCTCACGAGTTTCTCTTTACGAGTTCCTTTTGTTTGTTGAATGTAATTATAACTCTAAGCTTAATGCTCTAACTACAAAAAGTTAATGTTGTTCCGAAAATAGGACTAATGTCATTTTGAGAATCGTTTAAAGTAGTTCTTGAGATGTTCGAATACTTATTTCGGGCAATTTCAAGATACAGGAATATATAAAAGTCAAAAATTATTGTTGAATAATATGATACAAAGCTGAAAAAAATGACTTCGACAACTCAGTTTTAAATTTATGATCAGCAGCTCTCAAAAGAACTATGAACATACTACAGAGCTCATGAGTTTCTCTTTACGAGTTTCTTTTGTTTGTTGAATGTAATTATAACTCTAAGCTTAATGCTCTAACTACAAAAAGTTAATGTTGTTCCGAAAATAGGACTCGTGTCATTTTGAGAATCGTTTAAAGTAGTTCTTGAGATGTTCGAATACTTATTTCGGGCAAATTCAAGATACAGGAATATGATACAGGAATATATAAAAGTCAAAAATTATTGTTGAATAATATGATACAAAGCTGAAAAAAATGACTTCGACAACTCAGTTCTAAATTTATGATCAGCAGCTCTCAAAAGAACTAAGAACATACTATAGATCTCACGAGTTTCTTTTGTTTGTTGAATGTAATTATAACTCTAAGCTTAAAGCTCTAGTAACAAAAAGTTAATATTATTATGATCACTTTACAAGTTGTCCATAGGGAATTCTGTTTATACTTCAAAAGTTTCTGCCTAAATGCTGAAAGTTAGTTACAGAGCCTCCAGATAGAATTTTCACATAGATTGTTAAAAAAAAAAAAAAAAAAAAGTAAAATAAGTAAATAAATAATATTCGCCAATTTGCCAATAGTTTCGCCAAAGTCCCTTGATGGTACGAACTTTATGGCCTCCGACGTGACGAACTTTCCCTGTAAATCTTGTTATACAGCAATGGGATAGTCCGTGTTCAAACACTAATTAATTGTTTCGCACTACTGAGTTATCTTCGGGATAGTAAAATTAATATTTAAAAATTCATTACTATACGCTTAGCAATCTAATTCTAAAATAAGACAAGAATATCAGTACAAAGTACATTCTTTAATAATCTTTATTCTTGTGGAATGTTTTCTCATTTTTTCTTTTCTTTTTTCATTCATTCATTCATTCTTTGCCCCCCCCCCCCTTTTTTTTTTTTTTTTTTTTAACCAGGCATATAGCAAAATAAATAAATAATTAAATTAGATTAAATTACATTAAATTAAAAAAAAATTACGAATTTTTATTACTCTTTCTGTACACATTAAAATAAGGTACTGCCTTCATTAAGCTTTAAATTCCATTATTTGATGGAATTAACGTTTTGGTATATCCCGAACAAGATTACATAACTTACAAATAATTGTTTGCTTATTCTTTTGTATCCCTATACAGATATACTTTCTAGAAAACTTCTGGGCTTTATAACTGAAGAACTAATGCAACGAATTATTTTTAGTTAAATCTTAGCACAAATTGGTGTCTACTATACCTTGGTATATATAGACTTATAAGACGTTTGTAAATTTAATTTTGATTATTTCTGAAGTATATATTTGTTTTAATCGAGTTTAAACTTAACGAGTGAATACCGTGAGAAAATTTACTAAATAAATTTTAATGTATATTATCTATTTGTTATGCTGGATTTCTTCCAACTTGCGGGATCTATCTCAATTTTCAACCATCTATTTCAAATGGAGGTCTTTTATGAATTCATCATCCCAAAAAACATAACGCTTACCAAAATAATTTCATGCAGCTGAAAAAAAAAAAAATCTTTTGCAAATCTGTATAGTTTTAGAATTACAGATCTTTGTAAGTAAAAGTAATTTGATAAATCTAATTTAAGAAAAATACTTTTAATGTTTTTGTTGCCAATATCATCAATATCATTATCATCATTATTATTTTTGTTCTCCAAGGAAGATTACTTTTGCCCGGTTTTTTGCCTTATTCCATAAGCAAAAATGCAATCATCGCCTTTTCTGATGGACTGAGGCTGGAAATGAAGAGATTCGATGTTCAAGTGATATCCATAGAGCCTTGGATTTACAAGTAAATATATATTTAAATCAAGGTGAAAATAATCAATTTATGTAAAATAAAGTATATTGAAGTAAAAACAATTTATTTAAAGAATTATCAGTTTCAATGATGGTAAATATAAGTAAAATAAAAATAGCTGTTATCTCAATATTTAATGTGTTAAAAGTTGTATAAATATCGTTACCTAGTTTTATACATTTACTCGAATTAGAGAGAAAAAAAAAAGTCATTTTTTATAAATTATTAATTTTAAAGAGTTGTTGGAAATTTTATCTTGAAATTAGATTTTTTTCATAGGCAAAAAATGGCATTGATATCACTGCTCGGCATGAAATTTGCTTCTATCACAACTTCAGCATATTCTTAAGTAAAATAGCCTCCTGAATTCGAATAGGACGCTCCTTTTGCCCTACCACCTATCGTTTCTTAGGAACGTCCCCCTATTTTTATCATTTTTCGGGGATTTTATGGCTATGAATTTGATTTTTAGGAGGGGGGGGGGGGATTATTTTAACCGTTAAATATCTTCTGAGGAGCTACAGAGCTGGAAAATTGTAAAGCATAGACATTTGTGACAAGGGAAAAAATATGGGGGGGGGGGATTTGCCACTAAAATTATGTATTACATATCTTATATTTTTTTAAAATCTGTTATTAATGTTGTTTTTTAAACAATATATACATATATATATATTGTTTTTAGGTGTTAAATTAATTCTTTTTCATTCTTCAAACCAAATTCATGGTGATAAAATTATCGAACAAGGAAAGAAAATGATGGAGGGGGTGGACCACCCCCTCCATCACACCACCCTGGGTGGTGTTTCTAGAAAACGGTGGGTGACTGAGCAAAATGGGAGTCATATTCGGATTCAGGAGGTCATTTTACATGCGAATCAGCAAAAATGGTATTAGAACTCGAATTTTTTTTTTTTTTTTTTTTTTTTTTTTTTTTTGCAGAGCAATGTATTTAAAATTTTTGTGACAGGTTTATTAGATTATGTATATTATCATTTAACATTAAGCTAGTATCCTTAATTATGCATCAATTTTAATTTGTCTGTGTAGTTGAATTACACTGAAAGGAAAAATTATTATTAGATAATAAGCAGCAAAAAATTACGCATATAATAATAAAAAAAATTAATATGAAAAAAAAAAAAAAAAAAAAAATATTCAAAAACTTGTCATAATTTCCTTATTTACTATTTATATAGAATAAACCACCTTCCAACAGACAATTACTGAATTCTAGACAATAGAAGCACGCACCCGGATAACAAATTCATCAGTTATGAAACAGACTAATTAAGTCTTTTACCTGACTGTATCAAATCTGTATTTTTCAGAATTTATCACTGTATTAATTTTAGCATTTCCATTTCAAGTTTTTTTATGTTCATCAGTTTATAAATCTTTGAAATACGCTTTATGAAACAGAAATTGCATTATTATTGTGTAATATTTAGTATATTAAATACATAAAATAATAACACGTATGATTCTTTTAAGATTACTTTTGAAATTTACTGACACATAAATGTAAACATGTATAATTTATCAGGGATCTCACTGAGCGCAGGTTTTAACAATAATATTTACGGGTGAAAAAATATAGAGGAAAAGTACAACAAAAGATAGAAAGAGGTAGTGGAACCTGCATCCAGTGTGATGCCTGGAAACTTACAGTACAATTTTTTTTTAATTTTTTTATTTTTTTATTTTATTTTATTTTTTTTTTTTTTATTCGAGACGCTTGCAATAATCACAGGACTGTAGAAAAAGAAAAAGAAAAGATTAAGAATAATATCTTAGTGCTCTTATATTATTATTATTTTAATTCTTATATGGGTTTGAGATTGTATTATACGTACCAATTATTTTGTGCAATTTTCATATACAACATGTACCTTTCCTGAATTTGAGATGTTTATTAAAAGCGAATAAATTAAAGCAATCAAAACACTTTCTGCATCATACCTGAAAAATAATTAGCCCCACCAGTGGCTGAGCGATTCTACGCTCAAAGCTGGTGAACAAGAAGTGCCAGGTTCAATCTCTGTTCGCTCTTGTTGATCACGCCGTTCGGAGTTTTTCGTGGTTTTCTACGAAACTCGAGCACATATGCGCTAGGATCCCTTAAAAAGACTACCCCCTTGACCCATGTCCCTAATAATGACAAATGGCCTTAACCCGAACATCAACACCAACACCTGACTAACAATTAAATATTTAGATAATTAATTTTATTTTCATCGACACTTTTTATATAAAAATTAAGTACTTCGGATGTTTTTTTTTTTTCGTTAAAATACTCTTAAAAAAAAAAATCAATGAATAAATAAAATGCATTAAAAATAAGTTTAAATAATTTATTATTATTCTTATTAACATTTTAAGAAATGTTTTGGATTTATTTGTTTTGGATTTATCATAAATTAATTAATGATAAAACTTTTTTTTTAAAATTAGTATTTGTTCTTGTAATTAAAAGGAATTGTAAATTGAAAATTAACTTGCCATCTTTTTTTTTTTTTTTTAAATAGTATTTGTTGTTGTAATTAAAAGGTAAATTGAAAATTAACTTGTAAATTTTTAACACGCTTTTATTAGCTTCACCTGTATGTATGTATGTTTGTAACCACTCTGGGAGCAACATCGATATTGTAAAAAAAAAAAAAGACTTTTCCTACGTGAACGATGTGGTGTTGAGGTACAGCTCAGCGATGAGAACCTAAAGGTCCAGCGTTCGATCCCAGTCAGGGGAGATTTTTTAAAAATGGTTTTTGTTTAATTCTAAATTATTTTAATTAAAGATTTAAATGTATGTAAATATTATGGTGTGTCACTCACACGATTTTCTCTTACCCTGCATTTTAATACTAAGATAGATATTTTGTGCTTTTTAGTTCACATTTCTATAAAAGCGTGTTCTTTAATTTTTTTTAAAACTATAATATTTTATTTATGGTCAAATCATATTTAACTATAGATAACTATATCTAATATCCTACTAATTAAAAGCTTCGTATAGCAACTAGATAAATATCGATACATGGAATTATGAAGAGGTCAGACTTAAGTATTTTTGTCAAGAAGGATAAGCTATTACTGAGAAGGATATTAGTCACACAATTTTATTTATTTATTTATTGTTTTTTAAAATAAATATTTAAGTACTTTTAAAAATAAATCCTTTCCTTAACTACGCGTTTCATTGAAATTATATAATAAATAAATAAAAGTTTATATTTTGAGATTTATTTATTAAAATAAAATTTATTGAAATGTCAAGAGTCTTTTCGTTTGATATTTGAAAATTTATTCTTTAAATTAATTCTTTAAATTAGTTCTTTCCTGTTATCATTATAAGTTTTCGTTTTTGCGTGAGTTCACAAGAGCCTTTGACGGTTGTAGATGTAAATCTTCCCGTCTGATTTTTACACACGTGATTTTAATTAGTTTTTAATATTAAAAGAAAAACTTCTATAATTATACAAAGACTATTTTAAATTTATCAAACAGAGCATATTATAACAATTATATATAGCATATTATATACACATATTTTTCTAATGTAAATATTCGAATAACAATCTTTTCATTTTAATATTAAAATCTTTTTTTAAACAGTTTATACTTTAGTAACAGATCTTTCAAAATTTTTGAACCATCATTAATTTATTAAATGTTTAAAATATGTATCTATCTATCTATCTATACATATAAATTTCAATTTACAATAGGGCCGCGGTAGCCCAGTCGGTAGAGCGCCGGCCTCGTAATTGGAAGATTGCGGGTTCGGCACTCGAGCCGGCCAAAGACGGTCTTGTACACTAATGGTGACTGGTGCCCGTAAAATCTGTCGTGGCCGCAATATCCTCCATGTTTCCATCAAAAATTATACCTCTGGGGGTCACCGAAGCGGGATAGCCATCCTTTCCGTGGAAGATCAAAATTGTGATGGCATGTCTTCGGACCACCTCTAGGGGTGTGTCAAAGACCGTCGCCAATCGCCCATCTGCGCAGCACTAGTGCGACGTAAAACCCATCCAACCATCGATTTACAATAAAATATGGATGTTACTAAGATACCTCCCAAAATTCTGAATGTATTCTTTATAACAAAATATATCACATACATTTCTTAAAAATAAAAAATTTCTAAACAATAATGGAAATTAATTCTTTTTCTTTTCTCTCTCTTCTCCTTTTATGCCAATTAGAACCTATATTATTTAATGTATTCAAAGTTTTATTGTATACTGAAAGGAAAAAAAATGTTAGCCATCAATATATCCTATGTAATTTTGATCATGAGGTATAGATGAATTTCCTAATTTATGATAAAATGATTTGTAAATGATCGCATAAATATTGGGTGATTTAATCTACATAAATTATCATAAAATTGTCTTGTAATATTTTGAAAAGCTTAGTTTTATCGTATGATGGTATGAATTTTGATTTATTATGAAAGTCAAGAGTAATTTTATCTAAAACAAGAATTTTCCATTGTTTAAAAGAAAACAATGGGTTTGTTAAATAATAGAGCAATTATATATATATATATATAAAATCAATGTCATATTTAAATTGTTTAACCATTTGTTACTTTCTTCTATAAGTAATATAGATAAAGTATTGGATTCGTGAAAATTTTCGACCTCCGTTTTTTGATTGATTTACACGTTTTGGGATGTCCTGAATACGAATTGATATTTTTTGGAAAATGTCTGTCTGTGTGTGTGTATCACGAATTTTTTTCCCCACTGTATCTCACGAACCAATGAATGAAATTTAACCCTAATTGCAGCCTGACATAAACTGGTGCTGATTAGATTTGGAGATCAATCGCTCAACAGGTAGCGCTGTGATCGCATTTTTTTGTAAACTTTTAACATGGCAGTATAGGAGAAAATTTCGTATAAATGTGCATAATGAGAGTTATTTTAAACTTGTGATTGTAAAATTAATATGAATTATTTATAATAGTAGTAGTTAACTAGGAAAAAAAAATTGTGCATGTGGAGGCATCGGTTCCCCCCCGGGGAGGTAAATTTTCAAGATGGGTATCTTTCGAAAGGTCTCCTCAATACCTTTAAAACGAATTGTTGAACTATAAATCTGTGATAATTTAAAACAATGTTATCGATTTTTTTTTTTTTTTTTTTACTTTTAACGAAAAGAAAAAAAAAACTTAGAAAACAAATCGTATTTTTTTTTTTTTTTTTTTAATATTGTTACTGAGTGAATTTGTACAGGAAAAATATAGAAGAAAGTCTTGTGGTGGCCACAACATACTAGTTTAATTGTAATTTTGGAAGGAAGTATTATACCTTTTGTTCCATATCTCATGGGTTTTTTTCAATTGCGATCATTAATATAATATTTAAATTTCCTATTATAACATGACTATGATCTTTATCAACAAAGTTTTTGTAAAAAGGATCACTGCATTTAGAAACATGAGAATTACCTGACATTAACAATTTTGAAAATAAGTTGTAATTAAAAACCTTTCTAGCAAGGGGTACATTATATTTAAACGTTCTTTTAATATATAAATTATTTGTAGGAAATTGACAATACTTATCATTAATTAATGAATTGAAATTTATTTTATTTAAAACAAGATTTGTTAAATTAGTAATCATTTGAATATCATAATTTGATATTTGATTTTTACTTCCTTATACAAAGTATAAGGAAGTATAGTAATCCCGATTTGCGAAATGGATTTTGTATTTCACATTGCTCGAAAACGAATGATCGCTGAATGTTGCCAATTTATACGTGTGACTGTCATGATGTATAGTTGTACACCTGCAAGTGTCGTCTGAACACGAGCTCTCGTTTTAGAGATATAAGCGATTTTACACGATTTTTCGTGACGTCTGTATGTGTGTGTGTGTGTGTGTCTGTGTGTGTGTGTGTGTATGTCGCATAACTCAAAAACGGTTGGACGTAGAAAGTTGCGAATTGGTACATAGGTTTTTTATAACATCTAGTTGTGCACCTCCCTTTTTGGACTTTGTATGATTTTCCGTTTTGGAGATATTTAGGAAAATTAGGTTCATAATGACAAAAATACATAGGTTTTGGCCATAATGTATCAAAAAACGGTAATAACTCAAAAACGGTTGAACGTAGAAAGTTGTGAATTGGTACATAGGTTTGTTATAACATATAGTTCTGCACCTCCCTTTTTGGACTTTGTATGATTTTCCATTTTGGAGATATTTAGGAAAATTAGGTTCATAATGACCAAAAATACATTGGTTTTGGACATAATGTATCAAAAAACGGTAATAACTCAAAAACGGGTTGGACAAATCTTGCAATTTAACTGACTTCCCGACTAGCTAGACATTTGAAACTTTCAGAAAAGCTCAAAATACGTTGACAATGCGTTTTTTTAATATTTTTGGCCAACTGTTTCTGATATCTGCTGCCTTCGGCAGCGTTACCAGTACAAATCTTGCAATCGATTTTTAACTAACTTCTCGACTAACAAGACATTTAAAACTTCCAGAAAAGCTCAGAATACGGTGACAATGCATTTTTAAAATATTTTTAGCCAATTGCTTCGTGTCACTGCTGCCTTCAGCAGCGTTTATATGATTCAACAGAAAAATTATTTAACTAACTTCCCGACTAGTTAGAGATTTGAAACTTCCGGAATAGTTCAGAAACACGGTGAAAATGCATTTTTTAAACACTTTTATCCAATTGTTTCGGATTCGAAGTCCCCCCCTCCCCAAGACACAACTTTGACATGAGTTCCCCCCCAGGCCCAACTTTGACATGTCCCCCCAACTTTGACATGAGCCCCCCCCCAAGGTACAACTTTGACATGAGTCCCCCCAAGGCACAACTTTGACACGAGTCCCCCCAAGGCACAACTTTGACACGAGTCCCTTCCCCAAGGCACAACTTTGACATGAGCCCCCCCCAAGGCACAACTTTGACATGAGTCCCCCCCAAGGCACAACTTTGACATGAGTCCCCCCCAAGGCACATGAGTATTCCCCAAGGTACAACTTTGACATGAGTCCCCCCAAGGCACAACTTTGACATAAGTCCCCCAAGGCGCAACTTTGACATGAGTCCCCTCAAGGCCCAACTTTGACATGAGTCCCCCCCAAGGTACAACTTTGACATGAGTCCCCCCCCAAGGTACAACTTTGACATGAGTCCCCCCCAGGCACAACTTTGACATGAGTCCCCCCAAGGCATAACTTTGACATGAGTCCCCCCCCCCCCCCAAGGAACAACTTTAAAATGAATCCCCTCAAGGCACAATTTTTTTTTTTTTTTACGTATGCATGCATTTTTTAAAATATTTTTAGCCAACTGTTTCGGGTCCCGTGACAATATTTTTTAACATTATGTATATTTCTAAAAGTGTATAAGGAAGTCATGTGGTGCCCACATCAGATTTTTTAAAATTAATTTTAGGATTGGATTAATTAATTTTGTACATTATTAGATAATAAAATAAACCAGAAAATTGTTTGTTCTAAGTTATAGTAATTGCATAAAATAATTTAAGTAATTTTGTACTCCTGAGGTAAAGGACACCATGTTCATTTTGTGAAAAGAGTTACCACTAGGGCTTGTGAAATACGTTGCCTAAACGTCATTGGCGACCAATATATTTTAACTAGCAACTATATTTTCAAGAAACTCAAGATTTTTAATTTTTTTATTTTAATGTTTCAGTGAAAAAATTGGTCCCAGGATCTGGCTCCAGTTCCACCCTTGATGTACGCTAACTCACGCCGTTTTGATTTCCGATCCTCTCACTATGTTTTGCGAATCCACCATTAGGGAATTTACATCACTTTTCTTCCTGCATGCTTCCCAACTCAGTGTTAAATTAGTGCATCGCTTTAGAGAATTTGTTTACACTGCTCCTGTTTGCTCTTGCTTTGCGACCGGATGCTGAATCATTGTACGGTGTAATGATGTATCGATGCCGAATATGTGTTGGTTTAGTGAAAAAAAAAAAAAAAAAAAACAGTTTCATGATGTTAAATTTAAACAGGTGTATCATTCTAACTTCATAAATATTTAGTTTTTATGCATAAAGTTTTCATTTCTATATATTAAAGTAAATTTCAAAATTGGAAAAAAAAAAGAAAGAAAAGGTGGTGTGTGTGTGTATGGGGAGGGGGGAGGAGGTTCTATTTTTTAACAGGTTACCAAAAATTTTTCTCTGGCGATCAGTTTTTTTCAAATTCCTGGAGCACTGGTTACACCATGCATTTGATGTGCTGCAATAAAATACATTTGTCATGAATCAAGAAAATGGACGTGATTTTATTTTCTGCTGTTTTATCTCTTTTATAGTAACTGTACATGCGTGCTTAATGCTTCTATATAAAGAAAAAAAATGCACGTAAAGAACATGGTGTTAACTTTCTTCACAAAGTGGACATGGTGTCCTTTACCACCGGGGTACAGAATTTAAACAATCTTTTAACACAAAACGGCATGAAAAAGGTTTATTTAAACAAAAAATTGAATAACTGCCATATTTTCTTCACCAGAAGGTTAAAATACTATTTAAAAAATTGTGCACATGGCAAATTTCAGAAAGTATGTAAAGAGGGCATTCCTCAGGGTGTTTAAAAAACTGTATTAGTATGAATAAATTAACATAAAAAGGTTTTTATAGATTCTTATATTTATTTCTGCATTCTTTTTATATAGTTAATGACATATTAACCATTAATTACAAAATCCCAATGTAAGCAAATTTAAAGACTTTTTTCAAAAATAAAAGTACATTAAAGCAGATTTATAAAAGTTTTATTTATTTATTTATTTATTTATTTATTTATTTTTAAACAGAATAAAGTAATTTTCAAAATGGTATGATTGCCAAAACATTGTTTACCTGTACCTTTGGAAACCAGAAAATTTTTCGATTCACCACGAATTTGTCAAAATTCTTTTATAAGTCTGGGTTAATATACTTCCACCTTAAATAAATAAATAAATAAATGATTTAATCCTATCATTATGATCTGTGGTCCAGGTGGATCCCGGACACTTTTTTATTTGCTTTAAATAACAATCCATATCGTATTTTGAGAGATCATAGCCAGTGTCATCTCATATCAAGATACGTTGCAATTGCACAAATGTCAGGGGTAGTTTATTTTATTTTTATTTTATCTATTTATTTATTTTTGCCTAAAATAACATATAAATGATACATCATCTCATATCAAGACATCATCACATCATCACATCTCATAAAAGACATCATCTCATATCAAGATACGTTGCAATTGCACAAATGTCAGGGGTAGTTTATTTTATTTTTATTTTATCTATTTATTTATTTTTGCCTAAAATAACATATAAATGATACATCATCTCATATCAAGACATCATCACATCATCACATCTCATAAAAGACATCATCTCATATCAAGATACGTTGCAATTGCACAAATGTCAGGGGTAGTTTATTTTATTTTTATTTTATCTATTTATTTATTTTTGCCTAAAATAACATATAAATGTCCCATTTCTATAAATGTCCCATTTCTTGATAGGGTTTGTAATTTGACTTTTGTAATTCTATACGCTCTAGTGCACAAATCTGTACTGATAAGTATAAAGGATTTAAGTCCAAAAATGTTAATTTTAGGTTAAGCACATAGTCAGACTCAGAAAAAAAATCTCTATCGATTGGTATAAAGGATTTCAATCCATGTCATTTGGTCTTTGAGAAAATCCACTGGTAAAAAAAGATTCAATTCATAAATTTAGCATTAATCTTTGGTATAAAATATTTAATTCAATTTTTTCCCTTTATTAAATGAAGGTTGACAATCACTGAATGGTTTAAAGTGTATAACAACACAATCCCTTTTTCTCAATCGATTCTTTTGATTAGTTTTTAGATTGTTTAACTTTATTTTCTGTCTCCTGGAAAATCAAGAATATGGACTTAAATTCTTTATACTTATCAGTACAGAAATATATTTCGCTTAAAATCCTAAGTATTCATTATAGAATTTGTATCGTGTAAGAACAGTACAAATATATATTTGATAAAAAATATTTTACATGTTTTTGACTAATTACATTACTCTTTATACGAAACATTATGCCTCGTCTTGACTAGTAAATAACTCATGATTTTTATTTCAGAACAAAATTATCTGACACATCAAAAATCTCCATAGAAATAGAAAAAGAATGGCGTCTTAGAACTAAAAAGGATTCAAGTAATAACAATGATCAGATGGCATTATTGAAGAAAGCAGCAGCTGATATTTTTAAATGGGGCGCAAGCTCTAACCTGGAGGAAGTTTTTGCTGTCGTGTATGATGCGATAACTTTAGAGAACCCGCCTTATAGGTATTCTCCAGGAAAATGGTATTTGAATACTACTATGTGGTTACTGTATTTAATTCCAAAATCTATAGTGGATTTTGTGTTTTGTAATTTCATATTTAAGCGATGATGAGAATTGTTAAATAAAGATTATTTAAAATCTAAAAAATAAATTGTGGTATTTATTTATTTATTGTTATAACCAGAGACCTGTTTCTTTCAGACAAGAAAATACAGTATCGTCAACATTTGCGGAAGACAACATTGACTTTTACGTAATAAATTAGTTGGTTGTGTGGCTTATGAGTTATGACCAATTGACTATAGTAGGGTCTTTGGCCTATACGTGGAACACGCTGCGTGAGGAAAGGGGGAGGGGGCTTTCTAAGGAGTCCTAGCTCGCATTTACGCGAGTTTCGGATAAAACCACGGAAAACTCTGAACGACTAGGTCGATATGTGTGATCTGAAATTCTTCATAATAAGAAACACTGAGAGTTTATAAATGCGAAAAAAGAAAAAAAATCTATAATAATAATAACAATAATAAAAATAAATAAATAAATAAATAAAAATAAAAATAAAAAAAATATATATAAATAAAACTATTAATTAAATTAAATTCTTTATATATATATATATATATATATATATATATATAGTATTTGTTTAACAAATAAAATATCGATATTTTACATTTAAAAGAATTAAATCTTTTGAAAAATGATTAATTGTAGTAAATAATGCTGCCTAGCAACTAACAGCTATAACAGTTGCTACTGTTATTTAAAACTTTCATTATTTAATTTATTTAGACAAAAAAGAAATAACTCAAAAGTTTATTTGATCTTTTTTTTTTCTTTTGAGTTTAAACTCATTAGTTTAAATTGTCATAAACTTAGGTTTCACGCAATTTGTCAAAATACTTTTGAAACTTTTCCAAAATTTTATCGTCAGAAAGCACATATTGAGCTCATTTAACGTGCCTTTCTAGAAAACTCAGCTTTAAAAGCAGCTTTACAATGTTAGACAAGCTGTACAAACTCGTCTTAAGTATTTAGCGATAAAGAACTGATAATAATCTTTTATGTTAGATACAGACTTATCACTCCTTTTCAGCATCAAAAATTCTAGGAAAGTTCTCCAGAAATTGTATTGCATTTCATTTAATATCGTTTAAAAATAAATGTTGCACATTATTATTGCTTCTAAAAGCAACTACAGAAATATACAGAGACAAGTGTATACACATATATTCTCCAATAATAATGATAATAATAGCAACAATAATAAAACAATATTTTTCCCACAATGGACTTCGCTTTCTCTTGTAAAATGGAAATTCTAAGTTAATTTAATTTCACTGTACACAAAATTGTTATGTAATTTGCAATTAAATGATTCTATTTGTACAAGACAGGTGGGCATTGATAAAAATTTTATTTAGAGATGTAATAACTTAATATATAGTAGGAGTTTGATTGTTTATACCTAATAATAAGAAAAATAATCATTTTATATATTTTATAATGACATGATAAGGAAATTATAAGTACACTATCTAACAATAAGTATTTGGACACTTTTGAATTTAGACGTTTTGTCAAATATCTAGGAATTCACATGAACTGTTTCCACATTCCCCGTTAAAATGAATACTGGTTCAGTTATAAGAAGATTATTTACTGATAGCTTGTACTACTGATAACATAAACATTTTTTTTTTTTTTTATCCCTTTTGAGATTCACGTTAACGAGGTTCGACTGTATTATAGCTCATATATTTCAGCAAAAGTTGCATCCTAAAGAACAAAACGGAACTAGTAAAAAAGTTAAACAAAAGTCAAAATGTTTTGGATCACCCGAACTTGTAAAAAGTAATGCTTTAACCCTTTGCGGCGCAAGACAATTTGAAACATTTAAATTATATTGCCACCGGAATTCATGAACTAAATTAAACTAAAAGAAATTTTAAATTTTAAGGTTTAAAAAAAACGGCCTTTTCTGATATGTTATAAACGTGAATTTTTGCTAAAAAATTTCCGGGATGAATTTTTGCAGCTGGATCTTAAATTTTGCGTCCTCGCAGCGAGGACAGCGCGCGTTAAGGGGTTAAATCCGTTTTAGCTATTGCATGTGATTATGAGGATTTTCCCCATTATTTATACAGTAAAGCACCGTTTATACGTCTTTCAAGGGATTGACGTAAAAGGACGTATAAAAGAAAAGACGTATAATCGAAATTTTAATAATAACACTTTGATTACTGCAAATTAATGACACTTAAGCAAAATTTATATAAAAATGCTAATTAGTAAAGTTTCTTAAGTTAGTAAATGTATATCATACTTTTTTTAGGACAATAGTAATAATAAAAAGATTTATTACAAAAAGTGAGAAAAATCATGCTATTAATGCACGACTGGGTACTAATTACATATATCATATATTGGGTATTACATTACATTTCTTAAGAACTATATGAAAACATTTTGAATATTAATTATATATACTTAAATATTAATTAGATATTTAATATTAAGCATGCGATTTATGTCCATACACAGATAGTTATTTAATAACATTAAAAATCTTCAATGTTCGTCTGATTCGCTGCTTGTCTATGAGTATTAAAAATTCTACTACGAATTCAATTGGTTCTTTGATCAGAATTCTTCGATCTTTCCTGTGTTCCTTCACTTAACGGCCCTCTTCACTCACCGTCGCCGGATGCCCGAGCTAATGTTATGGGAAAATTTTCTTTACAAATAACTTATTAACTAATACATATTTTTAAATTCTGTTTTCACATTCATTAAATTCCCGACTGTTAAATTGACGGACCTTTTTTAAAAATGTATTTTTTTAATTTTTAATATTTTATTTTGAAATTGCAAAATGAAAAAAATTCGCATATTGAAAATTCGCATTTTGCAGCTTCAAAATAAAACATAAAAAATTAAAAAAAAAATAACTTTTTAAAAAAGGTTCGTCAATTTAACAGCTGGGAATTTTCAGAATGTGAAAACAGAATTTAAAAATATGTATTAGTTAATAAGTTATCTGTAAAGAAACATTTCCCATTGAATAACATTAGATTCGGCTTCCGGCCGCGGTGAGTGAAGAGGGCCCTTAAAATGCTTTCTATGAAAAATACGTGTTATTTAGAATGGAAAATAATGACAGATCGAGCAATTTTGCGTATTTTAGTAAAGTGGAAAAGACTTATAACCGATATTAGCGGCGTATAAACGAAGCATTTTTGCATTAAAATGAATAGAAATGATTCGGGACTAAAAGGACGTATAAATGTAAAAGACGTATAAACGACAGACGTATAAACGGTGCTTTACTGTATAAATTTTTATGAGGCTACCATATATATTCATGGAAATATAATCTTTTTTTTTTTTTTTTTTTTTTTTTAATTGCAAAAAAAATTCTACTTTTTTAATTTTAACGCGTAGGGCATTAGACCAAGTGCAAAGTTATTTTTAGGAAACTTGACATACTACATTAGGCACAGCATACAGCCCTCAGAATGCAAAAATGTTAAATATCTTATGAAATATAATCATTTTTACTAAATAATTTTTAACTACGCATGCGCTAGCTTAAAAAATACTTCGGTTGCATAATTTAATAGCCAAAACTATTGAGCAACTTATATAAAAACCCCATATAAATTCTATGCAAATTCAAAAATCTATGAGAGATAGAATGAACAGTATTTCAGTTCTCTGAAAATAAAAGCTAAACTAAAAAGGATTTTTATTTTGATTCAATAAATGTCCAATCGTAATACAGTGTTCATAAATTGTAAACAAATATTAATATAACCCCCAATCTTTTATTCTGTTTATTCTATCTCTCATAACTTTTTGAACATATACGATATTTGTTTGGGGTTTTTATATAAGTTGCTCAATACCTGTTCCTATTAAATTATGCAAATGACATTTTTTTAAAAAGTTATTGCATGCGTAGTTAAAAATTGTTTAGTAAAAATACTCATATTTCGCAAGATATTTAACATTTTTGCATTTTGATTGCAGTATGCTATGCCTAATGTAGTAGGCCAAATTTCCTAAATATGGCTTTGCACTGTGTCTAATACCCTAGGTTTTATAATTAAAAATGTGGAAAAAAAATTAATTAAAAAAAAGTTTTAGGGTAGGTGCTCTAGTGATTGGCATTCTCCAGTAATTGACATCTATCCAGAAATAATTAATAAATAAGAAAAACAATAAAATAATATATTTTACATGTAAGAATTTTAACATTTTATGTCAAGCACTGGAGCATAGGGTGCTAATAACTGGTAAAATGAATAACTAGCAGTGTCAAACACTGGAACATAGGGTGCCAATTACTAATAAAATGAAAATCTGGCAGTGTCAATTACTGGAACATTGAGTGGGTGTCAAATAAAAATTCATAAAAAAAATAATTGTTATCAAATGTATAGTATGAAGTATAGTATCAAATGTATTTTAACATATATGTGGTTCTGAATGTCTTTCATACCATATGTACTAACTTAAGATTTCTAAAAATATTTTCTCATGACTAGAACATTAAAACATCAGAGATTGCTCTAAAAGTGTCAATCACTGGTGCACTTATCCTATCTCCATGAATATGTGTGGTAGCCTCATAAAAGTTTATACAGATAATGAGAAACATCCTCATAATTACATGCTACAGCCAAAATGGATTTAAAGCATTACTTTTTACAGGGTGATCCGTTTTATTCTTCAGAACACAGCCTTTGCTGAAATATATGAGGTATAACATGTTCATTACACTTCCAAAGTTTCAAGGTGATTCTTAAAGAGCTTTTCTACGTATTTGACAAAACGTCTAAATTCGAAAGTGTCCAAATACATAATTTCGAATTTATAAGGATCAATTTTTTGCTTAATATATATATAGTAGAACTTGTATAATTCGAAGCTGAAGGGACCAGAGAAAAAATCGAAATATCCAAAACTTTGAATTACATATACTATTTTGTCAAAAAGAAGAGATAAATTAAAAAAAATAAAACTCAACGATCAAAGATTTAACACATAAACTTTATATCTAAGAATACTGCTACTTCCCCCCCCCCCCCCATTAAATTACTATTTTTTTACGAGTTTAATTATTCAACACTTTTTAAGAAATAGTCAGATATTTTTTTATTTTTTCTTTAAGTACAATCTTTGTGGCATAGCATATGACTTTAATCTATCAATTGATACAAAAACAGAATCTTCTACATTAGACATGACTTTCAATTAAAAAACCCCTTGAAGTTCATGTATCTGGACAATATCTTCTTCTGACGCACTAGGTAGGAAATACTCTTGTATTTCCTCATCCTTCTTTCGAATGACTGTTAGAAAAAAAAAAAAATGCACTTTAGCTGAGAAAAATCTCGGTAACAAATTTTACTGTAATATTTTAAAGGTAATCGTATGAAAAATTCGAATTATCCAAAATAGATTTCGAATTATCCATGATTTATTAACATTATTTTAATACAAAATTCAAGGGACCGAGTAAAAAATTCGAATTATCCAGAATTTCGAATTAAACAAGTTCGAATTATTCAAGTTTCACTGTATATATATAATTTTTTAAAAACTTTTTTGCATATCATCATTACGGAAAATTAGGAATAATTTACGTCGAATATGTGTTGTGTTAAAACGGAGAAAGAAAGGCTGACAGGAATATGAGTATCTTTCGTCATTTATGAAATTATCTTCAAAAGCTGAAAAAACTGAAACAAATGAGTAAGTCGCTTTATGTACTCAACGATGATATGATATGTAAGAGTGAATGCTAAAATTATTCACCCTTTCATTCTTTCTTCTCTTCTTCTATCTCTCGATTTCTCTTTTTCTTTCTTTATTTTTGTAGTCTTTGTAAGTTACATCAAGCTCCCTGCGATTCAATAGCAGCTGTCCAGACGCGAACTTGAACAATAGAAACACCATACAAGGCATAGTTACTCTCTTCTCCGCTTGGTGCGCTAGTTACGCGTCTTGTATTTAGGATATGTGCACGAAGCTTTTTGACAATTTAACTAAACGATTTATTTTCATTAAAACTATCTTTTAATGCGCAAAACTGTTTGTTATATATGCAGAATGTTTTAAGAAGGTTTTTTGTAGATAAATAATTATTTATTTCTACATTTATTCCTGAAAATTCAGCTATTTAAAATTTTTCTGCTAAACATGTTTTAACAAGAAGAAGAAGAAGAAGAAGGGAAAAAAAAATATCTTGTATTTCTTAAAAAAAAAAAAAAAAAAAAAAAAAAAAGTCACTAATTATAGACATAAGAATCTGTTTGGAATAATCTAAATAATAATAATAATAATAATAATAATAATAATAAAGATAAGAGGGAACTGTATATAAAGAATATTTAATAATTGTGCTTGAAAAAACAAATCACTATTCGAATCGTTTTAAATATTTATGACATTAGTATATGAAATATATTTTTATATTTATTATTATTATTATTATTATTATTTAATAATATCTACGATTTGTACGTACATAAAAAATTTTCTTTATGTAAAATTATTAATCTTTTTTTAAATAATTGTCTTAGAATTATATGTAGGTATTTTTATTATACATATGCAACGAAACTCATGAATATTTATTATACTGACATTTCTTGAAAATTATTCCAATATATATATATATATATACACTCCTTCTCATATTTATAAGGACACTTTATGTTTTGAAAAAACTAATTTGAAAATAATTGTGAACAAGATTATACTAAGTGCACTTAATATATCTAGTATTCTAAAATCCAAAACTGCTATAAATTTTTTAATATGAAACAAAAATAATAAAATATAATGCAAAATATTTTTTTCTTCACGTTTTTAGACGTTCATAATTATAGGGACAATCAAGGTTTTTTCGTTATATTTAACTTACTAGCGGATAAATTACAGTTGACATGCGAATTTGTTAGCTACTGGGCTAGATTAATTCATATATAAGCCTTCAATTTTTCTTGGACGGACATTACTGATAATTCCTCGAAAAAAAAAAAAGAACGTTCATGTAGTGAAGTATGATAAATGTGTTTTTTAAGTGTAAGGATAATTTCAATCCGCCGAATTTCTATTGAAATTCGAAGATCTAAAATTGCTGAAGGAAGTATAATCAAACGTTGAACTGCTGGTTCAATAGGAGGGAGATCTAATGCAAAATTAGAGTTGTTTTACAGAGATCGAAGACTCATAATTCCTCTTACTGTTCTACTCATAATGACTGCTGCTGAATTTGCTCGTAATTTTTAACGAAAGGTTGGGGTCCACATTTATGCATGTTTAAAATAATTAATAATATGTTAAAACGAATAAAAAACCTGTAATCATCAATAAGCATTTAATGGGGGAAAGAACGTCTGTGTTAAAGTTGAATAAAAACATTATTAAATGGTAAAATGTTGCCTTTGCGGATGAAAAACATTGTATTCTTGATTAACCAAATGGTTTTAACAGTTACTGGCACGATCTGAAGATAGCGAAAGACAGAGCAGACTTTTTAAAGGCAGATATGAGTCGGGCATTTTAAAGGTGCATCTATGGTGCTCTGGGGAGCTGTTTCTACTGAAAGCAGAATGAATTTAGTAATTTTTTCTATTATTATGAACATCAAGAGAATATCCGCAAATTTTAAACGTGGAATTCTTCGATTTTTGTTAGATTTTGGCGGGTAATAATATTTTTTTCAACAAGACTTAAGACTTACATTTTTGCTCTACTTCTAGAGCAATAGGAAATAGTTTAAAGAAAGAAACTTCTGTATTACTGCCTTTCCCGTGGCCTAAAAGTTGAAAAAACCTTAACTTATCATATTAGAAAAGTGCATGTAAGTGAAAGCAATTTTAAATAGTTTAAATGTATTCAAAATATCATTTACGCTGTATGAAATGGTATTGAAACTGAATTTAAAAAAACAAAGTATATATATATATATATACATATACATATATATATATATATCTATATCTATCTATCTATCTATATATATACCAATGTCTGATTGTTTCACCCTAAAAAGAGACCCCATAAAATATTAATTTAAAGAATAACTGAAAAAAAAAAAATATATACTAAGATTCGAGCTGCCCTTATAATTGTGAACACCTGAAAAATCATCTTTTTGACCGTATTTAAAGTGTTTTAAGATAGAAAAACGATAAAACTTTTTAAATATAGTCTATTAATGAAATCCAAATTAATAAAAAATATATTTGTTTAAATAATAGTGTTCAGTGTTTAGTTAATATAGAAAAACGGGTGTTCTTATAATTATGAGAACCAGTGTACATATATATATATATATATATAAAATAAAATAAAATAATATAAATAAATATTTAAAAATTAAAAAAAAATTGTTTTGGAAAAAAGTTTCCAAAAAAGCTCCCTGCTAATTAAAAAACTTTTCGCTTTGTAAATTTTTTACTCTTTTTTTTAATAATTGTCTTAGAAATATATGTAGATATTATTATTATACATATGCAACGAAACTCATTAATAATTATTATACTGACATTTCTTGAAAATTATAAAAATAAATAAATAAATAAAATAAATAAATAAATAAATAAATAAAATAAATGAATAAATGAAATAAAATAAATAAAATAAATAAATATTTAACACTTTTTTGGGAAAAAAGTTTTAATACTCCCTGCTAATTAATTCTCAATCCCCACCCCTATCTTCTTACTCCACTTCTGGCCGAAAGGTTTTGCTCTCCAAGCTGGTAGAGGGGAGATGCCGGGTTCAAAGCCATGCTGCGATCGTCTATCCAGCCATTCTGATTTATTCACGATCTTTTCCAATACTTACATAAATACGGAATAGAAAAAAAGATTATATTTATATTATCCCTAGTATCTAAAAAAGTTTGTTCTTTTAATAATATCTACGCTTTGTACTCACACCAAAAAATTCCTTTAAAAAAATTATATATATATTAATTTTGCTTTTTAATTACTGTTTTACACGCGCGCACACACACACATATATATATAATCATTATATATGCAGTGAAATATAGTAATCAGATAAAGTATTTAAATGCTATTGTATTCACTCAGACACATACAAATATCTTTATAAAAACAGAAAAATGAAATCAGGAGACCACAAAACATACAAATATACCAAAAACTCACAGTCGATTATTTTTTTTTCACAGGTACAATATTTTCCTTACATAGTATGTGTTTGGAAAGTAAAAAATAATTCAGGAGACCTTAAAACGTATAGATATACCAAATTCTCATAGTTGGATTTTCTTTATAATTTAAAGCATTTTCTAACATAGTTTTATGTAACATTTTAACTTCTCAACATATACTAAAGTCCGAATAAACTACTACGTCAGAAACGTCAAAGAAAAATATTTGAGATGCATACAGCTGGTTCGGTAGCCTTAAGCGTGCCGTCTTCAATGCAAAAAGAATTCTGAATCTGGAGAAGTGCTCGTATATATAGGAGAGGGACCGAATTTAGTTCAACCAATAGGATTACGGAAAAGGTGGTGAGTGTGGCCAATAGGAATTTAGGAATGTGTAGCTGTGTAAACAGTAGAAAAATTAAGAAAATGTGGACTGAATGTAAAATTTCCAACAATCAGACAAATAGGGAACAGCGAAATCACAATTTACAAGGTTTTTAAAACTTTTACATTATCATTCCTCACAGAAAATGTTGGCCACCATTTTGAATGCAAACATGAACACGTCGAACCAGGTATTTGATACACTTCGCAGCATTGTTGGTGTTACTGACGAGATTTCTTCAGTTATGATCTGTTTTAATTCATCGATGTTTGCAGGACTTCTCTGGAAAAGCCTATGAAATGATAATGTAAAAATGATAATGATAATCTTAATGTAATGTAGGAATGATAATGTAAAAATTTTTAATTAAATTTTGTTTTTCACAAATAAAATTATTACAGGATTAAAAAAAATTGTGCGTCTCCATTTCTGTTTTACCTCACAATCACAAATAAAGTTGTCCAACAGTGTTGGAAATTGTCTCCCACACTTAAACAAGGTTCAAACAATTATATTTCAGTGTTAGAATAGATGCCACATTCGTCATATTTAAGGGTAATAAGAAAAACCAACGGGTACTCTTTTAAATTGATCACCCTGTATATATTTAAAACATTTACTATCACCGTAAATTGGTATCAGATGTTTCAAGATGCTTATATTTCGATACGATTTTTAAAAAATTCCTTTGTCTTTACAGAAACATATTTAAATGTACTCTATTTCATTATTAAGTATCTATATATATATAGTACTTTCGAATTTAATTAGTTTTTGATAAAGAAATGGTTCTAAAAGTTTATTATTAGGCATTAGTACTTCAAACCACCATTAAAGAGCGCGAATATCATGATGAATAAACGATCTTTTTATTATATTTTTTATGATAAAAACATTTTGACAAACATGCAATGATATAATTATCATGCCCATTCAAAAAAAATTTCGACATTTTAATGAAATTCTAGCTTTAGCGATGAATAAGAGATCTTTTTTATTATATTTATTGTGGTGAAAACATTCTGAAAAACAAACATATAATTCTATATGCATTGATATTAATTATTATGCATATTAAAAAAAAAAAAAAAAAAAAAAAAAAAAAAATCGGCATTTTAATGAGTTCACAGCGTCAATTGCAAATGCTTATGTATAATGTTATTCTTATGGCTGGACCTTTAAATCAGCGAAAATCGAGGCTTGTATACAGCGCCAATTGTTGGGTAGCGGTAGAAAATGTAAGTTCTCGCTGTAAGGCCTTTTCGCGTTGTAGGGACAGCCGCTGTTACATCGCAGGCAGCCATGATATATGCATTTAAAAAACCGAAATCAGGAATAATATACAAACTGTAAAACTGATAACTTTTGTTATTTTTAATTTTTAAAATTCTTTTTCTCTTAAAAAATTTCCGGTATAAAACTGTAAAATTTTGCCTAATTTTTGTACGATCTTAATTTTATTTTTTTCTAGATTTGCAGATAAACCCCTAAAACATTTTTGGTTATAACTCTATTAATACTAAAGTAAAGTATACCACACTCTCCGGAATTCAATTATGAAGTCGAAATTGGGTGTTACTATTGAAAAAAATCAAAGTTGGCGCTCATTTCAATATGTAGATGACCCCTAATTCAAAATTTGACATAATTTTCAAAAGTGCACTTAATTTCCTGTTGAATGATGTCTATTAGATTTTTCTGCGTCAACTAATTACGAAATTACAGCGAATGATGCGTGCTTTTTCCCCCGAGTGTACATACATTTCATCTCTTTAGTATTATGCAAACATGACAGTTATATTTGTTTCAACCATTAGTTTTGAAATTATTCAAATTAAAATGGTATAAGTCAATTTTTTCTGCAGTGCAGTCTTTTTTTTTTTTTTTTTTTGTTCTTTAGTGTATATCTATGGATATGCTGTCTAGATATAATGCCAATTAGTATTTAAATAAGCTTTGCTCATTGTGAAATCGGAAACTTCCTTAAAATTATTGATTTATTGAGCTTTTAATAAAGCTATTTTATAAATTTATTGAAGAAAAAATCAATGTGCATATATTCATATAAAAAACACCAGCTATATATATATATATATATATATATATATATATATATATACTGCAGTAATAATTTTCTCCTACATTAAAAAGTAATGCGCTCATTTTCCCAATGAGCATTCGTATCAATAAACTCATCATTTCACATTTCGTATCATTAAATTTATCTCTGAAAAAAAAAAAAAAAATAATGAAAATAGTAATTAGTTTTTCTGAAACATTATGCTTAGATTATGACATTTATCAATAAAATACGCTAAAATTTTCCTTTTCTCATAAAGAATAACCATCAGAAATTTGCGCAATCCCTCGAAAAGTATTGGGAACTTCCAAAATCCGGGTTTTCCGTGTTTCTATAGGAATAAAAGATAATTAAAACATTCAAGCTCTGAAAGATCATGGGAAAAAAATGAAATACAGTAGAACCTCGATTATCCGAAGCAATTGGGAGCGAACTTACTTCGGATAATCGAAATTTTCGGATAATCGAGAATTCATCAATAATCATATAAAATATTTATCAGCACTCGTAGTTTGGAAAGGATGGCTTGCATACAAAAGGAATGTGGAAAAAAAAAAAAAAAACTTTAAAAATACATGTTTGTTAAGAGAAAATTTTGGATGATAGTAGAAAGTGAAAAAAAAAAGTGAAGAAGAAACCGACTTCGGTTAACGGAGAGTTTCGGTTAATCGAGGTTCGGATAATCGAGGTTCTACTGTATTCTCTTCCTTATCAGACCCGATAATTTTTTAAACAAACAATTTTTGAGCCGACTTTAGCGCCGATTTTTCCTCGTGGAAAACAATAGACGGGTGAAAAGTTGGATGAGAGTAGACTAAGTTTTGACGCTTATCACTTTTCTTGGTGCGAGTAAAGTACGCAATGATTAGTATTAAAATTCTCTTTCGTTTGTGTGAAATACCGCATTATTATTTCTACTTTGGATTGCCCATTGCGCAGCACTAGTGCGATGTAAAACGCAACCAACCATTTCTAATTTAGTCGCTGTTACAACTATTGTCATATCGTCATATAAAAATAAAAACGATTAATTCAAAATTCTTATTATTAAAAACAGTGAAATAAATTTGCTTAACGATAATATTTCTTTTTCAAATGTTCACTTTAAACGATTTTCGTGTTCCGCCATCTTGGAAATATGACGTAACAAAATATCGCATCCTGATTGGATGAATCTGAGGAGAAAATTGTGGTCTGTGATTGAGTCTAGAGACAACTTTATCAAGACAGCGTTGAAAAAGTTGGGAAGTCTGGTGTGCTCCACGGAGTATTATTTAAGAGGAGACGAAAGAACCGCTGAAATTTTGCGATGTTGCTTTCTAACATTAAGAGAGGGCGCCAGCGTTCGCTATACCCTATGTTTCGTTTTTATTAATTTTTTAAGAATAATATTGAGCTTAAAAAAATTCGGTTGAACGCAGATTTCATTTAATAGAGTCTTTTTGACTGCATGTTTTTTTTTAAAGAACTATTTTAAGCACTTTACTTAGTGAGAGAACATTTAAAATGACGTTGATCTTTATGTGTAAAACCGAAGCTAAACTACATTGTTATGGAGAGATAGGTTTTTTTTTTAGTGCTAGAGGCCTATTTCAGTCGGTACAGTTGTCGAATTTTTATAATACACTCTTAATAGTGCTAAGGGCCTATTTCAGTCGGTTTATTGAATGGGGATTTATTGAATGAAGTCCCCCCAAGGCCCAACTTTGACATGAGTCCCCCCCCCCAGGCCCAACTTTGACATGAGTCCACCCAAGGTGCCCCTATTTCAGTCGGTACAGCGTTGTCGAATTTTTATAATACACTCTTAATAGTGCTAAGGGCCTATTTCAGTCGGTTTATTGAATGGGGATTTATTGAATGAAGTCCCCCCAAGGCCCAACTTTGACATGAGTCCCCCCCAAGGTGCCCCTATTTCAGTCGGTACAGCGTTGTCGAATTTTTATAATACACTCTTAATAGTACTAAGGGCCTATTTCAGTCGGTTTATTGAATGGGGATTTATTGAATGAAGTCCCCCCAAGGCCCAACTTTGACATGAGTCCCCCCCAAGGTACAACTATGACATGAGTGCCCCCAAGGCCCAACTTTGACATGAGTCCCCCCAAGGCCCAACTTTGACATGAGTCCTCCCAAGGTACAACTTTGACATGAGTCCCCCCCCCCAAGGCACACCTCCCCCTCATTGGGAAAAAGAGAAAAAACGTTTTTTTGCGGCTATAAGACAGTTTGGACTTCCAACGTTATTTGTTAAAGTATCTGCAGCTGAAACACATTGGTTTGATTTAATGAAAACTTTATCATGGAATTTAGATCGTCACGAATTAACTAAAGAAGAATTTGTCGATATTAACAAGTTTAGCAGTAGGCCTCTGGCACTAAATTAAAATATGTCAATGTCAGATTTTTTTTTTTTTTTTTGAGAATGTTGTTTTTTTTTGGAAATCTTATGGCAGTGAGTCTTATAAATTTTCGTTGTTGCTATATTTGACGGTGTAATAAAATAATAATAATAATAATAATAATAATAATAAAAAAATAATAATAAAAAAAAATTAAAAATTAAGAAGTTGCTAGCTATTTGATTTTTTCATTCATTTCCTTTTACCAACATCAAGCTTAAAATAATTCTTTGTTATGCAATTTTTTTTTTTTCTGTATAACCTGATGTGTAATAAAATTACATACTGTTTCAACAAATTTTCAAGTGTTGGCATTATATTTTTCAGTAAAAGGAAAAGTTATTTTGGTTTACTATTGGTATGAAATTTCCCAACATAGTCCCGATAAAAAATTACGTTAAAAAAAGAAAGAAAAAAAAATACAATAGACATGTTAAATCATACAGCAGAAACACTCAAGATTATATGCTCGAATGAACTAAATTAAATTAACAAATCATAATTTGTGATTTGCAGTTTCAATAAATTACTGTCATTAACTCATAAATCACGAGTCTATGTTGAATATTTGAATAAATCATAAACTTTGACCATCTGGTGATTTAACTTGAACTTTTTATTTAGTTTGGTAATTAAATTTATTTCATGTAGCTTTTATAAAATGCATTTTTTTTTCTTTCATTTTCTTTTTCGCACTTTAGAAATGAGTTTTAATTAGTGATTTAAGAAATAAAGTTGTAATTTCATGTAAAGATTTTTCTCTAAAATTTTCACCAATGCATGCGAATTTTGTAATTAAGGCTTTTTTTAAATTTTGCTCTGATATATATATATATATATATATATATATATTTAATTGAATATTTGATTAAGATTATGACCAGTTACAACTGCCTGAGTCATTCTCAGAATCAGAGACAATGAAGAATCTAAGTCTAAGCATTGCTGTATCATGTAGTGCAGCAGTACACTATTTTAACATTATACTAGTAAACCCGTGCGAAACGTACGCAATTGCATAAGTTTATAAAATTTCAGGATTTTTTTTTTTTTTTTAAACATACAAAATTAAGTAGAATTTTTGCATAATAATGGATTATCAAGAGAATTATTACTTTAAAAATAGTTCATATGGAGTTGCATAAAACTGAGCCTAATAAAATTAAACAACAAAAACTAGGATAAGGTAAATGTGTCAAAGTGGAGGAAGAAATGATAGCCTAGTGAGTGAAGCATTTCATTCTGAGATCATGCTGGGTTAATAATACATTTCGTTTCTTATAATATTAGTGTAATAGAATACTTGATATTAGAAATTTAAGAAAACAATTAGTGTAACTTTTATGTGTAGCATACTCTAAAAGCTTTCATCCAAATTAATTTTAGTAAAATTTTATTAAGTAAATCGTGGCATACAATATGAAATACTATAGCAACGGAAATTAAAAAAAATTCAGGCATAAGGTCGGAGGGAACTGCATAGTTGTAGTGAGAAGAGAAACATTAAATATTATATTATAAGAATCATTTATTCCATTTAATTAGATATACAAGTTATAAAATACTAAAACAAAGTAAAAATCATTCATAATTAATAAGTGAAAATTATCTTGCATTGTTAAATTTTAAATTCTAGTTTTGTGAATTATTAAACACAGAGTATTTACACAATAATAACAACAATAATAATAATAATAACTATTATTATTACAGAGTATTTATAGGTATTATATATAATAATTTTTGATACTTTAAATACTGCACCACATTAGATTGCATATTGTAAATTAGTAAATGAAAAATTACCGAATTCTAATTAAAGATGTTACCCATTTTTAACATAAATCAGAGAATGTCCTGCAATCGATGTCGCACTTAATAATGAAAGGCCCACGAGCGGTTCTGCGCTAAAAGCTGGTAGACGGGAGGTGCTGGGTTCGATCACAGGTCGCAACTATGTAACTATGTTTTTACAACTATGTAACTATGTTTACAACTATGTAACTAATTTAAACATTCTGCACATACTAGACATGTATCGGTTGGTTCGTTGGTTGGAGGATTTAAGGCCGATTGGCTCCAGATGTGTCCTAGGCCTATAGGGGATTGCCCTCCGTTTGAGTCTTTCTAAGGGGTCCTAGACCGTATTTACGCGTGTTTCGGAGGAAACCACGGAAAACTCCGAACGGTTAGGTCAATGAGCGCGACCTGGGATCGAACCGTACACCTCCCATCTACCAGCTTCGAGCGCTGAACCGCTCGGCCGCTGGAGGACAGACATGTACCGGAGCTCCCTATTCGTATCCGCGGATATCCGCCAGAAAATTAGATCCGTATTTGTATCGGAATCTGTTTTCTTTTCTTCAACGGAACTAATATGTATCTTTTGTAGAAATTGTATGAAAATTAGAAAAGTATTATAAATCTTTCTCGACTGTTGTTAATATATAAATTAAAGAAATACAAATACAGTATAACCTCGCATTTACATTCTGGAAATTGAAAAGATTTCGCAGTTTACAAGTTTTTTTTGTTTTTTTTTTACTTTCTTCTATATTCAGTAGAAGAAAGTATTAGATTCGTAAAAATTTTGAAATTCCGGTTTTTAATGAATTTGCACGTTTTTAGAGCCCCGAACATGATTTGACTATTTCTAGAAAATATCAGTCTGTGTCCCTGTATGTGTGTGACAAAAATTTTGTGATGACTGTATCTCTGGAACTATTGCACATAATTGCATATAAATATATAAATAAATGCACCTTGACATAAATTAGTGCCTATCAACTTTTGATGCCCATCACTCAACAGATAGCGCTGCTATACAGTGATTTCCACAATTTAAGGGAATGCTAGATCTCAGGAACTACTACAGAGAATTGCATATCAATTTATATGTAGATGCATCTTCACATAACCTAGTCCCTATCATTTTTTATGTCAATTTCTCAAAAGGTTGCGCTGCTATACAGTGATTTTTACAGTTCAAGGAAAGGCGATATTTCAGGAACTACTAAACAAAATTGCACATAAATTTATATGTGGATGTACCATGATATAATTTATAGTCTTCCCACTTTTGGTACCAATAATTCAATAGGTGGCGGTGTTATACAACGATTTCCTTAATTTAAGGAAAAGAGATATCTCAGGTTCTATTGTGTATAATTAAAAAAAAAAATATCTGAAAAGACCATAATCAGACATTATGCCGATTCAATTTGGATGCATATCGGCCAATAGGTGGCGCTGCTGCCCTGCAATTTTCCCCGAGATGGAAAAGCTATATCTCAACTTCTATGTCTATGGTGTATACCTGTACAAAATTTGATAAGTGAAATAACCATTATGAAAACGCATTTTTTGATATACTATTTATGGAGAATAAAACTGTCTTTCTTTGTTTTATTTCCCTAAGATGAAAATTATTTGCATTCATCACGTTAAAATTCTTAATAATAGTTTTAATAAATTATTCGCACTTAGTGAATTTGACAGAAAAATATAGAAGAATGTCTTGTGGTGGTCACAAATCACAACATACTAGTTTTTTTTTTATATATATATAATTTACCAACTGTGTGACAATGAAAATTTACTTTATTTTATATCATGTTATATCATTTTACCTTATTTTGCATGATTTTTAGATGAATAAGTAATGTTGATTTATTTTTCGGGTTAGATAAGTCCGGTTTCGGGTCGGGTTCGGGTCGCAAAAAATTCTCTGTTGCGGGTTCGGGTTGATGAAAATTTTTTTGTCGGGTTCGGGTCGATGAAATTTTTTTTGTCGAGTTCGGGTCGGGTTTCGGGTTGATTTAAAAATCATCTGTCGGGTAAAAGCCGACCCGCGCAGGACTCTAATAATAATACTTACCCGTGGAGCAGAAAACAAACTCGGGCATTTCTGTCCTTGGGCTTTTCTCTTTGTTTTGTCACTATCATAACCTGTTTTACATCGAGGAACGAAGCATTTACATGAACCCATCTCAATTAAGTAGTTTTAAGCACGTACAAAGATATTAAACTGTTTAAAATTCAAAATTCGAAAAGCACGTCAGTAGAATGAAACTGAAAACAATAGTACTTCGTGCCGAAATATAGGGTAAAGGGACAAGTGTCGCCCCTAATAGCTGGTAGAAATTCACATCGCAGTTTTAAAGCTTCCTCCCATTGGATTTTCATCTCCTCTTTCAATAATACTCCGTGGTGTGCTCTATCACAATGGGAGTAGAGACAATTTCCTCTGGAAAATCGGCGCTAATCAGTGGTTGCCTCTAAAATCGCTTGTAAAGTCGTTGTGTCTGATAAGGCCTTAAAGCTTATCTTGATATGTTTTTCTTATCGTGCTGACCTTGGAAATAACGTCCATACCGTCATAGTAAAATGCGACACAGCCGCGATTCTTTACTATACGATACGGGACTGTCTATAAAGGTGTGCGATGGGTTCAGATGAACGACCTAAGATTTTAAATCGTGCTGTTCAACTAACAGCACAAAACTATGGAGTGGCAGGAATTGTGGCATTGATTTTTCTATTACTATTTGTGCCATGGTGGATACAGTGGTTTTTATTATATGTAGGCGGCATTGTTTTCTTATGTAATGTGATAGCTCCATTTATAGATGACTGGAGACCTAGAGCCAGAGTGCCACTTCAAGGCAAAGCTGTACTTATATCAGGTATGTCAAATTAAAATAAATATGTATAATAATTTAATATTTTGTCCCATAATTGGGAAGGTAGATGCATAATCAATTACATAATAAAAATTTAATACATAGTACATTGTAATTATCTTAAAAAATGAAGTTTAACATTTTGTTTTTTAATAGAAAAAAACAAATGAATTTGATAAGCTGAAAGTAAAATTACACTTTTAACGTACATCAAAATCAAAGTGTCAGTTTTTATGTTTAATTGAGAGTATTTTCTTTTAGTACCTAATAATACACAATTTACGTTTTTATTACATTTATTTGAAATTGTTAATAAATAAATAACAATGAAGATAAATATAGACAAACAAGTAAATGTATAAACGCAGTTACATACATTTAAGTACCAACAATTCAAAATGTTTGAAAGATATTACTTAGATATGCCATGGCCTGAAATTAGCATAACTATTAAACATTTTAATTAATTACTATTTGTTAAGTGAACTGATATTTCAGCAAATAGAAAAGTTATACCGAAAAAGCGTGTGACAAAAATAACAAGTAACCTTTAATTAATTCATTTTTTTTTTTTTTTTTTTTTTTTTTAATGTATATATTCAAGACGATAATTTATTTAACAGATAATAATGATATGTACAAGTTATAAAAATTTCATGACATACATAGAAATTGTAAATAATTCTTATGTACATTATACATATACAAAAATATTTTGAGAGGCGTTTTTTGAATTATAGAGAATCATATGTATAGAATTGCTATGGTTCAAATTTTTCTCATTATCTAGTTTCGTACAGGTAATATTTTGTACTATATTTCTTTTTTCCTTTCCCTTTTAAAAAAACATTACGATTCCTGTACTTTTTTTTTTTTTCGAAATACTGACTGTTAGTATCTCCGCATGTACTGGATATTTATTCATTGCGATCGCTTTATAATATTCAGAAACAGAAAATATTCTAGAGATAAAGAATTTTAAGAAAATATGCGAGCTATTTAAATTAATTAATTAAAAAACAAAAATCGGTTTGTACTCTTTATATTGTCTGTTCCTCTTAAGCTAAGTTCCTTTTAAGCTCTGTTCCCATTAAGCTCTAATGAAAATGAGCAGTATCATGTAAAGTTTACTTGCAAAATATGTAATAAAAATATTAAAGAATATTAATTACATACTGATAAAAGTACCAATGATTTTCATGCGAAAAGCAAAATTGTATTTACATCTGGCGTGATGCAATATTAATGTGTAAATAACATTAAGCTACAACGAATTGGAAATTATTTACAAAACTGGATAAATTTTAACAAAACATGAACTTGAAAGGGCTTGAATATTGATGATAATAATCAAGGAAAAGAAAACTATACATATTATGTAACCGTAATAATTCTGCATTTTTTTTTTTTTTTTTCAAAATAATTTAAATGAAACATGATCATAAAATCAAAATAAAATTGTAGTACAAAAACCTAAAATTTAAATTAAATAAAATGTTTGATTTTCCCGCTTTCGGAGGGTGGCACACGACTACATTGAAAATTGATTAGGTTTTGTTATTTTAGAAAATGCCCAGGTGTACAATTTAGGACGTTTTAAATTAGGATGGAAATGTGTCTTCAATTCAGAAATAATTAATTACCCAAATTATAGTTTTATTAAAAATATTCAGATGAATTTTTATCTATCTTTCTTACTCTATCCATCTTACTCTATCTATTATGATTTTACTCTATTTTACTCTATCTTACACTTTTGTTAAAAGTTGCCTATTATAACTAGCTTTCAACCTATGCAATATATATATATATATATATATATATATATTGTACAAATGTAGGAATGTGTAAATTTTAATTTTACATACAAAAAGTATCATTAGATGAGCGCAATGCTGCTCCTTGCTAATGTACATTATAAATGTAAATAGAATGAAATTGCCATAGATAATAATTATCCTCTTTATTTTCTGTTAAATGTCCTTAAACAATATTATCAATTAGATTATCTTACTTGCAAATCCCGTTTTTTGAATCGTTTCTCAATTCAATTTTGAAGTTTCTTCCTTTCATTAACTGTAAGTTTCGACGTTTGAATTGAGTTGGATGGGTGGCATATGGCTTCATGATTTTTGTTGTATGTTGTTTTAAATTATGATTTGGTTTTACTTATAATTTTTTTTTAAATGTGTTTATTTGGGATTTATTCCTTATTTTGCCAATTTCATGTATGTTTATTCTGGGTTTTGACACAGTATCTGGTATCCGGGAATGTTGACCGGTCGTAAAACATGTTTAACCGGTATGGGGTGGTCACAACTCCCCCCTGCCATTTAGATACTTTTGTCTCCATTTTTTCTTTCGCTTCTCTTCAGTTACATATGTTGATGTTTTTTTTCATTCTCTCTCTCTCTATATATATATGGCACATGCGCAGTGAAAACATTTTTCATAAAATTGTCCATATTTCATGAGATATTTGTATTCCGATTGCAGCATATTGTTTTAAAAATGCTTTTCCAACTTATCTGAAAGTGGGAATAATTTTCATTAAAAACTCTGTATATCTATACATATAATAAAATAAGATGTTTGTGTGTGTCATTGTGTATGTATATCCAGAGCTCTTTTTAGGAAAACGGCTGATCGCAGAGCTACACATATTTGCATGGAGGTTCGTAATGACCTCTCCTGATGCACGTCGAAGCCCGATTTTCGAATTTTTGATTAGTTTTCTCTTAATTAAAATATGTGAAAATAATAAACTTAATTTCTGATAAATTAGCCATTTAAATTTTATCCATAATTTAATTGTTGCCAATATTTTTCGACAGAATAAAAAAAAAAAAAAAAAAAAAAAAATGTACATTTACTTAAAATGAGGAAAATAAATTTGAAAAATTAGAAAATAATTAGAAATATCAGTCGTATCTTTACAAATAAGGTACCAAATGAAAGGGGCAATTTTTGTAAATCCGACGGATTAAACAGCCTATCTATCGGACAATTGGATTTTTTAAAGTTAACTAAAGTATGAATTTTAGGTGGCAACAGCAGAAGATTGTATGGAAACCTTTTTCTGTTTTAAACAGATTATTTAAACTCTATGAACCATATTTTTATTTTATTAGTTTCATTAATAGATCCTCCTGTGCGATTTTTTAAATTTTGGTGTTGAAGTACACCGAATGTTTTTCGACAAGAAGTTTAATATAGCAACAGCCATTTTATTCTAAGTAGTGCATCAAACATATAAAAAAATTGTAAAGTATTACAAAAAGAAAAAAAATATTAAACCTAAATAGTAGTCACATAAATGATTTATTTTTATAGAAAGTTTATAGAAAAAATGCAGTTTTAAAGACAGAAAATTTATTTCATTAAGCATTATTTTAAACCTAAAAACCATTAAAAATATAAACAGAACAGGAAGGATTCTTATATATAAACAAAAAGATGTCTGATAAAATTATTAGCAAAATAGTCTTCCCCTTTTTATACAAAAAGAAAAAAAAAAAAAAAAAAAATCCATCGCTAATATGGTTACAAAAATTCAAAAGCCGCCAATAGAGCAACATAATAAAGTTGTGTAGCACGATAATGTTTACTTATTTATTTATTTTTCTTATATACTAATCACTATGCTAATTTATCATACAAATAAATGAGCCTCTGTGTGTGACTGCACTTGCACGGTAATAGATAGAGTAAGATAGAGTAAAAATTAAGCAAATTATACGAAAAACAACAAGCTAGACTTTAGATATTTTCCTAGAGTTGAAATTCTTAAGGGTTTTTCACATGCCGCGTAATTAATTTAAAGATCCAATTAATGTAACCACTTATCAAAAGTTCCTTTTTGTGAAAAACCCCTTTTAAGCTTGTAACTCTAACATATTTTTGTTTATTTACTAAGATTCGTGCGATGGTAAGGGATTTTTCACATAAAAGAACTTTAGGTTTACTCGAGTTTCTCGGAAAACCGCGGAAAACTTCGAACGGCTAGGTCGGCGAACGTGACCAGGAATGGAATCTGTCACTTCACGCTTACCAGCTTTGAGCACAGAGCCGCGTGGCGACTGTTGGGCATATATTATTTCATTTTAATCCTCACTACATGACAGTAGGGGCTACACGAAACCATTTTTGTTGGTCTTTATTTCTGACTGATATTTTTCATTATCTTCACCTGAGTTAGAATTACTTCATTATCACAAGAATGAATCTCTAATCTCAGAAAGAGTAGACAGATGATAATGATTTTTTTTTTTTTTTTTTTTTAATTTTTTCAAGGTTATTATCTTTTTTTAACCTATATGTATTAATGTACACTAGAGTACATCTCATTAAATCTTCATACCTTGCTATCATTATGATAGGGTTATGGCTATCATTTCATAGTTTTTATACTTGCAGTTAAGTTATTAAAAAACATATATATATATATATATACACGGAAAACATATTTTTTTATTTTCTTCATATTGCGTTAAATAAGTTAAGTAACTGCCTATAGTAAATATTAAATATTATATGAATATAGTCTTTCTGGGCAAAATATGATACGCATGATCGATTCTAAATACCACTATTGCTTTTCATTGTTTAAATGCAGTCAAAGTTCAAATACTTTTGCTTATTTGTTCAAACGTGTTGGAAATTTTTATCATCATAATAATAACTAGCAGTTATTATATGGAAATTAATTATCAAAATTTCATATCATTAATAATAAAAAAAACTCTCAAAAACAAAAAAGGAGTGCGAATTTTGAATTTGCCTCTCGTAACTATCTCCTCCCCCCCCCCCCCCCACACACACAAAAAAAAAAAGAATTTTGATGAAATTATGGCAAAAGCAGAATTTAGTTTAGTATGAAGGACTATTAGTTTTTTTTTTTTCCTCGAAATTATATCACCGCTTTCAAATTATTCAATTATATTTTCGATAAATTTTCGATTTCGATAAATGTCCAACTATCGTAAAACTGGTATCGTAAAAAACCGTAGATTGAGACTAATAGTCCCCCGTACTAAAAAAAAAAGCAGTGAAATCAGTTAAAATATAAATTAAAGTTCCCGTTACCTTCGGTAGCGGGTTTTCTGCTCACCACACGTTGAATCTGGACCACCAATGCCTTCGGCAGCGCCTTACCTACTTTTTACTCCCCCTCCCTTGTGGGTAACGTTGAAAGTTTTGCAAAATTCTCTCCCATCAAAATGCATATTGCGTATAATTAATCAACACCCACACATCAAAATTCACCATTCTAAGGCAATCTGGAGTATATTTAAGCTTGAGAACGTGTTTTTTGCCCCCTTCCTGCCCCAGAGGGGTGGTGGTGGTAATTTAGTGAAATCCCTTTTTAGTGCATCTTGCATCCACATATCTAACCATACATAAAAAAATCGAGATCCTGCGATTATTTGAAGCAGAGTTATGCTTTAAAACGTATTTTTTAACCCCCCCTCCCTCGTTCTTATAGGTGGGACGGGGGTGGGAACTTTGCAAAATCTCTTTATACTCTGAGTTAGATACATATAACCAACAATCACATCAAAATTCTCTTTCCTAAGATAATTTAGTGCAGAGTTACACATGGATACATGTTTCTATCCCCACCTCCCAAAAACGGTAGGGTGGAATTTCACAAAATCTCCTTTTAGTGTGTGTGTGTTGAGTACGAGTAACCAACCGACGCATCAAAAAATCCCTTTCCTGAGGTAATTTGGAGCAGAGTTACTCTTAAAAACGTGATTTTGACCCGACCCCCCCCATCCCCCAAATTTCGTAAAATCCCTTGATATTGCGTGTTGGGAACACATAACCAACCCACACCTAAAAAAATAATCTTACTGAGATAATTTGAAGAAAAGTTACTCTTGGAAACGTGTTCATTGCTATTATTATTTTCCTGTTATTTACTCTGATTACATTTTATATAGCACTAGCAGGCTTCGTTTGCTTCGCTGGTCACTATATTTAAATGAATAATAGTAATAAAAAATGAATAATTAAAATGTTTTAATATATTTCGATTGGCGACTATTTTCAGTAAATCTAAATCATGGCCAAATACAATAAAATATAACCGTTAATGAAATGAAAATAATATTTAATTATTTAAATTTAATTACATTGGTTAGAAACAAGGTTAATTTAAAATAAACTAAATCTAAATTCATATTAGTTTGCGGACGATAAAATCAAGGAAAAAAAAAACTAGTATGTTGCGACAACCATAAAATGTTCTATATTTTCTCATATAAATTCACGCAGTACACATTATTTATTAAAATTATATATCGGTGTTTTTTTTTTTTTTTTTTTTTTTGTAAGTCCTTAAAAAAAAAAAAAAAAAAAAAAAAAAAAAAAAAAAATTCAAATTATCACAGATCTATGATTCAGGTACATATGTTCTGTTTGAGTGTTACTATCATAAATATTTTTCTTTAATTTCACATTAAAAAGCTGAAAATTCTGAGAATATATATTTATACGAAATTTCATTCTATACTGCCATGTTAAAAATGATGGGATGACACCGCCACCTTTTGAGTAGTTGATCCTCAATTTTAATCAGCACCAGTTTAGATGAAGATCCAACTAAATACCAAGTTTGGTGAAATTTTGGTAATAGGTTCGTGAGATACAGCGTCCAGAAAATTTTGTGATGGACATGCAGATATAAAATTTCTAAAAATGGTCAAATTGAGTTTAGAACATCACAAAACGCGTTATCTGTTGAAAACCGGAGGTTAGATATTTTGACGAATCCAATACTTTCTTTTTATATACATGGAAGAAAAAATACAAAACAAATCATATAAGATTATTTGATTGATTGGAATTAAAACTGAAATAAACAATTCAAAATAAAAGTTTTAATTTATTTATTTTATTTAAATTTTAGTTTTGGCATCAGTTTCATCAGAAAGTTTTGATATTACAGGCTTAACGACCCTCTTCACTTACCGTCGCCGGAAGCCCGAATCAATGTTATTCTAGGGGGAAATATTTCTTTACAAATAACTTATTAACTAATACATATTTTTAAATTCTGTTTTCACATTCAGAAAATTCCCAACTGTTAAATGGACGGACCTTTTTTAAAAATTTATTTTTTTAATTTTTAATATTTTATTTTGAAATTGCAAAATGAAAAAAATTCACATATTGAAAATTCGTATTTTGCAACTTCAAAATAAAATATAAAAAACTAAAAAAATAATTTTTTAAAAAAGGTCCGTCAATTTAACAGCTGGGTATTTCCAGAATGTGAAAACAGAATTTAAAAATATGTATTAGTTAATAAGTTATTTGTAAATAAAAATTTTCCATAGAATAACATTAGCTGCGGCTTCCGGCGGCGGTGAGTAAAGCGGGCCCTTAAGATATTTTTTTTTTTTTTTTTTTTTTTTTTTTTTGTAAAGAAGTATTACATATATATATAAATCTTAGTCTGGGGGCATATCCTCAGATGTCATATGTTAGGCACAAAATTAACTTTTCTTTGGTATTTAGAGTAACATTTCTCTGAGATGAAAATCGTCTACATTCATTCATCATGTAAATTAATTTCAATAAATAATAATTTTAATACATATAATAAATAATTATATTTCGTGGATTACTATGGCAAAATATATAGAAGAAAGTTTTGTGATGGCCCTCAGCTTAGTAGTTTTCACTTTCCCTTAGGTATATAATGATAAATAAGAAAGGCATTTAATGATAGCTATAAAAATTACAAAGAAAGCAAACACGTACAAAATTTTTGAAGACCTGAGTCACAATTTTCAAAATATTTAATTTAAAAATATAAAATTAAATTTTTAAACGACTACCAAAGTCAAAAATATAAGTAAAATAAAATAAAATAAATAAATAAAAAATAAAATAAAACTTTTTTTATACCCTAATAAGAAGATAGTTAAAATATCAGCCTTGTACCAAAAAGTAAATGTGTTTAAAGAAAATGGTTGAAAAATCAGTCACAAAATAAAATATATACTTGTTTATTTTTTAATATTTTTTAAATTTGTAATTTGTTTGTCACATGAAACACATTCGACGAATCTGCTTTTTTCCGTCGAACAACTTATTTCGAGTTATTAAAAAAAAAGTGTATCTCTTATCATTTGTGTGGAGTATTTTGATACAATGCTGAAATTTTGCATAATTTCTTTTTATTAGTTTATAGTATGCATTTAAACTAAGAGCCCAATTCGTTCCAATCAGTGCCTATTTTTAAATTTGTCAGTTGATTTTTTCTACCACCCCCACGCTCACGTTTGGGATCGTGCAGTTTTTACTTCATTTTTTTTTTTTTTTTTTTTTTTTTTTTTAACCTTGAATTTTGGTTCCCCACCTCTCTGTTTAAAATGTTTAATGTGCTTAATTATCACTGTTTTCACTCGTAATTTACGTACACGACCGAAACGCGTTCACCGAATCTGTTTCTTTCCGTTGAAGAACGGATGGTCGAGCATAGTCTCCTTAACTAGATGCCTGTCGCGTAGCTCGGAAACTAGGCAACAGTTGAAGCGGCAGACAGCGCCACCCAGTACAGATTATGGGACTTTTTTATTCAACTGTCACCAATAATTTAAAGAAGTGATACACGATATATATATAATCGACGTTTCTTTCTTTGTGTATATCACATCCCACTTTTAAAAATTTTTTGGTGGCTGTTGAATAAAAAAGTCGCGCAATCTGTACCAGGTGGCGTTGTCTACCGCTTCAACTGTTGCCTAGTTTCCGAGCTACGCGACAGGCATCTGGTTAAGGAGGCTATGGGTCGAGTCACTGAAAAATGTGTCTTCTTGTCATATCTCTGGAACATTTTGCTATGCAACACTTAAATTTTGTAAAATTTCCTTTTGTCAGTGTATGGTAAACACTGAGTACATGAGCCGATTCAACTTCGATTGATGCGGGACGGAAGCACCCGTGAACTAGTTCATGCATCTTCCTCTGCATTAAGAACTAAACGGGATGGGATGTCCTGGAAATCAATTTCATTGCCATGGGGGAACAGAAAACATAAAAGAAGAAATGAAACATAAAGGGTTCTGGAACTAATATAGAAAAAATAGGAAGTACAAACAATAATAATAGGAAAGTTTAAGGAAAGCATTACAAAAATCGAAGGAAGGATGGAAATAGTGAGACAAAATTGAATAATAAATAAAAAACATGAAAATCTGACATTGACAGATTTTAATTTAGTGCCAGAGGCCTACTGCTAAACTTGTTAATATCGACAAATTCTTCTTTGGTTAATTCGTGACGATCTAAATTCCATGATAAAGTTTTCATTAAATCAAACCAATGTGTTTCAGCTGCAGATATTGTAACAAATAACGTTGGAAGTCCAAACTGTCTTATAGCCGCAAAACAACGTTTTTTCTCTTTTTCCCAATGAGGGGGAGGTGTGCCTTGGGGGGGACTCATGTCAAAGGTGTGCCTTGGGGGGGGGACTCATGTCAAAGTTGTACCTTGGGGGGGGACTCATGTCAAAGTTGGGCCTTGGGGAACCTCATGTCAAAGTTGGGCCTGGGGGGGGGACTCATGTCAAAGTTGGGCCTTGGGGGGACTCATGTCAAAGTTGTACCTTGGGGGGGACTCATGTCAAAGTTGGGCCTGGGGGGGGGACTCATGTCAAAGATGTGCCTTGGGGGGACTTCATTCAATAAATCCCCATTCAATAAACCGACTGAAATAGGCCCTTAGCACTATTAAGAGTGTATTATAAAAATTCGACAACACTGTACCGACTGAAATAGGGGTACCTTGGGGGGGACTCATGTCAAAGTTGGGCCTTGGGGGGGACTTCATTCAATAAATCCCCATTCAATAAACCGACTGAAATAGGCCCTTAGCACTATTAAGAGTGTATTATAAAAATTCGACAACGCTGTACCGACTGAAATAGGGGTACCTTGGGGGGGACTCATGTCAAAGTTGGGTCTGGGGAGGACTCATGTCAAAGTTGTGCCTTGGGGGGACTTCATTCAATAAATCCCCATTCAATAAACCGACTGAAATAGGCCTCTAGCACTAATTAAGAGTGACCTATAAAAATTCGACAACTGTACCGACTGAAATAGGCCTCTAGCACTAATAAGAGGAAAAAAAAATAAGCTCAATTTAAATTTATACTGTAGAACAACAGTTATACATTTTTTGAAATGGTGTTATTATTATTATTATTATTTTTTATATATAACGCAAGATGTAAAACAGCACAAAACAGGACAGACACAATACAACACAGGGAAAAAACTCAGAAGACAGTGCTAACGGCGATAGTAAAAGTGCGAAAAAGAAGTTGAATGTGAAAAAGTTTTAAAGGTAGGACTAAAGGTAAGGTACAGGTAAGTTTTAAAGGTAGTAATTCACACAGAGGCCCGTTTCGTGTCTGCATCTGCTGACAGGGTTGTCGTGATCATATACTGCAATCATGTTCAAAGCCTGATTGTAAATTGCTTCAAGGGCCGAATGAAATTGTACGGTTAAAGGCTGAATGAAGTCGTCTAAACTAGGAGTAAAAATATCTGTATAGATATGAAAGTTTCGGATATACCAAGGCATATCGAGAATTTGCCGAATGGTTGCATTGTATGCTCTAATGGGTAGCTTGATATGTGATTTAGCTGCATGTGAGCAAGTCATACAAGCATAAGTGAGAATGGATCTGAGGAAGGAAGTGTAGATGAGCATTTTGCTTTTAAAATTTAAATACTGTTCTAAGATAGTAGGGGCATCAGTTTATTTTTAGTAACTCGGAATTTATTAGGCGTCGAAATAATATGATTTTCAAAAGTAAGACTTTGGCCAAATATAATACCGATATATTCAGTTTTCAGACCAACGTAGGGGAGGGGGGTGGCAAAGTAAATCTTATATTTGTCTCTGGTAGTATGTGATATGGGGCGACTTCTACTTGAAAAAAGGATATCTTCTGCTTTATTAATATTTAGAGCAATTTTGAGTTTTGAGAACCGAGTTGATAAATTTTGAGGTGACGGGTAATAGTCAAAATTGCGTAACGTCTGTTAAAATTGGATGCAAAAACATAGGATGCAAAAATATAGCCAGATTGGTGCTTGCGTAGTGGGGCATATCATTTATATTTAAGTTAGAACCTTGAGAAACGCTGAACTCGGCTAAGAAATTTCTTGAAAAGTATCTTTCACTTTAATGTGGAAGTTCCTATCAATAAAATAGCTATGAATTAATTTAATGACGGGGGGGGGGGGAGAAGTTATAGTTAGTGAGTTTAAAAATTAAGCCGGAGGTCAATACTTTGTCAAACGACTTTTCGATGTAAATGAAAACTGCTGCAGTAAATTGTTTCGTAATTTTGCCGGTGGTAATGTGCTCAACAAGTGTGTAGAACTGGTGGGGGACGGAAAGGCCGTAACAGAATCCAAATAGTTCGGCCACCATAATATTGTTATCCGCAACATGAAAATCTATTTGTTGAGCAATAAAGGTTTCAAGGAGAGTTCACTTAGAGAATTTAGAAAGAAAATTCGTCAATAACTTGAAGCCCTGTCAGGGGGTTTGCCGCTTTTAAGTACGGGGGCAATGACAGCAATTTTCCAGTAAAAAGGTAAGTGATTAAATTTAAAGATATTATTAAAAAGGTGGGTAGTTTTTGAAATATCAGGAAGGGGTAGGTTTCCGAGTGCTTCATTACTGATACCACTGATGCCTGGGGCTTTCTTGTTCTCAAGTGTTTTGATTTCACGGATGACATCAGCGTGGGAAATCCGAAAAATTGGAGGGGGGATGTTGCTCAATCAAGAAGCTTCTAACAGTAAAACTGACTTCTCTCTGTGTCAACGCTAGTAATAGGGTTTACCTGAAATAGTTCCTCAAGGTTCATGGCAATGGCGTCTGCTTTTTCTTCGTTGCATACGCTTGGGTCGACCTGTCCGGTTTTTAACTTAACTATTTTTCGTGCCTATTTTAACTCGTGTAAGTTGATTTTTTGGTTTTTATCACTTGTGGTGCGTTTCTTTCTTTTTCTTTTTTTTCTTTTTCCCTTAAGTGTGGCTATTGAATTGCTAAATGTTTAATTGGTTCATTTGCGTTATCATAGTTTTTGACTCGTAATTCGTACATAGTGCCTAAAATAACACGATCACTGAATCTGTTTTTCCCGCTGAACACATTGTAATTTTTTTTTTTTTTTTTTTTTTTTTTTTTTAATATATACAATTACACACAATTTAAATTTCGTATTTCTTGAAATTTCAATTTTTTAATTTTGTTAAATTTCTGCATCTTATTTATTTAATTTTTTTTTTTTTTTTTTTTTATGTACTTTCTTTATACACAATATACGTATCGAGGAAAGTTGATTTACATCATTGATTTTTCTCAGTTGATTTTTTTTTTCACTTGTAATTATGCGTCCCCCCCCCAACCCATGAATATGGTTATTGAATACGTTTATTTGGTTTATTTACATTATCATAGTTTGTGACTCATAATTCGTGTATCATGCCTACAATAACATGATCACCGAATCTGTTTTTTTCTGTTGAACACATTGCTCTTTTTTTTAATCTGTAGAATCATACATAATTTACATTTCGTAATTCTTAAAATATCTTTTTTTTTTTTTTTTTTTTTTAATTTTTGCCTCTTATTTTTCAATATTCTTTTTCTATTAACAATATATGTATAGTGAGGAAAGTTGATTTTTGTTTTCGTTTATCTTCTCACAGCTTTATAATGGAAGGAAATGAACCAGACGGCAAGAATTATTATTGCGAAAAAGCTAAAAACAAATTATTATGAAATTTACCTTCTGATTTCCTTGTTACAGAGAAAAATAATACTGTAAATTGTCTGCTTAATTTCTTTAAATTTTAAAATACAATGTTACTTATTGAGTGCGATTTAATTCCTTGTCTTATAAGGAAAGTGTCTCCTTAAAGCGCATAAACAGAATATTAATGAAATTACTTAAGTACGTTAAGTAAGGTTAGAAAAAATTATCAGAATTTCAGTAGAAGAATCTGTAAAAAATAAATAAAAATTCTTTCGAGGATTTGACACGAAAATACGAAAACACTATGCAATTTGGTGTGCAACATTCCTTGTCGTCAAGTGCAATTAATTTTAATAAACTTGAAAATTGAATGTTAAAAAAAAAAAAAAAATGTTTACTGATTAGTGTAGTAATGCAAAATAAATTTAAAATTAAATAATGAAATAGATAACTAATATTTGAACATGCTTAAATAATAAACCTAAGCAACTTGTTATTAAAATTCTTAAATTTTAGCTTAGAAAAAAAAAAAAAAAAAACCATAAATTGCAATTAAATATACGTTTAAGCCGTTTGTATATTTAATTATTTAATTGATGAAAATTTTGTAAATCATAAAAATTTATTTGTTTTATTTATTTTTTTTAATAATGGCATGAAAATTAATACATCGAATTTTGTTTGGATGTGAAGAATACAGAGAAAACATATGCACCGTGAAATTTCACTGAAGATGAAAATAATTTATTGTGGATCATGCATTTGAATACTATAAAGACCAGATTACACAGCATTGCCAGAATGGGGATTTTTTCCCATTTTAGGGATTATTGGGACTTATGGGAACAATTTTGGGGACCGAATATTGAGGGGAATTTCGAGGGGATTTTTGAAATTTTTGGTGAGAAATCTGTTGAATTTCTCAACATTTTTTAGTCATATCCTTTAGTTTAAAGCATCGCCAACTGTAGGTATTTGTCCCTACGCAAGAGCCTTTAAGATGTAGGGGATTTTGAAGGTATAACTTCTCCCCAAGGACATCCTCGGGATATCCTGAGGATGAAAATACATCTTCAGCACTGAAGTACTTTAAGCAAATTTAACATTTTCCGATAACTAGTGTATATATAAGTTATTTCTGTATTTGGTGTTTTTTTTCCAAAAATGTGCGTTATTTGGGAAAAAATTTGGACTTAAATCTGTTAAATATTTTAAAAAAAATTTTGAAAAAATTTACTTTTTTAGTAGAAATTGAGTTGGGGATTTTTTTTGGGGAAAAAAACCCTGATTTGGGAATATTTGTAAGCTTATTTGGGGAAACTGACTGTCGACCATCTGGCAACACTGAGATTACTTACTCAAGTGCTTATTGCTTACTCAAGTATTATAGATAAACGTACTTTGAAAACAGTAGAAAATATTTTTAGAAACAGTTTCACTCGGGGGTTTGAGCAACTCCACCCTCAACCTGCTGAATAAACGGAGTACCTATAATAATAATAATAATAATGGTAATAATAAAATCAGGCTGTGTTGAAACATTGCTCATGGCACATAGAAACGTACCAATGTTTGTCTGGCTCTTCAATTGTAATCTTTGTATGATGTTCAAAATACCAAACGTGATTTTCCTTTCAATTCTTTGTTTTTATGTTATGTTGATATGAACAGAGAGAGCACAGATCAACCTCTAAAAATTTGATTTTTGCATTCAGGGAAACTCAAAGTGCCTAAATACAGAAAAAAAAACTGTCAGCGTTGAAATTAAAAAATTAAACTATAGTACTTTGTTTTCTTATATAGGCATGAGAAGGTAATTATAATTTCTCAATTCAAAAGAGAAGAATGTATTCATCTAATTTTGAATATTCCTGTATACTGTCTACAGATGATATACTTACCGCATAATATATTTTAATTTATCACAGTGTAAAATATGCATAACACAATTTGAAATGTACTCTCAGCATTTTTCAGTCCCAATACATCCGAATAGTTTTGTGCGTCTTTGTAAACGAATGGTGAATGATTTTCGTAATATATCCTAGATGCTAAACATGTTTTTATGCATATAAAAACATATGCTCATTTCATTTTTGTGTAATGCATTCTCAAGGTGTTGAACTGCATGTACAAAAAATTTCGCCTGTATATATGTAATGTACTTGAATTCTCTTATATGTTCCTATTCACGAACCATTTGCACGATTTCAATAAAAGTTTAAAGTAGTGTCCAGTTTAATTTAGAATACCGATTTTTAGTTCCCCGTCATACTATAGGCATGGGGAACTTAAGTAATCGTGAAAATTTTCGACCTCGGGTTTTTGACTTTTTTTAAACGTTTTCACGTGTGAGGAATCCGAAAATGACAAAATTTGTATGGTGTCCGTCTGTAGGGTGTCTGTTAGTTTGTTAATCCGTTAGTGTGTTAGTCCGTTAGTTTGTTAGTCTGTTTACACGATATCTCACGAACAAAAAATCGCTTAGAGGTCAGACCAGTTTTAAAATATTATTTATGACACTGGCAAGAACCATATTTATTTGCAACGTTCTAATTAAAAAACTTCAGAAGTTATTCGAAATTTACGATTTTCTTAACATGGGAAAATAGGGAAAAATTTTACTTAAACGTGCATGAAAAGAACAATTTTTATCGTAAAGATGTAAGAACAGCTGTTAAATATCAGTTTTGATGCCGGGATGAACATCATTAACTATAAACATGCGACTTTGAAAATTTCGCAATGCAGAAAAATTCGTGTTCGCTGTTAACCCTTTATCGACCCATTGTATCATATAGCAGAAATGGGCTTTACTCGGAAATGGATATAGCGATTTTCAAAAAAGTTCGTAGTTAAGTGTTTTTCGGGGTGCTTGGATTAACCCTCATCTTCAGAAAAATTTGCATTTACTGTTAACCCTTGATTGGCCAATGACAGTAAATGGCAGAAATTGGGTTTACACGGAAATGGTTATAGAGATTTTGGTGAAAGTTTGGAATTAAGTGCTTTAGGGGGTGCTTAAACGATTGGAATTGTCTTCACCGTCAGAAAAATTTGCATTCACAGTTAAACCTTTAAAGGCCAATTGCAACGTATCACAGAAATTGGGTTTACACGGAAATGGAGAAGGCGATTTTGATGAAAGTTTGGAGTTAGGGATTTTTGATGAGAAAAAAATATTGTATCTCATATTCAGATAAATTCGCGTTCACAGTTAACCCTTTATCGGTCAATTGCAAAACACAGCAGAAATCGGGTTTACTCGGAAATGGATGTAGCGATTTTGTTGAAAGTTCGGGATTAAGTGTTTTCGGGGAGGTGCTAAAACGATTGGATCTAAAGTTAAATAAGCAAGATTCAAGTTTCATGCTCATAAATTAATTAAGTTAACCTTAGTTCATATTTAAGATCTAGTGAGGTCTAAGATCTAGGAGTTAAGATCTACAATTAAGATCATAGCGACATATTCTCTACACTGGCGCCCAAATTTGCTCGAATCCCCCCCCCCTCCCCCGAGCAAGTATTTTTTGACGGCACTAATAGCGTGCTTCAATTTTTTGAGCAGCTTGAATATTTTTTCCATTTTTATAAAATCGATATTGAAAAAAATATTCTTGGTTAGCATATTCATTAGGAGGAGAACCAAGACAGTGGCATAGATTAATCGCCTGCCATTCACTTGGGCCAAATCCAACTTATGAGGATTTAAAAAGGCAGATCATCGACCTTTTTGCTACTCGGTATGATAGACTGAGATTAGAACATGACCGTTCCCTCCCCCCTCACGAAGTAGGGGGAAGTAGAGATGTGAGCGGGGAAAAAACCCGGGTTTAAACCAGGGAATAAACCCGGTTTTTTGGGAAGGGAATTTTGAAAGTTTTCAAAAGTAACAAATTTAGCTTTTTTTTTTTTTTTTTTTTTTTTTTTTTTTTCCTGAGATTAGATATGCTCTAAGCTCTAAGGCATTTCAAAATGTTATCTCACATTTAGATGTTTTTTTATGATCTTTCAATTTTTAAATAGTGCTTTTTAACGTTTATAAATTTAAAAAGTGCAAGTTTCAGATTGCATTAATTAACAGACTTATTTTCTGTTATTGCAGTATATTTATGTCTAAGTTCTGACTGTATATACACTGAGTTCAATATAACACTTCTTCTTCTTCTTCTTTTTTTTAAAATCGCAATCGGAGTTTATCATGTTTCAGTTGTAAATCTTTAACATTTTATTTCAAAAATAAAACAAAAATGCTTCAAAATTTTCTGCATTTACTAAAACAATCAATAATATTACAATGGAAAATATTATTTCAATTAAAATTTCAACAATACTAATATGCAAAAAATAAAGAAAGAAAGAAATAACAGCCAAATTATTAATTATTAGCTATTGAATATTTTATGTATTGATTTGATGCACTAAAAAATTATTGCTCTAATACTTAATAACCGAAGAACTCATGTTCGATTTTGTTGCCCGTGCTCTTTAACTGATTATAACGAAATTTCATGAACTATTGTGAAATTTTGTTCGATGAATTACAATAAAATTTAATAATTTTAAAGTATTCTAACCATAATTGAATTTCATTGTATTATTTTTTATAACATATTTTATTATGGTATTCATTAAAAAAAAAAGAAAAAAAGTTCTAAAGTTATTTAAATAGGCAGACAAAACTTCATCATTTATTATTGTCAATAACGTAAACGTTTAATTTTTTATAATTTTCTGTAAAATAATCACATAACTTTTTATATCACTTTTATTTAAGCAAATAGAATAAAAATGATATTGAAACAAGTTGTTTGTACGCTTAAAATAAGTGAAATTAAATCTAAACACTGAATATTAGTTTCTTCCCATCAAAGTTTCCAATGTTCCCAAAATTCCCGGTTTAAACCCGAAAATTCCCATGTTTATTCCCCTGAAGCAAAATTCCCGGGTTTTTTACATCTTTTGTGGGAAGCAGTAATAAACCCAGTGGAAAAACCACAAGAAGTTATTAAGTCACAGGAAGCAAGCTCTATTAGTTTAAACCAACCTAAAACTGGCGAGGAAAACTGTATTTCTGGGGACAAAAGTCAAATAAAAGTTAATGAAAACGAGCAAACTACGCCTTTAACCAGCACTACAGACAAATCTGCCTCTGTTTTTCAGCCTTTGGTTACGGATGAAAAATCCAATAAAATATCTAGCGTAGCGACGGCGGTTGAAAAGGAAAATACGATTGAACCTAATTCTGTAAATGAATCCCTTGCTTTAAATGAAACAAATGTTCAGCTAAATTCTACTGTTCAAGCCTCATATATCCCTCATTCGCATTTAAATGCTGAACCGGTTCAAGCCGAAATATCAAATGTAACTGAAGCTCGGGTAACAGAAATTGAAATTAATACAACTAAAATAACTGCGGCCGCTGAAACCGTTAAACGGACCGACAGTGACAAATTAATAAATGTTGCGGCTAACTTTTCTAGTGATTTAAATTCATCTCCTGATAATTCCCATTTAAAAACAGTCAAGTCGGCCGATTCTGTTATTTTCACAGAATCTGTGGTAAAAGACAGTGAAAAGTTTATCCACTGTGCTTCTAAAGATCTCGTAACTAATTTTGAAGAAAATCTACTAGTTAATGTAAAGGAAAGCAGTACAATTCAAAATGCAGTGGTAACTAATTCTAGTTCGGCACATCCAGTGCATAAATTCAACGATAAAGTCGTAAATCTAACAAAAAAGTCGGATAACTCGGTCGCTAGTTTAAATGATATGCCGCCTAAAGTAACACAAAATGTTGCACTTTCCTCTAATGAAGTGAAAGGTTTGAAAGCCTGTAAGCCCTCCAGGACCTCGATATCAACGAGTAGAGAGCGAGCGGAACCTTTTCAAGGAACTGTAGACAGTGACAATGTACCGGGCTCGAGTCCGTCACAGAAAAGTGCCTCTCCGATGCCGGACTCCGCTCTACAAGCTACCAGCGCTGAAAGTTCAACAGCAACTCCACAGGATAGTCTGACCCGTATCTCTGATTTAACTGATATCAAGGAATCAATCTGTCAGGTGCTATGGTTAATTATTTTTTCCATTGTAAAGTGCATTTCTATCACAGCAGTTATAAAATATAGGACATGTATTAAAGCCATTTGGACTTTCAATCATTATCTGAAAGAGATGAACTTTCTAAAAAATCAAAAGTCAAAATTTAAACTTAAAGCATGAACTTTCAATTTCGGAAATTTCATGTATCATTTACATGTCATAAATTTTTTTCTGTATATAATATATTCATGTATGTACGTTAATGTTTTTTTTATTCCTAGCCAACACCGACAGTTTTTGGTAAAAAACCTTTTTGAACATTTGTATATAAATTTTCCCCCCTTTCGTTTTTTGAATGATCTATATGTATGTACTTAAATGTTTTCTGTTTTAACCATCACCTGCAGTGATTAGTACGATAAATTTTCTTACCTTTTTTGTATATAAACTTTCTCTCTCGTTTTTGACATGATGTATATGCATATACTCTAATGCTTTTCTATTTCCTAGCCAACAACGGCAGTTTTGAAAAAACTTTTTCAACAATTTGTATATATTCATTATCTATATTTCTCTAAATGTCTTATAAATTGTATAAAGTGAAATTTTATAAGTGTATAAACATTCTTCTCTATAGTTTTGTAAATGATCTATATGTATGTACGTGAATCTTTTTTATTTCTCAGCCATCCAACTGCAGTTTTGAAAAAACTTTTTGAAATATTTTGTATCCTTATCTATGTTTTTCTAAATGTCGTACATTGTATAAAATGAATATTTCTTGTTGTAAACTCTTGCATTTTCACTAAGAGTTCTATGTATATAGTACTATGGGGTTAAAAGAATTTTTTTTAAGCTATTTTGCATGTAAATTCGCGTTTAACAACTAACCTTATTGAAACTAACAATTTAGTTTTTCCGTATGCAAATAGCTAGCTGAAATATTGCTTATCTATAAAATTAATGTCATTTACCTATATAAAAGTGTAGTGTACCTTCTATTTTTCATTTATACGTTAAAAAGAGTTTTAATTTTAGAAATTCTGGGGTCCAGTTGCTTATCCTGACTCTTAATCCGAAGTACAATCTGTTTCCTTCACCTGTTACTTTTTGAAATGAAGACGTTAAATCTGAAAATCCCCGCTGATTTCTACAAATGTTACTTTTGATGCTAAAGGAGGTAATTTTTGGACGTTTGCCAAAGACTTTGGATCTCTGAATTAGAAGGAGCTAGCGTTTTTCTTTTCTGAAGTAAAAGATGTTTTTTTTGGAAGCGTGCCAGCAGTGGATTCACATTTTAGAGATAAATCTACTAGAAAACTGCAAATCTTTTTTTGATAAACACCTGAAATAAAGACACTTTTTTTGCTATCATTTTACACAAGTTAAATTGAATGATGATTGATCGCATTTCTGTATTTAAGCGATCCTTTTGTACTAAATTTTTTTTTTTAATTAATGAAATTTTTCTCCTTTCCATGTAAGGAAAGATGACTGTATTTCCCCGCTGTAAATACGTTGGACTTCTAGTTAACTAAATTGAGTACAAACGGTTTTCCGGTGTAAATCAACTTAGCATAATAAGAAACATTTTTTAAAAAGCTCAGGCTAAGTGTCCGGTTTTTTGGCCCTGTACTCTTAAATTTTTTTTCCTTATTAGATTTTAAAAGCAATAGTTATTCTTGGGCAGTCTAATTTAAGTTTCCCCCCTCTTATTTTTCTCTAAAGTCGTATACAGTTTAATTTTAGCAGTAAGTAACTTCGGCTATTTTTCAATTAACATAGCATTGTTTTACTTTAAAATTTTCACGGGTAAAAACCCGTTGGGGTTTTTTACGCAAAAATTTTTCTTTTGGGGAGGAACTGTGAGGTCTAGCAAAGTGCTACGATTAAAATTCGCACTTTGCGAGTAAAACATGAATGCGAAGAATTTAGGATTCAGTAGAGTAATAGAGTTAGTTCTCATCCTAAAATGAAATTGTAATCTGCGATATGTTAATTTTATAAAGTATTTTTGAAAGTGATTGATATAAAAGGTGAAGGAAGATTGCTTTTGGGGGTTAGTTGGAAGGAGAGTAAGGGAGTCGGAGTTAGTTGGAGAGAGAGAGGATGGTAGTGAGTTAATTAGAGGAATGGTAGCCGACTAGAAGGTAGGCTGTTGAATTAGATGCTTAGAGTAGTGTATTAGATAATGGTTGTCGAGTAATACCGTGGTATAGGGAATCCTCCCGAGTACGAAAGACTAGTAGCAGCAGTAAAAGCTAATGAATTTAAATAAGGTAGTTGAGAGTAATTGTGGTTATCTATTGATAGTTAAAGTATTTGTGAAGGCTGCCCATTTAAACTTATAAAGATATTAATTATAATTAAAGTCCAACGCCCACCTTTTTTCTATTAAGCTCAAATAAAAGCTCATTTATTTTATTAAATCTGACTTTGTCTTCTCTTCATAGTTTACTTAAATATTTCAATCCTAAGTTAAAGGATGGCGTCGACATTTTATTCTCTACAACGTTTAAATGAAATTTTGTCCTATACTGCCCTGTTAAAAATTTAGAAAAAATGCGACGACAGCGTCACCTGTTGAGCGATTGATCCCCAAATCTAATCAGCACCAGTTTATGTCAGGGCCCAACTAAATACCAAGTTTGGTTAAGTTTCGTTCATTGGTTCGTGAGATACAGCGTCACAAAAATTGTGATAAACACACACAAACTGACAGACAGACATTTTCTATAAACAGTCGAATCGTGTTCAGGACATCCCAAAACGTGTAAATCCATTGAAAACTGGAGTTCGAAAATGTTCACGAATCCAATACTTTCTCTATATATACATATGGAAGAAAGTAAAAAAAAAAAGTGGGTACAATGCATCGAAATAAATTAAAATGTTCCCATGTTTGAAAGCGTTTTTTAATGTAAAAAAAAGTAAAACGATAGCAACATAGTTCTTTTTTTTTTTTTTTTTTTTTTTTTTTGATCCCGCTCTTTTTATTCTCCCGCGTATAAACGGAAGTTTAATTTTTTCATATTTGCGGCACCCTATAGATCCAACGGGTATGTCTTCATATTTGGCGGGTATGCATATCAGGCCATGAAAAATTGATTAGTGAAAAAAGAAAAAAAGAATTCCAATAAAGGTCACTAGTTGAAATTGAGGCGCTGCTTGGTTTAAAGTAAGGAAAAAAAAAAGTAACATGACACTACGGTAAAATAATAGTAATAATATGCGGTGTCAATAATTAACTTTATTCTTACAGGTTTTAATTAGGTGAGTATTATTTAGGTAAGAAAATATCTTATGCTTGTAAATGAAATTGCATTTCACATATAATTAAAGTTACTTAATTCTAGTGAATTGGTTTCCATTTAGTTTTTCTTTTTATGTATTATTGCAGGATGTGACAGTGGCTTTGGTCACATGTTAGCTCAGCGGCTGGATGATCTGGGGCTTCAAGTATTTGCAGGATGTTTGTACCCGGAAAAAGATGGAGCCCAGAATTTGAAGAAGTCATGTTCAGAAAGACTGCATGTATTTCCTCTCAATGTCTTGTCACAAGAAAGTATAGATAATGCAGTAAAATATGTGAACGAGAATATTAAAGATAACAGTAATTTTTTTTTTCCCTTTCTAACATATTTTTTAGTTAAAAAATTATTACGTATTTTAATAAAGATCTTAGAAAGAAAAAAAAGTAAAAAATAGTTTCTAGCAATTTTTTTATTATTTGACCTGCGCAAGCAATTATTTAATAATTAATTTCCACCTAAAATATAGGATTAAAAGCAATGTTTAAAAATATATACAGGAATGCCACTTTTCCGCTAAATGGTGTATTTCCGCTTTATAAATATTATATATTTTTTTTCTGTTCCCCTCCTTTCAAATTAACGTTTGGCGATCAAACAGATCATCGAAGTTATGCAATTTCCAACCTTTCTCCATCGTCAACATAAATATTAACATTAAGCATACTTCATCACATTCTAGAACCTTTAATGAGGTAGGATTACACAATATTTTTATATGAATAGTTATTTCGCCCCCCCCCCCTAGAACTAGCGATCGGTCGTTAAACAATCTGCAATTCTCAATTTTTTCCCATCTATAACATGTTTCCGTATTCATGATAAACTTGTTTTATTAGATTCTAAAACTTATAAAAAGTAAAAGTGCGTTCAAACTTCTTTATTTGTATAATTACTTTGCTTTAAATTTTATTAAATTAATATTATTGATTATCATATATATCATATATCCCATTTCATGATAGTGCTTGCACAGGCAGGTATATACACAGACTATGGTTTATTTAGAAACTTTTAAATAATTTTTTATTCGGGATTAAGCACCATTCTTTTGTATTACATAAATATTATAACATTCTGTCTGCAAGATAGATATTTTTTAGCTTATTATATTAAAATTGTATTTTATATATTAATTATTTTAATTGATACATATTTTATTGTATATTGATTTACAGAATTTTCGTATAAATATTCGAAAAATATAAAAAACTTTACTTCAAGCGTGATTTTTTCTTTTTTGAAAATTTTTGAGTGGCATCCCTGTATATTGATAAATATAGAAATAAACTTTTTAATATTTATAAAAGAAAAAAAAAAGATGCATAATACATAATATATATATATACTATTACTATGAATTCCAAAAGAATTTTCTGTATGCAACTATCCCATTTCATGATAGCTCCTAATGCTGAATGATTCTGGGTTTCAGCTGTCGAGTGACGGGTTCGAATCCAAGTATAACCAAGGATGCAAGTAGCTACTCAGAATCTACTTTTAGCTGCATGTCGTTTAGTTAACCCATAACAAAATAAAATTTGTGGTACCTATTTTTCTAATTGAATTAATTATCGTATCATCGCATAAAATTAGGTCTTCGCTTCAATAGTTAAGAGGCAATGATAGTCAGATTATCTCTTTCTCCTTTCCCATTCAATCCTATGGGATTTTGGTTGTTTGTATAATGCACACTAAATATTCATTTCAAAATAATATGGCTTACATATGTTAAATTTTCTTTCCAACTATTTTTATTAATCAAAATATGTTCTATAATTTAAATGGATAAAACATCAACATAATCCTAGTAGAAATTGCATTCAGTAACAATTTCACTAATAATGTGTAACCTGATTTTGCTGTCTCAGTCTTCGGCTTTTAAAATGCAATACTAAAATCCTATTTCCCCCACTTTTCCGTTTTCTAATATTAATCTCCGCCTAATCACATAAATATAAGAATCTAAGATTTCAAATCAAATAAAAAATAATCTATATTAAGTGGGGTGGGGAAAGAGAGCCGAAAGATGTCACCGTAACTATAAGTGCATTGGAGTATATGCATATGGTCCCACACGCAACCAAATCTTACCTAAGTCGAAAGTGTAAGAAACAAAGATAATTTTTTTAGAAAATAAATAAAAAAATAAAATAAAAATAAAGCCAAAAGGGATTTAATTTACAATTTGGAAAAAATCCCCACATTAGCAGATTATTCACAGCAAAGCACCAAGAGTAGATAGATATATAGATAAACTAAATGACTGAAGAAAAAACAACTGATTCTTTGCTTTAAAATATGACTAGCTGGAACCCGTCGAATTCGACGATCACTTTATTGACCGTAATGTTTCAAAAATCGTCGCATCATTATTGAAATGTATTTCAAGTTAAAACATTTAATATAATTTACGACATTTCACTTAAAAAAAAGAAAGTCGGAAAAATGCTTATAAATAGAAATACTATATATGGCATCACTTACAGTCAATGTGACATTAAACTGACTCCAAATAAGGAGTTGCTATCTTTTATTTTCTATTTCGTTTAATACTAAGACTATGGTTTTACATCTTTAACTCAAATTTGTTTGAATTTCAATTTTTAAATAAAAGCATCGCGAAAAAGTAATCAGCTGTAACAAAAAAATTACCTCGAACCGAACGAAACTCTGCCTTGTGACACCGGTGCCTTCGGCAGCGCATGCGCCGGCCGCTAACAACATAAAAAAATCCCCCAAAATTAACTTGGAACCGAACGAACCCGCCCGGCAATGCCCGGGCCCGTGATAATAACCTTAAATGAACCTTAAATTTGTATGATTTTTTATCTTTAACTCTACTTTGTTTGAATTTCTATTTTTAAATAAAAGCATTCCGAAAAAAAAAATAATAATAATCATCTGTAACAAAAAAAAATTACCTCAAACAGAACTGAACTCGGGTTCGTGACCCAGTGCCTGCCGCACGTATATGCAGGCCGCTAATAACATGAAAAAATTCTCAAAAATTAACCTTGAACCGAACGTACCTCTGACTCGTGTTACCGCTGCCTGTGGCTGCGGCACCGTATAGCAGGCATGCTACGCACGCGCTGCAAAATCCACTTTCCTCCACCAGGGAGCGCAGTATGTTGTATACGAACATCACCAATCGCCTTGAATTTCCAAGACCTTTCAAATAAGGTGTCACATGGTGGTGTCAATTGCAAAATCCTTTAGTTACACTTTCCACCGCCAGGGGGCACAGCGTGTTCTATACGAACAACACCAACGGTCAGGAAATATCAAGACCTTTAAAATAAGTTGTAACATGATAGGGTCTGCTGCAAAATCACCTAGTTCCATTTTTAACCACCAGGGGCGCACTATATTGTATACAAATATCCCCAATCAACATCAAATTTCAAGACCTTTATGAACAATCGCCTTGGATTACCAAGACCTTTCAAATAAGGTGTCACAGGGTGGTGTCAACTGCAAAATCTTTTAGTTGCACTTTCCACCGCCAGGGGGCGCAGTGTGTTCTGTACGAACATCACCAACTGTCAGGAAATACCAAGACCTTTAAAATAAGATATAACATGATAGGGTCTACTACAAAATCACCTAGCTCCATTTTTCACCACCAGGGGGCGCACTATATTGTATACAAACATCCCCAATCAACATGAAATTTCAAGACCTCTATCACCAATCGCCTTGGATTTCCAAGACCTTTTAAATAAGGTGTCACATGGTGGTGTCAGCTGCAAAATCCTTTAGTTGCACTTTCCACCGTCAGGGGGCGCAGTTTGTTCTGTACGAACATCACCACCGGTCAGGAAATACCAAGACCTTTAAAATAAGATGTAACATGATAGGGTCTGTAGCAAAATTACCCAGTTCCATTTTTCACCACCAGGGGTCGCACTATATTGTATGCAACAGAAAGTGATTTTTTAGTATTCGACTCTAGTCCCCATATGTACAATTTCTTCACCGTGAAGTAATTTGAAGCTTAGTTAAGCTCGTAAACGTGTTTTTAACCCAAACGTGTGGGAAACGGTTTCCCACCCGTCCCCATCGGGGGGAAAACGACTTTTCTTATTCGTTCGACTTTTTTTTATTTTTCTCTTCTCATAGCACATCTACATACCAAGACATTTTTTTAGACACCTCAACCAAATTTTTACACCAAGTAGTTCTCTCAATATAGTCGAGACAGACAAAAACATGTTTCAAATTAATATATAGATGTCGCATACATTAGCAACAGTTATATTAATATGATTTTTTTTTTTTTTTTTTTTTTTTTTTTTTTTGGTATCAGCATTAAAAACATGACAAGAAAATGTAAAACACATTGATATTTTTCATAAGCATTAACTTTGTAAAAAGTTGAATTTTTTTTTTTTTTTTTTTTAATTAATCCTGAAAATTTATGTTTTTTATTGATTTGTTTGAAAATTTGGACAAACAGCTGATTATGTTTCCGTTAATCAGTTAAAAAAAAAATAATAAAAACTGTTTAATTTTTATTGCAGAATTTTGGGCTGTCATAAACAATGCTGGTATTGGTGTAGGCGCCGAAGTTTTATGGACTTCTCCAGAAATATTTGAGTATGTTTTAGGCGTCAACACATTTGGAATTGTTAGGTTAACAAAAGCTTTCCTACCACTTCTTTGCAAGGAAAAGGGCAGAGTTATAAATGTAGCTAGTGCAGCTGGTGAGTATACATATATTCTTCTAGTTATGGAGGTATTACATTTTAGTGTAATATACCTTATAGTACTCTTTAAAACAAAAACAAATTGCAGAAAATCTGTATATATATAAAAATTACGTGTCACGATGTTTGTCCGCGATAAACTCCTAAACTAAGGAACCGATTTCAATGAAATTTTGCACACTGTGTGCAGTTTGGTCCAACTTGAGAGATAGGATAGTTTTTATCTCAATTTATTGTCATAATATTGTTTTATTGCAATTATTTGTTAATTATAGACCTTTGTTACAGTTGCTCCAAATTATCTGTGAGTTCCATAAGTTTAATTGTTGCCAAAAAGAAAAAATACGAGTTAATTTTCTTTCGACATAAAAGTAAATACATTTAATCAAACGTGAACGTTAAAAAAATTATAAAAAGTTAAATTATACATCTCACGAAAATTGACGTCATAATCAATTTAAAGATTTTATTCGCATTGATAAAGTATTTAGTTATACACAAGCGAAGTGTGACGTCACTGACCGTCTGTGAAATCAAGAAAAAGATTTCTTATGTTAATCGCCCATTGTATTGTTTGTAAAAAATTATTAAAAAACGAGGAAAATTATTTCCGGATTTTAATCCCCATATTTTTGTGTAGATATGTATTATTTATCATGTGCATACGTTAGATTGAGTTATTTTGCTGTCAAATTGACAAAATTTTAATTTTAAATTTCAAAGCTCTGTTGTCCTTGGAGTTTTTCGTATTTGGCGATCAAAAACGTAACACGAAAATGTACAAGCTAGATGTATATTTTCGTAATATGTATTGTGCGAAATATTGTTTCATATTATTCATTGCTCTCTTAATATAAGTTGTTAAAATAACCATGATTTTTGAAAGGAATTAAATGTGTGCGCCAGATAATTTGGCGATATTATTTTTTTTTTCCGCCAAGGATGATAGATATGAAATTTATTCCGCTGCAACATGTTAATATATATCAGATACATTATGTATATGCTACAATTTATTTCACTTGACACGTGTGTTAAAAATTTATTTACGACATAACCTGGCTTTTTCAATTTTTGTTGCATTATTCTAATCTGTATCACTTCGTTTTCTTTAAGAAATTTGTGATCTATACATAACGTTCTAAATAAAAAGTAACCATTTCAATATTTTAAAACTTATTTAAAAGTCTGTTTTATTTAACATTAAATTTTAAAACTTAATTTAAAACTTATTTAAAAGTCTGGAAGAGTTTAAGTCTGTTTATTTGTTTTGTAACTCTAATCTATATGATCGATGTTCGAAACTTTAATTAATTATTTCTCTTATTTTTCTTTACTTTTTCTTTAATAACTTACCAATTCAACGTTCCTGATTAAATTTGTGATTTATATATGTATTTTGCATGAAATTTTGACTCATATTTATTGCTGAAAATGCGATCTTAAAATCTTGCAATTTTCTTATTTTAATCCTCAATGCTTTCCTTCTTGATTAACCTGAATTTACTATTAAAATTTTAACATACTCAGAATCTTCTCACCGCTTCGTCAAAATATATTAATCTTTTCAGTAATATATTAATCAGTATATCCCCACAACGATATTTGGCGATTTTTTGTTGGCGATTATGGCTAAATCATAAATCTATAAATTATAAATCATAAATGATAAATGATAATCTAAATCATAAATCAAAAACATAAAATAATAAATCCAAAATAAACAACATATAGGCTGCCATATTATATCACAAACAGTCAAGAGCGACATCGTTATCGTTCAAAACGGCGCCAAAGAAAAATCGCCAAATTCAGCTGTGGGGATATACTGAAGTTATAATTATCCGAATATAATTACTGAAGTTATATTATAAGTTATAGTTATGGGTAACAACTATAGTGTTTCCCCACAACTGGATTTGGCGATTATGGCTAAATCATAAATCTAAAAATCATAAATGATAAAATCATAAGCTAAATCATAAATCTAAAATAGAAGCATGCAGTTTACCATATTTTATTGCAAAGAATCCAGAACGACTTCGTTATCGTTCAAAAAGGCGCAAAAAAAAAAAAAAAAAAAAAAAAAAATCGCCAAATCCATTTGTGGGGAAATACTATATACCTTATCAAATTATCAACGTATTACTTAGCCGCAGCAACGCGTGGCCGGGTCTGCTAGTATTTATATAAAAATATTTAATTTCTATTACTTCTTTACAAGTAAATATTTGTATTAACAAGATCAACAAACAAGTTAGGTTGTTTGCATAGATTATTGCCGAAACGTCAGTGGAGGCCCTCTGTTGAGACTCAAAAAGATTTTGGGTTCCGTCTGTGTGTTTGTTTGTCTGTCTGTCTGTCGCGCGATAACGGCCACAAAAATCACGCTATCGACTTCAAATTTGGTACACATGTTCATAAGCCCCACAGAATCAGCTGTATAGTTTTTGGTGTGTATTTCATTTGCAGTTTGTGTACAGAGACACCCCAAAGTGTTTCTTATCATTACGGCCTATGGGAAGAATTTGTATGTACCGCGATAGCGGCCGCAAAAATCACTCTATTGACTTGAAATTTGGAACACATGTTTATGAGCTCAATGGAATTAGCTCTATAGTTTTAGGTATGTATTCCATTTGTAGTTCGTGTACAGGAACACTCCAAAGTTTTTCGTATCGTTACGGCCTATGGGAAGAATTTGCATGTATCGCGATAGCGACCGCAAAAATCATGTTATTGACTTGTAATTTGGTACACATGTTTATTAGTCACACGTAATTAGCTGTAGTTTTGGGTGTGTATACCATTTGTAGTTCGTGTACAGGGAAACACAAAACTTTTCTTACCATTACAGCCTATGGGCAGAATTCGCATGTACCGCAATAGCTGCTGCAAAAATGCTCCGATTAACTTGTAAATTGGCACACACAGTCAGACTTTCTATAGAAGTAGCTGTATATTTTTTTTACGTTTATGTTGTTTATGAATTCTGTACAGGGACATGCTGAAATTTTTATCATTACGGCATATGGGGGGATGCATTTTAATATCATTACTTTGCGACCAACAAAACGGAATTAGCTTACATTAGGAAGATGCTTGAACTTATGTTTTCTGCAGAAAATATGTGCTGTTAGGCTTCCTAATAAATGCAGAGGACCTTACAAAAGTGTTCTGACAATGCCACGTAATCATCCAAATTATGTCAAAATTCGAATAATTATTCAGGAAAAACGCAGAAAAGCGGAATATTTTTTACTGGTGTACACAATCTTTATGGTTCGTTTACAGAGACACATAAAAGAATTTCGTGACATTTGAGTCTATGGGCAAATTTTTAATTTAAGCACACTTTAATGCGTTTATGCTGCATTGAACACAATGGAATTAAAATACATTGTAAAGTTGCTTAAAAGCATGTTTACATTTAAAATAGGGTATGTATAGAATAAATAATTCATTTATGGGACCACACAAAAGAATTCCGATCACGTACTGTAATCATCCAAATGATGTGAAATTCGTTTGAAAAATTAATGAATTATAATTAATTAGGCGCATTCTTATAATTGGCGTATATAATAACTGTAGCTTCTTTTCCGGGATACGTAAAAGAATTTCGTACTATTGCGGTCTATGGTAGGTATTTATTAAAAGTTTATTTTAACATGGTTACACCCCATTAAATATAAGGGAATTTTATTAGAACTTTAAAAGCATGTTTTTCTGTTGAAATGCGTAGGCATAGAATTAGTAATTAGTTTACAGCGTTATAGAAAATAATTCCGTTATGCTATGTAATTTTTTTTTTTTTTTCATGAAATTTGGTACAAATATTTATGAATTTCAAGGAAATAATACAAGACTGTAAGTTATTAAGAATACATATATATAATATACAGATAGTTATAGAAAGAGAGATACAGCGGGGGGTTGAGGGGTGCGGCATCCTCCCTCAGGAACGTATCTGTTTATGTACCAAGTCAATCGAATCAGTATATATCTATGTGTATAAATGGCTAAGAGGTATCCTTAGACTCTGTTTGTCTGTGTGTGGACGCACCGAGTATTCCTCTAAAGCTTCCTTTCTTCTTCTTCTTTTTCTTCTTTCTCTTCTTCTGCTTCTTCCTTTCTTCTTCTTTCTTTTTCTCCTTCTTTCTCTTTCTTCTTTTCTCTTTCTTCTTCTTCTTCTTCCTCCTTCTTCTTCTCCTTCTTTCTTCTCTTTCTTTTATTTCTATTTTTATTTTTTTTCTTTCCTTTCTTCTTCCGTTTCTTTTATTTCTTTCTTCTTTTCTCATTCTTCTTTTTCTTTCTTATTTTCTTGTTCTTTTTTCTTCTAGCTTCCTTCTTTTTTCTTCTTGTCTTCTCTAAAGCTTCCTCTATTGCTGGAAGAAATGTATCTTCTAAAAATAATTTTGTTAACAAACTTTGATCTATTGGCACGCAAACAGCATCAGGCCGAGTTTTGTACATTTCGAGTTTGATTTTGAAATTTTTCTCACATTCAGAATTTGGTTTGTTCCTGGAACGGGGCTTTCCTAGTATATTATATTAAGGAATAAATAAAAATGACCTTTTGAATAATGTGTGATGCAAATAGGACGTTTGAGGCTCCTGATCTGCAGATCCACTAGTAGACACTTTCTGACTATACGTACTCATTACAACGCTTAATATTTAACGTATTTTATCTTCGTAGTGACAAAAAAAAAAAAAAAAAAGTTTTTAATTAGGAAGGTAGAAAACTAAAACATTTTTTTAATACATGTATCTTCATTAAAAAAAAATAATAAAAAAAAATAAAAAATCGAATAGTAGATTTTTTTGTGTAGCCCGAATGTAGTTATTGCTTTAAAAATACATTCTCTAATTTTTTACTATGCAGTAAAGAGTTTCACGAAAGTAATTTTAAAGCGTTGTTTCTTAAAGAAGAAGCATTAAAAAACAAAAATGCTTCTATGTAGCTCTGTATATCATCTCAGTGCATATTATCATTCCCGAAACGCCAGTGGAGGTCCTCTGTTGAGGCTAGGACTGGATTATTTATCAATATATCCCCAAGTATCGATATTTTTTAAATATCCCGATAACAATATTTAAGATCTAGCTCTGCCGATGTGGCGTATTCTCTGGGTATGCTAGGCATGCGCCGCATACCCACTAAAAACTATCTAAACTTTAAACAGAATTTGTTAAAAAAATTATTTCAATTAATTTTGTTAAATATTTTACACATTATTCGTCATTCAGTTTCGAAAAATTATAGTGAAAGGGAGGGAATTTCTTTTGTTACAGAATTCCTAGATAAATCTGAGTGTTTTTTTTTTTTTCTTCTTCTTACTATTGTGGTTACTTCCCTCCCGCTTTGTGTAGGAGATGTCTGCTGACCAGTATCCTCCCAGAGATAGCGTCCCCTAGAGCTCCTTCAATACAGGCTGGCTCATCAGGCATTTTGTTTCCCACTCAGCGATTGTTGCCCACGCGGTCCGAATTTCAAGTGTTATCAAATCACATAAAACGGGGGTTGTGAAGCCGAAAATTGCTCAAATCATACCAGAACTGCTTTTAAAACGTTTAGATTCCCAACAGATGAAGAAAGGCGAAAGAAATTAGTTATTAATTGTCCAAAAGAAAATTGGACGCTTAGCTTTCAATCACAAATATGAAGTGTAATTATGATATGTTTCCTTGCATTTTTTGTACCAATTATTTGTTTTTATTGCTGTTTGATTATCTAAATGTTGTATTTTACAACCTACACTACTTTTCAAACTGTATAAATATTTCAAATTAACTAATTTAACAGCAACAGCGATGGCTACTTTTTACAAGAGTTATGAGAAAATTTCGCCAAATATTACCGCCAAACTTATCAAGTACAAACAATAATTCGCTCTTCTGTTTAGGCAAACTCGCCATTTTAGGCGATAAAGACGCCGAGTAATACGTCTGCAACTGAACGTCGCCAAGCTATATTTCCGCTGGGCAACAATGATCAGCTGTGAGCCAGCTCGTATTATAGGAGTCTTAGCGTCCCCCTCTTTCTCTGCTGACCGGTTATTGCTTAGGTCATGCTACCTTCGCAAAGCATGCTCTGATATAGGGATTTTTTGCTATTTGAGGGAATATTCAACGTCCCTCTAATTTTTACTCTGGGGAGTTCCGCTGCATAAACGGTCTAAGGCATGCTATTCTTCCAGAGCATATTCGGGAATTTTGGGTATTTTTAACGCTTATGGGATTTTGTTACCTTCGGTAGAGATATTCGCATAGAGGAGAGTTGGTTTCTCCAACTGATTGATAAATTAAAACTTATACTTCATTTTACAATGATGTAAAAAAAAAAAAAAAATTCTTAAAAAGAAAAAAAAAAAAAAAAAAGAATTCATTTAAAATTAATGATTAAATTGCAAAATAAAATTTGGATAAATTTCCAAAAATTGTTTTATGTGTCAGAAAGTTTCATTATTATTATTATTATTATTATTATTTTTATCTACAAATAACTTATTCCAAGCGAAAACTTCCGCTAGAAATAAAAACATGCCACAAATTTTGTTTATTCTATAATATAAATAAAGCAAAATGTCTTCTTCATGTGTGCTTGTGTGCGCTATGAAGGTCAGGCCACTGATCACAGATCTACAATAAAAACTGGCAGATACGTAGCTTTGATCATGCAGATTTGCATAGAACTTTTTCTTTCTTTTCTTTTTTCTTTCTTTTTTTTTTTTTTTTTTTTCTTTTTTTGTTTGTTTGTTTATTTTTTTATTTTCTTTCCTTTTTCTTTTCTTTTTTTAATTTTCAAATCTGAATTTCATAAATTAATTATTATATTTATTTATATATTTTTTCATGTTCCGTTAATTTTTCTACTTTTTTTTTTTTATTATTATTTTATTTAATTTGCGTGTTTTTCTTTTCATCCATCTGCATTCCTACACTTTGATCTTAGCCAAGAGGCCGTAAAGATCGCTATTCTATTTATTTTTTATTCTTTAGCATTAAGTAATGCGATCAAATAGTTTTTATATAATAAAGATTTTAATAGCACTTCCAATTTATTTATTTTAATATTACTTTTTGAATAAACATTTTTTCCCCCTCAGTCTGGTAATATCTTTTCCTACACATTTTTTTTTTTTTTTTTTTTTTTTTAAATACACATAATAGTAGCGTTTTAAAAGATAATTGTTTATGTAAAAGCGAAATGTCTCCTTTTAAGTGAAATGTTTATTATTTTTAATGTGTTGTTTCTATCGAAATCAAATGGTAATATGATACAAAGAATTAAACTTATTAAATTTTTACATTTTTAAAAATTGTAACAATTAACTTCTTGCGTAAGAATTATCAGAGGTCAGAGAAGCATCTACATTGAAGCTCTCGGATAAGACGCACTGGCAGTGGGGTCCTCAATCCGACGTAGTGCAGTTTTGGAAGACATAGCAAAAAGCACCGGGAACCTGAAGCCAAGTTTTCAGCGATTTCAGTGGATTTTTTCCAATTTTCACCTTATTTTCTTTCTTTATTTTTTTTTTTAATTTATAATGTAAAAAACTATGATTAAATTTCTTTGAATCATTTAAATACAGTGATCAACGAAGCGACCAAATCGGCCTGCAGTAAGTTAATATAAGAGCCCTTTAGATATATGCTTTAAAGTTAAAGCCACAAAAATTGTATGTAAAATTTTATATATGATTCCGAAAAATTGGAGGCTCACCAGCGGCCGAATGGTTCTGTGCTCAGAGTTGGTTGATGGAAAGTGCGAGGTTCGATCCAAGGTTGCGCTCATCGACCTTGCCGTTCAAAGATTTCGATAAGTGTAAAGATTTCCGCAGATTTCTCCAAAACTCGCGTAAATACGGGCTAGGACCCTCTAGAAAGACCCCCATGGATGGCATTTAACTCATAGGCCTAAGACCCAAGTGTAGTCAATCAGACTTGAATCCTACAATCAATCAACCAACCAATCAAGAAAGTGGAAAATTCCACGCTGAAATTTGATGAAATGATATCGCCTTGATGAGTAGTGTTCTTTCCATAGTTGGCTTCAGAGCATGCCCAGATTCAAATGTCACGCTACGCCACTGGTTAACGATATTGCCTAGTGCGCACTGCGCGATCGATCGATATGCCAATAACTAACGTTGAACGCCAACCTTACAATATCTTCTTCAAATTATGCTTTCGTACTAGCACGCATTACGAACGAAACCCGAACGAAACCCAAGTGAACGAAACTCGAGCGAACGAAACCCGATCAGAGAACATACAACAGCGAACGAGACCCGAAGAAAAAAAGCGCCGAATATCTTATTCCAATACCCATTCTCTTCTTTCCTCTCATTACTCACTGATAAACTAGAAAAAATAACCCCACGCCAAACGATCTCTATTACAATACATATACTTCCTCATCCTTCATTCCTTCGAAACCTCAAATCTAAATATCACTGCTTTAAAAAGGCCACCGCATAATAAAAAAATAAACCAGTATTTATTGAAAGCCATCTGCTTTGATTATCGCGTGAATAAGCTGACTTCGTTCTACCCAAGAAATTCATCCACCTCAAACATACTGTAATGATATCGCGATTCATTCACTAGCAATGCGTATTCATACCTACAATCAGCAGCTGTGTTTACTAGGAAAAGACATCTGATGTTAGTAGAAACGAGATATCCCTATCCGAGATATCTACTATGGGTTCTGAAATATTGATCGGATCAACTTTGATCGTGAAAACTCGTCTGCCTGTTATTCACTCCATTCATCACTGATATCGATATATTTGCGGTTTACGGGATAGAAAGATTTCGAATATTGAATGTAAAATGAATTTTTGCAGTCGCATAGATTGTTCGAAGTAATATTAAGTGGTATTAAAAAAAAAAAAAAATGCAAATTAAAAAATATTTAGGATGTCCTGGAGATGAAAATAGTAAAATATAATATCCAAACATATTTCGATCTGTAATTTGTGTTCGTGCGCGGTATCATAGAATGTAAATTTATTTGTGTACATGTTTACTTCTATTACTATTATTAAATATTTTAATAAACTTAGTTCATTATTTAGCTAGTAAAATAGATTTTTATCATCAGAAATTTTATAGCGAAAGTTTTTCGATTGAACAATGATATAATACTGAGCATTTTATTATTATTTTATTTATTCATTTTTATTTTTTGTGCAGCATTTTATTATTATTATTATTATTATTATTTTAGCTGTTCTTATTAAATATAAGAGATTTATAAGAAAAGAAAAGTGAAAAGAAAGAAAGAAATTCTGCTTACATTCTATGGAAACATAATTTAATTTAGTACGACTGGACTTATTTTATCTATTCTTCAATTAAAGCATGCACTAACTGTGTTTCATTCACTAGCATCAATTACTATATTCATTTCTTAAAATGTCTTTGGCGTAACATTAGCAAAAGAGCCCCTTTGTGGTTTTTAAATTTTTGTCAATTTATTGATGAATTAAAGTGGCTATCGAAATTTCATAATGAATATTTTGGAAAGAGATATCTGGGTTACTTCGGTACCAAATTTAAATTTTGCCAAGGGGTTCTATGCTGAAGCGGTTCTATTTCTTTAGCACTGTTTTTCTCAAATTTATATTAATTATTTTTTAAGTTTATACATTTATATATTTTTTTCGACATAAAAGTAAATATATTTACTTATGTATTCATTCATTTAATTTTTTAGATATTTACTTATTTATTTATGTTTGGTTTTTCTAGATTTGACTTAGTACTTTACGACAGCTTCTGAAATTAAATGGTAAAATTGTCGCACTAAAATAAATAAATAAATAAAATAATAATGTTTTAAATGCAAAATGAGTTATTTTAAATAACAAAATAAAACTTCTACGTATAAAGTTTACAATAATTATTATTAGTTTTCTTTATTTAACATATTACTATTTAAATACTGACAATATATGTATACATATATATATATATATAATAAAATTTTGAATTGTTATAAAACTGTTATCAAATATGAATTCAATATATATATATAATTGTATGGTAAGTAAATGAAAAAATAAAAGCGACAAGTAACTGACTTTTAGAATACTTATGAGTTATGAGGATTTCAAATTAAAAATATTACACTACAACCGAGAAAGATTATTCTATGGCAATACTGAAGAAAGTTTATAAGCAACATTTCTATCTATCTATATAATATTTTATTTCTTATTTCAAATGGTTTTGCTGCCTCGATCGGGGCTAGATCAATAGAATTTGCTATGGGTAGCAGTATTGTTTTATGAAATCGATGCAGCTTTCACAGCTTTATGAAGTACTCGCCCCCTGATGAGTTTGCTTCTAACTTTAAGCATTTTTGTCCAATTATTATTTCTGTGGTCCTATATTTACTTTCTCCGTCATTAAGCTTAATGTCCCTTTTTTATTATTCAAGTTGGCGTAAGTAATTTAAATTGTTTTTGTCTCTTATTGGTTCTTAATCTGTCATGCAACATTTTTGTGCTAGCTTTACCAATGTGTTTCAATCAGTTCTATTATTGTAGTGTTGGTATTGACTTGTATCTATTAAATGCTAAATTTTAAGGTTAAAATTTATTAAGATAGCTATCATTTATATTATATATATAATATATACTTTGCGTTTCTTATTCACGGAAATTATTTTAATTACAGTGAAACCTCTCAAGTTGGACACCCCTATAAGTTAAACACCCCTCTAAGTTGGACGCTTTTTCTCGGAACGGAATGTATCCATTAACATTATGTCTAACCCCTATAAGTTGGACACCTCTCTAAGTTGGACACTTTTTCTTGGAACCGTAGGTGTCCAACTTAGAGAGGTTTTACTGTATAACCATCAATGACTGTCATGTCCTGACTACTAGTAAATAAGCTTTCTTTATACTTAGGAATGGAAATTTGGCACAGAAAGCATACTAATATTTATTTAAAAAAAATTCTGCATATGGGTGAATCATTGATATTGATTTATATATATTATAAGGATTTATTTCTGCGAAAAATTGTATTAATCATCTACATTCTAAGCTGTTTCATTTTTGCTAAGCTTTTATCTTTATTTTAATTATGAATTTTTATGATATACTGTGTAAATAAAACCCATATCACATATTCACTCTGTGAAAATGTTATTTAAAAATAATTAAAGCTTAAAATCGGAAGAATGGAGGACAAATTATGCACAAGTAGATTGAGAAAAAATTCTGTAACTGACATCTAGAATCTAAATTGTGGCTCTAGAAAAAATAGTTCCATGTCATATAAAATATAAAATCTAATCCCCTTGGAAAGCGAGTTCTAGAAGTCCCTATTAGAGTTCTAGAGCGTTTGTCTATATTATCGAGGGCAAAGTTATTTAAAAATCTCGTTAAATAATTGAGACTACAAGAGGCGGGTTTCAGCAACTATAATTTTGGTTTATTACCTAATTCTAGAAAAAAAAGCGAAAATTTCTTGCAGTTCAGAATATTGTTTCACCATCTGGAAATATGTAAACTAGAAATTCTCGATCATTTCGTCTATTCAGTTTACTCACGTGCCTTATGCACTTAGCTCGGAAATCTGTATTTCTAGTCTATGGCCACTTATTCATTCTAGAGGAAGGCGGTATACATTTATTTCTTACTCAGTGTATACTTAAAAGCAATGATATATATTAAAATAAACACAAAACATTGATTCACTCTTTATGTAGTTTTTTGTTTTAATTATTATTATTATTTTTTCTTTTTATGAAAACGTTATGGAAGTAATATACCTGAAAATATATAGAAAACAGTCCACGCTTGTATACATTCAAATTGGTGTTCATTTGTCTTTAAAAAGTAGCAAATGTCTATTTTCCTTTTCTGGAAAGAAATATCGCAATATATCATTAATATCGATATTAACTTGGTGATATATCGCGATATTTAATTTCTGATATCGCCCAGCACTAGTTGAGACTCAAAACGGTTTTGGGTTCCGTCTGTGTGTTTGTCTGTTTGTCGCGCGATAGCGGCCACAAAAATCACGCTATTGACTTGAAATTTGGTACACATGTTCATGAGCCCCACGGAATCAGCTGTATAGTTTTGGGTGTATATTCCATTTGTGGTTCGTGTACAGGGAAACACCAACATTTTTCTTGTCATTACAGCCTATGGGAAGAATTTGTATGTACCGCGATAGCGGCCGCAAAAATCACGCTATTGACTTGAAATTTGGAACAAATGTTCATTAGTCCAATAGAATTAGCTGTATAGTTTTAGGTGTGTATTTCATTTGTAATTCGTATACAAGGACACACCAAAGTTTTTCTTATCATTACGGCCTGTGGGAAGAATTTGTATGTATCGCGATAGCGACCTCAAAAATCATGCTATAATTTATATACATGTTTATGAGCCACACGGAATTGGATGTATAGGAATTGGCTGTATAGGAATTGGCTGTATAGGAATTGGCTGTATCACTACTTCTTCTGTTCTCTTTTCTCTTTCTTCTTCCTTCTTTCTCTTTCTTCTTCTTCCTTCTTGTCTTCTTCTTCTTTCCTTCTTTTTTCCTTCTTTTTTCCTTCTACATCTTCTTTTCTTCTTTTTCTTTCTTCTTTTCCTTCTTCTTTTTCTTCTTTCTTCATCGCTTTCTTCTTCTTTTTATTTTTTCTTTCTTCTTCTTTCTTCTCCTTCTCCTTCCTTCTCCTTCCTCCTCTTCCTGTTTCTTCTTCTTTTCCCTTGTACGTCTTCTTTTCTTCTTCGTCTTCTCCTTCTTCTTTCTTCTCTTTATTTTTCTCTTTCTCCTTCTCTTTGTTTTTTTTTTCTTTTTTCTTTTTTCTTTTTCTTCTTTCTCTTTTTCTTCTCTTCTCTTTTTCTTCCTTCTCTTCTTGTTCTTCTTCTGTTTTGTCTTTTTCTTCTTATATTTCTTATTTCTCTAAAGCTTCTTTCTTCCTTATTCTTGTCTTTAAGCTTCTAAAAATGGTTTTGTCACGCAAACAGCATCAATCCGAGTTTTGTACATATTGAGTTGGGTTTTGAAATTTTCCCCGCATTAGGAATTCAGTTCGTTCCCGAACCGGGGCTTTTCTAGTATATTATAATAAGAAATAAATAAAAATGACCTTTTGAATAATGCATAATGCAAATAGGACGTTGAGGCTCCTGATCTGCTGATACACTAGTATGGTATATGCACTAAGATCTTTCTGACAGCATTGAAGCTATATTTTGAAGAATTTTACCTTATATTTCGTAATGAATCAGACCAACTTCGTGAGACTTTGTAAAGTAATCTGTTACGCTAATCACATAAAAATGTGGTTTAAAAATACATCTCTCATAGACCACAATCCATCGCAAAAAAATTTGCGAGAGTCTGTACGCAAACCCGTACATAAATCTATTTATATCGTATTTTAATGCCATCAGGAATTTGAATAATAAATTAAGTATTGCACATATATTAAAGGAAGTTAGATCTGATACAGACAGGCGAACAGATCGAACAATTTTAATCATAAACACATTTAAATTTTATTCAAAAGTGTTAAAACACGTAACATAACTAAAAATGCAACCCGAGTAATTTCCAAATATAGTCTGGAATGTATCTTAATATTTTCCCCAAATTCTTATGTACTTGCTCTCATCTGGAACGGTACGTAGGTAAGTTTGTGAATGTCATGCTAGAAGAAAGGGGAATATAAATTAGAAATATCAATCGTATCGTTACAAATAAGGTGCCAAAGGAAAAGGGTGATTTTTCTGGATCCAACGGATTAAACAGCTTATCGATCGGGCAATACGATTTTTTAAAATTAACTAAAGTATGAAAATTAGGTGGCGTGTAAAAATTTAAACTTTGTTATTATTGAATTTTTATTACCTGAAAAATTTTCTTTTATAAAATTCTATATTATTTTAATGTCAATTTTGAAGAAATTAAAGTTGGGTAAAGGATTTTCGAACGCTTATATATGGTTCGTACAGACCTCAAGTCTTCAAAAATTCCTTACATTCCAATATTAAAGTTCTTGATTTTGAGGTTAGCCATAATATTTAATGTCCATATAGGGGAGACTAAATCGACAGGCTTTCATACAAATCAAATATGGTAGCTTAAATTGTTGTTGCAATGCCCCTCTTTCTGATTGGATGTTAGAGACGCATATTTCATCTATCAGTAGAGTCCTGCATCGGGTCGGGTAACCCGATTTTACACAAACCAGACCCAGCACCCGGGTCGGGTTAGTGTCGGGTCGATAACAATTTTTTCTCTTACGGGTCGGGTTCAGTTTTTAACGAGTCGGGTCGACTTGATGACATCTTTGAAAAAAAAAATTAGCTTATTAAACAGAAATATCTTTGCTATATATACCCGTAAGGAATATACGCTTACCCAAACTATTTACAGTAAAATAAACATCCACATTCCACTGAAACTATTAACAAAAACATCAAATACTATTATCTATATATTAATTAACATGTTTTTGCCTGTCTCCACTATATTGAGCGAACTACTTGGTGTAAAAATTTGGTTGAGGTGTCTAAAAAAAGGTCTTGGTCTGTAGATGTGCTATGAGAAGAGAAAAATAAAAAAAAGTCGAACGGTTTCCCCCCGATGGAGACGGGTGGGAAAGCGTTTCCCACACGTTTGGGTTAAAAACACGTTTACGAGCTTAACTAAGCTTCAAATTACTTCACGGTGAAGAAATTGTACATATGGGGACTAGAGTCAAATAGTAAAAAATCACTTTCTGTTGCATACAATATAGTGCGACCCCTGGTGGTGAAAAATGGAACTAGGTGATTTTGCTGCAGACCCTATCATGTTACATTTTATTTTAAAGGTCTTGGTATTTCCTGACCGTTGGTGATGTTCGTACAGAGCACACTGCGCCCCCTGGCGGTGGAAAGTGCATTTAAAGGATTTTGCAGCTGACACCACCATCTGACACCTTATTTAAAAGGTCTTGGAAATCCAAGGCGATTGGTGATAGAGGTCTTGAAATCTATATATTAATTTGAAACATGTTTTTGCCTGTCTCCACTATATTGAGAGAACTACTTGGTGTAAAAATTTGGTTGAGGTGTCTAAAAAAAGGTCTTGGTCTGTAGATGTGCTATGAGAAGAGAAAAATAAAAAAAAGTCGAACGGTTTCCTGACCGTTTGTGATGTTCGTACAGAGCACACCGCGCCCCCTGGCGGTGGAAAGTGCAACTAAAGGATTTTGCAGCTGACACCACCATCTGACACCTTATTTAACACGTTCGCTGCCGGTTTCACGTGACTAAAATTTGAAATGACGTTTTTTTCCTTTAACCCGCCGAATGTGTTTGACGTGTTGCACAAGAGCGCTACATCGCCAGATGTTATAGGCTTTGTGTTTACCTTTGCTTGTTTGCGTCATGTGTTACGTCAATACGCTGTATTACGTCAAACGTGTAAAAATTCATCTGCTCGTTACAAGCAAACTCTGGAGTTAATGAGTAATAAGTTAAATTTCCATAGCAAATAGTTTCGTTTGTACTGAACAGATAAAATATCTCGCTGACGCCATCACTTCGGTTGCATATTGATGATACGTGTTTTATTAGAGAGAAAGTATTATATTTTGAAATACCCTTCCATGGAGGATCAAATTTTTGATCGCATGTTTCCGGACCACTTCTAGGGCTGAGTCCCCTACCGTTGCCAATCGCCCATTGCGCAGCACTAGTGTGACGTAAAACCCAACCAACCAGCTATTTTGAAATATGAATATTTGTGATGTTTGCGTTAGTACTGTTTGGCTGGTTGAATAGAGTTGGAATTTAAGAGGTACTTTTGAATTTAAGAGGTTGGTTTGTTGATTGTGTTTTACGTTACACTAGTGCTGCGCAATGGACAAGTGGCGATGGTCTGGGTCTCACCCCTAAAGTTGTCCAGGGACATGCCATCACAATTTTGATCCTCCACGGAAGGGATGACTCTCTCGCTTCGTAGACACCCAGAGGTATAATTAATATGGGAACATGGAAAACATTGCGGGCACGACAGATTTATTGAGCACCAGCCACCATTAGTATACACAATGGTTTTTGGCTGGCTCGAGTACCGAACCCGCAATCTTCCAATTCCGTGCCCGGCGCTCTACCGACTGGGCAACCACGGTCCTCAATTTTAGAGGCATATTTTTGAATTTCATGCCAATAAGGAAAGGGCATGTTTACAAACAAACGCTCCGTCAATCAATCTTTGCCACTCTCGAGTGGCAAAAGATCAATTTTTATTGGTGGAAATGCCAATGTTATGCCACTTTACCCATAACGTGACTGTGTGTGACGTCACGTGCCCTTCCCTTATACTGGTTGCTACAGTAGAAAATTTTGTATACTTTTTAATTTCATGCATTTTGAGATAGGGGTATAGTGAACAGATCAGAGTACCATTAGAATAGAGAATCGTTAAAATCGCTATAATTATCCAGTTGCGGATTTATTTTTTCATTCCTAATGAATGAGGACTATAAATAAAATATTAATGATAAATAATTTACTTTATACAACTTTTGAAAACTTCTAAATTTAAAATTCCTAAGTAAAAAAGTATACTTCATACTTTTTTGTTAAACAAATCCTTGTCGAATCCTGTTCTTAGTCAGTGTAAGAACATGATTCGATAAGGATTTATTTAACAAAACCTTATGAAGTGTACTTTTTTTACATAGGAATTTTTGCTAGTGTTCGGACACTTTTGTTACCGACTATACTTATAGCTGTTAAATTATTGGAAATAAAAAAACTATCATCTAAACACTTATCATCAATTACTAAAGCAACACACTTTTCAGGGACATTTGGTGTGATTGTATAATCTAAGTTTTATTTTTGTATTTGTGATTAGTTATAAATTCGTAATTATTTTTTTTTTTCTTTTAACTCTATTTTATGAAAATTTTCCGTTTGTCCTATGTATTATTATTATTCGGATTTTTTTTTCAAGACGCGTTTTCTTTTTAGGTTAGATCGCCGAAAAGCTCGCTTTCGTATACCGCCGCTGTAAGGTTGCTATTCGGAACACGATGCGAAATGGCGCCGTCTTGGCGATTTTCGAAATTTCGCCAAGCGGCAGCCTAAAGTAAACTTGTACCTTTAAAGCAATACGTCACATCCCGCGCTAGCGCGGGATCGGCAGCGAACGTGTTAAAAGGTCTTGGAAATCCAAGGCGATTGGTGATAGAGGTCTTGAAATCTATATATTAATTTGAAACATGTTTTTGCCTGTCTCCACTATATTGAGAGAACTACTTGGTGTAAAAATTTGGTTGAGGTGTCTAAAAAAAGGTCTTGGTCTGTAGATCTGCTATGAGAAGAGAAAAATAAAAAAAAGTCGAACGGTTTCCCCCCCTGAGATAAACCGTTTCCCACTCCGCGGAAACGGGTGGGAAACCGTTTGGGTTAAAAACACTTTTACGAGCTTAACTAAGCTTCAAATTACTTCACGGTGAAGAAATTGTACATATGGGGACTAGAGTCAAATACTAAAAAATCACTTTCTGTTGCATACAATATAGTGCGACCCCTGGTGGTGAAAAATGGAACTAGGTGATTTTGCTGCAGACCCTATCATGTTACATCTTATTTTAAAGGTCTTGGTATTTCCTGACCGTTGGTGATGTTCGTACAGAGCACACTGCGCCCCCTGGCAGTGGAAAGTGCAACTAAAGGATTTTGCAGCTGACACCACCATGTGACACCTTATTTAAAAGGTCTTGGACATCCAAGGCGATTGGTGATAGAGGTTTTGAAATCTATATATTAATTTGAAACATGTTTTTGTCTGTCTCCACTATATTGAGAGAACTACTTGGTGTAAAAATTTGATTGAGGTGTCTAAAAAAAGATCTTGGTCTGTAGATGTGCTATGAAAAGAGAAAAATACAAAAAAGTCGAACGGTTCCCCCCCCCCCGGGGGGAAACGGGTTAAAAACACGTTTACGATCTTAACTAACCTCAAAATTACTTCACGGTGAAGAAATTGTACATATGGGGACTAGAGTCGAATACTAAAAAATCAATATCTGCGAATTTGGAATTTTCGATTTTAAAGAGGGAAAAAAGGGGGAAAGTAGATTTGCAGGGGAGGGGAAAGGGGGTAAATTTGTTTGAGAGGGAAATCCGTTCTAGACCCACACATGTAGCACCTAATTTTAAAGGTCTTGAAATTTCATGTCGATTGGGGATGTTTGTATACAATATAGTGCGACCTCTGGTGGTGAAAAATGGAACTAGGTGATTTTGCTGTAGACCCTATCATGTTACATCTTATTTTAAAGGTTTTGGTAATTCCTCACCGTTGGTGATGTTCGTACAGAACTGCGCCCCCTGGCGGTGGCGTGACCCGTCAAATAAGCCCAAGACAAAACGGCCCCGACAAAAAAGCTCCGACAAATGAGCCCAAAGGACAAAAGAGCCCCGACAAAACAGCTCCGACAAAACAGCCCCGACAAAACAGCCCCGACAAAATAGCTCCAGACAAAATAGCCCCAGACAAAACAGCCCCAAGACAAAATAGCCCCGACAAAACAGCCCCGATAAAATAGCCCCCGACAAAATAGCCCCGACAAAATAGCCTCCGACAAAATAGCCCCAGACAAAATAGCCCCCCGACAAAACAGCCCCGACAAAAAAGCCCCGACAAAACAGCCCCGACAAAATAGCCCCCGACAAAATAGCCCCCGACAAAACAGCCCCGACAAAATAGCCCCGACAAAACAGCCCCGACAAAATAGCTTCCGACAAAATAGCCCCCGACAAAACAGCCCCGACAAAACAGCCGCCGACAAAATTTGTATGTATCTTTCTGTGTACATGGAAAATCTTCTGACTATTATACCTCAAAAAAAAAAAAAAAAAAAAAAAAAAAAAGAGATAGAACTACGAAACTACTTCAGAATTGATGCAGGTCTGGTGTACATATGATTTTTCGAACTTTTGGTGAAAATTGGATAACCGGAAGTGTGTCATATAGTTTTTTCAGAATCAAAGAAAAATACAGCGTATTAGCGCCACCTATCGGCCTATACACACAAAAACTTAAACATCAGTAGGAAAAAATGGTGCACTTATAAACAATAGATTTTGATGTGTAGTATTTCATAGGCAAGGAAAATTCAGAGACATTTACAACAAAAAACGCTACCTTCCGACCGATAACAAGCAACATTTCGTGTAATATTCACAGAATTTAAAAAATGATGCAGTTATGACCGTTATATTTTAAGATAAACTTTTTCATAAACAAAGAAAATGACAGCATATCAGCATCAGCGCTACCTTTCGGCCGATATAAACACAAATTTAAACAAAATTTACAACGTAACTACACCACTTTTCAGTCCTTTTTTTTTTCGTTGTTGTTGTTGTTGTTGTTGCTTAAAATTACACAAGATTAAATTATTTCAGTGAAGCATAACACTGACGTCTGCCGTCGATGTACAAATAATGTTGAAGTGGTTGCTGATTAAGTCATTTTTATCTTAAAACAAAATTATGCATTTTTTTTTTTAATTATGAAAGTGTAAAGTTATTTGGAGGATAGATTAAGGGACAGTAGGCCCCAAATGGGAGTTCGCCACGGCCTTAGAATAAATAAGTTAAATCGCTGGATGAAAGCTCACCTGTTTGGCGATGTATCACAAAAGTTAATCAGAACAAATTTAACTCAAGATGAAAAAAAAAAATCAAGTATTGTTGAATTCTGCTTATTGATTTAGTTACAGCGACCAGAACTTTTGCTGACACACACAGACAGATATCTCGAAATGTGCAAATTCATAGAAAACCTTAAATAAAAAATTTTCAGGAATATTTCATTCCCTATTTAGGTACAGTCGGTAACAAAAGTGTCCGAACGCTAGCAAAAATTCTTATCTAAAAAAAGTACATTTAATACAGTTTTGTTAAATAAATCCTTGTCGAATGCTGGTCTTAGACTGACTAAGAGCATGATTCGACAAGGATTTATTTAACAAAACTGTATTAAGTGTACTTTTTTTACATAGGAATTTTCGCTAGTGTTCGGACACTTTTGTTACCGACTGTATATAAAAGAAAATAACAAATCCACATTTAAAAAAAATAGTTATTTACAATTTATGAAAATTCATTATGTTTTACAATAAATAATTACAAGATAAAAAGAACTTTTTATATACAATGTTTTTAAATTTTTCTGTTGAATCATATAAACATACAGTCGGTAACAAAAGTCTCCGAACACTAGCAAAAATTCCTATATAAAAAAAGTACACTTAATACAGTTTTGTTAAATAAATCCTTGTCGAATCCTGTTCTTAGTCAGTCTAAGAACATGATTCGACAAGGACTTATTTAACAAAACAGTATTAACTTTACTTTTTTTACGTAGGAATTTTTGCTAGTGTTCGGAGACTTTTGTTACCGACTGTACCTGGTAACTTTTATAATTTATTCCGGACTACTGTTAACCTCGCCCTTTATTCATACCAGTATATTTTAAAAGCACTTTTCTTCTTATTTCATCGTAATTACACATTGGAGAAAATTTCTCTACAATCATACTGGTGTGAAAAAAGGGCGAAGCTAATAGTACTCCGGAATAAATTATAAAAGTTACCAGGTATGTTTAAACGATACCGAAGGCAGCGGGGACCCATAATAATTGGCTGAAAGTAATAAAAAAAAAAAATGCATTGTCCTCGTGTTCTGAGCTTTTCTAAAAGTTTCAAATTTCTAGCTAGTCAAGATAGAGGTCTGCACGGGCTGAAATTTTGAGGCCCAAGCCCCTCCCGGCCCGTTTCAAAAATATGTAAGAAAAAAAAAATGCATGTTTTTCTATGAAAAAAATTTTTAGTATGTGTTTTGTAGAGATTTTATACAGCCAATTAACAGAATGTCCTTTAACAAAGCTGCTGAACTTTTACAAGATAATTATATATAAACAGAAATTCATTATTACAGACGTACAAAAGACGACAGAAAATCGAGTCGAAAATATTAGCATTCATCAAACAATATAGGACAGTATTTAAAATAATTAATACTACTAAAAATGTATTTTCAACCATTTACTCTTATATACCGTAATGTATCTGAATTTTTCATGTGATCCGATAAACAAAACTTTAATGCTAATCCAACCATATTCAATAGAAAAGATGCTTTTGCACATGCTAGAAATGGTGCTACTTTCATCCAGTGCACAGGAGATAAGAAAAAGGAGCTTTCGCGAAAAAGTTACACTAGAATGATTTTTACTGCCTTTATACAACCTAAACTCTTCAGACCGTAGGACACAAAGCCTTATACACAGTAACGTATCTAATTTCTTTTGTTTGTACATGTGTGCAAGCTAATAATGACATGCATACTATTTTAAATAAGAACCATCTAATATTACATGAAATAAAATATATTAATTTCGAGACATGCTAAAAATATCTGCGGAAAATGAAATCTCAAACAGGCACATTGATATTCATTTTAATTGAAGTTATAGACATTTTTTAACAAAATAAAATTTTATGTGCTACACAAGCCTGTGAAATTATGTAAAATAAATGACTGAAGAAATATTTTATCTTTTTCATTTTCCTTGATTAACGAGGAAACTAAAAAAAGATTCGGGCTGACACGGACCGGAAAAAATATCATCCACGCCGGCCCGGCACGAGTATACACAAAATAACTGAGCACGAGCCCGGGCCGAGCGCAAATTTAAAAATTCGCCCCGAACCCGGCCCGTGCAGACCTTTAAGTCAGGAAGTTATATGATTATTGAATCATAAAAACGCTATCGAAGGCAGCGGGGACCCAAAACAATTGGCTAAAAGTATTAAAAAAATGCATTGTCATCGTATTTTGAGCTATTCTAAATATCTAGCTAGTCGAGAAGTTAATTAAATAAATTTTCTGTTAAATCATATAAATGCTTCCAGGCTATTTTGTTGGGGCTATTTTGTCGAGGCTGTTTTGTCGGGGCTATTTTGTCTGGGGTTATTTTGCTGAGGCAATTCTGTCTTGGGCTATTTTGTTGGGGCTGATTTGTCCTGGGGCTATTTTGTCGGGGCTGTTTTGTCGGGGCTGTTTTGTCGGGGCTATTTTGTCGGGGGCTATTTTGCCGGGGGCTTTTTTGTCGGGGCTATTTTGTCGGGGGCTATTTTGTCGGGGCTGTATTGTCCTGGAGCTATTTTGTCGGGGGGCTATTTTGTCGGGAGCTATTTTGTCGGGGCTGTTTTGTCGGGAGCTGTTTTGTCCTGGGGCTATTTTGCCGGGGGCTTTTTTGTCGGGGCTATTTTGTCGGGGGCTATTTTGTCGGGGCTGTATTGTCCTGGAGCTATTTTGTCGGGGGGCTATTTTGTCGGGAGCTATTTTGTCGGGGCTGTTTTGTCGGGAGCTATTTTGTCCTGGGGCTATTTTGTCGGGAGCTATTTTGTCCTGGGGCTATTTTGTCGGGGCTATTTTGGGTGGGGCTGTTTTGTCGGGGCTATTTTGTCTGGGGCTATTTTGTCCTGGGGCTGTTTTGTCGGGTCTATTTTGTCGGGGGCTGTTTTGTCGGGGCTCTTTTGTCGGGGCCGTTTTGTCGAGGCTATTTTGTCGGGGCTGTTTCGTTGTCAAGGCTCTTTTGTCGGGGTTCTTTTGTCGGGGCTATTTTGTCTTGGGCTATTTTGACGGGGTACCGGCGGTGGAAAGTGCAACTAAAGGATTTTGCAGTTGACACCACCATGTGACACCTTATTTGAAAGGTCTTGGAAATCCAAGGCGATTGGTGATAGAGGTCTTGAAATTTCATGTTGATTGGGGATGTTCGTATACAATATACTGCACCCCCTGGTGGTTAAAAATGGAACTAGGTGATTTTGCAGTCGACCCTAACATATTACACCTTATTTTAAAGGTCTTGGTATTTCCTTACCGTTGGTGTTGTTCGTATAGAACACGCTGTGGCCCCTGGCGGTGGAAAGTGCAACTAAAGGATTTTACAGTTGACACCACCAGTGACACCTTATTTGAAAAGTTTTGGAAACTCAAGGCGATTGGTTATGTTCGTATACAACATACTGCACCCCTGGTGGAGAAAGGTGGATTTTGCAGCGAGTGCGTAGCATGCCTGCTACACAGTGCAGCAGCCACAGGCAGAGATAACATGAGTCAGAGGTTCGTTTGGTTAAAGGTTAATTTTTGAGAATTTTTCATGTTATTAGCGAACTGCATATATGCTGCCGCAGGCACCGGGTCACAAGCCCGAGTTCCGTTCTGTTTGAGGTAATTTTTTTTGTTACAGATGATTATTTTTTTGTGATGCTTTTATTTAAAAACAGAAATTCAAACAAAATCGAGTTAAAGGTATAAAATGATACAAATTTAAGGTTCATTTAAGGTTATTACCACGGGCCCGGGCACACCGGGCGGGTCAGCTAACATGTAGTCTTAGCAACTGTTTATTTGGTGTCAGTTTGATGTACTATTGGCAGTACTTTGTAGAAAGTGATGTCATATATAGTATTTCTATTTATGACTTTCTTTTTTTAAGAGAAATGTCGTAACTTGAAATACATTTTTTAACATGTTTTTATACATGTTTTAACTTGAAATACATTTAAATAATGGTGTGACGATTTTTGAAACATTGCGGTCAATAAGGTGATCGTCGAATTCGACGGGTTCCATATAGTCTATATATTAATTTGAAACATGTTTTTGTCTGTCTCCACTATATTGAGAGAACTACTTGGTGTAAAAATTTGGTTGAGGTGTCTAAAAAAAGGTCTTGGTCTGTAGATGTGCTATGAGAAGACAAAAATAAAAAAAAGTCGAACGGTTTCCCCCCCGCGGAAACGGGTGGGAAACGGTTTCCCACCCGTTTGGATTAAAAACACGTTTACGAGCTTAACTAAGCTTCAAATTACTTCACGGTGAAGAAATTGTACATATGGGGAATAGAGTCGAATACTAAAAAATCACTTTCTGTTGCATACAATATAGTGCGACCCCTGGTGGTGAAAAATGGAACTAGGTGATTTTGCTGCAGACCCTATCATGTTACATCTTATTTTAAAGGTCTTGGTATTTCCTGACCGTTGGTGATGTTCGTACAGAGCACACTGCGCCCCCTGGCAGTGGAAAGTGCAACTAAAGGATTTTGCAGCTGACACCACCATGTGACACCTTATTTAAAAGGTCTTGGAAATCCAAGGCGATTGGTGATAGAGGTCTTGAAATTTATATATTAATTTGAAACATGTTTTTGTCTGTCTCCACTATATTGAGAGAACTACTTTGTGTAAAAATTTGGTTGAGGTGTCTAAAAAAAGGTCTTGGTCTGTAGATGTGCTATGAAAAGAGAAAAATACAAAAAAGTCGAACGGTTGACCCCCGGGTACGGTTGCCCCCGAATACTAAAAAATCAATATCTGCGAATTTGGAATTTTCGATTTTAAGGGGGGAAAAAGGGGGAAAGTAGATTTGGAGGGGAGGGGAAAGGGGGGAAATTTGTTTGAGAGGGAAATCCGTTCTAGACCCACACATGTAGCACCTCATTTTAAAGGTCTTGAAATTTCATGTCGATTGGGGATGTTTGTATACAATATAGTGCGACCCCTGGTGGTGAAAAATGGAACTAGGTGATTTTGCTGTAGACCCTATCGTGTTACATCTTATTTTAAAGGTCTTAGTATTTTCTGACCGTTGGTGATGTTCGTACAGAACACAGTGCGCCCCCTGGTGGTGGAAAGTGCAACTAAAGAATTTGGCAGTTGACACCACCATGTGACACCTTATTTAAAAGGTCTTGGAAATCCAAGGAGATTGGTGATAGAGGTCTTGAAATTTTATGTTGATTGGGGATGTTTGTATACAATATAATGCGCTCCCTGGTGGTAAAAAATGGAACTAGGTGATTTTGCTTTAGACCTTACCATGTTACATCTTATTTTAAAGGTTTTGGTATTTCCTCACCGTTGGTGATGTTCGTACAGAACAAACTGCGCCCCCTGGCGGTGTAAAATGCAACTAAAAGATTTTGCAGTTGACACCACCATGTGAAACCTTATTTGAAAGGCCTTGGAAATCCAAGGCGATTGGTGATAGAGGTCTTGAAATTTCATGTTGATTGGGGATGTTCGTATACAATATACTGCACCCCCTGGTGGTTAAAAATGGAACTAGGTGATTTCGCAGTCGACCCTATCATATTACACCTTATTTTAAAGGTCTTGGTATTTCCCTACCGTTGGTGTTGTTCGCATAGAACACGCTGTGCCCCCTGGCGGTGGAAAGTGCAACTATAGGATTTTGCAGTTGACACCACCAGTGACACCTTATTTGAAAAGTCTTGGAAATTCAAGGCGATTGGTTATGTTCGTATACAACATACTGCACCCCCTGGTGGAGAAAAGTGGATTTTGCAGCGCGTGCGTAGCATGCCTGCTACACAGTGCAGCTGCCACAGGCAGAGGCAACACGAGTGAGAGGTTCGTTTGGTTAAAGGTTAATTTTTGAGAATTTTTTCATGTTATTAGCGGCCTGCATATACGCTGCCGCAGGTACCGGGTCACAAGCCCGAGTTCCGTTCTGTTTGAGGTAATTTTTTTTTGTTACAGATGATTATTTTTTTGTGATGCTTTTATTTAAAAACAGAAATTCAAACAAAATCGAGTTAAAGGTATAAAATGATACAAATTTAAGGTTCATTTAAGGTTATTACCACGGGCCCGGGCACACCGGGCGGGTCAGCTAACATGTAGTCTTAGTATTAAACGAAATAGAAAATAAAAGATAGCAACTGTTTATTTGGTGTCAGTTTGATGTCACATTGGCAGTACTTTGTAGAAAGTGATGGCATATATAGTATTTCTATTTATGGCTTTCTTTTTTTAAGAGAAATGTCGTAAATTATATTAGATGTTTTAACTTGGAATACATTTAACTAATGATGTGACGATTTTTGAAACATTGCGGGCAATAAAGTGATCGTCGAATTCGACGGGATCCATCTAGTTATTATTATTTAGAATAGAAGCTGTGAAAAGCAAGCTCCCTCTCCCAGAATAAACAGATGTGTAATCCATCTATTTTGATTACTCACATCCTTTGAAATAGACTGTGATCTCAAACTGATAATTGACATTTTTTTCTCCTGCGGATGTTTTAAAGAAGTTATTGAAATGTATGTAATGTAGATTTAGATGAGGACAGACATTTAGTACTGCAGCAATGTATTATTTTTATATTTTTGTGTTCGTGTGATAAACATCAAACAATAAACTAGAAACGCTAAACTTGAAACTCAATTTTGTACACTTGAAATACGCATCACACATAAACAGTTAAAAATTATTATTAATCTATATTTTTATAGTTTTCAATGTTTAGTGTATTAGTAATTACACTAATTCTTTTTTAAATGATTTACCAACTGTGTGCCAGCGAAAATTTACTTTATTTAAGAACTTAAATATGTTTTGCACGATTTTTAGATGAATTGTTAGTTTTCCTTTAGATTCGTGTTTCGGGTCGGGTTCGGGTAAAAAGAAGTCGGGTTTCGGGTTCATTTAAAATTCCTCTGTCAGGGTTGGGTCGGGTAAAACCCGACCCGTGCAGGACTCTATCTATCAGCAGAAGGAACATCAACAAAAGAATAAATAACGAAAATTGAACAGAGAATAATTTCATAAAACAGAAAATATAGTGTCTATATTGAAAGTGAGGATATTGCAGTGGGAGACTATGGCTGAATTCACAGAAAAAGCTGAAGCTAAAAAAAAAGTTCAATATTTGTAAAAAAGTGCCAAAGAAGGAAAAAAAAAATATGCTATCTTAAAAAAAGCTGATTTTTTTTTTTTTTTTTTAAGGAAGAACATCCGATAAAATTTTAATTCTTACATTTATTTTCATTCTGTAATATGTTTTTAAATTTTTGGGTATTGTTAATAAAAAAAAAAAAAAAAAAAAAAAAAAATTAAATAGGGAGGATTATTATTTTATATTGTAAAATTTTAATTTATTAGTTTGTTTCGGGATGAATGTAACTATCCACGCATGCTATTTTTTCAACATTCAGAAAGCCTTTATTTTATAAATCCTTGTATCATAACAAATGAAAATAAATTTTTTGAACTTTTTATCTAATATTTTATGAATGCTAAATTTTTGTAGCCTTAGTTTCTTCACATGGGGAGACATTTCTATCCAATAGAACGTCAAAGTATTACCATGTATAATTTTAAAATGTATAGTTTTTAAGTTTTATTTATTTTATTTTATTTTAATATTTTGTTTCTTTTAAAAATGCTAATAGGTAAAGGTTTCTTTATTTTATAAATGTTATTTTTAATAGGTTATTTTTAAAGCTATTTTTTCGTTTTCTTTCTTTCTTTTTTTATTTTCTTTATTTATTTTTATTTATTTTTTTTAATTTTTTAAACATGCAACGTAGTTTGAAAGAATTTTATATTTGTTAGGTAACTTTAGCTATTCGTTTTGTAATACATATGCACGAGTTATTTCTTTCTTTCTTATTATTTTCTTTTTATTAGGCAGGTATACTCATCCAGGAATGGTTCCATACTGTATGTCGAAGCATGCCACTGTAAGCTTTAGCGAAGGTCTTAGACTTGAATTGTACAGATTTGGCGTCAGAGTTATTACTATAGAGCCTTGGATGTACAAGTCAGTATACATATCAAATTTAGTTATTATGCTATATATTAATGGAATTTAAAAATTCTTCAACTGTGTGAAACATGACTGTTTATTTATTAGATTTGTCACTCAAGAATGCATTATTAGACATAAAAGCATGGATACATACGTATCCATTTAATTGAACATTCATTAAACTGATAATTGTTGTACTCAACATTTAAATGGACTGCAATTTAATCTCTGAAACATACAGGGAATAGTTAAGTATTATTCATCAGTAATTCATGAAGTAACTAAGGAATACTAATTTAGCATTAAACTGAGATTGAGATTTTTAGTGCGTAATCAGCAGACAAAATGTATTGTCAGCTAAGAGTAATTTTTTTTTTTTTTTTTTTTTTTTTTTTTTTTAAGTTGGACACTTTTGATAGGGGACATCTTCAATTTTCCCGAAACTTTCGGGATATGTTAGTAGTACTGTGATAAGAAAAGGTGAAATTGATTTTTTCTGAATTTCATTTGTTTGACCTGGAGAGGGGGGTCAAATTTTGAGGCCATAAATAAATGGTGTCATTTTAATATTATTTTACTCCTAAAGTCAGGAGTGACCCATGTCAATTTTTTTTAAATATGGATACTACTTGATACTAAGTACATTTTAGCATAAACAGTTTGGTGGGTCACTCATGACTTTAAAGGCCAAGGTCATTCGAAAATGCAGTTTTCGTTGGGTTTTTCCATGTTTTCAGTCTGAATATTTGCTAAGGCCATAAGTGTCCCATAGATATATTTATGGGGTTAATTACACTATTACACACCTTAATATAGAATTAAAAAATATTTAAAATAGCATGGGTTACTCTTGGCTGTAGCAGTTAAATGGCCTGAAAATCGGAAATTTTCAAACAAAAGGTCAAAGTTGATGGTAAATTACTCTATATGTCATGAGGCAATAACATTGAGACGCAGTTACACTTATACTCCAGATGGTCTAGTTTTAGACCCAGGTTACAAACCTATGAAGCTTGTAAGATTTTTTTAGTTACAGTCTATTTTATATCGCTAATTTATACCTGTTCTATGTAGTACAAAAGACTTGAGATCCAATTTTGTAATATATTAATGCTTTTTTAAAACTTCCCATTTTACATTATAGAGGGCAGCATCAAAATAAATATAAATAAAAAAAAAATCACATAGGGGAGACCGGGGTTGTTGAAACACGGGGTAAGTTGAAACATGGAAATAAAAAATACAATTTTTAAGTTTTTATTTACCGTCAATAAAGGGAAGTACAGATACACTAAAACTACTTTCCAATGTAAAAAGCAACGTGCATGTAAACATATGTCGATTTTATGAGGAAAAAAACTATTTCCGAGTACTGTGAATAAAAATTCAAAATTTTAAATGATGTCGCATTTTATGTAGCATAAATTAGTCAATGTGTTTTATTAATTCAGCGTTTATAGTGTATAGTTACAGCTTGCTAATTATATGATGTGAAACGCTCACGAGCTTTTAGCATAACATTTCGTGAAGTGAAAATGGCGGGCAGGGTCAAGTTGAAACAAATATAGGTGGGCTACATGAAACACCTGTTTCAATTAGCCCCGTGCGCAAAAGAAATGAAAAAAAGTACTATAAAATTAATATTTAAAAAAAATCATACAGATGTTTATAGTACAAATAAAGTGCCTGTAAAGCTGGCAAAGATCAAATTTCTAAAGAGATAAAACAGATCTAAAAATGTTTGTTTTGCCTGGCCCATAGAAGATGACATTCGAGATATCAGTTTGGACAACATTTTACAAGTCTTATCACGTCCATTGAATAATAGAGAAGAAATTTCTTTACTTTGATTGTGAACTTAAAATTCCCCTCTCTTTTTCCTTGTATTAAATTAGTGTAACAACCTTTATAAGCCTTCTGCAACGTCTATTATTATAAACTAATTTCTCAACCTCCTTACAGTTATTTTTAAATAAATGTTCATTAAGTGCAAAATAATACTGTAATTATTTACTAAATCCGATACCCTATTATGGCCTTTATTTTAAATATATGCCATTTAATTATGGTCATTATAATGTAAAAAATAACCTAAGATACATCTGAAATGTGCATATTGTTACATTGTGTAAAACGTATAGTATAGGGCGATGAAAACAAGCCTGTATACAAAACAATTTTTGCGCACGGGGCTGATTGAAACAGATGTTTCAAATAGCCCCCTATATTTCTGTAAACTTGCCCCTGCCAGCCATTTTCACTTCACAAGATGTTATGCTACCACTATATGATCGTGGGCGTTTCAAATCATATGATTAGAAAGCTATAACTATACACTATAAACGCTGAATTAATCAAAAACATTGACTAATTTATGCTACATAAAATGCGACATCATTTAAAAGTTTGAGTTTTTACTCACAGTTCTCGAAAAAAGTTTTTTCCTCATAAAATCGACAACTGTTTACATACACGTTTCTTTTTACATTGGAAAGTAGTTTTAGTGTATCAGTACTTCCCTTTATTGGTGGTAAATAAAAACTTAAAAATTGTATTTTTTATTTCCATGTTTCAACTTATCCCGTATTTCAACTAGCCCCGGTCTCCCCTATGTAATTTTTTAAATTTTATATTTATTTTGATGCTGCCCTCTATAATGTAAAATGGGAAGTTTTAAACAAGCATTAATGTATTACAAAATTGGGTCGCAAGCCTTTTGTACTACATAGAACAAGTATAAATTGGCGATATAAAACAGACTGTATCTAAAAAAATCTTGCAGCCTCATAGGTTTGTAACCTGGGTCTAAAACTAGACCAACTAGAGTATAATTATACTGTGTCTCAAAGTTATTGGCTCATGGATTATAGAGTAATTTACCATTAACGTTGACCTTTTTTGTTGAAAATTTTCAAATTTGAGACCGTTTAACTACTAAAGTCAAGAGTAACCCATGGTAATTTAAGTATTTTTAAGTTCTACACTATGGTTTGTAATTAACCCTATAGACCCTATTCTATGAGACACTGATGGCCTTAGCAGATATTCAGACTGAAAACATGAACAAAAAAAAAAAAAAAAAAAAAAAACAACGATAACTGCATTTTCGAATGACCTTGGCCTTTAAAGGTATGAGTGACCCACCAAAATTTTTATGCTAAAATTTACTTAGTATCAAGTAGTATCCATATTAAAAAAAAAATTGACATGGGTCACTCATGGCTTTAGGAGTCAAATAATATAAAAATGACACCATTTATTTACTGCTTCAAACTTTGACCCCCTCTCTAGGTCAAACAAATGAAATTCAGAAGAAAAATTCTTTTCACTTTTTCTTCACTGCAAATAAAGGTGTCTTAAAGTAAGACAAAAAAATGTCTGAAAATACATTTCAGACACGTAAATGTCTTAATATGAAGAGCAGACATAATAGATATCTTAATTTAGGACACTTTTGTGTCTTAATAAACTGGTGGGGCAAATGCACTGATAAAAAGTGTCTTAAAAAGGAAATATGTCTTAAAGTAAGACATTTAAAGTAAATCATTTCACATTTCATCGTTAATAATTAGTAGTGGTGCCATCTATCAATGAAAATCAAAATCATCTTCGTCGCCTCGTTTTTTTTTTCATATCAAGATACTATTTTAAAACAATGATGACTTTTAAGAATATTTTAACTTAGCAGCGGAAAAAAAAAAGAAAAAAAAATTAATTGAAATTATAATGCAAATATAAAAAAAATTAAACCTCTCTCTCTCTCTCTCTCTCTTTTTTTAAAAAATAAATAAAATTTTTTAGTAAGTATTTTTATTTGTGAGATTTTTCTGAAAATCATGTCAAGTGTGAAAGGACTCTGATTTTACTTCTAGTTTGAGATTTTCTCAATTCCCTTAAATAAAATAATTTAAATATATAAAATTTCAATAAATAATAGATAAAAATACTTATTTTAATGACTTTTATTTAATTAAATATGCTGTCTACTTTTTTTTTTAATAAAGCTTAAAATAATAAAATAAATTACAAAAATCGCGTTATTTAAAACGTTTATTTGTGAAATTTAAATAAGCTTATTAGAAAAGTTTTATATTTAACATAACAAATATGCATAAATGTTAAATGACGTTATCTTATTTGCGTGGAATTATGCTTGAAATACTTAATAAAAAATATTTTTCGGAGAAAAAATAATTCGGTTACAAAATAAATAAATATGTAAATAAAAAATGTTACTTTTTATTTAAAGCTCGTTCATTTAATCACGGCCCTACTAGACCACTCCTCAGCGCCAACGCGCCAATGTCGTGAAAGCGGCCATAACAAACGTTGGCGTGGTGGCGCCGAGGAGTGATCTAGTAAGGCCGTGATTTAATTGAATGAAAAAACAGTAAGATGAACTTGTAGAGAAGAATAACTTATTACTTACGAATAACTTGTAGCTAAGAAAGTGAATTTCAAACTAATCTTACACAATTTGTAAACAGCTGCTTTTTTTTTTTTAATCTTTTTCGATTTAAAACTCTTTTTTTTTTAACATTTTTACCTGTACCTGGAAGTAAATCAAAACTTTTCTGGTTTTTTTTTTTTCATAATCCTATGCATTTTTTTTCCCTTTCAAATAGCAGTTTATAAAAAGAAATCGTTTTCAAAACATCACAGTCTGAGTTTTTGATATATTATTCGTTTATATTTTACGAAATTCTAAACTTATACACATCAAATTTAATAGAATTAATATATATTGAGTTTTAGATTTAATCTCGATAGTTTTAAGAAAAAAATACTGATTATATTATAACGCAATAATTTATGTCGCGAATATTAAAGTGTATATTATCAAAACTTTCTGTATAACGTCGTGGCATGATTGGCAAGTACGCTCTTCTGTAGTACCGAAGATAGTGGGTTCAACTCCAGGGACTGGTGGTGATTTTTTTTTATATATATATTTATTATATTTTATTAGTGCTCTAGATAATTCGAAAATATATTTTAAACAGAAAAGCAGAATTATTTGCCACCTTTATTTTTTTATTTAATTATTAAAAAGGCTTTTAAAATGGCAGATTTTTTAAGCCTAACATGGCGGTATTTTAAAACCTAAAAAAGATGGCGGTGTTTTAAGACATTTGCAGTGTCTTAATTTCAGATGCAGAAAGTTGTCTTAAAAAGTAAGACATATTTTTTTCGCTTAAAAAATGACCATCCGTTTAAGACACTTTATTAACTGAATTTAAGACGTTTTCATTTACAGTGTTATCATAGTACTATTAACATATCCTGAAAGTTTCAGGAAAATTGAAGATGTCAACTATCACACCTCCATAGACTTTTTGTCTAGCTTTAAAAAAAAAGTCTCTTAAGTATATTTTCGCAAATTTGCTCAAGAAAATGTAGCCCAGTATTTAAAAGTAAAATTCGTATGCGTGCAATTGGAAAAATTAGGTATGTATTTATTTGTGGTATATCTTTAATTGTCATGTGTCTGAAACTATTACATGTCAAAATTTTGTATTAAGTGTAAAGATAAATTGATATTCCTCCGTAAACCAAAGCTACCCGATTAACACGTTGAGCGCCACTCGCATTCTTAAAGAAATTCTTGCCAGGATACGCGATTTTTACCGTGTTTCAATAAAATCCATTAAAATGGCTTATTATAATCCTGTAATCAATAAAAATTAAGTAAATTTTAAATAAATTGTCTGTAATTACTTAAAACAATGTAATTTTTTTAGCTTTATATCATATTTTACACTTGTGTGTGTCAGCCGCCAGTGGTTGACGCGGCTTTATATCATACTTTTCACTGTCAGCCATCGTGGTTGACGAGGCCTAAACGGAAAGTTCAGTGTCAGCTACCTATGTTTGACATGACACTCAACGTGTTAACTTTGTAATTTTGTGTTTCCGTTTAATTAGTTGATGTTAACTCTGTTTAATCACTTGAAAATGATTACGCAAATCAGTAAAGAATTCAAGATGAATATCGAAAAGATTAAGACCTTCTTTGAAGAAACGATTTTATAAAATTGCATGGCAATGCAAATTTATACATATGTATAAATTTAAAAAAAAAAGTGACTTTCTTTTTTAGAAAATACGCGATATACTAAAAAAAATACTGTTGTAAGAATTGGCATGTGTAAAATAAGAAAATCTAGACTAAAAGTTACAACTTAGCTAAACTGAACTAAAATATCACTAATATGAGTGACATGTATATTGCACACGCTGGGAGGTAAAGTAAGCACAAAAAGAAAAAGAAGAAGAAGAAAAAAAGAAACGTAATAACATTTAGAAAATACAAGAAAAATAGACGAGAAAATGAAATCGAAACGGGGGAAGAGTGGATTCGGAGACCCGAAGGTCTCGCCTAATATGCCAATAATATACTATGTACTATATATACAATGCATACCATATTATTATTATTATGTTTAAAAAACATTTAGCAAAACCATAAGAAGACATATTAAGAATAATAAATGTAACGTAAATAACTAAAGATATACATATTGATAAGAGCAGAATAAAACTATATGAGGATAAATTAAGAAATAAAGAAATAATAGTTGTAAAATATCCAAATAAACAGTTATAACGTTATATTGAACTTTTGAAAGCACCAACTTATCCTTGAAATTCGCACGAACTATCTTTAAATGATACGTTTCACGAGTTAAAGAACAATAAAAGGTTTTTGTTCGTTAATAATCTTTTTTATTTTTTACGTTAATTACATCAATAAACGGTTTAAACTACTTTCAAGTAAATTAAAAAGCATTATTCATTAAACATTTTGCCATTTTTGAGTTAACTTCTTCCGTATGTAAAGATACACATGCTGATTCTATAAAAATAAAACTAGTTGGCATAGGTAGACTCTGCTCAGTTCCCCATCATATGTATGTTCTCATAAATTTCTAGTACAAAACATATATCCATGTTAAGAGAAATTAATTTGACCAAACGCTTGACACAGTGACAGAACGAAATCCCCGCCTAATAGGCTGCCCACCGTTCAGTTATTTATCTTATTTTAATCTATTAATTTATTTTTTTTGGGGTCAATTTCGTAGTTTAGTTTTCATGCTACTATTTCCAATGCAACAGTTCCCAAAATGCATATTTATAAGGAAGAACTCCCAATTTTGTTATGTTGATAAAATATTAAATTTCGAATAACTTACGAAATTTTCCTATTAGAATATTTGTAGTCAATCATGTCCAAACAAGTATCATAAATATTATTTGTAAGTTTTCTGATATATTTGTGATACTCAAAATGGACGTTTGTGCTCAATTTTGACCTATTCTGCCATGTTAAGTAAATCGTAAATTCCAAATAACTTACGAAATTTTTAAATTAAAAAATTCATAGTCAGGGATGTTCATGCCAGTGTCTTAAATGATATATTTAAAGTATTCTGATATATTTACAATGAAAATGTTTTTCAAAGTGGACGTTTATGCGAAATTTTGTCCTATTCCGCCATATTAAGTAAATCGTAAATTTCCAGTAACTTACGAAATTGTTAAATTGTACTCAAAAGGGGCATTTATGTGAAATTTTGCTGTATTCTGCCATGTTAAGAAATTCGTAAATTTCGAATAATATGCGAAATTTTCAAAGTAGCATGTTTCTAGTTAACGATGTTTATCCCGGCATCAAAACTGATATTTATAAGCTGTTCTTACATCTTTACGATAAAAATATTTCTTTTCATACACGTTTATGTCAAATTTTGTCAGTAATGGAAATATACGCTTCTGTTTTATATGATAATTAGTTCTGTGTGAGGGGGGATACCGACCCCCTCAACCCCCCGTTTCATTAATGCACCTACATTTATATAGAATTTAATTCGGTTATTAAAAAATAATTCTGTTTTTAAAAAATTATTTATTAAAATTATTATTTAAAAAAATTATCTTTTATAATAATGCAGACGATTTCCATATTAGAGAAGTAGTATAACACCAAATATAAAAAAAAAAGTCCATTTTATTCTCAATATTTAAAAAAAAAAAAAATCGATAATTTTGTTTTAAATTTCGTAAATCGATGGTTCAACCATTCGTTTTAAAGGTATTGGCGAGCTCTTTTGAAAGATACCCATCATGAAAATTTACCGAGGATCGTACATACACATTTTTTTCCCTGTTCACTATCTCTATTACAAAAAATATATATTCGTTTCATTTGGTTTAGTGCAGTCAATAGATGTTAAACTCTACTTACCTGCAATTTCCCCCATAGGCGTAATGTATTAGAATTCTCTTGATTGTCCCTCGACACGAACCATTTGCTTGATCTTAATGAAACGTTTAGTGCAGCATCCTTATATGATACACATTTAGAATACCAAGTTTGAACTTTCTGCCATAATTTGTTTTTGAGATATGCTGATAACAGACAGACACACACACACAGACACACACACAGACATACACACAGACTATTTGCTAAAAGCATGATTTTCGTATTTAGGGGACTTCAGAACATGTAAATATAACAAAATATCACTTTCGAAAATTTGACCCAAAAACAATACTTTCTCTACCTTATGAGTAAGAGAAAGTAAAAATATTATATATCCCTATTTTTCGGAAATGTTACATTATTGGAGTTGTGAAGAAACGTGAAGAAAGAAAGAAAATCATAACTCGCAAAATCTCTGCAATCGTATTTCAATCTTTTTAGGGTCTGTTCCTCTCATCGAGATCTATAATTAAAATAATAATAATAATAATAATAATAATAATAATAATAATAAAATTTTTTTTAATTATAAAATATTTAGCGAAAAATTCTATGTTTCGTGAATTTTAAAAATATGAATCGCTAATAATTTTTTTTTTAAAGTCTCTATTTTCTTTCACCTGATGCTGTCGCCATATGAAATCTGATAAATAATATTCCAAATGATGTCTCGCTGTCCCCTTATGTCTCTTGTGTGCGAACAACAAGATTGCTCTTTATTGGCGCATTAGAGCAACTTCTGCTGCGGTGGCGTTAATACGTAAGTACCGAAATATTTATACGGTTAGAAAGAAGATTAAATGGTCTTTCTAAAGGTACCTTTTGTTCAAATATTAAACGATTAGTTTTTCGTTAAGAGCAATTGAAAAAGAGATGATCGAAAAAAAAAAGAGAAATTTTGGACATCTTACAAAAAAATATGTTACTGCCCAATAGGACACAAAGAATCATTGCGTCATTAAACAATGTAATCAATAAAAAAACCGGGAGAAGATTAAAATTATACCAGATATACGCCAAAATTATGACTATAAAAGATGAAACATGCTAAAATTAAGCGCCTTTCTTTAGCTATCCTCTGCTAGGAATAATCTAACGAAGTTTTGCCGGCCACCGGATCCAAAAATTAACGTATTGGCGAGTTCGGTCAACAACGTAAATTGAAAACACCAACCTAGTTCTGTACCGCGGTCCGGGGTCGCAAGATTCAAGTACTGCGACTGTTTGAAGAATATAGATTGTGTATTGTCCATTGCTTTCTGCCACCCTCAGCTTTCATTTGGATAGTAATAAAGTTATGTGTTACAAGCCCACTTGTAGTTCGTGCACCTGGCTGCAATTTACTGCCTCCAGACACTGTGATGGACCCCATTATATCACACACACACACATATATATATACATATATATATATATATACAGTCGGTAACAAAAGTATCCGAACACTAGCAAAAATTCCCATGAAAAAAAAAAGTAGAGTTAATACTGTTTTGTTAAATAAATCCTTGTCGAATCATGTTCTTAGTCTGTCTAAGAACATGATTCGACAAAGATTTATTTAACAAAACAGTATTAACTCTACTTTTTTTTATATAGGATTTTTTGCTAGTGTTCGGATACTTTTGTTACCGACTGTATATATATATATATAGATATACTATATACACATACACCTTTTGTGATAGAATACATTGATTAACAAAATAAAAAAATTTGATTTTTTGAATTTTTTTTTTTTTTTTTGGACAATTTTTTTGAATGTAACTTACAAACATGAGTCATTGGGCCATCAATGCATATTTATCAGCGCTGCAGGCATTTGGTTAGTTGAAATAGTGTCGGTTAGCTCATTTTCACATTTTTTGTCATCTATATTTTATTTGTTTTGTTGTTTAGAGTTGGCCCACCATAAAAAAAAAAAAGAGTTAAACTGTAAGTGATATGTTAAATTTGCAAAAAATGGTTTATATCTAACTTTTGCGTAAGTTCGAAGCAAAACGTGTACATATTAAGCGGCACAACAGTCATTCTGAAACGTGTCCCACAGCTAGGCGAGGCGGTCGTTCCGGAGTTGGTGAGGCGCACAGACTAAGGAAACTCTTAGACCCGGTCAGACGACTTTCTTGAATGGGGAAAAGTGAAGTAACTGTAAGGCGCTTAGAGCACAGACTAAGGAAACACTTAGACCCGGCAAGGCGGTTCTAAAAGTGAAGTCTCAACTGTAACCGAGCCGCCATATTGGTACAAGCAAAACCACAGACTTAGGAGTAAAAAAAAAGTGAAAGTGAAAAAAGTTGATCTTTCGTGAATTCATGCTTAATTTTACTTATTTCTTATCAAGTTCAAAAATAAAATATATGTATATGAACTTATTCTAAGTTTCAATTTTGAGTTCAAGTTATATTATATGAACTAGCCAATTGTATTCAGCATAATTTGCACAATATAATATCAGAATTAAGAATATGAACATAATATGACTCAGTTTATAAATTGCAATGAACATTGAAAGATAAGGCCGTATGTGAATCTGAAAAATTCTATTATTGATGCAAAAGTTTACAGTTTCTCTAAATAATTTGAGTTATAAAAACTTTTTATCCATTGTAAGAGAAGATATTAAATGATTAAAATTATATATATATATATATACATGTAGAACATTGAATTATAGAATATACTAAGCTTTTACAGACACATTTAACAAAATGCACTAAATTTAACCTAAAATTACAAAGAGTAAAAATACTCATTGTTAAAATTTTAAGGAGTATTTTTAGATTTCAATGCGTAAAATATGCTTGTGGAGGAGTTAAAAATATCTCTGTTTGCACATAAAATGTGCCTATAATTGTACAGAAATCGATATTATTAATAAACTGTTGAAAAATTCGTAAATATAAGACATGACTTTCGATTTTCTACTGAAATTTAGGAATATCTTATTTTTATGGGCAAATCTTTCTGCAAGTGTCATTTTCTTTTCTGCGACAATGTTACTATGTCACACAATTTCTGCCACAGGGTGTATTGAATGATTATGCATTAAAAGGAACAATGAGGGTATAATGATCCGTCAGTTTTTTATATTTCATAGGTAGGTTTTCATTTGTATATTGTATTTAAGAGGGGGGAGGGGACAAATTTGCCAATATTTTGAGATTTATTTTATATAAGCTTTTTCAAGTTTGCTACAGAATAACATAATCAAAATGCATATAAAGCAAATTTTTTAGATATCTGCAATGATAAGTTCTTTTATACTGCACTGTAAAAAACTTTCAATGCTACATATTGCATTTTCAATGGTGCATTACAATGACACTTTCAAATTTCACGACAACTTTGTATGTTTATAAAAGTTAGAGCTCGGTTAGTCAAATTCAAATCGATAATCAGTAAGGGTTTTAAAAAAGTTGATAATAAATGATGAATTTTTATGAACAGTCAAAATTTGTCGAATTATTCTGAAACGTCAAATTAAATGAATAGCTTGCTGATTTTATTGTGTTGAACTTAATATATATATATATATATATATATATATATACAGAATACTGAAGAAGCTGAATATTTTAATATTGATGCTTCAAAGATTACATTAAAAATAATCATATGAATGTGAACAAGAGCAAGTTACTATAGTTTGGTATTTACTATTATTTATGCATGTAATTGCGAATGAATTAAAGTTGACTTCATTATTATTTAATTAATATTATTACAACACTTTATTAAAAAAAAAGGGTTTTCCATGGTTTTCTCCTAAATATGCATAAATGCGGGCTAGAACCCCTTAGATAGACCCCCTCTTAAAAGGCACTCTCTCTCTCTAAACCCTAAACCATAGCACAGTCAGTTGGCCATATAATGCTAACACAAACACCGGGGAAGCTCAAAACGTGTAAATATAGCAAAAACTGAAAATCAAAAATTTGACCCCAAAATATTTCCTCTGTCATATGAATTAGAGAAAGTAAAAATTAAATACTATATTTGCAATTTTTATTATATAAATTAATAATTTAGATATCTATATATTAATATTATAAATAATTTATATGTGAAAATATATTTAATTGTTCTAGTCTGAAATATTAAAAATTATGAGAAAAATGGGATGACAATGCCATCATGTTGAGAAAATTGTTCCCCAAATGTAATCAGCAGCAGTTTTAAGTCAAAATCTAACTAAATATCTAAATATGTTCACTGGTTTGTGAGATGCAGCATTTACAAAATTCGTGGCATACAGACAGACATTTATTTTCTAAAAATGGTCAAATCATGATCGGGGCATCTCAACACAATTAAATCAATCGAAAACTGGAGGTCGAAAATTTTTGTACTCCAAAGCAATACTTTCATCTTATGTGTATAGAATTAATAAAGGGATAAGATGAATATATTTAAACAGTTTTATTTGACACATTTCTGTGTGAAAGGGACAAGACAGCCTATAATGGTGATGAGATACCGTTAAAAAACATCCTTTTAGAATATTTTGCAGAGCTTGAAGGAAAGTACATTGCGATTAAATAAATAACAGATACTAAATTATTTTAACTAAAGAACGTTTATTGAAGTTAAATTTTTAAAACAAATAATAATATTATTATATAATTTTGGGCAATAACACGGTTCAAATTTTCTATGGAAGTCGTAATGATTGGTGAGAGAGAGAGCTAATTTATAACGTATTTAACAGACCGCGATTATTATCAAACTGTCCCGGAATCAAATCCCACAGCCAAGTTCTTAACTGCCAGATAGAGATAATATCTTTATATTTTGAAGCCAAGGGCGCCAACACATCTTCTTTTGTGTTAATGTTATTCCAATGATAAATTTTAAAAATAAAATGACGGTTGAAATTATGGCAACCCTTTTTGGCATAAAATACATTCGCCAACGAATACCGTTGGAAAAGACAGGTGCAAGTAATTAAGAAATATTGCGAAAATTCTTGCGACATAATGTCTACATAATGGATCATTAATAGCTGCAGTTAAATAGATTATCTGTATATAAAATAAAACAAAATAATAAAAAGATATAACGGAAAGTTTCCAACGTACATTTACAGCTATAAATAAAAGTTAGATTTATTGGGAAACATAGTGAAATGGAAATAAAAATATAATTACTTTAAGGAATAATAAAATTAAATTGTGTTTAGATCCCTACATATATATATTGCATTAAGTTAAAAAGAGATCAATGTATTTAATACTGAATTTGTTCTTAAAATTAGAAAATGATAAGTATTTTAATTTTGAATAGATAATTTACTAAAATTGGAATAAGCTTGACTTAAATACAAAGGATTATAAAAGTTAATACTTTTTAATTGTGAATAAATAGATCTTTAATTATAACTGAATAAATTTGGTAAAATAAAAGGATATGTGAGGAACTCCCTCACATATCTCTCCCGGTTGCCATGAAGAAAAAAAAAATAGCTCTCTCCACCACAATACAAAACAATAATCCAAAAATATACAAAACAACCATTATCATGTGTGTAAAGTATACAAATACTGTCAATCACATGCAAGATACTGTCATGAAATACATGCGTGTACACATATTCTTCACACAAAAATTTTAAAATGAATGTCTTGACAAATAATTTCTTGATCTTGTTACAGCTGATATATTGTAATACAATTCTTCTGAAAAGTAAATTAATTAGTTTCATAGAATACATTTCAATGAAATGATCTTTTATTGTCAATCATGTTTAAATCAAACAATTTCTATTTTCTCGTCAAACAATATATAAATATACCTATTGAAATAATTTGAAGTATTAAAAAAATATTTGTGATATAGAAAAATTAAAAAAATGATTTTCTTCTTGAAAAGGAAAAAAAAAAAATGTGTTGTCAACAATAGAATCTTATGTAATTAAAAAAATAAGTTTAGAAAAAGTGTAATTAAAATTGAGCACCACTCATGCCATTTCACCAAGATAGGGGAAGAAAAATGTGAACCCAGCAAACAGCCAAAATAGCAAGTGGTTTGTGAGGCCACTGCCAAATATAGCATACCGAGCAAAATGTGTGACTCAAAAGAGGCTTGATTTTATGTGTGCATGACTATGCCACACAAGCATTCTGAGAAAAATATGTGTTCGTGTAAAAGAAGAAAAAGGGTGACTATTGAAAAAATTTGCAAGGAGTATGACCGTGACATCACACTCCTGCAATAAATTTCCTAACCTGATGAAAGAAAAAAAAATTGACTGAGTGTTCCCAATATACAACATGAAAATAGTTAAAGTGTGTAAAATTATTATCATTATTATCTAAAAAAAAATAAAACGTTATCCTGGATTAACAAAACCTAAAAATCCATTATTATTAGTTAATATTAATAATATAAGATTGATCAAAATTTAATTGTCCGAAATATATAATTGGAAAGGAAAAAATATCCATAATATTAGCATTGGGTGACTAATACATTTTATTTCATTAAATTATATCCCTCTTTTTTTTTAAAAAAAAAATTAAAGGAAAGATTTTTATTAGATCAATAGAAAATTTTAGCTATCTATATCTTGTCAAAACAAAATTTAAGAATAATACATACATTAAAAAAAAATCAAAACTTATAATAATGTTTATGAAATGATAAATCCATTCACCCCGTTGGTGGCCAGCCATTGGGAGAAGAAGAATCCATCACCTCACAAGAAAAAAAAAGAAAAAAAAACAACACCTGAGTATTCTTAGATATCATCGAATACAAAGGGTGTTATAAGAAGCTATAAAATATCTCTCTTTCAATATGAAATATTATGATTATAAAATTTTATTATCTGTTTAATAGATAAACAATAAATTAAAATTATACTTAGGTATGTGATAAAAGAAAACGGATCTCATTATCTCTTTTTCCCTTTATTTTCATTCCATGTAATTATTCTGAAAATAAAAATATATTAGTGAAGGACATATACACTCCATGTAACATACAACAAACCAGCAACACCCCAATGTAACAAAACCCGAACCATGTTTAAATTTCCTTGCCCCTTGTTATTCTATTCTTATATTAATTTATGCGTATAGGTACCTATTTATTTATCCCATTATAATTATCACTATTATTATTATTAATTTTTTTTTTATAAGTGCACTTCCAAACTGAAAAACTAAAATGTCGACAAAATAATAAATTTCTACATCAGTGTGTAGACAGGCCTTTTTCTTCATATATAATTGAGCAATAGTTAAAAAAACATTTTTTTTTTTTTTTTTTTTTTTTTTTAATATATAAATGCAATCACATGCATAATGCTCAAACAAGATCTTTCAAAAATTCAGCTCAATTATAAAATGGGCAATTATAAAGCCATGAGCTAGTGCCATAAATATTCTGATCAGAAAAAAAAACTTTATATATATATTTTTAAATGCAAGCTATAGCAATCAAAAAAAATAACACAGCATGTGTTATACACATATATATTGCTTATATATATGTATCAGTAAAATTATGTGATAAGAAAATATATACAATGTATTGTAACACAAAAAAAAATATCTATATACATATGCACAATAGCGAGAAAAATTTGAAAAACACAATATGGCCCATGTGTCCATTCATATTTGTTTACAAATTGTATGTGTAGGCAAATTATAATGAGCAAGTGAGAAAAATAAAATGTTAATGCCTTATATGTAACAAAAATTCCAATATTTGAAATATTTGAAAGGTATGCATGTGTAATGAAATTCACACTGAGTAAGTGAGAAAAATTCAATGTTTTTATATTCAATAAAATAATTCCAATATTTGAAATAACCATGTGTATAACTCTGTATATATTTTAAAAAACATGTATGTGTAATGAAACTCACAATGAGAGGGAAAAAAAAAAAAAAAAAAAAAACTTAATGTTTTATATTTAACAATATAATTCCAATATTTGAAATCATCATGTACACAAATTACGTAAGTTTAAAAGGTATGAATTTGTATTAAAAAAATTGTGTATATATATATATATACTTCCCTAAATTCAAAAGTTAAGGTTTATTATATACAAACTAATAAACACCAGTATATGTGTATAAGAAAAATATATGTGTGTGTAATTCTTGTAAATAGAAGAAATATTTCCAAACGCACGGCTAGCACATAAGCTAGGTTTACATGCACATATTTCAAAAAAAAAATAAAAATAAAAATTAATATGTTTGACCAAAATACTGTGTGTGTGTGTGTGTGTTAGTTTATGAATTGAGAAATATTTCAAAATGCATGGCTAGCATATAAGCTAGTTTTACATGCAATATTTCAAAAAAAAATAAATAAATAAATAAATAAACAAAATTGTAAATATGTGTAGATATTTATAGAAAAAAAATAATTGAAAACATTGTATTTTGTGAAAAGATGAATCAATTCCATGATATGGTTATAATAGAGAATATAAAATTCCTATTTTATGTTTGTGTACATCTCATATATTTTGAAAATAAAAAAAAACTAGAAAAATAAATATTGTATAACATGTAGAAGTGAGAATTGGCAATAAAATAAAATGTAAAACAATAGTATGTAAGCGTAAAAATTGTGTAATAAGAAAAATGTATGTGTGAGAAAATTATGTCACCATGGAATTATATACTCCATACAATTACATAATCAAGAAAAATTAAGTGTCATGTAATATCTCTTCGCAATTGGTTATCAATGTTGCAAGTTTAAAAATAATACTGCATTTGAATTAAAAAATTATTTGTTGAAAATGTGTGTGTGAAGTACACCTACGTGCATTATAACTGAAAGTGACCATATGGCAAGGCTGAGATTGTCAGATTTACATGCCATCACCTTCAAAAAAAAAAAAAATATAGTGTATTAAAAATTGTGTTAAATCATTTTTTTTTTGTTTAACAAACATCAGTAAATTTTCAAACTGGCACTGTATGTAACAAAACCATTTAATGAATATGTGTGTATATCTTTACGAAGTTGTGTATAAATAGGAAATTAAATGTGAAAACACAAATTTATGCATTTGTTGTAAATGTATTATAATTATATAATTTCAAGAAAAAAAAAGGTTTTTGTCAACAATCATGTAAAAATGAGTTTTAAATCCTTCCTTTCCTTTTTTTTTTTTTGCATTGGGAAATAAAAAAATTGCATAAAAATCAAAACTCAAAAAAATTTTAATCAATATTCTGCATAATTTCAATAGAAAAATGTGACAAGGTTCTCAATATTATTTATTTACCCCTGTCCCAGTGTTATTCCAATTAATCTACTGTTATTATTACATTAAAGAAGTTTCATGAAAACGAATTTATGTATCAAAGGAAATTCTGAACTAAATGATTGTAACCATTTGTCAAAAAAAATATATATAATGTTCCACAAAAATAATGTTCTGCTATCCATCATCCTTAACTTAAAAAAAATATCGGTCCAGCCGAATTAATTTGTTTAGACAATGCACAGCACAACACTAAAAGAAACTCATACTCTGCAGAGGCCTTGAGAAACAGTGTACAAGTTACTCCCTTCGGAAACACTACATAATTTGACAATAACAAAAAAATTGTATATTAAATTTTGACAAACAAAAAAACGAAGTGTATGTATTAAAAATTAAGAATTTATAAGGAGAATGAATACCTTAATCAATGATAACAAGAATATTTTCAGCAGATTAATTAAAAAAATATAAAACATGTCTATGATAAATTTACAAATGTTTACTTTTGCCAATGGAATTTAAATAACTCTTTTCTTTTCTTTTCTTTTTTTTTTTTTTTTTTTTTTTTTTACCAATATTATGTACTAATTTATGAACTAATGTATCAATTCAGCACAAAATAAGAAAAAAAATCTGAACTTAAAATATTTGAATATGAAAAATAAAAATAATACACTGAAATGCAATAAATTATTATAATATGTAAATTTGTATATATTATACATAAAGACAACAAAAATTTCTTTTTTTTTTTTTTTTTTTTTTTTTAAATAATTGTTATTTTTAAAATTCAAAAATTACCAAAAACACTGGCAAAAACTTAGTAATTATGACTCTAATATAATGAGTCTTTAAACACATGAAATTTATTTTATAAAAATTCGAACTGACACATATGAAATAGTAGATAATCAAAAATTAAAAATTAAATATTTTCAAATTCGAAATATGCATATCCCTAGACAAATTAAAAATTGTTAAAGATAATTTTTAAAATTGAAATAAAAAAATCCAAAAAGAAAAATATATATAGCAAAATATGACCATAAACACTTTTATATATACAGTTTCAAAGGAGGAATGCACAGATATTGCTTATATATATATATATATTTATTTATTTTGAAAAATTATATCTCCCAAAAATTAAAATTATTAAAAATTACTTAATTTTTTATCAAATATATATATGCATTCCCTTAAATAGGAAAATAATATTTTACGTATATACGTATTAAATATTTAAAATATTTATATAAATATAGTAATAATAAATTTTTCTTATCTGTTCATCCAAATGGGTGATAGCCATCTCGATACATCACTAAAAGTATTTAAAAGAAAAGTCATCTTGTTTTCGAAAACTATATATTTTTCTATATAGAGTTCCAACTTGTAACGTTTTTTTTTTAATCATTAGTGAGCTCTGAGAAAAAGAATAAAAAGTATTCCGAAAAACGAGTCATGACGACATCACTTCAAATCATGCAGACAATATCCGAAATTGTCTGTGCCATCTGGAAGGGTGAACAAGGGAAGAGAAAAAAAAAAACATCTGCAGAATTAAGAACACAGCGGTGAAAAAATTCAGCGATGATTACAGCTGCGTCATACGAACCTATCTTGAAAAGCTAGCCTCAGGAAAAGGGAACGCAGACATTTTCCTAGTCTTTCGTCTTTCAAATGAAACCACAAAATCATTGAACGTAAAGTAAATTTCATTCATGCACACCAGACGAGTCTTTGAATTCAGCATAAGTATTCCTGGATCCAGCATCTTAATATATTTAATCAGTACAGTTGATAACTAGTCGATTACGGAATCGAGAGAGTTCAACGAACTGCATGTCAGGAAAAAAAACATAGAACTGGTTTTTCCTTTTTTTTCACTCTTCAATTAGATAAACAGTGTATGGAAAATAAATAACACGATTCTCCATAAGACGCATTGATAGTCGTTAATTGTATAGTTCCATAAAAGAAACTTGTCGCTCATTTTCTCTCAGTTGAAAATATACGAACTTCTCTTCTATGGTTTTTTAGGTCAAAAATATAATGAGAATACAGGTTCACTCTTGAAATAATAATAAAATGTCTCAATGCAAAGTTGTAATTTTGCAGGAAACCAACACATCTATAGATCCTTCAGTGATAAGGGCTAAGCAAGATCAAGACTTCCGATGATAAGCAGACACTTCCAAAGTTCCAATTTTTTAACACTATTTGCTGATGACTTAGAAAGTTTATTTTAAACCAACGCCCCTCTCTCTCACCGAACGAACTTCCGACCTGCAAAGGCACCAATTTATATAATGGTGATGAGACACCGTAAAAAAACATCCTTTTAGAATATTTTGCAGAGCTTGAAGGAAAGTACATTGCGATTAAATAAATAACAGATACTAAATTATTTTAACTAAAGAACGTTTATTGAAGTTAAATTTTTAAAACAAATAATAATATTATTATATAATTTTGGGCAATAACACGGTTCAAATTTTCTATGGAAGTCGTAATGATTGGTGAGAGAGAGAGCTAATTTATAACGTATTTAACAGACCGCGATTATTATCAAACTGTCCCGGAATCAAATCCCACAGCCAAGTTCTTAACTGCCAGATAGAGATAATATCTTTATATTTTGAAGCCAAGGGCGCCAACACATCTTCTTTTGTGTTAATGTTATTCCAATGATAAATTTTAAAAATAAAATGACGGTTGAAATTATGGCAACCCTTTTTGGCATAAAATACATTCGCCAACGAATACCGTTGGAAAAGACAGGTGCAAGTAATTAAGAAATATTGCGAAAATTCTTGCGACATAATGTCTACATAATGGATCATTAATAGCTGCAGTTAAATAGATTATCTGTATATAAAATAAAACAAAATAATAAAAAGATATAACGGAAAGTTTCCAACGTACATTTACAGCTATAAATAAAAGTTAGATTTATTGGGAAACATAGTGAAATGGAAATAAAAATATAATTACTTTAAGGGATAATGAAATTAAATTGTGTTTAGATCCCTACATATATATATTGCATTAAGTTAAAAAGAGATCAATGTATTTAATACTGAATTTGTTCTTAAAATTAGAAAATGATAAGTATTTTAATTTTGAATAGATAATTTACTAAAATTGGAATAAGCTTGACCTAAATACAAAGGATTATAAAAGTTAATACTTTTTAATTGTGAATAAATAGATCTTTAATTATAACTGAATAAATTTGGTAAAATAAAAAGGATATGTGAGGAACTCCCTCACACAGCCCCCCCCCCCGACCCCAATTTTGATGAGATGTATAAGCAATTTTATAAATAGACTATGCTTTGCTGGTCATTATTTTGAAATGAATTCTCAAAATACTATATCATTAATAACAATTTGAAAAAAAATCTTAAAAAGGAATAAATCATTGAAATTGGTCGAAATCTAAGTTGTAGTGGTTTTCCTGCTCGCCACGCATCGAGTCTGAAGCCCCCGAGCAAAGCATAGTCTATTTATAAAATTGCTTATACATCTCATCAAAATTGGGGTCGGGGGGGGGGGCTGTCTTGTCCCTTTCACACAGAAATATGTCAAATAAAACTGTTTAAATATATTCATCTTATCCCTTTATTAATTCTATACACATAAGATGAAAGTATTGTTTTGGAGTACAAAAATTGTCGACCTCCAGTTTTCGATTGATTTAATTGTGTTGAGATGCCCCGATCATGATTTGACCATTTTTAGAAAATAAATGTCTGTCTGTATGCCACGAATTTTGTGAATGCTGCATCTCACAAACCAGTGAACATATTTAGATATTTAGTTAGATTTTGACTTAAACAGCTGTTGATTACATTTGGGGAACAATTTTCTCAACATGGTGGCATTGTCATCCCATTTTTCTCATAATTTTTAATATTTCAGACTAGAACAATTAAATATATTTTCACCTTTAATTTATTTATAATATTAATATATATATATCTAAATTATTAATTTATATAATAAAAATTGTAAATATAGTATTTAATTTTTACTTTCTCTTATTCATATAATGACAGAGGAAATATTTTGGGGTAAAATTTTTGATTTTCAGTGTTTGCTATATTTACACGTTTTGAGCTTCCCCGGTGTTTGTGTTAGCATTATATGGCCAACTGACTGTGCTATGGTTTAGGGTTTAGAGAGAGAGAGTGCCTTTTAAGAGGGGGTCTATCTAAGGGGTTCTAGCTCGCACTTATGCATATTTAGGAGAAAACCATGAAAAACCTCTTTTTTTAATAAAGTGTTGTAATAATATTAATTAAATAATAATGAAGTCAACTTTAATTCCTTCGCAATTACATGCATAAATAATAGTAAATACCAAACTATAGTAACTTGCTCTTGTTCACATTCATATGATTATTTTTAATGTAATCTTTGAAGCATCAATATTAAGATATTCAGCTTCTTCAGTATTCTGTACATATATATCTGTATATATATATAAATTACGTGTCACGATGTTTGTCCGGGGTAAACTCCTAAACTAAGGAACCGATTTTAATGAAATTTTGCACACTGTGTGCAGTTTGGTCCAACTTGAGAGATAGGATAGTTTTTATCTCAATTTATTGTCACAATATTATTTTGTTGCAATTATTTGTTAAGTATAGACCTTTATTAAAGTTGCTCCAAAATATCTGTGAGTTCCATTAATTTAATTGTTGCCAAAAAAAAAAAAAAAAAAAAAAAAAAAAAAATACGAGTTCATTTTCTTTTGACATAAAAATAAATACATTTAATCAAACGTGAACGTTAAAAAATTATAAAAAGTTAAATTATGCATCTCACGAAAATTGACGTCATAATCAATTTAAAGATTTTATACACATTGATAAAGTGCTAATGTAGTTCTATCATAGATATAGTAATATATATAGATCTCTCATCCCCATGTTATCGTACAAAGATTTTTGATGCCGAAAAAAAAAAAAAAAAAAAAAAAAAAATAAAAGCTTTGGAAACAGCCATTAAGTGGTATTGAAAAAAAAAAAAAAGAAAGAAAGAAAGAAGGAAATATGAATTTGAAACTGTATCTGGAGTCTTCCATTCCCCTTTAGCAAATAAATTATTCATAAATTTTATTTGCTAAAATATTAGTATGTATTCCGGTGTGTATTCACTCGGGGAAAGACGGCCATATTTTGGTAAAAACGTCGTCTTTTCCCAAATGAAAAGGAATAACTTTTTTCTCCCCAATGATCACTCTATTCTATATATGCTATACTATATCTATGAGTTCTATACGCAAGCGAAGTGTGACTCACTGACCGTCTGTGCAGCCAAGAAAAAGATTTCCTATGTTAATTGCCCACTGGATTTTTTGTAAGAAATTATTAAAAATCGAGGAAATTTATTTCCCGATTTTAATCCTTATATTTGGGTATAGATATGCATTAGTTATCGCGGGTGTTAGATTGAATTATTTTGCTGTCAAATTGACAAAATTTTAATTTTAAATTTCAAAACTCTGTCGCCCTTGGCTTTTTTTTATTATTATTATTATTATTTGGCGATCAAAAGCGTAACACGAAAATATACATGCCAGATGTATGCATTGTACGAAATGTAATATGTATTATTCATTGTACGTATGTATGACATGTAATATGTATTGTACGAAATATTATATCATATTATTCATTACTCTTTTAATATAAGTTGTTAAAATAACCATGATTTTTGAAAGGAATTAAATATTTTCGCCAGATAATTTGGCGATATTCTTTTTTTTTTCGCCAAGGATGACAGAAATGAAATCTATTCCGCTGCAAAATATTAGTATCTTACATCAGATATTTTATTTAGACATTTGAAAACAAATTTGACTTCAAACTATGATAGAATATTTATCATTTTCCTTTTAATTAGTATATTATTAGTATATTAAAATTTAAAAGCATGGTATATAAAAAGTTTTTTTTTTTTATCTTATAATTATTCTTATCTTAATCCTCAATGTTTCCCATCTTTATTAACTTCAATTTACTATTAAAATTTTAACATACTCAAAAACTTCTCATCACTTCGTTAAAATACACTAAACTTTTCCAAAATCTTTTTCTATTTAAAATGATACATGTATTTACTTTAAATGTCCAATATTTAATAAGATTTCCAATTTTAAAGTTTTAAAATATTTATCAAATTTACTTATTTTTCTAGTTTAGCATTATTGTTTTCCTTTTTATAACTACAGCTGTTGCCCTCTTTAAAATATTTAAAATGATGAGGTCATTTTATAGTAAAATTATCCATTATAGCATATATTATATTTCACTCCTCCAAACAAATTGATTTTAAAATCGTCTGTTTCTTTTATACTTTTATTTTAATAGAATTTAATTTATATATTAGTCATTTTAGCAATTTTATCCAAAATAGCATTAGAAATAATATGTATCACTTCTCCATTAAAATTTATAGGACCCTACAATACAATTAATTTGTGCTTAATATCAACACTACGAAAATTTTTATCAATCGCTTCCAAATTTTGACCTAAGTTTCAAATCTTAACCCTGTGGGTTTTTACATCGGCTACAACGTTTTCGTCTTTGTTCGTAAATAATAATTTGACTGTACTAAATAGTTTACAGCCGTATAATTCAACGTATAACTTAGTCACAGCAACGCGTGGCCGGGTCTGCTAGTATATATATATATATATATATATATATATATATATATATATATATATATATATATATATATATATTAAGTTCAACACAATAAAATCAGCAAGCTATACATTTAATTTGACGTTTCAGAATAATTCGACAAATTTTGACTGTTCATAAAAATTCATCATTTATTATAAACTTTTTTAAAACCCTTACTGTTTATCGATTCGAATTTGACTAACCGAGCTCTAACTTTTATAAATATACAAAGTTGTCGTGAAATTTGAAAGTGTCATTGTAATGCACCATTGAAAATGCAATATGTAGCATTGAAAGTTTTTTACAGTGCAGTATAAAAGAACTTATCATTGCAGATATCTAAAAAATTTGCTTTATATGCATTTTGATTAAGTCATTCTGTAGCAAACTTGAAAAAGATTATACAAAATAAATCTCAAAATATTGGCAAATTTGTCCCCTCCCCCCTCTTAAATTCAATATACAAATGAAAACCTACCTATGGAATATACAAAAACTGAAGGATCATTATACCCTCATTGTTCCTTTTAATGCACAATTATTCAATACACCCTGTAGCAGAAATTGTGTGACATAGTAACATTTTCGCAGAAAAGAAAGTGACACTTGCAAAAGATTTGCCCATAAAAATAAGATATTCCTAAATTTCAGTAGAAAATTGAAACTCATGTCTTATATTTACGAATTCTTCAACAGTTTAAATTATAATATCGATTTCTGTACAATTATAGGCACATTTTATGTGCAAACAGAGATACTTTTAACTCCTCCACAAGCATATTTTACGCAATGAAATCTAAAAATACTCCTTAAAATTTTAACAATGAGTATTTTTAGGTTAAATTTAGTGCATTTTGTTAAATGTGTCTGTAAAAGCTTAGTATATTATTTCTATAATTCAATGTTCTGCATGTATCTATATCTATATATATATAATTTTAATCATTTAATATCTTCTCTTACAATGGATAAAAAGTTTTTATAACTAAAATTATTTTGAGAAACTGTAAACATTTGCATCAATAATAGATTTTTTTCAGATTCACATACGGCCTTATCTTTCAATGTTCATTGCAATTTATAAACTGAGTCATATTATGTTCATATTCTTAATTCTGATATTATATTGTGCAAATTATTCTGAATACAATTGGCTAGTTCATATAATATAACTTGAACTCAAAATTGAAACTTAGAATAAGTTCATATACATATATTTTATTTTTGAACTTGATAAGAAATAAGTAAAATTAAGCATGAATTCACGAAAGATCAACTTTTTTCACTTTCACTTTTTTTTTACTCCTAAGTCTGTGGTTTTGCTTGTACCAATATGGCGGCTCGGTTACAGTTGAGACTTCACTTTTAGAACCGCCTTGCCGGGTCTAAGTGTTTCCCAAAGCGGGTACAAGTTAAGCGTCGCAACTGGAATAAAAAATTGTCCCATAGTCATTCAGAGTGGTCCACCCGGAATCCAGGCGGCCATGTAAACAATTCATGGTTGCCGAAGAGGTGGTTTGGCGGCGCTTGGCGCTTTGTTGGCAATGGTACAGCAGAGGCAATATATTATATCATATGTAATCAATATATTATATTTGTTAGTCATGTTTAATATTTGTTGTTAAATTCTTATAATTTCAGATTTTTCTTTCTTTATTTTAAAATGTCATGACTTAACAAATACAAAAATTACTTGCATTTTTTGTTAATTTACTCCTTTTTTTTTTTTTTTTTTTTTTTTTTTTTTTTTTTTTTAAGTGTTCTTTTCAAAAGAGACATTGCAGATAGAATTAGGAAAGCTTTTTTCTTTTTTTCCCCAAGAGTAATGTATTATTGGTTGAAATGAAAGGAGTTTTATTTATATTGAAGTTCAAAAAATAGTTACATAATAACAGACTAGTATATATATTGCTAATATCACACATTGTTATGTCTGTAGGATTTTATACAATAATGTCAAGTAAAAAATATTTTTGTGTTCGAAAGCTGAAATTTAATGTAAATTCGAAAATACTTAGTATTGATATGTTCAATGAACACATATGCAAATTTTATAATTCTAAAATAATTTTCAGAAAAAAAAAAATTATGTCCACCATATAAACCATTTTATAACTGATGCACAGTGTGTTTAAACTTTTAAACACTATTGCACATAAACTGAAATTTGCATGTTAATAAAATATTTACTGTAACATACTTTTAAAATAGAATATTTGATTTATATGAATTAAAAACAGAAATGTGTTTGGAATATTTCGAAAAATTCTAAATTTTTACTTCAGTAATTTTTTATTTGATTAGAATTTTAAACATATTATTTTAATGGTCTTCCTATTCACATGTAAACAAAGTATAGAAAAATCAGTCAGGAGGCATTACAATTATAAAAAATTTACAAAACAAAACTATGTACAAGACAAAACAATGTTATTGAAAAATATACAAGTTACCTCATGATCATATATGTACAATAAATGGTATGCATTTAAGAATTTAAAATATGTTCTTTTTAAAGAATTCCACATGTAATTACTGCAAGCATAAAAAGTATATCAGTAAAATCCCCCCCCCCCCCAAAAAAAAAAAAATAAAATAAATAAAATAAAAATTAAAAAAATCCTGCAAAATAAAAATATTTGATTCTGTATTCAAATTTATATTATAAAAATTAAATGAAATCTTAATTGTAATTTAAATCAAAATAAGTACTATCTAAATCATTATATTCATTTTACAAATCAAATGCTATATTGTGTTTCATACAAGAATACAATACAGGACACTTATGACGTTTGAATAACATTTATGAAACTGATAAATATTGAAATTTTAGTACTATAAATTACAATTTTAAATTTGATAAATTGCCCAGATTCTTTTTTTTTTTTTTTTTTTTCGTTTTTCATGATTATTAAATTTTCCTTATGTATAAACGCAAGAACTTCGTTTTTCAAACTGCTGTTCAATTACTTTTGAAAAAAAAAAAGGCTATCTCACTACTCTGAAATTTATGTTAACATATTTTAATATTCATGAAAAACGAAACACATCTTGGCAATAAAATAAAATGCGCGAAGTCGCCAAGACGTGGTACCTGGAAACACATTTACCCACAATTCTTTGCGTGCTTGTTTGGGCCGCTTCCCCACTTCACATTTTTGGCGCTGACGAATACGGTCTGTGATAACCGCGAAATTAACGTTATGTTACGCCGCTTAACTTGTAACCGCTTTGGTGTTTCCTTAGTCTGTGGTGCGGCGGAAGTAAACAGAACGAATTGTATGGTTACCGGAAATTACAGGAATCAATTTGGCGAGAAACTCAAAGCGCTGAAATTGGTTTTGCTTATTTTATCACTGTGAACATGATTAAAGCCAAGAATAATTTTAGGCATTTTTTGCTTTATTAATATCACACAACATTTTAATTTTAAACAAATTTAGGTAGTTATGCTATGGTTGCTAAAAGGGCCAAGTGTTTAATTTTCATTCAACTGAAGAGTAAAGAGAATGAACATGTTAGGTGACATTTTTGAGAAAAATTAGAAGTCTGGATTCTGGATAGAATAAGTTATTATGGTCATTTTTAAATACCGAAAATTAAGTTAACACAGTTGTCGACACAGAAAATTATTATGTTCATGGTTTCTGGCCTCTCTATTACCACTTTATTGTATAATTTCTCAAATGTACTTAATTTTCATTTAACGTATCCATCCACTAAGATCTTTAACTGTATTCTGCACTACTGCTGCTTAACTGAACCGTTAATCAATATTTGTCTATAGTACAATAACAATAAAGTTTGACTAGTGTTGAAGTATTGTCAAATATCAGAATAATTTACATAAACCCTGTAGTTAAAAAAATATCTATTGTATTTTTGGTAAAAAAAAAAAAAAAAAAAAAAAAGATGTTTATATCAAAGTAACTTATTTAATTTTTCCATAAAATTAAAGAATCATATTACAGCTAGAAACTAGTTGGCATAGGTGGACTCTGCTCAGTTCCCCATTATATATATATTATAATATTGATCTGAAGGAATGCATAATTTTATGGGAACATTTATTTGTCACTTTCTCCAAAGCACTATTTAATAAAAAATAAAATAAGGCTTAATTTTTTATTAAATGAAAATTGTTTTTCAAAGCTATATGTATACTAAACTGGTGTACAGGTAAAACTAAATAGATTAGCTATATCTATTAATGTAAAAATGCCTAATATATGCATTTTCGGTATTGATTGTGCATGATGAACACAATTATGGAAGAAAATTAATACACTTATATCATTAACTACAAAATATCTTTTGTTCATCACAGAATATATAATGAGAAAAACTTATTGATATCTCAAAATTATACACAATTTTCTTTCATTTCTATATTTAACGAAAGTTCTTGTTTTCAACACACATACTTAACATTCCCAAAATTGGATGAATTTTCAGTCATAAATACATAGTTCATATATTTCTTATAACATGTTTATCACCGTTATCTTATTTAAATTTAAAGAACAAGGATAATAGATAAAAATATGTAACATTTGTTTTGACAGGTAAGATTATGTAAATATAAAATTTTTCATTAATTACACTATAATTTAAAAATAGCATTCATTACTGTATAACTTTTATTTACAATTTATAAAAAATAATATTTTATCTAAGTGCTAGAATATCAAGATTTAATTGTAATTAAAGAAAAAGTGAAAGCATACATGCCCTCACGTAATTTAACTTGAAGTGTGTAAATTAATTTTTTCACAAGAGTCTATTTTATTAGATATTTTAAAAAATGTATAATACAGAAAGTGTTTTCGAAACTAAAAATATAAATTAATTAAAATCATACTCTTTGGTGACAAATATGCTGTAAAATTCAAAATATTTTTTCTTGTTTATTTATCATTTTTTATAATAATAGTAATAAAAGCTTATTTATTTTATGTTTATTTTAGTTTTTGCAATGAAATTGTTTTCTAGATTAAATGCATTCTCTGTTTTTAAACACTGTAAAGTACAAAAATTTTAAATGTTGTTGTTGTTGTAGTGTATGACTAAGTGCAGAAGGGATTAAAATAGAAATAAAATCATAACAATCTAGTATGTTGTGGCCGCCAAAAGACTTTCTTCTATATTTTCCTATGCAAATTCACTCAGTAACAATATATATATATATATATATAAATACGATTTTTTTTTTTTTTGGTTAAAAGTAAAAAAAAGATAACTTTGTTTTAAATTATCACAGATTTATAGTACAACCATTCTTTTTAAAGGTATTGACGAGACCTTTCGAAAGATACCCATCTTGAAAATGTACCTCCTCGGGGGGGGGGGGGGGGGAGGGGGTGACCGATGCCCCCACATGCACAAAAATTTTTCCTACTTAATTAGTACTATTATCAATATTTCATATTAATTTTACAATCACAAGTTTAAAATAACTCTCATTATGCACATTTATACGAAATTTTGTCCTATACTGCCATGTAAAAAGTTTACAAAAAATGCGATCACAGAGCCAACTCTTGAGCGATTGATCTCCAAATCTAATCAGCACCAGTTTATGTCAGGGTGCAACTAAATACCAAGTTTGGTTAAATTTCATACAGTGTCCACAAAAATCGTGATACACACAGACAGACATTTTCTAAAAACTATCAATTCGTATTCAGGACATCCCAAAGCGTGTAAATCCCTCAAAAAACGGAGGTCGAAAAATTTCACGAATCCAAAACTTTCTCTATATTACATATAGAAGAAAGTAAAAAGGGAGATAAAAATTAAATATTGCCAAAATCGTGGATCACAGCCTTGGCAATGTCTATGGCTCTTTCTGAGTATAAAACGTCCATGTTGCAGTCATTGTCTATCTTGAAGAGGACACCAGCAATGGAAGGGCAGCTAAAAAGGTTTTTGGGATCCAGTTGCGTGCCTGGGCAGTGCCTGCATTCCACATATGTCCTGGAACCATCCAAATATAAGAAAGAAAAGAAAACAAACAACAGCTTTGCAACAAATTTATTTGTTTGTTCATCGATAGCATATACATCAGATTTGTATGCTCGACTCGTATTCCGCTTGCAAATCTTCGTCAGAAAATTACGAATAGCACATGACAGAATTACAATACGAAGAAATGGAAAAACACCCAGGGCCAGCGCGAGAATCGAGCCCGCTGTCCTACGCTCGAAGGCGATTAGCAGTGTGGTGACATAACCACTCGGCCACGGAGGGCCCACAACAAGTATATCAAATTCTCGCGTTTGAAAATAAACGAGCCAGAATCGAAGTAAACATCATCCACTGCCTCATTTTGGCAAATTAGTGGCTTGGCGATTGCCAAGTATTTGTTTACGTATTATCAATTCGGAATTGATGATACGTAAACAAATACTTGACAATCGCCAATGTGCTAAGTTGCCAAAATGAGGCAGTGGATAGCGTTGATGCATTATTTACGCATAATGCTTTCCTCCACTCTAGCTTGCCGCACGACCACTTCGTAGTATTGGCGCTGTTATCGTTGGCCGAAAATTTAACGTTATATTGAGCCGCTCAATATGTACTCGCTTTGCTTCTAAGATAATATATAATTTCGTCACACGAATTAAAGCAACGTCAAAAACATTATTTTTTTGCTCGAAAGTATAAATATAGCAAATAATAAATACCAAAATGTAATTGCCGTTGTGTAATGCTTCATATATGGGCCAACGTTTTGCCAAAGATTGGGCAATCCATCCAACCAACAACCATTTATAAACATTGGCCAACAAATAAGCTTAACGAAAATAATATTTGTTTTTACGTTGGACCATGTAATTTTCGTTTAATAGGGTATTCATAAAAACTACTGATAGATGATGTTTTTAATAACAAGAATAAATTCAGTCATTTTTTTTTTCTACTTTTAACTTTATTAGAGAACCTTGCTAAATAAATAAATAAATCTATAATAATAAAAGGAAAGGTTTGTTTGTACGTATGTACAGTCGGTAACAGAAGTGTCCGAACACTAGCAAAAATTCCTATGTAAAAAAAGTACACTTAATACGGTTTTGTTAAATAAATCCTTATCGAATCATGTTCTTACACTGACTAAGAACAGGATTCGACAAGGATTTATTTAACAAAACCGTATGAAGTGTACTTTTTTTACATAGGAATTTTTGCTAGTGTTCGGACATTTTTGTTACCGACTGTATGTATGTTCTTCTATGCATTCAACCCCTTCTAAACGTAGAAATACAAAAATTGACATACGGATGCTCAGGAGCCTTCCCTAGGGGCTTGTGATGCCATATCGTTTGTCAGAAAAAGGACACAAACTTCTCAACTCGTGAAATTAACTTTAAAGAATTTATTATTGTTCTATTTACTTTATTTCCTTGTATCCGTCAGTTATGGATCATATATCTGCAGTTGTAAATATATTCTTCTGTAAAAAGTTTAGTTCTTATATACGCAAGTGAAGTGATGACGTCACTGACCGTCTGTGGAGGCAAGAAAATGATTTCCTATGTTAATCGCCCATTGTATTTTTTGTAAAAAAATATTAAAAATCGAGGAAAATTATTTCCTGATTTTAATTCCCATATTTGGGTATAGATATGTATTAGTTATCGTATGCATGTGTTAGACTGAGTTATTTAGCTGTCAAATTGACAATATTTTAATTTTAAATTTCAACACTCTGTCGTTTTTTGCATTTGGCGATCAAAAACGTAATACGAAAATATACATGCCAGATGTATATTTTCGTAATATGTATTATACGAAATATTGTTTCATATTATTCATTACTATTTTAATATAAGTTGTTAAAATAACCATGATTTTTGATAGGAATTAAATGTGTTCGCCAGATAATTTGGCGATTTTTTTTTCCGCCAAAGATGACAGATATGAAATCTATTCCGCTGCAGCATATGAGTATCTTATATCAGACACTTTATTTAGACATTTGAAAACAAATTTGACTTCAAATTATGATAGAATATTTATCGTTTTCCTTTTAATTTGTATATTAGTTGGATATTTATTGTGTAAATATCACCCTTTGGGATGAAATGTTTATGTTTTCATTCGAATATTGAAGTTTGTCATTTTTTTTCCCTCGAGTTTTGAAATTTAAAATTCAAATTTTATCAATTTTACAGCAAAAACAACTTAATCTAACGCATGCACACGATAACTGATACATATCTATACGTAAATATAGGGATTGATATCGGGAAATAATTTTTCTCGATTTTAATATTTTTTTTACAAAAAATCCAAAGGGCGATCCGCGTTTGTAATGATCGATAGATGGCGCTTTTTCAGCTTTTGTTGTTAGTAAATATAATAGCCACGTGTATTTATTATTGTTCTATTTGTGTTACTACTTAATGTTCGTGCTATAATTTCTCCGCCATTACATCATGGAAAATTGATTGCTTTTGGAAAATATATTTCAGTTTATTCAAAGTTCGATCGGAAGTAGATTTGTAACTGAATCTGAACAAATATTAGTTTCAGATCATCTGATTAATTCTTTACTTCCATTAGCCGAAGCAACATAAATTATATATTTGTTATTTTGAAATAAATGGCAGCTTAGTTCTGGATTTCTTGATTTTTTGGAGTCACACTGTGGCACACAACAGTATGTATTATCTTTTTTACCGGATTTATTCATTTTTATTCAATAAATATACGTGAAACTAAACATCGGTAAGCAATGGCGTCTCGATGAAAGCCGAAAGCTATTCATGTTAATTGTAATTTCACCTTAGCCCACCAGAGGGCGAGCATTTCATTACAATCGCGGATTAGCATAGGAAATATGTTTCTTGCATCCACGGACGGTCAGTGACGTCACACTTCGCTTGCGTATTGCGTGTAATTAAAATTAATTTTATAAATATCTTTCATGATGATCGACGTACCAAACATATTTAATATAGCAGTCAATTATATGCTATATCTACAGCATAGGTTCCCAACCTTTTTTGAACTGGTGCCCTCTTTTCTAGTGAATATTTCAGTACCGCCCTCCTCCCACTCCAGAGAAATAAGAGCGTACATAATGCATGGTGAAAACAAGAATTAAATAAAAAATTACTAATAGATAGAATATTGTTGGAATTGAAACGCTACTGAATTTCTTCTTTATTTAAAAAAGAGGAATAAAAGTTTTAGCTTACCTGTTATAAGGACAGGCAGGTTTTTGATAATACGAAGTAATCCATAATAAACTATTGCTTTCTAAATAAATTAATTGACAGTTTCAAAACAATCAAAATGCATACTTAATTATATTAAAAAATATTTTTATTAAAATTTAAAGACATCGAATTTCTAACTTAACTAATGAGAAGGCTGAATTTGATGCATTTTAAGGAGCTTGTTAATATCGGGCACGATTTTACTTAAAAACAATCGTAAGTCGCCACGTTCAGTAACATGGAGCCGATTTCTCTTTTTCGTTACCAATGTTGCTACACCACTAAATCCACGTTCTGCTAAATATGAAGATGGGAATGCTATCAGAAATCGTTGAACAATCGACCATAATCCTGAATACAGTTGCGAAATCGACTTCTGCAGCCAAAATTCTTGATAGCTATTCTGGAATTTAATTTTTAATTCCTCATTTGTCATCAGTTCTATTAGTTCTTCTTCTAACTAAGATGGTCTAGTCTATTTTAGACTATATTTGGTTAATCTTCTAACGCCCCTCCGTGCCATATCAACGCCCCTAATTTTCTCTGGGTCTTTTACCGCCCCCCTGAAAGCCTCAAACGCCCACAAGAGGGCGTTGTCGCCCACGTTGGGAACCTATGATCTACAGGCTCCTGAAAACAGAATTTAAAATTTTAATTAGTTGCGGAGATATTAATTCAAATGTCAACAGTTAATTAGCCATTTAAATATTTGTTTTAAATTTAATTGTTGCCAAGAAAGTTTTCCGGTTCATTTTTTTTTCGACATTATTTTCACGTGATTAATAAAAAATTATCAAAAATAAAATTTGCTTATGCACATGAAAAAATTATGTTATTATGACGTTAAAATTTAAATAAAAATAATTAATACACTTTTAGATTAGTAAACCCATGCGACATTTTCACAGTTCATTTATTTATTTATTTATTTTAAGCTTTAAAATTTGAAACTTATAAGTCTTTTACCAGTTTCACCATCGAATTTAAATTTTAATTCAGCAGAGTCAAATTATTATTAGTTTTTGTGGAATGAAATGCTAATGATATTTAAATTAAATCGTTCAAAGAAAAGTTTCAAAATAAAATTCATATTTGACGACTTAGTTTTCATATTTCCCCTGGAGAGATTATTTTTTATAAAGGATCCCAATAGCGACTTTTAAATTTTTGCCGCCATGTTGGTGAGATCCTTTTTATTTTATTAAAAATTATAAAGTCGCCAAGGGGAGCTATAATAAAGGTACCATGATGTCATTTACAAATTTATTATTATTATTATTATTTCTATAAACCAACCGCTATCAACTAACTATAAAGTTCTAAAACGGGGATAAGGCGCCTCAGGCGCCACCGAGCGGGACTTTGCTAAAGTCAGGATTTTCAAAGATCATAACACGGTGAGCGAACAGGCTGTTTCAGATATTGAAACGGGAAAAGGGCGCCGCAGGCGCTACCCAGCAGGAATTTACTGCGGTTAAATTTTTCAATAAAGCTATTTGCATTATATGTCAATAAGCTGTTGTTGCGAAAATCGCTACTTCCACTTCAACTTCTTGTAATCCGATCGTCTGCGCCTGCGCGCACGAGAGGAATTGTGCGTTCGATAGCAAGAAGAAGAATGTTCTAAGTTTCCAAAATGTAAATATTGTGTATTGTTAGCGCGCGTTAAGTATTTATGTAATTTTATCAGTATTATGTCTTTAATAATTTGTGATTGTGTATTTACCAGATAAATGCGTTTATTTAAAGAAAATGACTGTTCTATGAGTGAAAGTTTCCACTTATTATAGAATTAGGAACGAATATTTCATCCCTCGAACAACACAGATGAAGGAAGGTAAGTTTTTCTTACCTTTTATTATTGAATAGAAACATAAATGATTCTATTTGTTTTTAATACGAAATTTTTGATTAGATGAAGATTTGTAGAATCAATTTTGTTGAATACTAATTTATTTAAAATTTAGTATATAAATATCGAATATAGGTATTCTTAAAGTTTGAATTCGATATTTATTGGCATCCTACTGCCGGGATCTGTTTACCTAGGATTAAAATGGAAAAATTTGCTAAAGAAAGAACACCTTTAAGAAGTGCGTTTACACGTATCGCTAATTTATTAGAGAATAATTTAATAGAGGAAGATAAGAATATAGAAGAAATTGAAGTTTTATATGCTCAATTAAATGAAAAATGGGCAATGTTATGTCCAAAAGAAAAAGAAATATTAGATGTTCTTGTTAAAGATGATAAGTGTACACAAGATAATTATGATAAAGAGTATGAAGGTTTTAGTTCTTATGAAGAAAAATTTATTAAATTAAGAACAAAAGTTGAAAAACTTTTGAAAAATTCTGAAATTGAAAACAGTTTTCAATCAAATGAAAATATAATGAAACGAAAATTCAAACTTCCTGAAATAGAATTTAAATTGTTCGGGGGTGAAATAAAAGAATGGTTGCCATTCTGGGCACAGTTTGAGAAAATACACAACGATGAAGAGATACCAAATGAAGATAAATATCAGTATTTGTTGCAGGCCACAATAAAAGGCTCAAGGGCACGGGAAATTGTTGAATCGTATCCCGCCACAAAAGATAGTTACAAAAATGTAATAGAATGTCTTAAAAGTCGTTTTGGGCGTACAGATATGTTAATTGAAGTTTATATACGAGAAGTTCTTGCGTTAATGATGAATAATGCTATAAGTAAAGGTCCAAAAATGCCACTTTTTAAATTGTATGATAAAATTGAAACATATTTACGGTCATTGAAAATGCTAGGTGTTTCAAGTGAAAATTATTCATCAATTTTATACAATTGAATCCTGCTTACCTGTAGATATTTTAAAAATATGGGAAAGAAATTTGAGTTCGACCTTGAACTACGCAAAACAGGAAAATGATGATGAATTGAAATCGGGTAACAAATTAGATTGTTTGATGAACTTTTTGCGGCATGAAATTGAAAGTGAAGAAAAAGTGAAACTTGCTCGTAGTGGATTTAATTTTGAAAATGTGAATAAAAGTACTTATCCGCCACCCGTTCGACGTGAAAGAATTATTCCTACCGCAGCTGAATTATATAATTCTTCTGAAGTGAAAAAAGAAATGTGTATTTTTTGCAATAAATCACATGTAAGCAGTGAATGTAAAAATGCTGATAGTTTATCCTATGAGGATAAAAAGCAAATATTGATGAAAAAAGGTGCTTGTTTTAAATGTTTAGCTGCAAAGAAACATTTATCCCGATTTTGCAAAGCGAAGATACCGGCCTGTGATTGCGGAAAATTTCATTTCAAGATAATGTGCCCTGGGAAAAGCGATCAAGAACATCGAATTAAATTTCAGCAATTTGAAAATTTAAATTCTGAAAATAAGAAAGACACTGTTTTAGCAAATAAAACCAGTACTCGACAAGTTCTTTTGCAAACTCTGATTGTTCGTCTTAGAAAGGGAAATAAAATGAAATACATCAGGATATTATTTGATTCTGGCAGCAGCAAGTCCTATTTGTCAACTTTTGCATTAAATGAAATGGGATATGAATGCATAGGTAAAGAAGATTTGACAAATAGCTTATTTGGTGGAGTAGAAACTGTGATACCCCATAAGAAATATTTAATAGGTCTGAGTGACTATAATGATAATTATCGTTGCAGTCTTGAAGTGTTAAATCAAGAAAAAATTTGTTCTGAAATACCAAAAATTCCCTATGGTTCATTTCTAAATGAAATTAAGCATAAAATTCATTTGTCTGACCTGAATTGTCATGTTGATTTATTGTACGAATTCTCCCCGAATGAAATCCATGGCTTAATTGGAGCTGATGTCATTGGAAAACTATACACTGGAAATATAAAACCATTAAAATCTGGTTTAGTCTTAATAGAAACCTGCCTTGGGTGGACGCTAATGGGAAAAATCGGACAGAAAGTTTCAGATAGTACAAGTAGCGTTATGTCATTACATGTAAATGACACGAAAATTTCTGATTTATGGCGACTTGATGTGCTTGGGATTCTGGATCCAGGAGAGAATAGCCGAAAGGAACTAGAAATAGCAGCCGAAGAGCATTTTAATAGAAGTATCAAACGTGACGCTGAAGGGAGATATGAAGTGAATCTCCCATGGATCCAAGGCCATCCTCCTTTACCCACTTGTAAAAATATTGCAGAACGAAGATTGAAAGGTTGTATAGATTCGCTCAAGAAAAAAGGGACATTAGAAGCTTATGAAACAGTATTAACAGAATGGATTCAAGAAGGTGTTATAGAAGAAGTGAAAATTCTGGATAATGATGAAAGTGAACATTATTTACCCCATAGGGCCGTAATAAAAGAAAATTCTACTACCAGAGTTAGGCCTGTTTTTGATGGTTCTGCCAAAGAGAAAAATTCACCTTCAATCAATGATTGTTTAGAGAAAGGACCTAACACCGTCGAACTGATTCCAGCAATCTTGAATAAGTTTCGATTGAAGAAAATAGGAGTAATTGCTGATATCCGAAGAGCTTTCTTACAAATTGGACTTAGTAAATGTGATAGGCCATTTCTGAAATTCTTATGGTGGGAGGAAGGTGATTCCACGAAACCTAAAGTTTTTCAACATCGTAGAGTTGTTTTTGGACTTTCTTGTTCACCATACCTACTCGGTGCTACTCTTCGATATCATCTGAAAAACGTTTCTGCTCAATTTGAAGAAACAGCTACCAAGTTGTTAGAATCATTTTATGTGGACAACTGTATCACCAGCGTTGAAAACTATGAAGACCTCGTGAAATTTGTCGAAGAATCTAAGTTAATTCTCAGTGATGCTAAATTTGAGCTTCGAGGGTGGGAGCACAATTTCCCCAGTCCATCAGAAGAAAGATGTATTCCAGTCCTGGGATTGACATGGAACTTAAAGAATGATACCTTGTCTGTAGATTTACGAGATACTTTAGAAGATGATACCCCTGCAACGAAAAGGAAAATACTGAGTGCGGTACATAGAATATTTGATCCCCTTGGCTTCACATGTCCGGTTACCTTGGGGCCGAAGATTCTTCTGCAAGAGTGCTGGAAATTGAAAGTATCATGGGATGCAGAATGGCCTGAAAAAATTACCAAGAAGTTTGAGCAGTGGCGAAAAGAAGTTCCTAAATTGAAAGAAGTCAAAATCCCAAGATGCCTCACTCTGAATTATGAGGCGCCAGAAAATTTAAGTTTACATATTTTCTGCGATGCAAGCAAGAGTGCATACGCTACCTGAATATTCTTAAGAAGTGAAACTGGAAGTTCAGTGTCTTGTGAACTTGTACAGGCTAGAAGCAGAGTTGCTCCTATGAAAACTACTTCTATTCCAAGATTGGAACTCCTTGCCTGCTGCATAGGAGCGAGATTAGCTGAGACTGTGGTGAATGATCTCCGAATAAAGAATATCTCAAAATTTTTCTGGTCCGACTCCGCAAATGCACTATATTGGATAAAGGGAAGTGAAAACTGGGCGCCTTTCGTTTTTAACAGAGTTAAAGAAATTAGATCTCTGACAGAGCCTGAAAATTGGCACCACGTACCAGGGTCTTTCAATGCAGCAGATTTACCATCTCGCGGCTGTAGTGTCCAAACATTGATTAAATCCAAGTGGTGGGAAGGTGTGCAATGGTTGAGGAAGCCAAGACAAGAATGGCCAAGATCTAATGCTCTTCCTGACTTCGATATAGTGTACTCCGAGAAGAAGAAAACAGTAATTAGTGCTACAAATCATGAAGATTCAAGTGAGAAGCTTTATAACCGTATTTCGTCATACAATAAATTGTTAAGAATCACTGCTTGGATTTACAGATTTTTTAATAATTGTAAAGTTGAACCTTCATATCGAATTTTTGGATTCTTAACTTCAGAAGATATAAATGATGCTGAAACTGTTATGTTGAAAAATGTACAAAAAGAATCATTCTCGGGTCCTGAAGATAAACGCCTGAAATCCCTTAACTGTTTTATGGATACAAATGAACTTATGAAAATGAAGACTAGAATCATCATGAGAGAAGATACACAAAGTTTCCGATATCCGATAATATTGCCATCCAATCATCCAGTGGTAGAAAAACTCATCCGAACCAGACATTTAAATTTGAATCATGCTGGTGTCCAGATCCTAATGAATAATTTAAGAGAAGATTTTTGGATTTTAAAGTATCGGAAGACAGTAAGAAAAGTTATCAGAAATTGTGTACGCTGCAAAAGATATGATGCTAGACCAAAGACCATCATAGAAGCACCTCTCCCAGTTGACAGAATAAAGGAAGCAGCAGTGTTTGAGGTCATAGGAATTGATTATGCCGGTCCTCTAATTCTTCGAGGAGGTCAAAAAGTCTGGATAGTCATCTTCACTTGTGCCGTCTACCGAGCCTTGCATTTAGAGATAGCTACATCCATGTCAACTGAAAATTTTCTACAGGCTCTCCGAAGATTCATAGCTCGAAGAGGAAGACCCACAATAATTTACTGTGATAATGGCTCAAATTTCGTTGGTGCGGAAAATTTACTTAAGAAAATCAATTGGGATACCATTTCTCAATACAGTGAAGCTCAGAAGATCATTTGGAAGTTCAACCCTCCATCTGCACCGTGGTGGGGTGGGTGGTGGGAACGTTTGATTGGTATAATCAAGGCAATTCTTCGAAAAGTCTTAGGAAGAAGTTCGTTGAATTTAGAAGAAATGAATACTGTTATTTGTGATACTGAAGGCATTGTTAACCAACGTCCTTTAACTTACCTCTCCGAAGATGTTAATGATCTAACTCCGCTTACTCCTGCTATGTTTTTACGGGATATTAAAGAATCAGGCATTCCCGATCTTGATGTTTTAGATTCATCATCTCTCAATAAAAGATATGCCTATAGACAGCGAATAAAAGAAGATTTACGAAAAAGGTTTCGAATTGAATATTTGGGGCATTTAAGGCAATCTTCGAAATTTACTAAAAATCAACGACCCATCCAAATTGGTGATATCGTTATAGTATCCAGTGAGAACATCAAGAAAATTGACTGGCCTCTCGGTAAAGTTATTGAACTCTGTCCATCTAAAGATGGCCATGTTCGACTAGTAAAAGTGAAAATGAAAGGTGGTGAATTTTTCCGTCCAGTGCTTAGATTAATTCCTCTAGAAGTAACTCCTAAAAGTTGTGCAGATTTACTTTTTTCATCACGAATATCTAAGTCGAATATCCAACCTCCTGAAAATAACTTTGTTCCAGTGACTGTTCCAACTGAATCTGTTCCAGTGACTCCTCCAACTCCTATAGAGACTGTTCCACTTGAAAAACGATCCAAATATGGACGTTTGTTAAAGCCAAAAGTGAAGTTTGAGTTTCTATAAAAATCCTCGAAACTCAAAGGTGGGAGTGTGTTGCGAAAATCGCTACTTCCACTTCAACTTCTTGTAATCCGATCGTCTGCGCCTGCGCGCACGAGAGGAATTGTGCGTTCGATAGCAAGAAGAAGAATGTTCTAAGTTTCCAAAATGTAAATATTGTGTATTGTTAGCGCGCGTTAAGTATTTATGTAATTTTATCAGTATTATGTCTTTAATAATTTGTGATTGTGTATTTACCACATAAAATGCGTTTATTTAAAGAAAATGACTGTTCTATGAGTGAAAGTTTCCACTTATTATAGAATTAGGAACGAATATTTCATCCCTCGAACAACACAGATGTAGGAAGGTAAGTTTTTCTTACCTTTTATTATTGAATAGAAACATAAATGATTCCATTTGTTTTTAATACGAAATTTTTGATTAGATGAAGATTTGTAGAATCAATTTTGTTGAATACTAATTTATTTAAAATTTAGTATATAAATATCGAATATAGGTATTCTTAAAGTTTGAATTCGATAGTTGTAGGACCTGAAACGGGAAAAAAAAGCCGCAGTCGCCAGCGAGCGGGAGTTTCATAAAGTCAGATTTTTCAAGGATCGAAAACCAGTTGGTCGCTAAAGGTAGCTAGTAAATAAATAAAATAAAAATAAGTAAATTAATAAATAAATAAACTTTCAGCTAAATTTTCCTTATTTTATCTGTACCAATACTTTTAGGTCGTTATACCGTATTAAGTCGATCTTTTAACCAAATATTTCATAGAAAGAAGCCGTAACACTAGGCGGAAAAAAAATTATATCTATAAATTCTATAATCTCTCAACTCATTTTCCCTTTTTAAATAAATTTTCAAATTCACGAAAATTTTATTAATAAAGGGAATAATTGTTTATTTTGAACGACCATTGCGAAATTATTCATTATGATAACTTTTTTCATTTTGAAATAATTATAAAAATATTGCTTCTGTCATAGAGTCTAAAAAATTCACTATACTGGATAGCAATTAGTGACTGGTAAAATATATTCCAGTCACCGACTATAAAAATATGCTCGTTACGTTGTCATGACTTTTCTGTCGAGGAAGGGAAGCCATCCTTTAATAAAACTGTCCACACTCTGAAATTTGCAGCAATTTGTAACAATTACGTGTACTAGACATTGTCCTTGAAGAAGGAAGTTGACTGATTAATTTAACTGCCAATTCTCTGAATTTTACTGGAAGTGTAAGACAGAGTGTAAAGAAAGTGTCTTAGCGTGTAAGATATAAATACCCCCACATACAATATCAGATGTTTTAACATTTACATGCTTAGTATGTGTTTATGCAGGTAACTTTTTCTAACTTAAATTTTTTTTCCAGAACGCCAATCACAAATACAGACACTATATTAAATGACCTCACAAAAAACTGGGAGGAAGCTTCAAAAGAAACTAAAGAGTTATATCCTGAGGTTTATTTTGAACGATACAAGTATGGCACCCTGAAGTTCATGTCCTGGTCTATAAGTGATAAACCGCAAGAAGTGGTGGACTGCATGGAAGAAGCTGTCGTAGCCTACGATCCAAAATATGTCTACAATCCTGGAACTATTTTGTCAAAAGCCTGTTATTGGCTTATATGCAGATTGCCTAAACCAGTTGCAGATTTACTCATCTATGATCAGTGTACAATTACATTTCAGAAATGATGTTTTAAGAATTTAGAAATTAATGATGAATAATTATAAAATAAAAATAAAAACTTTTTATATACCATGTTTTTAAATTTTCTGATAAATCATTAATAAAATACGCGAAGATAAAAAAAATAATATATAAGCAATATTTAAGCACGCGGACTCAGTTCAGTGAACTATAATGGAAAAAAAAGTTTAATTTTTTAAGGTTCACGTTTAATTAAATGTATTTATTTTTATGTCGAAAGAAAATGAACTCTTATTTTTTTTTTTATATTTTTTTGGCAACAATTAAATTATAGCTAATATTTTAATGGCTATTTTTATTGCTATTAGGAGCTTATTATTTTTATATTTTAATCAATTAAAAGAAAACTATTCGAAAATTCGAAAATCTGACTTCGAAGTATTGTGTTGTCACCGGGTTCTGAGCTACTGTGAAAGTTAGTTAAAAATAGAAAAATAGTTAAAAGAAGTTAGTTAAAAATAGATTGCAATATTTGTACCGGACAAACAAACAAACACACAAACAAACAAGAATAGAAGTTAATAAAAACATGGTAAAATAGCATTAGTGATAAATTAAAAAGTACATAATTTTATGTATTACAATTTTGAGAAAATTTTGACAAAAGTAATATGCATTTTTACCTTCTTTATTTGAAACATTCCAAGGCATATGATGAGGGATTTTCATTATTATCTGATACGTCAGCAAAATAGTATGGGATGATTAAATTACCAATTCATTCGGAATGAATTCATTTAATAATATGAATAATTCAATTAATACGTTATTAATTTAGTAATAATTTTTAATGAACTACTTAAATATTTTGGTTATTATTTATGATGAACCTATATCTGGTATTTGTAAAAGTGAATTTTTTGCCACTTAAGACTTATATGCAAAATGTTATAAATTAAATATAATCTAAAAAATAATTAATAAACTGAAATACTTTTAATTAAACTCATTGAAATATTCATTGAAAATACAAAATTAACTAGAATGGTGCAACACTATTATTTTAGTAAAATTTTATTGAGTTGTCATAGATAATAAGAATATCCAAAAAGTGTAATTTTTTAAATTTATTTATAAAAGAAAATGAAGCATTTTAACAGATATTTTGAGAGATGTAACTTGTTAAATATTTTTTTATAACTAAGCATTAACGTATAATAACACTTATATTATATAAACGCTTATGTAAACCCTTTTCTATACTTAAGCATTTTCAAATAACTATAATTAATCATTTTTATAAAACATTTCCAAAATTTGGTATTTACCACTATTTTGTTAAGTTTCTCTTGAGCTGACAAATAAAATAAGCATATATTAATAGACGAAGAAAAAAAAAAAGCTCATAATTATAAAAGAAAAGAAAAACTTTTTATATACTATGTTTTAAATTTTTTGATGAATCATAGAGCTCTTATCAATGTGCATAAAATTTTTAAAGTGATAATGATGTCAATTTTTGTGAAATGCATATTTTAACTTTTATAATTTTTTAACGTTCACGTTTAATTAAATGTATTTATTTTTAGGTCCAAAGAAAATGAACTCGTAAATTTTTTTGGCAACAATTAAATTATAGGTAAAATTTTAATGGCTATTTTAACGCTTTTGGGATGTTATTATTTTCATATTTTAATTATTTATAAGAAAACTAATCAAAATTTCGAAAATCGGACATCGAAGTATTGTGTTGTGACCGGGTTCTGATATACTGTGAAAGTTTCAAATGTCTCGCTAGTAGGGAAGTTAGTTAAAATTCGATTTCAAGATTTGTACCGGACAAACCTACAAACAAACAAAAATATAAGTTAAAAAAATATTATATATACTTTAAGCGAGATATATGCATGTCATTATTACTTCATAGTTTTTAATTTTTATTTGCTTTCTTACAATTTTTTATACAATAAAGCCTGCAAACATTTTAAATTTATACTATAATGATACAATGATATTTATTTTTAACTTCGTTTTAAAAAATAAACTTCATTTATTTAATTATTTTAGGGGTGTGGGAATTATGTTAAAAATATATATATTATTTAAATCAGTCAATTGGCAGATATATATAATAAAAATTGAATTTTCTTTTTTGATTCAAGGCTTTTTAAAATATTCTCTTAAAATTCAATATTTTCTCCACTTCAAATATAATTTATCTAAACAAGAAACCATTAAAATGACTTTTTATTAAATTATGTACATCCTTTTTGTGTAAAGAATTAAAAAATATATATATATCTTAATATAAAAAAAATGTATATATATTTGTTGCACTATATTAATGTATTCTTGTAGAAAATTTGATTACATGAGTCAATTTGATACTTTCATGCAATTAATTTTATTTCCAGAAGATTTTAGGGCTTATAGCAGAGCAGAAAGGTTCTTAAATTGATCTATTAATTGTATGAAATTGTCTTTTTAATTAATTTTTTTCTATAAGATAATCTTTTTCATATCAAATAGAACAGTTACCTTTCTCTAGTAATATTACAGCATAAGTTTAGTATTTTATCATCCTCATTGTTATTATTATAATTTACACTGCCTTAATAGGGGTGTGATGTAATTCTAACATTCCGATAATATACTTTCATTATGTATAAGTTTTATCATAGATTTCATAAGATAGAGTTCTTCGTAGCGTTTCTGAAACATATTTGTAGCATATTTGAAGCAGAATATGTGTGAATAATGCTGGAGAACAAATATGTTGTTATTCTTAAGTAATATTTCTAGTTTCTGTGCCTTAATTACTAGTATGCAGATAATTCTATCGCTTTTATAACGAGAACATAAATGAAAATTGTTAAAATAAAACTTTTTGTAGTGGTGTTTCAGATATTTAAAGCACGTTTTTTTATAATGAATTTTTGTACTAAAATATAATGAAAAAGTAATTGCTTACTAGTCTTAAAACTTTAAACTGATATTAAAGAATTTGTATTTTGTAAATAAATTTAGTTTATAGCAATAATCTCATAATCAAAATTAAGATGAAACATACGTACTTCATATATGTATAGTATGTAATGTGGAAATGTAGGTAATGCGTAGGAAAAATACGTATATATGTATGTATGAAATAGTATTTTAGAAAATTTTATGTGTAATTCAGAAAATTTTCTTTAATTCAAAATCAACCCTGCGTGTATTTTTACAACAAATTTTCTAATGAATGACAAATAATCATATATATATATATATATGAACCTCAGCAAGTTATGTGAAATTCCTTTGTTTCTCCACTAAACATCACTGTTGATGTGAATGAATGCAGTCATACTTATCTGGGACAAGTCCTTACGGTGAACGGGAACAACATGGAAGAAATTAACAAACGTGTTGAACTTTCATGGAATAGCGCTGTATTTAAAAGCGACCTCCCAATTTGTTTGAAAAGAAAAATTTTTGATGCGGGTATTTTGCCTGTTTTAACTTATGCTTGTGAAACTTGGACATTAACATGTAAAGCTATACAGAAACTTCGAACAACCCAGAGAAGTATGGAGAGATGCATGTTAGGATTCCCGCGAAGAGACAAAAAGCGAAGCATTTGTATCAGGAAGCAAACCAAGATTACTGATGTCCTTTCTAGAGCCAAGAAGTTAAAATGGAGCTGGGCTGGGCACCTTGCGAGAAGAAATGATGATAGATGAACCACCAAAGTCTTATTTTGGATACCAAGAGATATGAAAAGACCGAGGAAGAGACAACTGTGCCGTTCTAGAGATGAAATTGTGAAGTTTGGAAGAGCAGAATGGAGAAGAACAGCAAAAAAAAGGGCAGTTTGGAATCACCTAGGAGAGGATTTCATCCTGCAGTGGATTAATAAATGCTGAAATCGATGATGGTGATGATGATGACGATATATATATATATATATATATATATATATATATATATATATATATATATATATAATTGCGATTTCTCTGCTCGTAGGAGTACATGTTTCCTGAAGAGAGAATAATTCTATTTTTGAGCATTTTTTATTCCATTTCTCATTTCAAGTTATCTTTTTTTCATATTTTTATTAGAATTCTCCTTTCTAGTTATCTTTTTTTTCATATATATATATTTTTTTAATTGTTGGTTTACGTATAACTTTCATGAATTTCGCATAAAATCACTCCTAGTTGGTCTTAGTGTAATGGTCCTAAATGTTAACATTAGCGTAAGTAATTTAAAATCAATTTATCTAGAAAAAGAATGGCGTCTTGGATCTAAAAATTATTCAAGCAATAGCAATGATCAGATGACATTATTAAAGAAAGCAGCAGCTGATATTTTCAAGTGAGGCGCAAGTTTTAACCTGGATGAAGTTTTTGCTGTTGTGTATGATGCGATAACTTTAGAGAATCCGCCTTACAGGTATTCTCCAGGAAAATGGTATTTGAATACTACCATGTGGCTACTATGTTTAATTCCAAAATCTATAGTGGATTTTCTGTTTTGTAATTTCATATTTAAGCAATAATGAGAATTGTTAAATAAAGATTATTTAAAATCTGAAAAATGAAATTGTACTATTTATTTATTTATTTTTAGAACCAGAGCTTTATTCCTTTCAGACAGGAAAATAAAGTATCGTCAACGTTTGCGGAAGACAACCTTGACTTTTACGTAATAAGTTAGTTGGTTGTGTGGCTTATGGCCAATTGATTATAGTAGGGTCTTGGGCCTATAGGTGGAAAGCGCTCCGTAAAGGAAGGGGGGGGGCTTTCAAAGGAGTCCTAGTTCGCATTTACGCGAGTTTCGGAGAAAACCACAGAAAACTCCGAACGACTAGGTCGATGTGTGTGACCTGGAATTTTTCATAATAAGAAACAGTCTGTTACAGAAACTGAGAGTTTATAAATACGAAAAAAGGAAAAATCTATTTGAAAAGAAAAAAAAAAAAAACTATTAAATCAAATTCTTCTTTATATATATATATGTACCCACAATTTGTTTAACAAATAAAATATTGATATTTTATATTAAAAATAAATAAATAAATATTTTAAAAATGATTAATTGCAGTAAATAATGCTGCCTAGCAATACCAATTACTACTGTTATCCAAAACTCTCGTTATTTAATTCATTTAGACAAAAGAGAAATGACTCAAAAGTTTATTTGTTTTTTAACACTTTCCAACAAGGTTGAAAAGTGTTTATGACTTGGGTTTGTCTGTCTGTCTGTCTGTCTGTCCGCGCTCTAACTCCCGTAAATATGTATGGAATTTCTTGAAACTGATTTATGTTATTCGAGTTCACTATCGGATGTTCCCTGTTGAAAATGGAGTTTATATCTCTAATGGTTTGTGTAAAGGGACCCCCGAAAATATTTAAAAGCATTGTGTTCTATGAGAGGCATTTCTATAAACCATATTTACATACCCTTACTGTACACAAATCTTAATGAAATTGAAATATGTTATTCAAGTTCACTATCTGATGTTTCCTGTATAAAATGGAGTAAATACCACCACTGATTTGTGTACAGGGGCACCGAAAGTATTTCAAAGCATTGTCTTCTATGAGAGGCATTTCTATAAACCATATTTCCATACCCTTACTGTACACAAATCTTAATGAAATTGAAATATGTTATTCAAGTTCACTATCGGATGTTTCCTGTATAAAATGGAGCAAATACCACAACTGATTTGTATACAGGGACACACAAATTATTCCGAAGCATTGCGTGTTTTGCGAGATATTTCTGTGAACTAAATTTTAATGACTTTACTTTGCACGAAATTTTATGAAATTGAAATGTGTTATTTATAAGCACAAAAGAAAATGCTTTGCATAGAATATAGCATGATTAGCATTAGATTTACAGCGTGACACAAAAATATTCTGTTATATAAAGAGCTATTAATAAATATTTGCTAAAAGTGTACTTTTGTTTACATTAAGCGTTTTTAACACTTTCTAACATTTTTAACACTTCCCAACAAGGTTGAAAAGTGTTAATGACTTCGGTTTGTCTGTCTGTCCGTCTCTCCGCGCTCTAATTCCCGTAAATATTTGTGGAATTTCTTGAAACTGATATATGTTATTCAAGTTCACTATCGGTTGTTCCCATTTGAAAATACAGTGGGTTGCCAAATTAATGTGGACACTTGACTTTTTTTACATTTTCGCGTTTTTATGCCACTTATAATTCCTAGAAGTGATTCGTATGTTACTGGAACGCATGTTTACCAATTTCTATTATGTTACACATTATTTTAAATGATTTAAACAAAACATGCTGAGCTTAGCAACATTTTTGTGACAGTCACTTCATTTTATGTTTCAAAGTACTCTCAACGTGTAATACTGAACGTTCATTTTGGATCTTTAGAATTGAGATTTAGTGTGAATTCTGACGCATCTTTAATAACAAAAGTAAAGTTTGATTATTAATTTTCAATTAAATTTATTTTTGCTACATTTTTATGGCTTAATTAATTTTTCTTTAATTTTACTATGGTCAGAGGAAGTGACATTTTTCAGAGAAAAAAATCCGAAATAAAATCTCTCTTGCAGCACTCACAGCATTCGCAGAGGAGGAAAGTCGCAGATATTGTTAGGATTTTTAAATCTCCTGTTATAAAAATAAAAGTGAATTTAGACAAAAACCTGTCGTTTTAACTGAAAAGAACAGGGAAGTGTGATAGAAAACGCATGACTACGCCCAGAACAGACAGATAAATTAGGTACATTTACTTACGAAACAGGAAAAATGCGCTGCTACACTGTCTCAGATTGTTCAGAAATCAGGTATTTCCGTTTCTAAAAGAACTGTGCATTGTAGACTGGCAGAAGAGGACCTGGCAGGCCATCGTCCAGTTTGCAAGCCTAAGCTTATAGGGGCTATGAAAAAGAAGACTCCCCTAGGCTCCAGACCATCGTTGTATGACTGTGGAAGATTGGAATAAAGCAAAACATGATATTTATTAATAGTTTCAATGCTTTATAAGTGTTTTTTGCAATTAAACCATAAATTATTTTAATTCCAGGTGTGTTTCTCAGACGAGTTAACTTTTGAAATTTTAGTTGATAAAAGAATTTTTTTCTGACGGCACCCTGGCGAACAGTTCCATCTTGATTGCATAATAGAAAGGGTTAAACATCTAGTAATGGTCATGGTTTGCTCTATTTTAAATACCAAAAGGGTAGGACACTAATACATCGTTCAAAGAACTATGAAACAGGATCAAAATAGGAAGTTCTACGAACTCACCTTCTTCCACAGCTGAAAAAATGGTTCCCCGAAGGTGAGCACGGTTTTTAATGCACAATACTGCCCCTTGCCATAAAGCCAAATGTGTCACCGAATTTACGGGCCAAGAAAATTGAAGTACTATCGTGGCTTGGAAATTTGCCCGATATGAATCCCTCAGAAAACTTATGAGAAATTACAAAAAGAGAAATTGCCAAAAAAATGATTACAACCAAGAGGAAACCGATCTAAAAACTTCAAAATGTCTGGGACCACAATCCTTTACTTAAAGAAAGTGCAAAATCTTGCATAGAAAGCATGCCGCAACGCATTGAAGTGCTAATATAAGCTGAAGGAAGTGTCACCAAATGCTAAGACCTTACAAAATGTAAATTTTTTATGTTTCTATTATATAGTTTTTATTACATAGCTATTCGCTATATATATTACCATTAAATAAAGTAAAAAAACACTAATCGTAGCACATAATGTATTTTTATTTAGAAGAAAAAACACGATAACTTGATTTTTACGAGTGTCCACATTAATTTGGCAACCCACTGTAGAGTTTATACCTTTACTGGTTTGTATACAGGGACACACGAAAGTAGTACAAAGCATTGTGTTCTATGAGAGGTATTTCTATAAATCGTATTTTCATACTATTACTGTACACATATCTTAATGAAATTGCAATATGTTATTAAAATTCACTATCGGATGTTCCCTGTTGAAAATGGAGTTTATACCTCTACTGGTTTGTGTATATGGGCACCCGAAAGTATTTCAAAGCATTGTGTTCTACGAGAGGTATTTCTATAAATCATATTTTCATACCTTTACTGTACACATGTCTTAATGAAATTGAAATATATTATTCAAGTTCACTATTGGATTTTTCCTGTATAAAATGGATTAAATACCAACTCGGTTTTATATACAAGGACACTCAAAAGTATTCTAAAGCATTGCGTTCTATGAGAGATATTTCTATAAATCAAATTTTAATAACTTTACTTTCCACGAAGTTTTATGAAATTGAAATATGTTATTTATATGCACAAAAGAATGCTTTGCATATAATATAGCACGGTTACCATTAGATTTACAGGGAGACACAAAAATATTCAGTTATATTAAGAACTGTTAATAAAAAATTGCTAGAATTGTACTTTCGTTTACATTAAGCGTTTTTGACACTTTTATCATTTTTTTTAGTGTGAATATAAATTCAGTTTGTGTATATGTCTAACTGATCTTCTGTCCGTCTGTCTGTCTGTTTTTCTGCGCTCTAATTCCCGTAAATATTTATGGAATTTATTTAAACCGATATATTTTATTGAAGTTCACTATCGGATGCTTCCTATTGAAAATGGAATGGATACCTCTTCTGGTTTGTGTACAGGAACACCCAAAAGCATTCGAAAGCATTGTGTTCTATTAGAGGAGTTTCTATAAATCATATTTTAATATCTTTAATGTATAGAAACTTTAATGAAATTTTAATATGTTATTCAATTGCCTATCGGATGTTTCCTATGCAAAATAGAGTACATTTCTAACTGGTTTGTTTACAGGGGCACTTGAAAGTACTCCAAAGCATTGTGTTGTATGAGAGTTATTTTTATAAACCAAATTTTAATAATTTTATTTTCCACAAAGCTTAATGCAATTGAAATATATTATTCGTATGCACAAAAGAGTGAGCCTTCTATGTAATAGTATGGTTAGCATTTGATTTACAGGGCCACACAAAAATAATCAGTTACATTAAGAGGTATTAATAAAAATTTGCTGGAATTGCACTTTTGTTTACATGAGCGTTTTAACACTTTCTTATAATTTTAGTGGGAATATGATTTCAATTTGTGCACCTGTCTGTCCGATTGTATACCTTTCTATCTGTTTGTCTCCGGCTCCTATCATCCGTGAATATTTTGAGAATTTTTTTAAAATGATACACTCAAGTTCCCTATGGAATATTCACTATTTAAAATGTCATTAATAGGTCCTGTACAACTAGTTTGTTTACAGGGACAAAAACAACAACAACAATAAAAAAACTAGTTGGCATAGGTGGACTCTGCTCAGTTCCCCATCATATTTATATTCTCATAAATTTCTAGTGCAAGTTATAATCATGTTAAAAGAAATGACTTTGACCAAAGTTTGATACAGTGACAGAATGAAATCCCCGCCTAATAGGCTATCCACCGTTCACTTCGATATATTTAGCTTATTCTAATGTATTAATTTATTTTATCAGGGTCAATTCCGTTGTTTAGTTTTCATGCTACTATTTCCAATGCAATAATCCTCAAAATTCATATTTATATGAAAAATTTACAATTTCGCTATGTTGATAAAATCGTAAATTACAAATAATTTACGAAATTTTTCTATTTAAATATTTGTATTCAATCACGTTCAAACAAATATCATAAATGTGATTTTGAAGTTGTCTAATGTATTTATGATCCTCTAAATGGACGTTTATGCTCAATTTTGCCTTATTCTGACATGTCAAGTAAATCATAAATTCCAAATAACTTACGAATTTTTTAAATTGGAAAAATCATAGCCTTGATATTCATGCCAGTATCCTAAATAATATTTCGAAAGTGGTTTGACATATTTACGATGAAAACATCCCTCAAGATTGACGTTTATGTGAAATTTTGTTCTATTCTGCCATGTTAAGAAATTCGTAAATTTCCAATAACTTACGAAATTTTTATATTGGAAAATTCATAGTCATAAATATTCATGCCAGTGTCCTAAATAATATTTCAAAAGTAGTCTGACATCTTTACGATAAAAATATCTCTCAAAATTGACATTTATGTGAAATTTTGCCCTATACTGCCATGTTAAGAAAATCGTAAATTTCCAATAACTTGCGAAATTTTCGAAGTAGCATATTTATAGTTACTGATGTTCATTCCGGCATCCAAACTGATATTTTAAAACTGGTCTGACATTTTTACAGTAAAAAGTTTCCATTTAATGCACGTTTAAGTGAAATTTTGTCCTATTCTCCCAAGTTAAGAAAATCGTAAATTTCTCATAACTTACGAAGTTTTTTAATTCGAATGTTGCAAATGAATAGCGTTCTTGCCAGTATCAAAAGTAATACTTAAAACTGATCTGACCTCTCTGCGATCATTTGTTCGTGAGATATCGTGTTAACAGACTAACAAACTAACGGACTAACACACTAACGGACTGACACACTAACAGACACCCTACAGACAGACACCATACAAATTTTTTCATTTTCGGATTCCTCACACCTGAAAACGTATAAAAAAGTGAAAAAACCAGGGTCGAAATTTTTCACGATTACCTAAGTTCCCCATACCGATAGTATGATGGGGAACTAAAAAAGCCAATGTATTACGTTTTAGGACAGAATTTTTTAAAAATTATATATATAAAAAACTTTCTACTACAAAAATCTTAAAAACATTAACATGTATTATTAATATTCTAAAATATTGTTTTGTATAGAGTATGATATGATTAACTATCAAATTTACAGGGCTACAGTAAAATATTCAGAGAGTTTAAAAGCTGTAATTATAATCTAACGGCTGCATTTTGTTTTGCTTTAAGCCTTTTTAACACTTTCCAAAATGCCTAAGAGTAATTTTAAAATCAATTAGTCTATCTGTATGTTTTTCAGTCTTTCTGTCTGTTGTGCAATAACGTAGGCAAAGAATATTAATAGTTATTCGATACAACGATTGCGTACAGTTGGAAAGTGTTACTAATCAATGCATACTGCATGATTTTTCTTTCTTGTTTTTTTTTTTTTTTTTTTGAGTTTAAACACATTTAGTTTAAATTATTGTCATAAACTTAGGTTTCACGCAATTTGTCAAGATGTTTTTAAAACTTCCTCGAAATTTTATCGTTTCAGTTCATTTAACGTGGGTTTCTAGAAAACTCAGGTTTAAAAGCAGCTTGGCAATTTCAGACAAGCTGTACAAACTTGTCTTAAGTATTTAGCGATAAAGAACTGACAATGATTCTGTATGTTAGATACAGACTTCCTTTTCAGTATGAAAAATTGAAGGAAAGTTCCCCAGAAATTTTTTTTTTCAATTCATTTAATATCGTTTAAAAGAAAATGTACTTTATTATTGCTTCTAAAAGCAACTACAGACATATGTATAGACATATGTTCTCTAATAATAATGATAATAATAGTAATAATAATAATAATAATAATTTTTTTTTTTTTTCCCACAATGGACTTTGCTTTCGTTTGTAAAACGGGAAGTATAAGTTAATTTAATTTCACGGTACACAAAATTGTTGTATAATTTGCAATTAAATGATTCTATTCTAAAAAAGCGAAAAATTGTGAAAAAAAAAGAAAAAAAAAATATATATGCGTTTAATATTTTTTTTTACTAAATATTTAAATGGTATTCATGTATAAGACATGCAGGAATTAATAAAAAAAATATATTTAAACGTGTAATAACTTAATATATTGTATAATTATGATTGTTTGTATTTAATAATAAGAAAAACACTCATTTTTTATATTTTATAATGACATAAGGGAATTATAAATACACTATCTAACAATAAGTATTTGGACAGTTTTGAATTTAGACCTTTAGTCAAATATCTAGGAAAGTTCTTTAGGAATCGTATTGAAATTTTGGTAATGTAAAGAAAATATTATACCTCATATACTTCAGCAAAAGTTGCGTCCTAAAATGCAAAAAGGAACCAGTAAAAAATTAAACAAAAGTCAAAATGTTTTGAATCACCCTACCTTGTAAAAAGTAATGCTTTAAATCCGTTTTGGCTGTAGTATGGGATTATGAGAATTTTTCTCATTATTTATGTAAATTTTTATGAGACTACCATATATATTCATGGAAATATAAAAGCTTTTTTTTTTTAATTTTTTTTTTTATTATTATTAAATTGCAAAAAAAAAAAAAAAAAAAAAAAAAAAAACATTCTACTTTTTAAAATTTTAACATGTAGGGTATTAAACCCAATGCAAAGCTACTTTTAGGAAATTTGACATGCTACATTAGGCACAGCATACTGCACTCAGAATGCAAATGTGTTAAATATCTTACAAAATATAAGCATTTTCACTAAATAATTTTTTAACTACGCATGCGCTAGCTTTTAAAAAATTTCATTTGCGTAATTTAATAGCCAAAAGTATTGAGCAACTTTTATAAAAACCCCAAATAAGTGTCATGCTAATTCAAAAAAAATCTGGAGTGACTCCACTCGACTTTCCGAACATTGAGTAACTAACAGTTTTGTAGATAAAATAAAAAAAGAGGTGTTGCTAAACAAACAAAAAAGAGAAAACCATAACAGAGTGTTTGAGTATTTTTCTCCATATATCACACGAGGTTTTATTTAACGCTACTGAACTTTGAGCCCTTAGATCATAAGGATAAAGAATTTTTCGTTGTGTCCCTGTAAAAATCTATAAATGCTAGATTCACCAAAATGCTTATAGTTAGTGCAACAGTGATTTATAATATTCATACAAATTTTCAGCTCAACTGAATAAGGCGTTTAGATGCTATCGCTGGTCTCATAGGCCATAAAGATAAAGAATTTTTCTTTGTGTTCCTGTAAAAAAACTGTAAGTGCTAGATTCACCAAAATCTATACAGTTGGTTCAAATGTGACCTATAACATGTGTACAAATTCTTTGCTGAGATTAATAAGGCGTTTAGACGCTATCACACTTTTAAAAATTTGGCAAAGAATTTTTCTTTGTGTCCCTGTAAAAAAACTATAAGTGCTAGATTCTCCAAAATCTATACAGATTGAGTATCTGTGACCTATAATATGTGCATAAAGTTTTTGCTCAATTGAATAAGGCGTTTAGATGCTATCGCACTTTTAAGATTTTGGTCCCTTGGCCATAATGATAGAAATTTTTCTTTGTGTCCCTGTAAAAAAACTATAAGTGCTAGATTCACCAAAATCTATAGGGTTCGTACTATGGTGACTTACAATATACGTACCAACTTTCAGGTTAATCGAACAAAGCGTTTAGACGCTAGCGTGTTCACTCACAGACATACACACATACATACACACATACATACACACACACACATACATACATCATCGTAAAAATAGTGAAAACGGACTCAGGGGACCTCGAAACGTATAGAAACATCAAAATCTCGAATTCGGATTTTTGACATGATTACAATACTTTCCTCACTATAGTGTTCGGAAAGTAATATATGAGAGATAGAATGAACAGAATTTCAGTTATCTAAAAATAAAAGCTAAACTCTAAGGAGTTTTACTCACATTTTTATTTTGATTCAATTAGTGTCCAATCGTAATACAGTGTTCGCAGATTGTAAATAAATACTGATAAAACCCCCTATTATCTTTTTTTTTTTTTTTTGAGAAGAACTGAAATTCTGTTTATTCTATCTCTCATAACTTTTTGAACATACACGATATTTGTTTTGTGTTTTTATACATGTTGCTCAATACTTTTGCCTGTTAAATTATGCAAATGACATTTTTTAAAAGCTAGCGCATGCGTAGTTAAAAATTGTTTAGTAAAAATGCTCATATTTCGTAGGATATTTAGCATTTTTGAATTTTAATTGCAGTATGCTATGTCTAATGTAGTAGGCCAAATTTCCTAAGAATGGCTTTGCACTGTGTCTAATACCCTGTGTTATCATTAAAAGAGCGGAATTTTTTTTAATAATAAAAAAAAAGTAATATCTCCATGAATATGTCTGGTAGCCCCATAAAAATCTCTACAGATAATGAGAAAATCCTCATAATCACATGCTACATGCAAAATGCAATTAAAGCATTACTTTTTACAGGGTGATCCAAAACATTTTGATTTTTGTTTAATTTTTTACTGGTCACCTTTTCCTCTTCAGAACACAGCTTTTGCTGAAATATATGAGGTATAACATGTTCTTTACACTTCCAAAGTTTCAAGGTGATTCTTAAAGAGCTTTTTTATATATTTAACAAAACGTCTAAATTCGAAAGTGTCCAAACACATAATTTCAAATTTATAAATATCAATTTTTTTGCTTAAAAAAAAAAAAAAAAAAAAAAAAAAAATGTTTTAACTTTTTGCATATGATCAATACGGAAAATTGGGGATAATTTAAGTTGAATATGTATTAAAATTGAGAAAGAAAGGCTAACAGGAAGATGAATATCTTTTGTCTTTTATGCAATTAATCTTGAAAAGCTGAAAAAACTGAAACAAATGAGTAAGTCGCTTTATGTACTCAACGATGATACGATAGATAGCATTCACTCTTTTCTTCTTTCTTCTTTCTTTCGTTTTCTCTTTTTCTTTCTCTTTCTCTTTTTCTTTCTTTATTTTTGTAATCTTTGCAATTTTCACCAACCTAGAATTTAGATTCTTATCTGATGAGGAAAAAAGGCATATTTCTTTTGTTCTGAAGAGTGATGATGGGTAGAGTAGAGGAGGGGGATATAATAAATTTTAGTAGAAATTTATTCATTCTAAATCTTGATATATTTCAGGGGCAATTTTATGGTTATTATAGATAAAATCACACCACTACACGGTATTAATTATTGAGCTCTATAGATCCTGTACTTTTTAATAAAAAAAGAGTTGGAATTCAACGAGCAATTGTAAAACAAATAAACTGAAAAATAAATATATATTTATAAATTATATTTAAGCAAATATTACAGGGAAAAATGCTTTTGTCTGTTATGGTGTTTTTTATTTCATAAGTTCATATATACAATATTTTCTAGGTATATATTTTTTATATGAAGTTATAAAAAAAGAAAAAAGAAAGAAAAGAAATATTTAAAAAACGACAAAATGAATTATAACGAATAGAACGTTTCTTTCAGTACTAAACTATTTCGAAAAAATACTTTAGTACTGAAAAATAATGTACGAATTGGAATATATATAGAATATTTATATTTAAATAATTTTAATAATTGTACTAAAAAAATATAATTGATAAATACTTAACAATTTATTTTGATAAAACGAATAAATGGTCCCTGTTTTCCCCCTGCATCTCTCTTTCTCTCTTTATAGCTCTTCAAACTAAAGGGAGAGTAAGTATACATATGGTAAAGCTGGCTATTAACCTCACAATGTTATCTGAAGTCAACATGGCTTGCTAATTTTTGGAAACTAAGTATTCTCTCATCTTTTAACGTTAAATTAAATTTATGATAATTTATGATTAAGTATTTATGACAATATTATATATATGTACATATATATACATATGTGTGTGTAATACACATGCATATGTATGTGTATGTACATAATAAAAATTATTCATTTCCACTAAAAGTCATACCCTAACCCCTGTATATTGGGAATGAGCTGGAACTTCTGAAAACTGTAAAACTCATGTTCAGTCAATTTAACGAGGGTTTCGTTTAGTTAAGAATTGAGTCTGGGGAAGGGATGGAGGGGTACAAAAGGGCAGCAAGTTGGGCAAGCTTTAAAATTTCAAATGGGAAGATGAATCTTTTGTTAGTTCGATGGAAAGGTCTTTTGAAGGCAAACATTTTGTCGAACAAATTTTATTCTACTATACATTTTTAGGAAGTTATGAAGAACTGCAGTTTTTTGTGTAAAGTGCCTTTTCCTTCTTACTGTATCTAGAGATCATTTTGGAAATTCTGAAACTTGTCTAAAAGTGCTTAATCAACTTAAGGGAGACTTCGTTTGGTTTAAAAAAATTGGAACTAGGAAAATGGGGAGCATGTGCGGGGCAACTTAGAAATTTCAAACCGGAAGGAGTTCTTTGTTAGCTTGTTGGAAACGCCCCCCCCCCCTCCAAAAAAAAAAAAAAAATCTTAGATTTATTTTAAGGAGATTTTATCTCATTGTTCGTCAATAAGTTCCACCCTCTAACCTATATTTCGGAACTCGGAAAAATTTCTTAAAACTATGAAAAACGTATTGCATCAATTTAAGGAGGACCTCGTTTGTTAAACACAGGAGGGGGAGGGCACACAGTAAACGTAAGAGGGCAACTTTCAAATTCCAAATGAGAGGGGGATCGTTAGCTCAATTTGGTAATTTTACAAGTTTTTTGCAGTTTTCAAAAACTTCGAGGCGTTCGATAGATATGGGAGGAGGAATGGACTATTACAGAAAACTTTTTACTATTCATGAACTTTTAAAAAGAATATTTTTAATGATTATCTTTAAAAGAACTTTCAAGGAACTAACAAACTACTATAATTTGAAATTTCAAAGATAACCCCGTTGTATACACTCTATGTGGAAAAACCCAAATTTTATAAAATCAGGTGAGGTCCCCCTTAGATTTCTTGAATATAGTTTTCAGAAATTCCAACTTGATCCCGAAGTGCAGGGAAGAGGGGGGTGGGGACTATTTGAAGTATATTTAATCATATACGAAAGAAAGAAAAAAAAGGTTTAGACAATATATATATATATATATATATAAGTTTGTTTTGAGAAGGTCTTACCAACAAGCTGAAAAAAGCGCTCCTTCCCGTTTAAAATTAAAAAATAACACCCCCCCCCCCTTAAAAAAAAAAGCGTATATATAACCTTGTCGGCAGTGAAAGCCCACGTTTTTCTATGGGAAAATTACCCACAGTTACCCATTAAGTAATATATCTTTTTAAATTCTATTTTCATAATATGAAAATTCACAACCATTAAATTAATATACGTTTTTGAAAAATTGATTTTTCACATTTTTAATATTTTGTTTTTTAGTTAAAAAAACGAAAAAAATGCGCTTAGTTAATTTTTTGCTTTTTTACACTCAAAAATAAAATATTAAATATTTAGAAAAAAAAAAAAAAAAAATTCTTTCAAAACAAGTACTAATTTAACGTATGTTAATTTGCTAAATTGAAAAAGTTATTAAAAAAAAAAAAAAAAAAAAAAAAAACCCATCAGGAATGAGTAACTGGGGAAACAAGTTTCCCCATAGAATAACATGGGTGTTGGCTGTCAAAGGTTAATATGTCCTTAAACCTTTTTTTTTTTTTTTTTTTTTTACATTTTTCAGAATTTTCAAAAATTTCTCAAGATACAGGGGGAAGAGGGGAGGACTTTAAACGGAAACTTTAATCCTTCATAACTTCATAGTAGGACAAATAGTAGGACAAGTCGTTTTCGACAAAATGTTTGTCTTAAAAAGACCTTCCTATCGAGCTAACAAAAAGATCACCCTTTCCATTTTAAATATTAAAGTCTGCCTCCATAGCCGGCCCCCCCCCCGTGCACAACACCTTATAATTATTATTATTAAACGAAATCCCCTTCAAATTCCTTGGACATGTGTTATACAATTTTCAGAATTTCTAATGCGTTCCCAAGATACAGGTAGGGTGTGACTTTTAACAGATAATGTGTGTTATAAAGATTTTTTTTTTTTGCTAAAATTTGTAAAACACGCTTGTAAGTTTTACCAATAATTTAAATATATTTTGGGTAATAAAAATGTATTACCCAAAAATTTATTCGATTCCCGGCTCTGGTATTTTTCACATAGTTGGTATAAAAAATCAGCCTTCCACTGCAAAATTTTCTAAAATGAACTTTCATGATTGATGAATAAAATTCTAAATTAAATTAAAAATTTATATTTTACATTTTTTTTTTTCACTTAGGACAATTATTTCTAAAATTTTAATCGCTTCCAAATTAAAATTGTTTGAATTATTACATTGAAAAAAAAAAAAAAAAATGATTCGACGCTTCGTAGGTTTTCAATGATAGATTATTATTATCATTTACCGCAGAGTCATTTCTTTCTTTTTCTGCCTGGTTACCTGTTTTCATGTTTCCAAGAACAGATAACTGGATTATTTATCAGTATTTTTATTTTCTATTTATTTTCTATTTATCTGTGTTTCTAGGAATATGTATTTAAAAATTTTCATGTCAGTACAGCATTAATTTTGAACGAAATTCAGCTTTAGGTTTTATACTACAATAACTGAAAATAAATAAATAATAAATAAATTGAACATTAATGTTCAAATCGTGTAAAACTGGTTTTTATGATTACTGTTGCGGAAATTTGTGGTGAATCCAGGTGTATTATAATGTGACCTTGATTTTTCAAAGTTGTTGCAGAAAAACCGATCGAAAATCACGCTTATGATTGAGGGTTGGTTGGTTGTAGGGTTTAAGGCCGACTGACTACGCTAGGATCCTAGGCCTATAGGTGGAATGTTTTCCATGGAGGACTTTCTAAGGGGTCCTACCCTATATTTACATGAGTTTCGGAGAAAACCACGGAAAACTCTGAACGGCCATGTCGATGATCGTGACCTGGGATCGAACCCGGCACCTTCCATCTACCAGCTTTGAGCGCAAAACCGCTCGGCTTCTGGTGGGCCGTTTCTTCTGAGGGCGAAAAATATATTATTTAGAGTGTCTTGAATACTTATGATAATTAAGATTTGAAAAATCTTGGAAGACATATATTATAGAAAACCTGAATTGGGAGAGATAATCTCCATTTCATATACCAATTTTTGCGCATTTATATATCTAATAAGTTACGATAATATCTTTAAATGGGTTTAAATTTCATTATAGCAACGCCACCTGTCGGTCAATATGAACTGAGATTAAGTCAACGTAATTCGTCATCACTGCCCTCCTACCTCCTACATCATATCAATTTTTTTTTCACATAAACTGAGACAAAGCCTTCCCTTAAATGAGTGAAATTACAGCACATCATTTCCAGCTATTGAGCTATATATCCCAAAATGTAATTTAAAGAAGGTTTAACCAAATATAAAGTTATGTTGAATGTCATTCATTCGTGAGATAGAGTGATATACAGCGCCCGAAGAAATTTGGTAAGACACAGACAGTCGTGCTCTAAATACTACTGTCAAATCATGTTCAGAACATGTGAAAACGTGTAAATCCATAAGATAACAGAGGTCGAAAATTCTTACGAATCAATTACGTTTTCTTATATACATAGAAAATAGTGTATATTTCTCTATGAGTTTGACAAATGAAAGAAGTAAATGAAATAATTAAAAAAATTAACTCAGACTTTATATGACATTAACGGCTTAGTTTTACCGATTCCTATTAAATATATCTTTCAATTTCAATTAAGTCTTCAGTTGAAGGTAAAATAACATTCATTATATAATGATAATAACTAATAAGTGATGTTTGATGTATCGTTTATTTACAGCAAGTAAATTTAGCTTTTAAATGTTTATTTTAATTAACTACTTTTACATGTAGTTGGAATTATGATACTGAATACAATGCCATTATAAAAACTAGTATCTTATGACACTCTCAAAACTTTCTTCTACATTTTCTTATGCCAATTCACAGAGTAGATATTCTTTATTTAAATTATTTTCAATGATGAATGCAGACAATTTTTCTCTCAGAGAATTATGAGAATTATAGCACTAAATCTCGAAAAAAAAAAAAAAAAAATAGAAATCACTTTCGAGCCTTACAGATAATTTCTAAGAAAATGCACTTTTTCTGATTTTTTTTTTTTTTTTGATTTATCATAGATCTATAGTTAAACCATTCGTTTTAAACGCACTGATGAGTTCTTTAAAAAAAAAATACTCATATTGAAAACTGATTCCCCCTCCCCTTCCCCTTCCCCTGGGATTGACGTAGTGATCCTATATATCTATACATTATAAATTTGTGGTTAAATAATGCTGTTTTAAGTTATTTTTATTTTTATTTTTTATTTATTTTTTTATTTAACAATGGTTGGATAAAAATAATTTTCATTGTACAAATTTATACGAAATTTTGTCCTATACTGCGATATTAAAAATTATGAAAACACGAGATGACACCTATACCTGTAAGTTGATTTGCACCAAAAATTGATTGGCACTAATTTTTCCAAGGAACAACTACGTATAAATTCGCTGTGCATTAGTCTTTGAGCTAGAGCTGGCATAAATGTTTTTATATGCACAGAGATTCTCTAAAAAGGGTCAAATTGTGTTCCGGGATTCTCAAAACGAGTAAATCCATCGGATATCTGAAGTTGAAAAATTTTACGAATTTTATACTTTCTCCATATATATTATATACTATATACTGGGTGATGCAAAAGTCACCGGAAAAAACAAATATAATATTATTCCAAAAGTATTGATCGTAGCGCTATGCAGTTTTCATTGAAATTCAAAGAAAGGATATGGGATTTTTTTTTTTTTTTTTTTAAGAAACAAAAGATTTATTACCAAATTAGTTTAATTTTTCTCCTTCAGTTTTCATGTGGCGGTTTAATTGTAAAATTACTTTTTCGCAGTGACGTAGTACATTCAACAAGACAACTAAGAGTATATATTTTCAATGTCACGGCCATTAATTATGCGAATGACCGTCAGACGTTGTACATTGTGTGTGTGTGTGTGTGTTGATGTTTGGGAGTGAGGCCGATTGACTACTCTAGGTTCCTACGCCTGAGGGGAAGTGCCCTCCATAGGGGTCTTTATAAGGGGTCCTAGCCTGTATTTACGTTGCGTATTGGGATTTATTGAGAATATGACGTCATTTGATAAGGTAGATCTATTTAAAATTTGAGAGGAGACTGTGAACACGGCGCATTCGGTTGGTAAAATGAATACTTTTTCCCTTACATAAAAAGAAAAAAAAAAAAAAAAAAAAAAAAAAATCCCACGCTTTTCTTCGCATTTCAGTGGAAACCGCTCAGCGCTATGGTCAATATTTTTTGAATAATATATATTTTATTTTTTCTGTGACTTTCTGATCGACTGGTACATACATAGATTAAAGCAATAACAGAGAATTAAATAACAAATTCTTAGCATAAAATAGGCTTTTTAGAATTTTCATTATTTTACTAGTTATTTGGATTACATAAATAAATAAATGAAAAAATAATTTCTGAGTTAAAAATATCAGAGAAAATTTTAGTTTTATACTTATCACACTGAGGTTATTTAACCTGGAGTCCAGGTGGACCCTAGGCGCTTTTTAACTTGCTGAAAAAATAATGCATATCATATTTTCAAAGGTCATAGTTAGTGACATCTCACCTCAAGATATGTTGTTAATCGAAATTAAAAATGCAGTTGCACAAGTACACTGTAAAACTTTTGTGTAAGAATACAAAACATTATTGAGGCAACTTACTTTCCTCACCATGTTGAGAAATCTGTACTGATAAGTATAAAGGATTTAAGTCCAAAAATGTCGATTTTGAGTTAAGTGCATAGTCAGACCCAGAAAAACATTCTCTATCAATTGGTATAAAGGATTTAAATCCATGTCATTTAGTCTTTGAGAAAATCCATTGGTAAAAAAAGATTCAAGTCAGAAATTTAGCATTAATCTTTGGTATAAAATATTTAATTCAATTTTTTTCCCTTTATAAATGAAGATTGATAATCACTGAATGGTATAAAGAGCATAAACCAACATAATCCCTTTTTACTAATCGATTCTACTGATTAGATTTTAGTTAGTTTAAATTTATTTTTCGTCTCCTGAAAAATCAAGAATATGGACTTAAATCCTTTATACTTATCAGTACAGAAATGTTATCAGCTATAGCTGTGTAACACAGGCATATAGAGGCGTGTTACGCCACAATAAGCTGCCTGAATATTGTAAGCTGCTTAAGTAAAATTGCAATGCTGTAACTGCTATTGTAAGCTGTTAAGAAAGCTGCCTCAGTATTGAGGCAGCTTACTTGCCACAACCATGTAGAGAAATGTTACCAGTTGTAATTGCGAAACACGCTTCTATATGCCTCCGTTACACATCTATAGCTGATAACATTTCTCAACATGGTTGAAGAAAGTAAGTTGCCTCAATAATACTGTGTATTCTTACACAAAATTTTTTATAGTATATCAGAGGTGGTTTAAAATTTTTCATCTAAAGTATAAATATATTATTTTTAGGATATAATGATAGGGTTAAAAGTGAAATAGAAGTTTTTTATGATGCAATGTTCAATTTACATAATGCTTATAAGATGCTTTGTAAGATGTAAACAAATTTCATTACCAGAAAGAAAAATATACAAAAAGATGGGGAAAAAAATAATAAAATAAATTATTGAAATAAAAATAATAATAATAATTCTCCTACAAATATTTTATTTTGTAATGCTTGAATGCTTTGTTGAATCCTTATCCTGAAGTCAGTTATGATTTGCACTAGTGGGTTTGTTCTTGAAGATTGCTTATTTGCGTGCAACTTAAAATGTCAGTAGGAATTCAGCACGAATTACGAAACAAAAAATAAGTAAGTAATCTTTAAGTTACTTTTTTGCAAAGTATTAAAATTGACAATCAAAAGGTCTCATATGTAAGGTGGATAGCTACTTTTAAGGAATTTCTACTTGACACGTTAGAATTAATTGAACTTTATTTTAAAATTAATTAAACGACTGAGATATAAGGTAAAGAATTATTCAGAATACAAAATGTTTTGATGAATTTTTCTTCAAAACATATATATAGCAGGTATATCCGGCGTTGTTCAGTTTAAATCAATGAAAGAACTGAACGAAAGTGTAACATGGATAGAAAAATGCATGAAACCTTTTCCGAAGTCTTTAATTGAAAATATTATAAATAAATACAAAAAGTACAGTTTTAGTATGGGAAGCCCTTGATGACTTTCAATAATTGTGGTAATTTTTGTGATGAATTGAATTGACTATCGCAATTGTGTAACTAAAGGTCTTGGTGAGAAACGTCCGAGCTCCTTCGATGCCAAATTTCAAATTTTGCCAAAGGGGCCCGATATTAAAGCTGTTCCATGAAAAAAAAACAAACAAAAAAAAAAAAAAAAAAAAATCCAAATTATGGCTATTTACAATTAAGGGGTAAACGTAAAAGAACGTCATAAATTAGGTATAAAGTATCAATAAAAATGAAAAATATTGTTTCATTGTAGAAAAGAAAAGTACTACTTAATTAAATAAAAATTTTAAACTAATGCCAAATATCTCTACGAAAATATTTATTCACACACGAATTTTTGATAAAAAAAAAAAAAAAAAATGCGCCAACTTTCGCAGCGTAACTGTTTTTTTCCCTCTAATTTTTATTATTATTCACCCGAAATTGAATATACTAGTATCGCCTACTCGACCAGTTTTTTTAAGTAAGCATTTGAATAATAAATACAGAAATTCAACATTTCCTTGTAAACAATATTTGCAGTAATTAAATCTAAAAACAAAAAGAAAAAAATCATTATTACTATTTTTATTTACATGATATATCCGTTCATATCCGTATGAACCTCTCTATCTATTTAACTCAATTTGCCTCAATTCAAGTGATTAAAGTTTTTCGTCTGAGCATTTCAACAGAAAAAAAAAAAAAAAAAAAAAAAAAAAAAACACCTTTAATATCGAAATAATAGTCTACAGCAGTTTGAAAATAAATAAAATTATACTCACTTCTGTTGTCAGAGAAAAAAAAAATAATTATGGCAAAATAAAGCCACAATGATATATTATTTACATATTAATGCACAAACATGAAATTCATCGTACGGCTTATATCTCTTTAAATTTGAGCTGACGTAAATCATAAAAAAGAAAAAGAAAAAATAAATTAGATCATTAAAAAAAAAAAAAAAAAAAAAAAAAACTTTCAGAAATCAAATCCTTTTTTTAATTTGCATACATCTTCAATAGTATAATATTTCGAGCCGTTGCTATAAGAACGCAGACGATTGAAATAAAAGGAATTTTAAATACAAAAGATTACGGGTATAAATAAATGAAATGAATAAAAAAATAAAAGTATTTTTAAATACCATCTTGACATCGTAAGAAAATAATTTTTGTATTCTGCAAATCTGGCTAATCATACCTTTCGAATGATACCACTTTCAACCCACTACTCCCAGAATTAATACGCTAAATGTGTACCACAAAATGTGTACCACAAATTTAATGCTTGCCCATTAACGTATAGATTTTATATAATTTCCAGAAAATAAATAAACGTGTATTTTATTTCTTTCTTTTGACATAAAATATTTCTTTCTTTTTAATCCCTTTTAAAGTTAAAATGGGGTTTTCGTTTAATATGTTTTGATCCAATAATCCGAGTGAGCTAAAAAATATGGGTTAGCTAGATTTTTTCCTGAGTAATAAGGGTGTCACTTTTCGTAGCTGTCGATTGAAAGGTATAGTTTGTATAGAGAACTAAAAATTCGGGTAAACAAACAATCAGCTTTATATAGAGAGAAGATATTCCTTAGAGGAAATCTTTTTGTGAAATAAAAATGCAAACTTCTCTTTCTTCAATTATTTTTACTTAATATCTGCTTTCCTCGCAATTAAAAAAAAAAAAAAAAAATCTATTTAGATCATCTGAAGATTATAGTTTTGTTCAAAATTTAAAAACTGTAATTCTCATAAAACTTTAATATATAAAAAAAAAACACCTCTTTCATTAAAAAAAAAAAAAAAATTATATTAAAGTATTGTCCAAATATAATAACAACAACAACAACAACAAAAAAAAAAAAAGATAAATCAAAAAATCCTAAAAATGTGAAAGGGTAAAAATTATGCTTATAAACATTTCTTTTTTCTTTTCTTTCTTCTTCTTTTTTTTTTTTTTTTTTTTTTTTTTACATGATCAAATATTTCTGAAAAAATACATATCTCTAAAGCAATTCTGGGACTTATTGCTATACTTCTTTTTAAAACCATCATTATAGGAAATATAATTACGTTTTAGGATCACATTAGGCAATTTGAGACTATAACAGAGTATAAACTAAAACTGCAATTATACAAATTATTGATTATTTATTTATTATTATTTTTTTTAAGAATTTATAGAACTATTTAAGAATGACATTATTTTTTATCATTTAAAATATAGTTAAAAACTTTTTATAATTTTAATGCTGTTTTTTTTTTTTTTTTTTTACTCTCAATGCTCAATCTTTCGTACATATGTTTGATTTCAATATTAGAATGAAATTGATATGCGCTAATAAAACATGATATATAATGTTCCTTATAGAAAACGGTGTGTAAAGCGTTGATAATTTATATATATATAGACACATAAAATAACTTGAATACATTACAGATATGACTATATTGGTAATATATGCTTATAAAGCAAATACCTTTGTTATGATACAGAGCAACTGCATCCTATATATATGTATGGATATGCTGTCTAAAAATAATGCCAATTAGTATTTTAATAAACTTTGCTCATAGGGAAATCGCAAACTTCTTTAAAATTATTGATTTATTGAGCTTTTAATAAAGTTATTTTAGGAATTTATTGAAGAAAAAATTAATATACATATATTCATATGAAAGAGATCAGTAAAAAAAAAAACTGCAGTAATAATTTTTTCCAACAGGAAAAATAATATGCTCATTTTCATAATTTTCACATTTTGTATCATTAAATTTTTCTCTGAAAAGAAATGATTTTTTAAAGAAAATCGCAATTAGTTTTTCTAAAATATTATGCTTTAATTATTATATTTATCGATGAAATACGCTAAAATTTTCCTTTTTTTATAAAGAATAATCATCATAAACTTGCGCAATCCCTCGAAACGTATTGGGAGACGCCCCAGGAAAACTCGGCTAACTTCCAAAATCCGGGTTTTCCGCGTTTCTATAGGGATAATAGAGAGGGAAAACATTCGAGCTTTGAAAGATCATGGGGGAAAATGAAATATTCTCTCCATTTTACGCCCTAAAGCTTTGGCTGGTTATGTTTTTCTAATCGTGCTGACCTTGGAAATCACATCCGTGCCGTCATTGTAAAATGCGACGCGGCCGCGATGCTTCACTTCACGATACGGGACTGTCTATAAAGGTGTGCGATGGGTTCAGGTGAACGACCGCAGATTTTAAATCGTGCTGTTCAACTAACAACACAAAACTATGGAGTGGCAGGAATTGTGGCATTGATTTTTCTATTACTATTTGTGCCATGGTGGATACAGTGGTTTTTATTATATGTAGGCGGAATTGTTTACTTATGTAATGTGATAGCTCCATTTATAGATGACTGGAGACCTAGAGCCAGAGTGCCACTTCAAGGCAAAGCTGTACTCATATCAGGTATGTCAAATTAAAATAAATATACAAATTAATTTAATATTTTGTCCCTTAATTGGGAAAGTAGATTCATAATCAATTACATAATAGGAATTTAGTATGTAGTGTATTATAATTATCATAAAAAGTAAAATTTAATATTTTGTGTTTCAATAGAAAAAAAAAAAAGTGTTTGATAAAGTAAAATTACACTTTTAATGCACCGAAAAATCATAATCAAAACGTCAGTGTTTATATTTAATTCCAGGTATTTTCTTTTATTACCTCATAATACCCAATGCACGTTCTTATTACCTTTTTATTTAAAATTGAAATAAATAAATAACAATAAAGGTAAATGTAGACAAACAAATAAATATATAAACGCATTTACATACGTTTACCAATAATTCAAAATGTTCAAAAAATGTTATTTAAAATTGATTTTTTTTTTTTTTTTTTTTTATTGCCACTTACCAGCAATATTTTCTTTCAACCACTATATGCCATGGCATGAAATAAGCATAACTATTGAATATTTTATTTATATTTATTAAATGATCTAAGCCATTTCAGAAAATATAAAAGTTATACTAGGAGGGGGGGGGGGGGGGGACAAAAATAATATGTAACATTAAATTTAATTTTTGGGTATAAATTTCCTTTTTTTTTCTATGAATATTTTCAAGATGTGAGCTTATTTTACAGATCATAATAACATGTACACTGAAACCTCTCAAGTTGGACACCCCTCTAAGTTGGACGCTTTTTCTCGGAACGGAATGTATCCATTAACATTATGTCTAACCCCTATAAGTTGGACACCTCTCTAAGTTGAACAATTTTTCTTGGAACCGTAGGTGTCCAACTTAGAGAGGTTTACCAGTTGTATAAATAAGACTTATAACACAGAAATTGTAAATAAAACCTATATACATTATAGAAAATAATAATAATAATATTTTGAGATAAAAGTTTAATATATACTTTTTTAATTATAGAGAATTGTATGTATAGACTTGCTATAGTGCATATTTTTCTCATTATCTATTTTCGTATAGGTAATATTTTGTTGTGGATTTCTTTTCACGTTTAAAAAAAAGTTAAGATTTCTGTTTATTTTCCACTCAAAATACAAATATAAAAAAATTCCAAAAAAACAGCTATAGCATCTCTGCATGTAAGGATATTTATACATCACCTTATAACTTTGGAAAAAGTAAATTCTAGAGATGAAGAACTTTAAGAAAATATACTAAGTAAAAGTTACTTTATAAAAGACGAAACCTAATTAATTTTTATATTACTGTTCGTCCTCTTAAGCAATAAAAATAAACAATATATTACAAAGTTTACCTCTTAATTAATTAATAAAAATATTAAAGAATATCAATTATATATTGTAAAAAAAAATCAATGCTTCTCATACGAAAAACGGTTACGGTTGCGGGGTTAGAGGCCGATTGAATCCTGTAGGGTCCAAGACCTACAGGTAGAGTACCCTCCGAGGGAGTCTTTGTAAGTTGTCCTAGACCGTATTTATGCGAGTTTAGGAAAAAAAAAAAAACCTCGGGAAAACTCCGAACGACTAGGTCGACGAGCGCGACGTGGGATCGAACCCGGCACCTCCCATCTACCAGCTTTGACTGCAGAATCACTCGGCTACTGGTGGGCCTTCCTACGAAAAGCAAAACTGTATTTATATTTGGCATGATGCAATATTAATGTGTAAATAATATTAGAATATAGTAAATAGAAATAATTTACAAAACTGGGTAAAATTTTACAAAAAAAAAAAAAAAGAACTTGAAAATTGATGATAATTATTAGAATTTCTTTAGTGATTATCGTTCGATTTTAAAGTTAAAATAACGTTGAAGGAAAAAAAATCTATACATATTACTTAATTACAACAATTTTGTAATTTCCTCAAAATAGTTTAAACGAAACTATCATAAAATCCAAATAAAACTGTAGTACAAAAGCATAAAGTTAAAATAAAATCAAATATTTGTCGTTCCCGCTTTCGGAGGGTGGCGCTCGACTACATTGATGATTGATTAGACTTTGCTTATTTTACAAAATTTCCAGGCTTGCTATATAGGACATTTTAAGTTAGAATGGCAATATGCCATTGATTTGGAAATGATTAATATCCAAATTATAGGACTATTAAACAATATTCGAATAAATTTTTATCAAATTCAAATAAATTTCCTTTATATATATTTAAATATATATATATGGTATAAGAAATGAAAACTGTGTGAAACAAGGACAAAATCTAAACAAAAAGAAAAAATTAGGAGCAGAGGCCAATACTGCTTAAATCTTTCAAATGATTGAAACTACAGCTTCATTTAATTTTTTAATTCCCAACTGCAAAATCAAATCCCAGATTTCTTTTTTATTTCTTTTCTTTCTTTCTTTTTTTCTTTTTTTTTTTCTTTTTTTTTTTTATTTAATGGAATTTTATTTTTAAATTTCAGAGGAAAAACTTTATTTCTTCTCTTCTAGCATTTTCTTTAATTCTGGTGGCTGTTGATTTTAAATGAGCAAAACTCCCTTTAAATAATCAAATTATAGAATTTCTTGCCTTAGGAAAAATAAACTTTTTAAAAATCTATATGAATAAATATAAAATGTCCTGACAGTTCAAGCATATCACAAGTACATAAAAATGAAATCTTATTAATATAGAAATTTTATTAATATATAAATACTAGCAGGCTACGCCCGCTTCGCTGGCCACTATATTTAAATGAATCTCGAAAAGAATTGGATCATTATTTATTTTCCACATCACATTATAAATAAAAACTAAAATAATTACATTGGAATCGCTCTAGACCTCGCATCGGGTACTCGCTGACTACGGCAGCTCTTTCTCTGCCCGCACTGTATCGGGAGCAGGTTCCCACTGCCTGCAGAAATCTCTTTACTATGTATTTCAATATGGGTATTTATTGACGATAGGTGGGTCTGCCATTATTTAAGAACTACGATTTTAAAGATAACTGTATCTCAGCGTCTATTAAACATTTTAGTTTTTGAACCAAGTATTTTAATTGCTCATGCTATTTACACTGTATTACAATTTGATTCCGACCAATGTAATGAAATAAAATAAAAATATACAGACACGACATTATTTCATTATTTAAAAAATGAAAATCTGACATTGACAGATTTTAATTTAGTGCCAGAGGCCTACTGCTAAACTTGTTAATATCGACAAATTCTTCTTTAGTTAATTCGTGACGATCTAAATTCCATGATAAAGTTTTCATTAAATCAAACCAATGTGTTTCAGCTGCAGATACTGTAACAAATAACGTTGGAAGTCCAAACTGTCTTATAGCCGCAAAACAACGTTTTTTCTCTTTTTCCCAATGAGGGGGAGGTGTGCCTTGGGGATGACTCATGTCAAAGGTGTGCCTTGGGGGGGACTCATGTCAAAGGTGTGCCTTGGGGGGGACTCATGTCAAAGTTGTACCTTGGGGGGGACTCATGTCAAAGTTGGGCCTTGGGGGGGGACTCATGTCAAAGTTGGGCCTGGGGGGACTCATGTCAAAGTTGTGCCTGGGGGGGACTCATGTCAAAGTTGTGCCTTGGGGGGACTCATGTCAAAGTTGTGCCTTGGGGGGGCTCATGTCAAAGGTGTGCCTTGGGGGGGGACTCATGTCAAAGTTGTACCTTGGGGGGGGACTCATGTCAAAGTTGTACCTTGGGGGGAACTCATGTCAAAGTTAGGCCTTGGGGGGGACTCATGTCAAAGTTGGGCCTGGGGGGACTCATGTCAAAGTTGTGCCTTGGGGGGGACTCATGTCAAAGTTGTACCTTGGGGGTACTCATGTCAAAGTTGGGCCTGGGGGGGACTCATGTCAAAGTTGGGCCTTGGGGGGAGTTCATTCAATAAACTGCCCATTCAATAAACCGACTGAAATAGGCCCTTAGCACTATTAAGAGTGTATTATAAAAATTCGACAACGCTGTACCGACTGAAATAGGGGTACCTTGGGGGGGACTCATGTCAAAGTTGAGCCTGGGGGGGACTCATGTCAAAGTTGTACCTTGGGGGGGACTCATGTCAAAGTTGGGCCTGGGGGGGACTCATGTCAAAGTTGTACCTTGGGGGGGACTCATGTCAAAGTTGGGCCTGGGGGGGGACTCATGTCAAAGTTGTGCCTTGGGGGGACTTCATTCAATAAATCCCCATTCAATAAACCGACTGAAATAGGCTCTTAGCACTATTAAGAGTGTATTATAAAAATTCGACAACGCTGTACCGACTGAAATAGGGGTACCTTGGGGTGGACTCATGTCAAAGTTGTACCTTGGGGGGGACTTCATTCAATAAATCCCCATTCAATAAACCGACTGAAATAGGCCCTTAGCACTAATTAAGAGTGACGTATAAAAATTCGACAACTGTACCGACTGAAATAGGCCTCTAGCACTAAAAAGTAGATTTTCTTTTAGAAGGAATTAAATACATAAAAAACAAATAAATTCCAATCAGTTTAATCCGTTCTGCTATATACTACCATTATTTCCTGACAAATACTATAAATTAGAAGAAAAAAAAAAAAAAAAAAAAAAAAACTTTTAAAGAAATTATATTAACAAATGAAAAATAATTGTTGTTATATTACAAAAATTATACATAAACATAACTGTTATAAATACGTTTTTAAATTTTAAATTTATTATATTTAATTTTTTCTACTGCATTTTACCATTTTATTTTCAATAAATATAATAAATTAAAAAGAAAAAAAAGATTCGCCCTCAAATAAATGTATTAAATAAAAAATAAATTGCATAATATAGCCGTTCCTAAGATACGCAGACGATTACAATCGAAGAATAAATTCATGAAAAATGAAACATAAAAGCCAATGTTTAAAATCGAAAAAACATTAATTTAAAAAATTCAAATTCAAAATTCGAAAAAATCTCGATGAGGTGCACACCTGTAGGGTCCCAGGTACCTATATGCCAAATTTGGAAGCTCTGCGATCAGTAGTGTGTTAGTATTGTTCATGTTTAGATAAATGTATTTATTTTCCTGTTGGAAAAAAAAAATAAACTCGTATTTTTTTTTTTTTTTTTTGGCAACAATTAAATTATGGATTAAATTTAAATGGCTAATTTTTTGCTATTATCAGCTTATTATTTTCATATTTTTATTAATTAAAAGAAAACTAAACAGAAATTCGAAATTCTGACTTCGATGTGCGCAATGATCCTTCGGGGGGCACCTTTGTGTTAAATCTCGTGACTGTCCGAGCTACCGTTTTCGAGAACAGTGAAATATACATACAAATATTGCTCACTTAATAGTATAAGATATACTATATTACAAATTTTGTAATATACACACGCCTGTACAGACTCACAGGGTGTTTACTGAAACACTTTATTTTATAGCGTTTGCAATATAATATTGTTACTAGCTGGAACCCGTCGAATTCGACGACCATTTTATTGACTGTAATGTTTCGAAAAACGTCGCATCATTATTTAAATGTATTTCGAGTTAAAACATCTAATATAATTTACGACATTTCACTTAAAAAAAAAGAAAGTCAGAAAAATGCTTATAAATAGAAATACTATATATGACATCACTTTCTACAAAGTACAGTCAATGTGACGTCAAACTGACTCAAAATAAACAGTTCCTATCTTTCATTTTCTATTTCGTTTAATACTAAGACTACGTGTTAGCTGACCCGTGCGGCGTTTCCCACGTCCATGGTAATAACCTTAAATGGACCTTAAATTTGTATGGTTTTACATCTTTAACTCGATTTTGTTTGAATTTCTATTTTTAAATAAAAGCATCATGAAAAAATAATCAGCTGTAACAAAAAAAAATTACTTCGAACCGAACGAAACTCTGCCTTGTGACCCCGGTGCCTTCGGCAGGGCATACGCCGGCCGCTAATAACATGAAAATATTCCCAAAAATTAATCTGGAACCGAACGAACCCGCTCGGTGTTGCCCGGGTCCATGATACCTTAAATAAACCGTAAATTTGTATGATTTTATACCTTTAACTCGATTTAGTTTGAATTTCTGTTTTTAAATGAAAACATCACGAAAAAATAATCAGCTGTAACAAAAAAATTATCTCGAACCGAACGAAACTCTGCCTTGTGACCCCGGTGCCTGCGGCAGCGCATACGCCGGCCGCTAATAACATAAAAATATTCCCAAAAATTAACCTGGAACCGAACGAAACCGCCAGGTGTTGCCCGGGCCCATGATACTTTAAATGAACCTTAAATTTGTATCATTTTATACCTTTAACTCGATTTAGTTTTAATTTTAATGAAAGCATCACAAAAAAAAAAAAAAAAAAAAAAAAATCATCTGTAAACCCCCCCCCCTCCACCCCCCCCCAAAAAAAAATAAATAAATAAAAAAAAAAAAAAAAAATAATAATAATCTGTAACAAGGACAACCCAACCTCCCGCCAACCCGAAGGTTTATGGTGGCGGCCGAAGCCTGGGAGGAGGTGGAAGTGAAGGAACCCATCCACAACCCGCCGACCGGAGCCGCCGAAACGAACTCAGAGAACAGCGAGCAATAAACAGAAACTAAACTATTACAAGGTCACAAACTAGCAAATTACAAAGATAGAACTAAAGTAGCCGCGAAAAAAAAAAAAGTTACACGAACAAATAAAGTAACAAAAACAATACAGATATTAACAAAAAGTATAAACAATACAGAATTTACAAAAAGTAACATTATGCACCCTAAGATAAGAAGCTACAACTCAAACAATAACGAATCATAAATAAACCGGCCGAACAAAGTTATCATAAAAATGTACCAATTATTAGATAACTAAAATGTATAATGCAGACAATAGTTTACTCATTACAACATAAGTACATCCAGCTAAAATTTACCCTTTAGCTAAACGTGAATATAACACATTGCACCTCTTAATATAAATATGAATATACAATAACTACAAATCATACAAAAACTTGCAAAATTTACAGAAATTACATACCAAAATAAATCAGTAATACAAGCAGCTAATGATTAAAACCTAAGATACATGCAACTACTGTAACAAAAATAATCTGTAACAATAAATAAATAAATAAACCTCAAACAGAACGGAACTCGGGCTCTTGACCTGGTGCCTGCGGCAGCGTATATACAGGCCGCTAATAACATGGAAAAATTCTCAAAAATGAACCTTGAACCGAGCGAACCTCTGACTCGTGTTACCTCTGCCTGTGGCTGCTGCACTGTATAGCAGGCATGCATGCTACGCACGTGTTGCAAAATCCACTTTCCTCCACCAGGGGGTGCAGTATGTTGTATACGAACATCAAAAATCGCCTTGAATTTCCAAAACTTTTCAAAAAAGGTGTCACTGGTGGTGTCAACTGCAAAATCCTTTAGTTGCACTTTCCACCGCCAGGGGGCACAGCGTGTTCTATACGAACAACACCAACGGTAAGGAAATACCAAGACCTTTAAAATAAGGTGTAACATGATAGGGTCGACTGCAAAATCACCTAGTTCCATTTTTAACCACCAGGGTTGCAGTATATTGTATACGAACGTCCCCAATCAACATGAAATTTCAAGACCACTATCACCAATCGCCTTGGATTTCCAAGACCTTTCAAATAAGGTGTCACATAGTGGTGTCAACTGCAAAATCCTTTAGTTGCTCTTTTCCACTGCCAGGGGGCGCAGTGTGTTCTGTACGAACATCACCAACGGTCAGGAAATACCAAGACCTTTAAAATAAGATGTAACATGATAGGGTCTACAGCAAAATCATCTAGTTCCATTTTTCACCACCAGGGGTCGCACTATATTGTATACAAACATCCCCAATCGACATGAAATTTCAAGACCTTCAAAATGAGTTGCTACATGTATGGATCTAGAACGGATTTCCCTCTCAAACTAATTCCCCCCCTTTCCCCCTTTTTTCCCCCTTTAAAATCGAAAATTCCAAATTTACAGAAAGTGATTTTTTAGTATTCGACTCTAGTCCCCATATGTACAATTTCTTCACCGTGAAGTAATTTGGAGCTTAGTTAAGCTCGTAAACGTGTTTTTAACCCGTCCCCTCCCCTCCCCCGGGGGGGGGGGAAACCATTCGACTTTTTTTTATTTTTCTCTTTTCATAGCTCATCTACAGACCAAGACCTTTTTTTAGACACCTTAACCAAATTTTTACACCAAGTAGTTCTCTCAATATAGTGGAGACAGACAAAAACATATTTCAAATTAATATATAGATAGTAATTTTTCGCTTGACTAATAGCAGAAACATTCTATCGAAGATTTCTATGTTGATGTAATATAATGATGGAAAAGACAGGAAAAAATTATAGAGAGTATACTATTCATATATATACATAAATATATATCCCTGTCTCGTAAAATGATTGCTAAGACGATTGAAAGAGGACTTGTAATAACATGACTCCCCGCCCCCTCTCTCGTATTAAAGATGTGATTTTTATCCTCCGAATTTTAGTTTTAAAATAATTACTGCTATCGATTCAGATAGCGTGACCAGGGCTTTCTTAAATATCATTCTAGAAGCCCTTGGCACAATCCAATATTTCTACACTAAGAAAATAATCTATTGTACTATCTAATGCAATCACTAAACTTATTAAAAAAAATGCTCTGTATGAACCATTTTTTCTATATCTTAAGAATGGGAAAAAAAAATATATCTCAGATTTCAATAAATTTTCTTGCCTCCAAACAAATTTCTGATGTCATCAGCTCGAACTTACAGAGTCAAAAAGCTCGATATGACGTTTTGCCGTACATATGCAATTTTTCACCATTTTAAGTTTAAGCTTTTATATTAATATGATATATAAGTTTAATTATATTATAATTATATAATTAAACTTATTATATTATGATAACTTATTAATTATATTATGATATATAAGTTATTATATATAAGTTTAAGCTTATATATAAAGTCCCATATAATTTAAAAGCGGTTAAAATCAAATTTTTGCAAGGGATGTTCAAGGTACTTACAAAGATCAGACATATATATTTCATTTTAATCTCATAACATGACGCTAAATGATACAGGAAGCCGTTTTTCTTCAAGAAAGGATTTTATAACGTGCTGTCTACTATGTTTCTGACTGACATTTTTCATTATATTCACCAGAGTTAGAATTACTTTATATATATAGATAAGAATAGATCCTCAATTTTAGAAGAAAAAAAAATATATGACTTTTTTTTTTTTTTTTTCTCTAAGTTACTGATATACATTATTGATTTCTGTATACCAATGTTACACTAAATACCATCTCATTAAAGCTGTATTATTACAACGATGTGGTTATGTATATAATTTCATTGTTTTTATCTTTAACAAGTAATATAAAATAAAAAAATTTAAAGTAAATTCCTACTTACAAACACTATCGAAAAAGTTTTTTTTTTTTTTTTTTTTTTTTTTAAATAATTTTGAATTAGGAAATAAAAAGCGCGCGGGCAAAATGAAAAAAAAAAAAAATAATAATAATTATAAGATTAAAAAAAAAAAACTTTTTATATACCATGTTTTTAAAATTTCTGATGAATCATAGAGTTCTGATCAATGTGCATAAAATTTTTAAAGTGATAATGACGTTAATTTTTGTGAGATGCATAATTTAACTTTTTATAATTTTTTCACGTTCACGTTTAATTAAATGTATTTATTTTTATGTCGAAAGAAAATGAACTCGTAAATTTTTTTTTTGGCAACAATTAAATTATAGCTAATATTTTAATGGCTATTTTAACGCTATTAGGATGTTATTATTTTCATATTTTAATTAATCATAAGAAAACTAAGAAAAAATTCGAAAATCGGACTTCGAAGTATTGTGTAGTCACCGTGTTCTGAGCAATCCTGAAAGTTTCAAATTTCTAGCTAGTCGGCTAGTTAGTTAAAAATCGATTGCAAGATTTATACAAATATATATATATATATATATATAGGGAGAGTGTGAACTAATAGTAGGATTTGAAAAATACATATTAAGTAACTTAAAAGATGTATTTGAAAAACAATATAGTTAATGTACAATGTTTCATAATGTAGTATTGCTAAGTAACTATCTATTGAAAGAAGATATATGTAAATAGTCCTTATGAGCATCTTACGCATGAGTGAGTGATTTATTGATTCCAAACAGTGTTATTGCCTTTCCATTGTTTAAATACGATCAAAGCTCAAATGTATTTGCTTATTTGTTTAAATGTTTTGGATTTTTATCATCAGAATGTTCACATTCGGTGTTTACTTGTTCTGATAAAAATTGACGATCATCTGACGTTGTTATACCAGATTTTACTAATTCTTAAGATAATTTTAATCAGTTATAAAAGTTTTGCAAAGAAAAATTTTCATTTAAATATTTATTCATTTATTTTGCGCGTGTTGAAATGTTATGTTATTGTTTAATTAAGCTTTTTTAATTTTTCGTAATATTTTTCTTTTTGTTACTAACAAGAGACGCATACAAATAATTGACTAACAAATACGTGTACAGAATCGGAATTTTATGAGGAAAGATATAAATTGCAAAATGCACAAAGTTTTATATCAATTTTACGCGTTAACTTCTTTTCATTAAAAAAAAAAAAATAATTGTAAAATCAACTCGTAAACTTTTTTGGCAACAATTAAAAATTAAAATAAATTATGTATTTTTGTCTAAAAAGGGGCCTCTTCATCTTTTTCGATACTGTCCGTTTCGATACTGATTATTATTAATTTTCTTTCCTTTTTCTTAAAAAAAAAAAAAAAAAAAAAAAAAAAAAAAAGATTTTGATGAAATTCTGGCAAAAGCAGAATTTAGTTTAGTACGAAGGATTATTATTGTTATTATTTTAAAAATTGTAACATCGCTTTCAAATTATTCAATTATATTTTCGATAAATTTTCGATTTCGATAAATGTCCAATCATCGTAAAACTGGCGACAACGTTTTATCCGTAGATTGAGACTAATAGTCCTCAGTCCTAAAAAAATAAAAAATAAAATAAAAAATAAATAAAAGGTAAAAGAGATGCATGGAAAAAGCAGTGAGTTTATGAGGGAGAGCAGAGAGATGACCTTCTCTAAATTTTGAAGTTTGATCTAAATATTCGTTATTTTCCATAATTGAATATTACGAAAGAAAATTTCAATTTTAGGGAAATATGATCCTTTCCCTTCCCAACCCCTAAATCAAAATTGTTTACAAACCAATAAGCAAATATTTTCTTCACCATCCTGAATTTTTTTCTGGTGGCATCCCTATAACCCACTTTTCTGCTTTTATGCAACACTCGAGTCTCTTATATATATGCACCGATTTCCAAAAATCAATAAACAACATGATTTCTTTCCTTTCTTTTTTGTGAAAATCTTTTAAATAAATACGCACATGAACAAGAAATTTGTATGAAATTATCAAATCATTAGTGAAATTTTATGTAATTTTAAGATTGGGAATAACTTTTAAATTAACATTTTTTCCTTCTTTTAAATCGGGTTTGAAGAAAGAAGAAAGAATAAATGATTTAAAAAAAGAAAACTGGGTGAAAAATGGTATTAAGAATTCATTACAGTTAGGCAAAACTATGTAGGGTAAGTGCACCAGGTATTGACACTTTTAGAACAGTCTCTGATGTTTTTAATGTTCTAGTCATCAGAAAATATTTTTAAAAATCTCAAGTATCTCACATATGACATGAAAGACATTCGGAACCCCATATATGTTAAAATATATACATTTAATAACATTTTTTTTTTTTTTTTTTTTTATGAAATTTTATTTGACACCCACTCAATTTTCCAGTAATTGACACTGCCAAATTTTCCTTTTATCAGTAATTGGCAACCTATGTTCCAGTGTTTGACACTGCTAGTTATTCATTTTACCAGTTATTAGCATAGCACCCTATGTTCCAGTGTTTGACATAGAATGTTAAAATTCTTATATGTAAAATATGATATTATTATTTTTCTTATTTATTAATTATTTCGGGATAGATGTCAATTACTGGAGCATACCAATCACTGGAGCACCTACCCTATAGCTACTAATGTTAAATTACATCGAGATTTTTATTAATTTTATTTTTTGCTTCTACGGACTTTTCAATTGAAATTTTATCATTAATTTGTAAAGTATGAAAATTAGCTTATTTGAACAAAGCGTTTAGACGCTATTGTGTTCACTCACTCACTCACACACACACATACATACATATAACATCGTAAAAGGAGCAAAAATGAACTCAAGAGACCTCAAAACGTATAGAAACATCAAAATCTCAAAGTCGGATTTTTAACATGATTACAATACTTTCCTTACATATGTATGTTCGGAAAGTAAAAAAGCCAAAAATAAGAAATATTGTACGCATACTTATAATTGAACTTTTTCATGAGTTACTGTGTTTTAAATGTTAAATGTGCCCTAAAGAATCTAAAATTGTCTTCAAGAATCTAAAATGAGCCTTTTACTTGCTATCAGCACCCTAACTTTTTTTCAACCTGGGAAAATTCTTCGAAGAATACTACTGAAAAACCTGTGGAATGAGAAGAGTTGGAGGTACAGAACAGAAAACCTGGAACACTGACATAGATAAGGGAGGCACTTTTTTTAACTTGATGCTATGAAAAATTTTTTGAAACATCTAAAATTTAATTTTGTCAATTTAAAACCACCAATCAAGGCCAGGGATGGTCCAATAAATATTAGCGGCAGTCCATGTTATTAGTTTTAATTATGGCAGTTGAATTGTATTTTTTATTTGCCTAATATACATATAGTTTTATTAACAGTAAAGAATGAAGTTGGAATGTAGTTTTTTGTCGCAATTTGTGAATTGCTGTTTTTATTTAGTTTCATTGCATGAAATGCAACAAGTATGTTTCGTTTGTAATTCAACGTGTTTAGACATATTCCTTTTCCGTTATTTGCAGTGGATCTTCCCAGTTGTATGCAGTGTAGTCAACGCAGGGGTGTTTGTGTTTCGGATTTTTTATATTATTTCCCACCAGTAATTACGAATTGTATTTTTGGCTATATTTAATTGCTAAACATTTCTAGAAAATTACTAATAATACCACTTTTAAAAAATTACTGGTGGGAAATAAAATAAAAAATCCGGAATGCAAACATCCCTATCAACGTTTTTTTTTTTTTTTTTTTTTTTTTTTGCCAAATACAAATTGCTACACGTGATGGAACTCTTTGGATGAAACATCTTTGTATCTGAAACGCATTCTTAATATAATATGTCCATTTGGGCCATTTGGTTAGCTCTGTGGTTTGCAGTTCCCAGATGCCGCGTTCGAATCCCAGTTCAGGCATGAATGTTTACAGCGGAATCCACTATAAACATTTGGAATCCACTTAAAGCTGTAAATCCCCGTCTAACAAGTCTTAACATGAAAAAATAACGTCAAAGCGACAACCCAAATCCAACCTTGTCATTTGGTGTTTTTTTTTTTTTCTAAAATGATTTAAAATTATTAATCATTTAAAAATGATCTTCTAAAAATGATTTAAAACCATTAATCATTCATCCTTTCTTTAACACTTTTCTTTCTGCAAAAATCATAATTAGTTTCACTTTACAAATTACCCCAAATGTCAAAGTAAAAAAAAAAAAAAAAAAAAACTTGATAATGAGTATGATATTCCAAATTTATACTCAGATGTTATGTAATCTAAAAATTCCTAAAACAAGGAAATAGTATATGTACATAGAAATACATAATCATCACTACGCTCCATCCCCCCCCCCCACACACACACACCAATTAAGAGGAAGAGGAAATATTTTATTAAAATATGACGCTTACAATTACTACTATCGTTTCAAAAATGAAAAATCTAGAATTTCTTTCCTTCCCCAATTAGCAAATTGTCACTAATACGTAGAAGATTGAGGTGAAATAAAGGAAAAATTCGTAAACAAATTAATTCATAGAATAGATTAATAAAATATTGTTAAATGCGTATTCTATTTTTTTTTTTTTTTTTTTTTTTATCATAAGTATTTAAAGTAAGTGATAAATATTTAATAGGGAGTACTGGCAAATCAATTACCAGATTTGAAAGCAATGGTACAAGAATATAAATCTCAATGAAAATGTCTAAAATAGTAAAAAACGTGTGGTTTTTGAAGAACTGTTTTAAAGCATCATAAAAAAAAAAAAATTATCCAAAACCAAATATTAATTAAAGGATAAAAGATTTTGTTATTATTATTATTAGTTTCTACTATTTAAAATGTTTCATCCAGAAAATTTGTTTTCATAGCAAAAACAGCATATATTTATAATCTAAAAATACATAATGAAGAAAAATTAATATATATATTATAGCCATATATCAAATGAAAACTTAAAAAAAATTACGTGTACAGAATATATATATATATATATATATATATATATATATATATATATATACACACACACTATAAAAAAAAAAAAAAAACGACGATCTTAAAAGAAGTGGGGACAAAAATTGGTAGATGGGGTGGAATGGGTGGTCCGAATGGGACAAAAATTGGTAGATGTGATGTACATGTGGAAAAAACAATTGATTACAGTTTCAGAAAATTTGAATGATTTAATCAAGAGAAAGGGCCTCACAGAGTAAACAAGTCGATAATGCGTTTCCCTTATGTACGCAGTTATTCGGCTTGGTATTAATTGATAGAGTTGGCAGATGTGCTCCTGTGGAGTATCGTGCCAAATTCTGTCCAATTGTTGCGTTAGATTGGTAAAATCCCGAGCTGGTTGTAGAACCCTTTTTATCATAATGCTCCAAACGTCCTCAGTGGAAGAGAGATTCGGGGACTGAGCTCAAATCCAATGAGCCGTCTATTAAGGGTATTTGAAAGTCACTGAATTACCAGTTGCACGTAGGATCGACGATAATGATGAATTGGTGCTTGATTCCATCAAAACCTGTATGTATGTCAATTTGTGTCCAGTTTGCATTATTCCTTCTTGGTGCGTCACTTTTTATGTTATATAGTATATATACATACATATTAAGTTTACATTTGATAAAAGCTTATGTATTTTTATTTTCATAGTAAATTTTCAGAATATAAATATATGCTATTTTTGATCAAAACAGATAATATATAAAAGGTGTGTCCCGAAAGTAATGCGCCCCATTTTCTTCTCCCGCGATTATCCGTCGCACAGGATTGCCGCTTGCCCGGAAGGGAGGGTGGAATCTTGGGAACACAGCGCCACCAGCCCCAGTCGGCTCCGTGCTCCTGCAGAGTCACAGTGCCTGTTTCAGTGAACACTTGTGTGAGTGCTCGGTCGAAATCGAGATGAAAAAAACAAAAAAAAAAAAAAAAAAAAACAACTCGAGCAGAATTGTTGCAGTGTTGTGAGGACGATCCGACTTTTTTGGACAATGTGGCAAGTGGTGACGAATCGTGGATCTTCTTGTACGACCCAGAAAAAAAAAAAAAAAAAAAAAAAAAGGACAAAGCGTAGAGTGGAACACGGCGTCGTCCCCACGCCAAAGAAGGCATGAAGGAGCAAATCGCAGGTCAAAGCGATACTCATTATTTTTTTCGATTCCAAAGGAGTGGTCCATTTTGAATTTGTTCCACCTGGCCAACCAGTCAACGCCAAATTCTACGTCGAAGTACTGAAAAGGCGAAAGCAACGGGTCATCCGCGAGATCAAGAATTCCTGGAAGCTGCACCATGACAATGCTCACAGCCACACCTTCTTTATGACGACCGACTACCTGACCAAGGCCGCCATCTCAGCGCTCCCTCAGCCGCTTTAAAGTCTTGATTTGTCCCCGCCCGACATCAAAGGATAGCATTTTGGAACCCTGGAGAACATCAAGGCGGCTACGACGAGGTTACTAAATTGCATCTTTGTGACGGACTTCCAGGACGCATATAAAGCATAGAAATCGCGTTGGAAAAAGAGTGTTGAAGCAGGAGGGATGTATTTCGAAGAATATTGAGTAACTGTACGAATCGTTTCAATAAATTTCTTAAAATAAAAGTGGCCGCATTACTTTCCGGACAGACCTTGTATATAAGTTTATATTTGATAAAAGCTTATATATTTATTTTCATAATATATTTTCAGAATATAAATATATGCTATTTTTGATCAAAACAGATAATATATACTATATGTTTAATGATAGAAGCTTATATATTTTTATTTTCATAACAAATTTTCAGAATACAAATATATGCTATAATATATATATATATATATATATATATATATATATATATATATATATATATATATATATATATATATATATCTCTTTTGGGAAAAATCTTTTCTAAATTATTCTGAATTTTCAAGTTATTAATTTTTTTTTTCGCTTAAAATAATAACTTATAATAATAATAAAAAAAAAAAAAAAAAAAAGAAAGAAAATAAAAATATATTTAGTATTCTTAGGAATTCTAAAACCTTTTTGAACATAGAAGATTTATTTAATGCACAATTTAAAAATAGAAAAGCTAATTTTAATAGGTTTTTGCTTTACTAAAATTCAAAGATTTTCCTATTTAAAAAATAAATAAAAGATTTCGAAAACGTTTTTAAATTTTAAATAATGTAAGTGTGTTAAATATTAATCAATCATGTATAGATATATATTTATTTAGATTTTAATTGAAATAATCTAGTGTAGCACTCAAGCTACTTTTCTTTACTCTGCATTTTAAACGGGGGGGGGGGGATATTAAGTCCTATTTAGTTTAAAACTTCTTTGTGCATTTAGTTTCTGGACACAAAGCCAATTATCTATAAATTCTATTGGCACCACATAATGTACTGAGCTTAGTATAAAAAAAAAAAAAAAAAAGCACTTCGAGACATTTCTAACTATAGCCTTTAATATATCTAATTTTTTTTTTTTTTTTTGCCGTGGCCTTGTAAATGAATGGTGAATGCTTTTCACACCATTTTCTATAAGAAACACATCGAAAATATTTCTTAATTTTAATATGCTGTCTAAAGATTAAAAAAAAAAACAAATTCCAGCTGTACATGTAAAGTCTTTGAATTCCTTGTACAGGATGGATCGACAAATATATAATACAAATTAGTATCTTAAAAATAACATGAACGGAGAAATCCTGCTGTTCACATAGATTGTAAACGCTTTCTAGTTGTACTTAATCGTTCATTATAACATTTAACTTTCAATGTATTTGCACTCACAAAAATACCTTTTAATTTTTTTTTTTTTTTTTTTTTTTTTTTAAGGACGGAGTACTACACTGCTCGGCATGAAAATTGCCTCTTACTTCAGCATATTCTTATGTAAAATGACTTCTTGAATCCGGATTGGATGCCCATTTTGCCCTATCACCCACCGTTTTTTAGGAATGGCCCCCTATTTTTGTCATTTTTCGGTGATTTTATGGCTATAAATTTGATTTTTAGGAGTGGTGAGGATAATTTGAACCGTAAAATATCTTCTGAGGGTCTACAGAATTGGAAAATTCTAAAACATGGACATTTGCGAAAATGGAAAAATTTGGGGGGGGGAGGGGGGATTTGCCACTGAAATTATGCATTAAACATCTTATATTTTTTTAATCTGCTATTAATGTTATTTTTTAAACTTTATATATTTTTGTTTTTTGGTGTTAAATTAATATTTTTTGATTCTTTTAAATCAAATTCATGTTCATAAAATTATTAAACAGGGAAAGAAATTGATAGGGAGGGGTGGTGTATCTAGAAAGCGGTGGATGACTGGGCAAAATGGGAGTCATATTCGGATTCAGGAGATCATTTTACGTAAGAATCAGCAAGAATGGTATCAGATCTCGAATTTTTTCTTCTTCTTTTTTTGTAGAGCAGTGTAATTAACGTTAACAGTGTTCACGTTAACGAAATATGGACCTTGCGCCAATAAAAGTTAATCAACCAACCAACCAACCAACCGTTCACGTTAACGAGGCTTGACTGTATTTCTTTTGGTATGCAGCAAAGAGTTTCATAAAAACAGCATTTTAACTTTATTTCGGAAGAAAAAGTATTAAATACATTGCTTTTATATAGCCCTGTATATTGTTTAAATTTTTCAAACGCACTGTTTGATGTACTGAAAATATTCTCACAACACTAACAATTTACATTGAACGATTTTCTCTTATATCTCGTATTGAATCTGAATAACTTTTATAAAGGTTCTATAAATCAATCAATTATGCTAATCATATTGTAGAGGGAAAATGATCTGCCAGGCCTCGACTAACGCCAGAGCTGCCGTGGGCGTTTCTGGAAGGGACCCTCCATAGACGTATGCAGACATTCTGCAACTTAAAGACCTCTTATGCCACTGCAAGGGGGTCCCCCCAGAATAAGCTTGCTCTGGGGCTTCAGATAGTCTAAGTCGGGCCCTGTGCTCTATATCTTTAAAACCTATATTAATTTTCTTATGTTGTATGTCGTATATATATATATAATGTGGGTCATTACCTTCTTTTTTTATTTCACTCTAACAGAGGGCGCTATTATTCCTTCTGTCTTGTTCTTTTGGATCTATAGGAAAAACTTCTACCTTTTCATGTTACTTTTGAATTGCACATTTACGTATTTCAAATTAATGTAAGTTATAAATTAAAATTTAATCAAATAAATTTATTTTTATTTTATTTTTAAGTTTAAGGTTTATTAGTTATTAAAATTTGCAAAAACAATTTAAACTAAATTTTATTTACTTATTAGTTCAATAGATAAATACGACTCTCTAACTGTAAATTTAACTGCATTCAGCCTCATGGGTTTGGTGGTTAAGCTGTTTTCGGTGTGCTTTGCAGTTGTCGAGTGAGTAATAGTTTTTTTTTTTAAATTAATCTAAGGAATATTTTGATTTTTCAGTAATTGGGGATTGTTGATATAAAAGTGTGTTTCTCAACCGATTTTTCCTCTTTCTCTTTGAATTTTAAATTGTTTTCATGTCTTATGGGTGTTATTGGGCATAGCATACTGCAAATGTTTAGCAAATTGCATACAGTATGACAGAAATAACACCTATTTTGCATGCAACATTCAAACCTTTGACAAAGTATTGATGTTGTATATATTCATTAAAGAATGCTTTTTTTTTTTTTTCAAAAATCTTTATTCCTGTTCTTTCTAAGTCTTCATGTGATACTTATACTATATCTATCTTATATATATATATAAACATTAAGCTCAAGAAGAAATAAATCTCAAATATTTTGTGAATCTGTGTTGCGCTAATACTATTTTCAATAACGATCATGCCATAGTGAACTAGAATAATATAATTTCTGATAGATTGGAGTGGAAGGCTGATTTTTTACCAACTATGTGAAAAATACCAGAGCCGGGAATCGAACCCGGGCCTTCCACTTAACGCGCGGATGCTCTAACCATTGAGCTACCCTAACTGATAACCGGCTCGGAATTTCTTACTTAACCAGGGTAGCTCAGTGGTTAGAGCATCCGCGCGTTAAGCGGAAGGCCTGGGTTTGATTCCCGGCTCTGGTATTTTTCAGATAGTTGGTAACAAATCAGCCTTCCACTTCAATTTATCAGAAATGAATTTTCAAGGTTGATGCATTACATTTCTACGATAATATAAATTAATTTAAAGGCATTCTTTAAATTTTAACGGAAATAAGAGCGCGGACAGACACAAGCTAATTTAAATCATAATCAAACTTAAACATCATTGTAAAGAGTTAGAACTACTGAACACAAACGAAAATGCAGTTTGAGCGTAATCTGAATATTTTGTCGTTGTTTTGTAAGCCTTTATGGTAATATTGGTAATCATATCATGTTGAATAGAAAGCATTTTCTTTTTCTTTTGTGAATGAGAACAGTAAATGTCAATTTCATTGTGAAATTGTGCAGCTTAACACAAACGAAAGCGCAAATACAGCGATTTACAATTATTGTCATTAATATATGTAAATATTTTGCCATGATCCTGTAAATCTTAATTCTAATCACATCATGATTTATATATATATATATATATATATATATATATATATATAATAAATGTTTATTTCATTATGACTTGTGCATTACAAAGGTATTTCAATATTATTTATAAAAATGACTCGTAGAACGCAATGTTTTTGCATTCTTTTGGATGACCCTGTATACAAACCAGTCATGCTTTTTATATAATTTTCAATAGGGAAAGTATCATCCTGAACTTGAATAACCGCACTAAAAATAATCCGAAGATCTGTTCGGTAGATAGCAGCACTATTCCAAAATTTAACAAATTATGCTTCAAAGGAAGCTAAATACATAAGTCACTTGAAGTTTCTTAGTGGGCGCGAGTGCAAATTGCTGGTTTAATGATGCACTCATGTCTAGTTTTTTTTATTTAACGAAGAGCTGGACTATTATTTTCACCTGAAATAACTTTTACGAGTTTTTGTAGTCGATAACGTTTACTTACAAAGTGTTTTATTTATTAAATTAAATATTATTTTAATTTAATAAGGTTAACTTATGGATGTTTCAAACAAAAATTTATCGAAAAGGAACTATGCTAATTTTTTATTTTTTAAATATTTATGATCAGCTATATGTCTGAAAGTCATTTTTACAATTAGTTTAGTAATTTTTAAAATAAATTAAGTAGTGAGCGTTAAAGAATTAAGACATTCTTCAAATATATTAAAATATTTTGAAGATTTATCTTTGTCTATAAAATATCAGAAAATTTGAAGACATTATAAAGAAATTTTATAAACTTTCTTAAGAATGGGCCAAATAACTTAAGATATTCTGCAGATATTTTTAGAGAAAATCTTGATATTATTTTTTAGTGGGGAACATATGCCAGTTTGAAAAAATTCTGAAAATATTTATGAATATTCTAGCGCAGATAGACAGACAGTCTCTTATAACCAGTTCGCATTTCGGTTAATTGCTTTACGTTGTGTAAGTCATATACGCCTACTTGTGTACAATATGACAGCTTGCATAACTCCGTTAAAACTCGCAACTCCACTAAAAATTTGTAACTCCATCCACAATTTTTTTCACACTGCTTTAAATCCAGTTAATCCTCTTGCTTTTGCTTTAACCAACAAAACTATTAGAACTATTATAAGTAAACCTTTATAAAACTTCGACACTTTTGAGATTATTGCAATATATTTTTGTGAGCACTACCCCGAACAAGATCTGTGTTTATTTTTGGCACAATCGGCTTATCACTTACACATGTTACTCGATATTGTAGGCCAGAGGGTTAAGGTGACATAAATTAATTGTTATACAAGTGTAGATCACGAGAAACGGAAATTTTAAACAACGATAGAATGTTATAAAAAATTTTAACAATAACAGCTTCTTGAAACGTGTAGTGATATATAATGAAATTAAAGTAAAATATATACATTAGATTTTTTATTTTTTTTTTTAAATATAAATACCTTTGACATTATCTGCATTAATTCGATTATATACGCCTTCAAATCTAATGGGATTTTAAAATGATAAAGAGTTATAAATTAATCATGAAAAAATTTTGCTTATTAATGCGAAACCTTCATTTTAACATTAATCTCTTATCACTTATCTACTATTTTAATACAACCTCTTCTTAAAAATTCGTCTCGGTTGTTCCGTTTTGACCCATTTGTTATTCAAACCACTTTTCGAGCGATATTCTTTTTGATGCATGGAAAATAAATAAATAATAAAATCTATATAATATTTCTCTAGCGTGGACTAGTTTCAATTATTTTTTGTCGAAACGATACGATAGTGGTGCAATCAATAAGAAATACGCGAGGATTAAATATATATACTTGGACAATATTTAAGCACGCGGACTTTGTTAGCTCAATGAACTAATAAGGAAAACTGACGACATTTGTCTGATGAGATTATTTTACGGAATAATGTATCTTTAACAGTTGCTTCTTCAGAATCTTTGTAAGAGTCATTTTGAACCTAACAATACTTTTAAAGGTACAGAATGTGAACTTTTGTGTCATAAATTGACTTAAAAAACACAATAAAAAAAAATAAAATCAAAATAGGAATTATTTTATTTTATTTAAAATTTATTTAAATATATATACCAAAATTAATAAAAAAGTCCTCGCCAACATGGCGACTAAAATTTAAAAGGCGTCTTGGAGTCCTATATTAAAGCTGTACTGCCTGAGGAAATATGAAAATTGGGTCGTGAACCATGAATTTTATTTGGAAACCTTTCTTTAAATGATTTTGGTTTCACTATTGTACAATATTAATTTGGTTTTAATAATAATTCGGCTTCTGGTAAATTAAAATTTTAATTAGGGGTGAAATTAGTATAACATCTATGAGTTTCAAATTTTAAAGGTGAATAAGAAAGGAAATAAAGGGCGAAAAATTTGCACGGGTTTGCTATTAAAAAATAAAATAGGAAGTAGTGGCTTATTGCCGTTTATCCCTTATTTTAATACGATTGTTTAGCTGGATTCTGTTTTATTTTAACCCTCTGATCGAAGAATGACGTTATAAGAATTTGTAAGGTTTCAAAAATCAAACAGCTTCTACGAACACCGACTAAACAGAAAATAGGAAAAAAAAATCTATTTTTTTTTTTTTTTTAAAGATTTGTACAATAATCTATAATCAATCAAGACTTTGCATTAATTATTGTATATTTTGCAATGTTTTTTTTTTTTTTTTTTTTTTGAATCCATAAAGACTATTGCTTCCAGTCTGTTATAAAAGCGTAGATGTGATAAATTAGGATGAAAATTTTATACATAACTGTATATAGTTATAGTTTCACACACAATGAAATATCTATTGGAGAAAACCCAAGAAAAATACATTTGGTATTTGCTTTCTTCTATAATTAACAAAAGAAAATATTGGATTTGGAAAAATCTTCAACTTGCGATTTTCACTGAATTTACATCTTTGAGAAGTCGGATTTGACTATTTTTTAGAAAATCTGTGTATGCGTACGTGACAAATTTTGTTGCAGCTCTAGATCAAGATCTGGTCCTATGAATTTCACATAATATTCTCTGTAATTGTACCCAGACAAAAATTGGTTCCTATCAGTTTTTGGAGAAAATCTACCAACAGATGGCGCTACCTTTTTTTTTTTCATATTTTTTAAGATGCATATATAGGTGAAATTTTCGTGTAGATGGGTATTACATTGAAAATTATTTTTAAAGAATCCATTGTGAAATTAAAAAGAATTATTTACATGAGTGTCAAACAGATTTTTTTTTCCCAAGTAGTATTGCTGCCCCCCCCCCCCCCCACCCACTCCTCCTTCATGGGGGATTTTTTTCTAGTGAGTTATAAACTTTCAATATGAGTGTTTTTCAAAAGGACTCGTCAATAATTTTAAATTGAAGGGTTGAACCATAGATCTATGATAATTAGAAGTGAAATTATCATTCCTCCCCCCCCCCTTCATTTTAAACAACAAATCATTGCTTCAAAGGTTTTTTGAAGAACACAAAATTAACTTTTTTTCCGAGATTTAGAGTTATGCTTCTTTGAACTGAAAATCACCTGCATTCCTTATGGAAAATAATTTTAATAAATAATAATTTTATTAAATAATTTGTACTGCATGAATTGGTGTACGAAAATATTAAAGAATGTTTTGTGACAGCCAAAACGTACTAGTCTTTCGATGTTATCCGAACATTTTGATAGCTATTTTCAAGCAACTTTGTCTTAAAATATATATTTATAAAGCTGTCATTCAGCATTGAATGTATCAGAACATTTTTACATTCTAGAATTTTTTTTTTTTTTAATCTAAAATGTTTGACCAGTTTGCCGACGAATTTTTTTACTTATTTTACTTACAATGTTAAAAATTTCTGTAAATTTAATGTAAATATTAGTCCAGAGTCTGTCTAAATTTACATTAGTTCTTATTTAAAATTGGATAATCGAGATTCTCGCTCTTTATTCTGTATTTTTACCTAATTTTATTATTTAATTTTTTAATTAAAATTAAAAATGACTTTCTACTTTAGAAAGAGCATTTCCAAGTCCGAAATATATTCTCACCAATAATTAATTTAATTAATATTAGTTATTAAAATGAATGTATAAAATAAGTTTTTTAATATCTCCGTTTATTTTTCTCTGTAATTTTACGTAAGACTTAAGATAATAGATTACACAGAGTTTTCTGTTGAAATTTTTAACAGTGTACTATGTTGAAAATTTCACAACTGCTATTAGCTTAGCATCATTCTTATCTTTATGAAAAGAAAATTATATTAAATTAAAGCTTATTTTCCTCTTATTGTTTAACAGAAAGTTACTGACAGCACAAAATTATCTATTAGCGGTTAAATATTTATCATTTATCGAAATTGACAAATTGCAAGAACATTTTTCCCTGTTTGATATCGAATGTTGATTTACTTTAATCTATTTTGCATAATGAATTATTAACATTTTTCGCTCTCGCTTGATTTTCGTTCATTACAGGTCTCTCCGTTTTCATATTATTTCCTAAGTTGAAAAATATAAAAATTCTGCAACTTTATTTATTTATTTATTTATTTGTCTAATAAAAATTTGAAATAACAATCTAATAATCACAACAGCAACAAAAATAAGTAGTATGGGGTGACCATCACAAAACTTTCTTCTATACTTTCCCATAAAAAAAGTCGCTGTAAAAATCTATATTAATAAAATCAGACTTTTGTCTGTAAATTTGGCAGAATCAAACAATTTTGCGATATCTTCACGTTTCACACACCATAAAAGCCGAAAATGACATCTGAAAATTTTGTCTCTCTCTGTGTGTGTGTGTGTGTGTGTGTGAGAGAGAGAGAGAGAGAAAGAGAGAGAGTCATGGTGTCCGGATGTCTGTAACGTTATTTTTGTCTGGGTATCACTTGAGAACGGCTGTACGGAATTCAACAGAGCTTGGCAGAAACTTAGATCTTTACCCAACTTAAAATTATATCTATCAAGATTTCCGAAATTCCCCTCCGTTCTCCCCTGGAGGGGGGGGGCAAAAGTCAAAAACACGTTTGTAAACATAACTCGGCTCCAAATTACTTCACAGTAAAGAAATTGCACATGGGGAAAATAGACATGAGTACAAATAAAACACTATCTGCGATCTGGAAATTTTCTATTTTTAAGGGGGGGAGGGGGGAATCGATTTTTATTGAGAAATTTCGCAAATTCCGGATTTTTGAGTTGAACGCTATCAAAAATGGAACAAAAATGCTGGAAAAAGCTATGCGACTTCCTTAGATTATTTCTAAAAATATATTTTGAGTTTGTTGTGTTTTATTATTTGATTTATTTACTTATTTATTTTTGTGTGTGTGGGGGGGGGGGGGAGGGTTACAAGGGGCAAAATCGAGACACCTTTTAGCGCTAAATTTTCCCTGAGAAATCTTTTGGAGCTGCGGTCACGAATTTCGGTGTTTGGATTGTTTATATGCATCCAACACCTAAAGTAACGAGATTTATCGAAATTACCCCCGTAAAAAATCGAAATTACCCCTGAAGGCAAAAACACATTTGTAAGCATAACTCAGCTCCAAATTACTTCACAGTAAAGAAATTTCACATGGAGAGACTACACTTGAGTACAAATAAATCATTATCTGCGATTTAGGAAATTTCGATTTTTAAGGGGTGGGAGGAGGGAAATCTATTTTTGGCGGGAAATTTTGCAAATTCCGGATTTTGCAGTAGAACTCTACCAAAAATGGAACAAAGATGTTGCCTTTTTTTTGGGGGGGGGAGGGGAAGGGAATTGCACATTAGGAGACTAGACATGAGTATGAATAAAACATCATGTACGATTTTGGAATTCTTGATTCTTACAGGAGGGAGGGGAAAAATCGTTTTTTGTGGGGAAATTTCTGAATTTCCGGTTTTTTTTAGTAGAGCTCTACTAAAAATGGTATAAAGGTATTGAAAACAGCCATGTTTTTTCTTTAGGATATTTACAAAATCTCATTTTCGTCTTTTGTGATTTCTTATTTTTGTTTTTGGGGGGTTGAGGGGGAAGTTACGAAGGCGCAAACTCAACAATCCCCCTACCCCCCCCCCCTCCTTTTAGCACTAAAATTGTCTTGGAAAATCTATGGGATTAATGGTCACGAAATTTGGTGCATAAATTGTTTATATGTATCCGATACTTATTGTAACGGGATTTTATGAAATTCCCCCCTTCGTGCCCAGTGAAATGGGAAAAGCCTACTAGTTGTTAATAAAATCCTTATTTATCAAAATTATTTTTAATGTTGAGTAACTTAATTTTTAAATTTAAAATGAAAATTATAACATTGAAATAAAACAAATCAAATAATGAAAATTTGCTTGAAACAACATATTAAATACTTATTGACCAGTTGCTCTGTTTTTGTATTCTGATATCTTGTTTATTTAAATATATGCTATTTGGGGGGATTTTATTAGAATGTAGATAAAAATAATTTTTACATCTTTATATAAAAGTGTCTTTTATATGCTGTATAATTAGTAATATATATTTTTTTTAATTTAAGGGTGAGTAATTTATGCTGAATTAATCATATGCACAGACTATCAATTTTAAAAGTTGTAACCAACTTATTTCAAGAGAATTGATGCATGTAATCACTTAAAGATAAACTTTTGACTTGGGATTTACAAATTCTAAAACTAATTATTTATCCATCACAAATTTTCTCCCGATACCAATGTTATTCATGATCACATAGTTAACAGAATAAAATTAACAACAACAGACAAATAATTAAAAATGTTATCAACCAAAGTATAGGTAGAATTTCGAATTTTACCTCTTTTTTTATTTTATTGACACCACTATCAATACAAATAAATTTTTCTTGAAGGTTTTATCGCTAAAACACGTTTAAACATTATGTCAGAAAATTTTATTTCTTCATAGTGGTGACAATATAATAAAATGATTGTAAAATTTTAGGAACGCTGCGAGGCCTGATGCATTGCTTCAAGTAAAAGAATGGTTTGAAATAAAACCTTGGAAATAGCAATAACAAATCTGATAAAAATATATAGGGAGTAGTAATAATAATAAAAATAAAACTGGAATCAGTGAACTGAAACAAAAATCGGTAGACCAAACAAATTAGAAGAATCCCGAAACATGAACATATTACGTAAAAAGTTATTTGTTCATTTTTAGCTTATTTATATTTTAAACATATTTTCTGATATTTACATGCAATAAATTTAGAAAAAAAATGTTTTAGAAATATATTCAATGAGCAAATGCAAACATTTTAAATTCTCAGTTTTCATAAACGGTTTATGAGAATGAAGATAAATGCCTACGTTTAAAATAATTTATTTTTATTTATTTTTTAATCAATAATTTCTCATTATATATGTTTAAAGTTAATTTACCAAATGAAACAATAAACAGATTTTTATTTATTTATTTTTTCCTGATACAGAATGAGGAGAAGATAAATTGAATTTATTGATTATTTATTATTATTTTCCGATTATTTCAGATGTCAGTTTATTTTTTAATTTTCTTTTTCCATATTTGGGATTGTGCATGTTTTATTTCATACTTTTACCTTAAATTTTGACTCCCCTCTCCTCTGTTTAAAATATTTGAGTTATCACTATTTTCATTCGTGTTTATGTACACGACCAAAACACGTTCGCCGAATCTGTCTCTTTCCGTTGAAGAAAATATAGTCGTGTCACTCAAAAATGATTTTTCTTGTCATACCTCATGGGCATTTTACTACACAATACTTAAATTTAGTAAAATTCCTTTTTATTAGTATATTGTTAACACTGAGCACTCGTGCCGAACTGTCCGGTTTTTAATTTAACTATTTTTCGTACTTATTCTAACTGGCGTTATTTGAATTTTTTTTTTTTTTTCACTTGTGATTGTGCGTTTTTTCCCTCCTCATGAGCGTGGTTATTAAATTGTTAAATGTGTTTATTTGCATTATCATAGTTTTTGACTTGTTATTCGTGTATGATGCCTAATATAACACGATCGCCGAATCTTTTTTCCGTTGAACACATTGCAATTTTATTTATTCATTTACTTATTTATTTTAATCTATAGAATCATACACAATTTAAATTTCGTAATTCTTGCAATTTCAATTTTTTAATTTTATTAAATGTCCGCATCTTATTTTTTTCAATGTACTTTCTCTATTAATAATATATGTTTAACGAGGAAAGTTGATTTTCATTTTCGTTTATCTTCTTATATAGCTTTATAATGAAAGGAAATAATTATTGCGAAATAGCTAGAAACAAATTATTATGAAATTTATCTTCTGATTTCATTGTTACAAGGAAAAATATTACTGTAATTTGTCAGCTTAATTTCTTTAAAGTTTAATGTAAAATGTCACTTGTCGAGTATGATGGAATAACTTGTCTTATAAGGAAAGTGTTTCCTTAAAGCGCACAATCAGAATATTAATAAAATTAACTTAAGTACGTTAAGTAAGATTAGACAAATTTATCAGCTGAATTTTAGTATCAGCTGAATTTTAGTAGTTTAAAATCCGTAAAAAAGTAACAATTTTTTCGAATATTTGACACGAAAAGATTGAAACCACTATGCGATTTGGCGTTTTCTTTTTTCGATAACAAATATAAATTGCGATTAAATATACGTCTAAATCATTTGTATATTTAATTATTTATTGATGAATGAAAATTCTTTTTGTATTATGCATATTGAAAATATTGATTGTTACATTTAGTTAACTTTTAAGATATTATTTTAGTAAATCATAAAAAAAACTATTTGTTTTATTTATTTTTGATTTTAAATTTTTTTGAAATAATGGTATGAAAATCAATACATCGAATTCTGTTTGAATATGAAGAATACAGAGAAAAGCATTTGCACCGTGAAATTTCACTGAAGATAAAAATAATCCGTTGTGGCACTCACACGACTTTCACTTACCATGCATTTGAATACTAGACAGATTACATACACATGTGTAAAAGGACATGTATCGTATAAAAACGTACTTTAAAAACAGCAGAAAATGTTTTTAGAAACAGTTTTACTCGACATATATTTTTGTGTGCGGAGATTATAGCCCCCTTTCCCTCAACCCACAGAAAACATAGTACCTATATTCATAATAATAATAATGATGATAATAAAATCAGGCTGTGTTTAAACACCGCTCATATAAACTTACCAATATTTATCTAGTTTTTTAATTGGAATCCTTATGATCTTCAAAATACCAAACATGATTTTCCAGATTTTCTTCATTTTTATGGTATGTTGATACTAACAAGTTATATGCACAAATCAACCTGTAAACATTTGATTTTTGCATTCAGGGAATCTCACAGTGCGTAAATATAGAAAAATAAATAAATAACAGCATTTTAAATTCAAACTAGTACTTTTTTTTCTCACATGGGTATGAGAAGGTAATTATAATTTCTGAGTAGTTTTCTTGTAACAATGCTAAAATTTAGTAATACCCTTTCATCAACTACATTCAAAAGAGAAGAATGTATTCATCTAATTTTGGATATTCCTGTATACTGTCAACAGATAATATACATACCGCACAGTGTATTTTAATTTATCACAGTGTAAAATACGCATAACATAACTTGAAATACACTTTTAGCACTTTCCAAGTATAGTCCTAATATATCCGAATTGTTTTGTGTGTCTTTGTAAACGAATGGTAGATGATTTTCATATCATATTCTATACCAAACATGCTTTTATGGATATAAAAATATATGCCCATTTCATTTTTGTTTAATGCAGTATCTAAGTGTTAACCCTTTTAACATTCACTACTTAATTTATTTTAAAAATTACTAAACTAATTTTAAAAATGGCTTTTAGACACATAGCTGATCATAAATATTTAAAAAATAAAAAAATAGTATTGTTCCTTTTCGAGAAATTTTCGGTTTGAAACATCTGTAAGTAAACCTTATTAAATTCAAATAATATTTAATTTAATAAATAAATCACTTTATAAGTAAACATTATCGACAACAAAAACTCGTAAAAGTTGCATAGATCCCAACATTTCAATTTATTCCGGAGTATTTTAACCCTTTGCGGCGCAAGGTAATTCGGATCATTTAAATAACACTGCCACCGGAATTTACGAGCATAATTAAAATACAAGAAATGTTAAATTTTCACGGTAAAAAAAGGGTCTTTTCTGCTATGTTATAAATGTAAATTTTTGCTAAAAAAATTCCGGGACGAGTTTTTGCGCTTGAGAATTAAAATTAGGTGTTTCATCAGCGGGAACACTGTGACTGAAATGGTTAAAGGGCATATATCAAAAATTCCGCCTATACAGACGTAGTATACTTGAATTTTCTTAGTGCCCCTAATCACGAAGTACGATAACAATAAAAGTTAAAGTAGCATCCAGTTTAACGCTCTCTTAACAGAATTCTCTCCCCCTCCCTCCGAGATGTAGGAATAAAATATTTTTTCGTACCAATGCGTATGCTCATGCAAATAAATTTATTTTTCATGTATTTTTTCTGATACGAATCATAAAACAGCATAAAAAAAAAAGTTTTATAACACTGTTCCTCTGCTTATGAATTTACATTCATTGAGTGCTTAACAAAAATTAACTTTTTATTATTTATTTATATATATATATATATATATATATATATATATATATATTTTAATAAATCAGTAAATAAATACATATTTCACAAAATTGCAGTTGTAAAAATATTTTTAAGTTAAATTTATTTAAATTAGTTTAGTCTGCAAAATTAAAGAAAAAATTAGTTGATTTTGTCCAACCCGTGTATTACAAAGTTAATAATCAGAAAATAGTATAATTTCAGTATTAATGTGTATTCTAAACTAAAAGTTCAGCCTTAATTTGAGTTTTAATAATTATTACTTTTTTTTAAGCAGTAGTTCATAATTGATGTTCCACAATCATTTTCGATAAACGATTGCTGTTTGTTATTGACACATGCGTAAATTGTTATATGCTTTTTTAAAAATTTATTATGCTATATAAAAATTTTTACTGATTTTTAGGCTGTAACACGCAAAACTCAAGTAAAATTTAAGCTTAGTTTAAGTGCCCTGCGTTAAACTAAAGGTTGTATATTACGAACGCTAACTTTCAATATACAGGGCGATTTACGCTACGCGAAGTTTATCTCCATGCTGAGTTCGCTTTCGATACCTGTATTCCTTTTTCACATATGCACCGTCCCAATCGAAATCCCGCCTGATAGTCCTCGAAAGTAATCCTCGAAAATATCCTCGAAAGTATGTTTGGGACACCCTAACGTGAGTACCAGCGGATGTAACAACGTTATGCATATCAGGCCATGAAAAATTGATAGATGTTAAAAAAAAAAGAAAAAAAGAAAGAAAGAAAGAAAAGAAAAATTCAGTAAAGGCCTCTAGTTGAAATCGAGGCGATGCTCTGTTTAAAGTAAGAAAAATGTAACATGACACTACCAATAAAAAAATCTGGAGTGACTCCACTCGACTTTCCAAACATTGAATAATTAACAGTTTTGTAGATAAAGTAAAGAAAGAGGAGTTGTTAAACAAACAAAAGAGATAAAACCATAATAAAGTGAGTATTTTTCTCCATATATTACACGATGTTTTATTTAACGCTACTGAACTTTGAGCCCATAGATCATAATGATAAAGAATTTTCGTTGTGTCCCTGTAAAAAACCTATAAATGCTAGAATCACCAAAATGCTTAGAGTTAGAGCAACAGTGATTTATAATATTCATATAAATTTTCAGCTCAATTGAATAAGGCGTTTAGATGCTATCGCACTTTTAACTAGTATGTTGTGGCCACCACATGACTTTCTTCTATATTTTCCTATACAAATTCACTCAGTAAAAATAATTTATTCAAATTATTATTTAAAAAAATTATCTTCCATGATGATTTCCATAATAGAGAAGTAGTATAACACAAATATCCAAAAAAAGTCAATTTTTTTGTCAATATTACATTAAATATATATATATATATATTAAATATATATATATATACATATAATATAAATATATATATATATATATATATATATATATATCGATTTTTTTTCATTTTTAACAAATATATATATATATATATATATATATATATATATATATATATATATATATATATATATATATATATATATATATATTTGTTAAAAATGAAAAAAAATCGATAACTTCATTTTAAATGGGGAGAAGGCGAGGTTCCTACACATACAAAAATTTTTTCCCAGTTGACTATCTCTATTATAAATAATTCTGGTAAATTTCATAATGATTATTAAAAAATAATTCTCTTTATGCACATTTATACAAAATTTTGTACTATACCACCATGTTAAAAATTTAGAAAAAGCGGGATGGCAACGCAACCTGTAAGACAATTTTTACCAAAATTTGATAGGCACTTATTTATATCAAGGTGCAACTACATACCAATTTGTATGAAATTCTATGAAGTAGTTCCTGAGATACAGTTGAAAAAGTTTGTCACACACACACACACACACACAGAGAGACTGACAGACAAACAGACAGACATTTTCTAAAAATGGTCAAATCGTGTTCTACAGCTCTCTAAACGTGTAAATCCATCAAAAACCCGAGGTCGAAAATTTTTACGAATCCAATACTTTCTACTATTGAATATAGAAGAAAGTAAAAATTTGGTCCCACAGGCCATAATGATAAAGAATTTTTGTGTCCCTGTAAAAAAAACTGTAAGTGCTAAATTCACCAAAATCTATAAAGTTCGTGCAACTGTCACCTATAACATGTGTACAATTTTTTTGTTCAGATTAAATAAGCGTTTAGACGCTATCGCACTTTTAAAAATTTAGCCCCATAGGCCATAATGGTAAAGAATTTTTCTTTGTGTCCCTGTAAAAAAAACGGTAAGTGCCAGATTCTCCAAACTCTATGCAGATTGATTACCTGTGACCTATAATATGTGTATAAATTTTTTGCTCAATTGAATAAGGCGTTTAGATGCTATCGCACTTTTAAGATTTCGGTCCCATAGACCATAATGATAAAGAATTTTTCTTTGTATCCCTGTAAAAAAACTAAGTGCTAGATTCACAAAAATCTATAGGGTTTGTACTATGGCGACTTACAATATACGCACCAACTTTCATCTTATTCGAACAAAGCGTTTAGACGCTAGCGTGTTCACTCACAGACATACACCACACACACATACATACACACATACACACACACATACATACATCATCGTAAAAATAGTGAAAACGGACTCAGGGGACCTCAAAACGTATAGAAACATTAAAATCTCGAATTCGGATTTTTGACATGATTACAATACTTTTCTTCACTTCAGAAAGTAAAAAGTATATACAGTGTCAATAATTAACTTTAATAGAATGTTTTTATATGAAATTGACTTTGTCATCGTGTCTTCGCGTCACGCTAGTAAACAAGGCGCCTTCATTTTAAAGTAAATAGCCATTCCGTTGGTCGCTCCTTGGTTCAGTTGGTTAGAGCGTCACGTTAATAACGCGGTGGTCGAGAGTTCGGTCCCCGGAACGTAAGAGTGTTATTTTTTACAGATAATTAGTAGAAAAATGGTCAATTGATACAAGAAATTTTTTCTTTACTTGCACAGTATCCTAAGAACTTTTTGAGGCGTTTTTCTAAGAAACTTCTTTTTTTTTTTTTTTTTTTTTAGATATTAAAAATCACAAAATATTTTGATAGTAAAAAAAAAAAAAAAAAAAAAAGGACCAAATTAAAATTTTTAAGTGAATAGTACATAAATATTTTTTTTAGAAACTTCTTATTTTTTAAATTGGATTTTGTCATCACATCTTCGTGTCATGCTTTAAAAAAAAAAAAAAAAAAAAAAAAACTTCCACTTTAAAGTAAATGTAAGGAATCTTTACATCATTCAATGGTTCAGTTGGTTAAAGCGTCGTGTTGATAACGCGATGGTGGTGGGTGGGTTCGTTCCTCAAAGGCGGACGTGTTACTTTTTTGTAGATAATTAATAAAAATGATGTCATTTGTTAAAAACAGAACCTTTCATGGCCTATACAGTATCCTAAGAAATTTTGATTAGTTTTTTTAGGAAGCTTTTTTCTAGTAACTAAAAAAAAAAAAAAAAAAAATCTGGAAACTTTTTGTTGTGGAGCCTTAAAAAACATAAAATAAAATTTTATATGCTATAAAAAATAAAAGTTCTAACAATAAGAAAATTTAAAAAAATAATGTAGATATTTCACTTTTAAACGAGATGAAAATTCTTAAATATTCAAAGTATTTTGAAAAGCATTCAAGAACAATATTTTTTTTGCATTACTCAGATTTTTCTAGCCTATTCTATGATTTTTTTTTTAAACTGTTCTTTGACTTTTGGTTAGAATGTCATGCTGATAACGCGATGGTCGTGGTTTCAATCCTCGAAAGCCGACGTGCTATTTTTTTTTTTTTTTTTTTTTTTTTTTTTTTTAAATAATGTCATATCTAAAAGAAAACCTTTAGTTGTCTACAGCTACACAATATCCTAAGAAATTGTGATTAAATTTTTAAGAAATTTATTTATAACTAAAATGCTCAAAATAAAAGTTTAAGTAAAAAATCATTTTTTAAGATTGGAAGCTTTTTATTGTAAAGCCCTAAAATGCATAAAATAAAAAAAATATTGAGGTAAATACAAGCTATAAAGAATTGAAAGTTTTAACACAAATGAAATTTTAGAGAAAAATTTCGATATTTCCTTTTTGCAAGAGATGAAAATTTTTTAATATTCAAAATATTTTTAAAAGCTTTCGAAACCTTTTGAATTTATGGCTTAACGAATAATTATACAAAAAACTAATAACTAAAAATATTGGTCTCGAATTCTTTTTAAAATATTTTGAATATTTAAAAATTTCCATCCTTTGCAAAAGGGAAATATCTATATTTTTCTCTAAAATTTCCTTAGTGTTAAAACTTTCAATTATAGCATGTCTTTACCTCAATAACTTTTTTATTTTATGCTTTTTAGGTCTTCACAATAAAAAGCTTCCAATCTTAAAAAATGTTTTTTTTTACTTAAACTTTTATTTTTACGGTTTTTTATGCACAGACCGGGCTAACTAGGCGAGAAATTTTCTTATGCATATAAATGAAATTGCATTTCACATATAATTGATTGGCTTTATTGTGGTGAATTGGTTTCCATTTAGTTTTTCTTTTTATGTATTATTGCAGGATGTGATAGCGGCTTTGGTCACATGTTAGCTCAGCGGTTGGATGATCTGGGGCTTCAAGTATTTGCAGGATGTTTACACCCGGAAAAAGAAGGAGCCCAGAATTTGAAGAAGTCATGTTCAGAAAGACTTCATGTTTTTCATCTCAATGTTTTGTCACCAGAAAGTATAGAAAATGCAGTGGAATATGTGAATGAGAATATTAAAGATAACAGTAATATTTTTTTTTTCTCTTTCTAACATATTTTTTATTAATAAACTGGTATGTTATTTTAATAAAGATCTTAGAATGAAAAAAAAAAAAAAAAAAAAAAAAAAAAAAAGTAAAGATAGTTTCTAGCAATTTACCCATTATTTGACATGCGCAAGCAATTAGTTAATGATTAAATTTCACTTAATGCATACTTTTAGATGCAATATTTCCAAAATATATAGATAGGGGACGGGGTACAATGGACCATGGGGTAAAATGGACCACCCCGTATTATTAATTTTATTTATTTTTATGCCTTATATTTTGGCACATAGATAACAGCACTGCAGTGATGAAACTTACCTAGCAATTTCATGCCTAACTGACAATTTAGATATGTTATTCTAGAAAGTTGATTTGTGGTAGCCAAAAGTAAATATTTTTAGTTGAACACTTTTTTCATTTCATTGTACAAGAATTATGGTCTGGAAGAGGCTATTCAGCACAATAAAGAGCTAAGGTCATCTATTATTATATTTCAATTTTTCGCACAACTTTCATTTGAGCCAATTTTTGCTTCAATTTCTGGAGGTCGTAATCCGAAAGAAGGTTGCAAAAGTTGAAATCGTCCAGAAAACTGGTTTGCATGGTGTAAAGTACCTGTCAAGGAGCACTTAATTTTCGCTCTTTTACAGGGCCGACGAGAAGTTTCCTTGGTAAAAAGGAGAAAACGATGAATGACTTCACACCGGTGCCTGTCTGTTCTCTTTGCGTATTACGAGCTTTCTTCTCATTGGTTTATTATCGTAAGAGAAATTGCTCGTACAAACAACATTTTATGACTAGCGAGAAAAAATTGTCCGTACTCCCAACTCCTATTACACTGGGCGTTGGGGGTGATTTGAGCCAACAAATTTGGCTCAAATTAACAATTGGTTCTAAAGTTGTGCAAAAAATCGCCGTGTTTAATAGGAGCATAAGTGAAATATCTCCAGTTAAAAATAGCATGATCTTTTGAATTGTATCCCTTACCGATAGCTTCCTTGCGCAAGGCGACAACTAAATAAATAAAGGTGCATTGATATTTTAAACTGGTACACCAGTAAAAAAGATCATCCAAGAAGTAAAAATAAAATGAAATAAATAACAACAACACAAAAGCCACTTTAGTTAGAGCCAGAAGAGATTTAGGAAAAAAAAAAAAAATATGTTAGCTTCTGTTAAAAATGAAGCCTCACATGTTTCAAAGCAAAAATATGCGTTAGAAAGTTTGAGTGTTTCTGAGAATGTCTGTTTATAATGATACAGAATACAGTGATGAAGATATTATTTCACAGCAAGATGCCAGTTTTAAATAAAATAAGTGTTTTAATAAATTTTCGTCAAAAAATTGACGAAAAAAAGTTAGATTTTCTTGGCTTAATCACAGAAATAAATGATAAAGATTCTGTTTTTGTGAGATTCATGTAACGAAAACCTAGTCAACTTCTCTACATTTTCCTGAGAATGCTGATGAATCTCTTGTAAATTTTCAAGATATTGTAATGATGAGTCTTCCAGACCGTACAACTTCACATGAAAACAGCAGACTTTCAGTGACACAAAAATCTTTTGGTGTATCATTTTCTAATGTTAATGTTCATTAATATTACATTATTTGCATGAATCGAAGACATAAATAAACAAATGTAATATATTCTACATTTGATACTAATAAAAAACATACTACATTAATATACTTTTTAAATTTTACCTGTGGTTTATAATATCCCGTGCCCATGGTTCATTTTAACCCGGGCTTGGGGGTAAAATGGTCCACTTTGTCAGTTGCTATTATATATATATATATATATATATATATATATATATATATATATATAAATAATAGATATCGTAATAAAATTTAATCTTAAAATTTAGCAATTAATTGAACTAAAACAATAACAGCACACTAAAATATAGAACTGAATTTAACATAGAGGAAAGAATATATTAAAAACAGTAAGCGTAATTATTACTTTTGACTCAATGCAATATGAATCCCAATAAATAGGTAATATGCACACATATTTTCTGTTGCCAAAAATCATTACTTTGTGAAAAATAAGCATTTAAATTTACAAAAGTGGTCCGTTTTACCCCGGTCTCCCCTACATATAGAAATAAACTTTTTAATATTAAAAAAAGAGAAAGCTAATACACAACTTATATGTATACATATATTCATTACTATGAATTCCAAACGGTCTTTCTGCATGCAACTACCCCATTTCATGATAGGACAATCTAATGATGAATGATTCCGGGTTTCAGTTAAGTAGTTATAATAATATGTTCGAATATGTCGAATATGTTCGAATCCCAATTCAAACATAGATGTTCGTAGTTACTCGGAATCTACTTTTAGTTGTAGGTCCTAGTGTAATTAACACGTAACAAAATAAAATTCGTGATACCTGTTTTTCCAATTGAATTGATTATGGTATCATCGCATAAAATCAGGTCTTCACTTCAATAGTTAAAAGAGAAGGCTAGTCAGATTATCTCTTTCTCCATTCGTATATAATCCTATGGGAATTTTATTGCTTCATATATCTCATTCAAAAGTGCAGTTTTTCAAATTTTTCTGTTTGAACATGTCGCCTTTTATCTTAGGGATTATTTTTATTATTATAAATTTTTTAATAAATTAAAATATTTTATCTTCATCAAACAAACTTCAGGCTCCAATTTTTAATCTTTAAAAGAAATATTTCAATTTATTAAAAAAAAAAAAAAAGGGGGGGGGGGGGCTTTCTAAGATGAAAGACTACATGCTCATAGAGTAGAATTCGAAAAACTTCTATTTTGAACGCGATATCTTCATATAATACAAAACAACAGATATTTTATTAGATTACATGGGAAGAAGAAAAGGGAATCTTCTATACTATCCTCTCTTAACAGATATTTATACAAGAATTAATTCACATCTGAAGCCGTTTTCACAATTTTTTTAAGCGATACAACACTTTCCTGTAAAAATAAAGTTTAAGCACTTTTCCTTTTTCTGTCGATGATAAATTAAAAGTAGAGAAAGTATTATCAATTTTAGAAATGAAAAGAAATTTTAGCTTAGCAAAGATAAATTTTATACATCGAAGAAGCACAAGCTACGTGCAGATAAAAATATTGTTATCGTTGACAGCTTAATTTTAGTAACTCTATTGATGTAATGTATTGAACTTTCATTTAAACCGCAATTGTGCCAAGGACACTAACGTGGACCAGTTACAATTATATTTTGTAAAAACCATACGATAAGTGACGTAAGCTGTTATGTAACTTGGTAGATCGAATTTATCAAATCGTAAATTAGGCTGCTATTTTATAGATATTTCGGCTACAAAAATTTAATCTAACACACTTGAAATGCACTTTTTCTTAAAAGAATTGAAAATTTATTAACTTTTTATGTTGAAACACATGTTCAAAAACTTATATTTTGATATATATTTGAAAGGGTTTAAACCATGAAGGTAGAGAGGATTGTATATAATGATTTAAACCATTTAAACCCAGTTAGGCCTTTCATTTCGCATTTCTCTATTTCAGTAGTGGCGCCATCTGTTGCTGAAATCTAAATCCTTTATTAAGAAACATTTTTAAAACACTATTCTAAAATTTTTTATATTTTTATTAAAGCCAAAACTATATATATATTAGATTTTTTATTCATTATAAAGAGAATGAACGTTATTTCTTTTAATTAAATTCTTTTTTAGATATATTAATTAACTATGGAATTTCGGCTATATATGTTAATATAATAATTTAATTCCGTCAAATTTTATTTGATTTTTAATATAAAAATAATTTAATTTCATCTTAAGAATTTTTAACTTAACAGAGGAAAAAATTATTTTCTAAAATTGAGACTATAATGCAAATATCAAAGTTTTAAATCTCTTTTACTGAAAAAGAAAATAGATAAATAACTGAAAATATCAGTGATTTTATTTAAAAGATTTTTCGGATTCAGAATATTATATTAGGTATGCAGGTACTATCACGCAGATGTTATGAGTGAGTATTAAGTAGCTAATATTAAACGCTAGTATTAAGTAATCGATGATGAAACAGATAACTTTTTACTATACATGCATGCTTCCATCGCTTAGAAAGATTGACTTAAATTAATCATTCTTAGAAATTCTAATAGTAACTGAAATTCTCTTGACAAATTCTACTGTTAATAGCTAAATATGTTCTGTGACAAATAGTATTATTACTTTATTTTATCCATTTGTTTTAACATCTGTAAATTATAGTCTTTAAATTTACATGTTTAATTTTCTTCATAAATTTATTTTTACAGTTTGCGAAGGTTGATAATCAAATTCCAGACAACAAAACAGCTATTTTATTTATTTATTTATTTATTTTCTCTCTTTAAATCTTCCCTTTATTTTTATCACTGAAATATCGGCGTAATTTAATCTGTAATTTCAAGCAATTAGTTTTGTTTACAATAAATCTCTATATAAATGAATAATACAGTACAAGCAAAAATTTGTTAATAACCCTTTTTATTTTTTACCAGAGTTAATATTTTAATATAAGGAAAATTGATAATATAAAGAAATATTGAAATTTTTAATATTAGGACATTTGGCTATTAAATTAAATTCTGTTGTAGAAATAATTTTTTTATGGTTTAATTTTTTTTTTTAATTCTAAAAAAAAAAAAAAAAAAAAAAAAAAAATTAAAAAAAAAATTCTTCTGGAGTTGGTTAAATCCCATTGGTCGGCATTTTCAAATATTATGGCGGTTAGAATTGATTAATAAATTTGGTTGAGAACTTAACATTGCCTTTGTACATAAGTTTCACGCAAATCGGTTTATAAATAAGTATTATATGCAAATTTGGCATTTTCAAGTGGCTGTCATTTCGAAACAAGATGGTGGATCGACTTGTTTTGAGATCTTGTTATGGGTGATCTAGGTATTTAGTTTCATGCACATCGGCTCATAAATACTTGTTTTACTTGAGCTTAAAATTTTCAAATGATTTGAAACGAAATAGCGGATTGAATAGAAATTTGGTTGAGATATTGATATTGGGGCCGTACTTAGGTTGATATTGGTTGAGAATATCTTTGAGCTATATACATACTGAATTCATGTAAATCGATTAATAGTTAAAGTATTTCTAAAAATTCGACATTTTCAAGTGGCTCGCTATTTTTATCGAAATAAGATGGCAGATCAAGTTGTCCAGAGAACGCGTCTAAAATTTTTCAACAATGAATGCATCGTTAAATTTTGGTTCGAATTAATTCAGAAGTAATCGGAAATTATCCTGATGGCAAATTTTCAAATGGCCGGTATTCTTGTTTGAGTTCTTCATATGAACTGTGTGTGTGTATTGAAATTTAAGCAAACCATTTTATACTTTATGTGTTTTTGAAATTTTTAAGTGGCAGCCATTTGAAAACAAGATAGCTGATCTAGGTGGCCAAAAAAGTCATTTAAAACATTTTAAAGATAAGTCTACTGTGCTACTTTGGTTCAGATTGATGCAGTATATTGGAAGTTATAATGATGAAAAATTTCATGTGGCCATCATTTTAAACAAAATGGCGGATCAAATTGACCAATAAACTTTTCCAAGAAATTTCTAAGAATAATCAACTCTCAACTTTGGTTCAAATTAATTCAGTATTTCGAAAGTTATCGTGATGACTAATTTTCAAGTGAGTGTCTTTTTCAAACGAAATGGTGAATTCATTTAATTAATAAACTTTGTTGAGACTCTGCTATAAATGCCTATATTGAATTTTAAGCAAATCACTTCTCAAATACATTTTCTTACGGTGTAAGTTTGAAAGTCTTAAGTGAAAAGTCGGTTCAACTTACACAATGAACTCTTTCAAGATATGTCAAAGAAAAGTCCACTATCTAATTTTGGTTGGAATTAGTTCAGTATTTTAAAAGTTATTCAATATGACTGGAAGTTTTTGAGTGGCCATCACTCGGAGACAAAAATGGATGACAAAATGGAGTTATCGTGATGACTAATTTTCCATTATATGAAGATACAGATATATGATAAAAAACTAAATGATTGATTTTTTTTTTTTTTTTTTTTTTTTTTTTAAATATGTTGCATACATTAGCAACAGATATTAATTTGATTTTTCATTTCCTTTTTGGAGTCACCATTAAAAATACAACTAAAAAGTTGAAATTTTTTTAAAACACTGTAAAAAATGGAATTATTTATTTGTAAATTATGCTGAAGATTTTTTTTTTTTAATTGATTTATTTGAAAATTTGAACAAACACTTGATTCTGTCTTAATTTTTTCGAGATCACAAATAATAAAATAATAATAATAATAATGATAATTGTTTAATTTTTATTGCAGAATTTTGGGCCGTCATAAACAATGCTGGTCTTGCAGCAGGTGGAGAAGTTCTATGGACTTCTCCAGAAATATTTGAGTATGTTTTTGGCGTCAATACTTTTGGAATTGTTAGATTAACAAAAGCTTTCTTACCACTTCTTTGCAAGGAAAAAGGCAGAGTTATAAATGTAGCTAGTGCAGCTGGTGAGTATACATATATTCTTCGAATTACAAAAGTAATTAGATAAAGAGTATATTCCTTATTTTATTCTTTATAAAAAAAAAAAAAAAATTATAAAACTTACTGTAAGTCTTCTTATAAAAATATTTAATTTTTATTACAGTCAAACCTCGTTAACGTGAATCTCCAGGGGGATTAAAATTTTTTTCATGTCATCAGTAGTTCATGCTACCAGTAACTAATCTTCATTTAACTACATTAATCTTCATTTTGATGAGGATTGTGGAAACAGTTGATGTTAAAAATAATTCACGTTAACAGTGTTTAAGTTAACGAGGTTAGAGTTCGACTGTATTTCTTTACAAGTAAATATTTATGAAAACGTGTAAGGCACTGGTTTGAAATATTTTCAATAAATTTCCCAAATGCGGAGGAGAACAAGAAAAAAACCATTTTTTTAAGACCCAGGCAATTTTAATATGACAATAAGAACATAAATTATTAGCTAAAAAATAATTTAAAAAAAATTCATAAAAGTTATATGTGCAGACATATAATATTCATCAAAACAATTATAAACGTACAATTGGATAACATATTTAACTCTATTAGAGTTAAATATGTTAATAGAGTTAAATATGTTATCCAATTGTACGTTTATAATTGTTTTGATGAATATTATATTTATTATAATATGATGAATATAACAATAGTCATCGTATTACAGTTTATATGAATATTATGATGAATATTATAATATTCATCAAAACAATTACAAACATACAATTGGATAACATATTTAACTCTATTAACAGAGATAATAGAGTTAAATATGTTATCCAATTGTACGTTTATAATTATTTTGATGAATATTATGTTTACACATATAACTTTTATGAATTTATTCAAGTGTTGAGCGAAAATTTTCGATCTCTACGGAAAAATGTTAAATTGTAAATGTAATTTTTTTGGAATAGAAAAAAAAGGCATATGAATTTTACCCTTTTTTAATGAATTGACTTTAATGGACTTATGTTTTGATTATATCTTATAACTTGTATATTTTAAGATTTTATTATTTTTACATTTCTGATGAAGACTCAACGATAAAGAGTCGAAAGCTCAGATGAATTATATGACTAATTGGATGTTTTTAATGTGAGATATTTTGATTTATTTGTATTAAAGTAATACATTGTTTTTTAGTATAAATACTGCAATTATCAAGTCATAACGAATTTTTCTTAATAATGTATTTTTTAAATGCGGGCGAAATAATTAAATCTACAAATTAAGTATGTGATACGTGAAAAATCGCTTATTTTCTTTTTTGATGTAATGCCCCTGTTTTTGATTGAATGTAAAGAAGCATATTTCACCTGTGAGTAGAAATAACAGCATCAAAAGAATAAATAATGAGAATTGAAAATTTTATAAGACAGAAAATATACTGTACTGAAAGTGAAGATAATGTAGTGGGAGCAGGCTGGGACTGATTTTACAGAAAAAGTTGAAGCTGAAAAAAGATATTTCAATTATTCATTAAGTTTAATATTTCTAGAAAAGTGCCATTAATTGTTAATTAAAAAAAAAAAAAAAAAAAAAAAAAAAAAGCTTATATAGGGAGAGTTATTACTTTATGTTGTACAATTTTAATTTATTGGTTAGTTTCAGGATGAATGAAAGTATCCACGCATGCTATTTTTACAAACTTCAGAAAGTCTTTATTTTACAATCCCTTTTATCATAACAAATAAAAATAATTTTTTTTAAATTAAGGAAAATTAAAAACAAAAAAAAAAGTGAAATGAAATTTTTATATAATGTTTTATGAATGCCAAATTTTTGTAGCTTTAGTTTTTTCATACGGGGAGAAACTTCTATGCGTACAGAACTTCAAAGTATTATCATGCATAGTTTGAAAATGTATTATTTTATTAATTTTATTGTTAAATCACTTGTTTCTTCAAAAAATACTAATAAGTACAAATTTTTAAGATTTTATAAAAATTATTTTTAATAGGTTATTTTTTAAAAGTATTTCTTAAAATTTTTAAACATGAATCGTATTTTGAAAGAATTTCATATTTGTTAGGTGACATTTAGCTATTAATTTTTATGATACATATGCACGAGTTATTTCTTACTTTCTTGTTATTTTCTTTTTATTAGGCAGGTATAGTTATCCAGGAATGGTTTCATACTGTATGTCGAAGCATGCTACTGTAAGCTTTAGCGAAGGTCTTAGGCTTGAATTGTACAGATTTGGCGTCAGAGTTATCAGTATAGAGCCTTGGATGTACAAGTCAGTATATATAATATATATCAAATTTATTTATGATACTATATATTAATGAAATGTAAAAATTCCTCAACTGTGTAAAACATGGCTGTTTATTTACTAGGTTTGCCGCTCAAGAATGCTTTACTAGACATAAAAGCATGGATGCTTTCGTATCCATTTAATTAGACATTCATTAAACTGTTAATTGTTGTACTCAACATTTAACAGGACTGCAATTTAAGCTCTGAAACATCCAGGGAATACTTAAGTAGTATTCACCAGTACTTCATGAAGTAACTATAAGGAATACTAATTTTACATTAAATTGAGACTATTAACGCGTAGTCAAAATGTATAGTGAGTTTTCGCAAATTTTCCCTGAAAAATGTAGTGCAGTATCGAAAAGTAAAGTTCATATGCGTGTAATTGGAAAAATTAGGTAGTATGCATTTATTAATGGTATATCTTTAATTGTAATGAGCTTGAAACTATTAAATGCCAAAATTTTGTATTAACTGTAAAGGTAAATAGATATTTCTCCGTAAACCAAAGATTAAGTGTTTTCGTCTAATTATTTGATCTATCACTTAAAAATGATTACGTATATTCGTGAAGAATTTAAGATAAACTTCAACAGGATTAAGATCTTCCTGTTTTTGTAGCAAGGGAAGTTTTATAAAATTGCTTGGAAATTTGCATGGTAATGCAAAATATAAATTATTATTATTTTTTTTAAAGAAACTTTCTTTTTTAGAAAATACGCGACATACTAAAAAATACTGTTGCAAGAATTGGCGTGTGTGAAACGAAGTCTAGTCTAAAAGTTAAAACTGAGCTAAACTGAACTAAAATATCACTAATACGTCTGAAATGTACATTTCACACGCTGGGAGGTAAAGTAAACACAAAAAGGAAGAAAAAAAAACCCGCACAATCACAAGTATGTTAAAAAAAAAAAAAAAAAAAAAAAATTGAAAAATAGACGATAAAATGACACCATGGAAGGGTTGACTCGAAGCCCTAAATTCGAGACTTCGTCTCGCCTAATATATCAGTAAAATACTATGTACTATATGTACAATGTACATTATATTACTATTATGTTTAAAAAACATTAAGCAAAATTATAAGAAAACGTATTAAGAATAATAAATACAAAGTAAACATCTAAAGATATGCATATTTGTAAGACCAGAATAAATGTATGATGTGAGGATAAAATAAAAACATAGCTGTGAAGTATCCAGATAAACAGCAATGACGTTATACTGAACTTTTGAAAGAACCAACTTATCCTTGCAATTCACAAGAACTATCTTTAAATGATATGCTTAACGAGAAAGAATAATAAGAGTCAAAGAATAATAAAAGATTTTTATTAGTTGATACACTTTTCTATTTGTTACCTTAATTATATCAATAAAAGGTTTAAAGAGCTTTCAAGTAAATTAAAAAGTATTATTCATTAGCCATTTTGCTATATTAGGGTTATTTTTTCCATAAATTACACTGCTCGGCATGAAAATTGCCTCTAACACCATTTCAGCATATTCTTATGTAGAATGACCTCCTGAATCCGAATAGGAGGCCCATTTTTCTTTATCACCCACCTTTTTTTAGGAATGTCTCCCTATTTTTATCATTTTTCGGTGATTTTATGGCTATATGATTTTTAGGAAGAGGGAGGATTATTTTAACCGTTAAATCTGTACTGATAAGTATAAAGGATTTAAGTCCATATTCTTGACTTTTCAGGAGACGAAAAATAAAGTTAAACTAACCAAAAACTAATCAGCAGAATCGATTAGGAAAAAGGGATTTTGTTGGTTTGTACGCTTTATACCATTCAGTGATTGTCAATCTTCATTTAATAAAGGGAAAAATTGAATTAAATATTTTATACCAAAGATTTATGCTAAATTTCTAACTTGAATCTTTTTTTACCAATGGATTTTGTCAAAGACTAAATGACATGGATTTAAATCCTTTATACCAATCGATAGGGAATTTTTTTCTGAGTCTGACTATGTACTTAACTCAAAATGGACATTTTTGGACTTAAATCCTTTATACTTATCAGTACAGAAATATCTTCTGAGGGGCTACAGAGTTGGGAAATTCTAAAACATGGACATTTGCGACAAAGGAAAAAATTTAGGGGGATTTGCCACTGAAATTATGCATTACATATCTCATATTTTTTAAATCTATTATTGTTATTTTTTAAACTTTATATATATATTTTTTTTATTTTAGGTGTTAAACTAATTATCTATCTTCAAATCAAATTCATGGTCATATGATTATCGAACAGGGAAAGAAATTGAGGGAGGGGTGATGTATCTAGAAAACAGTGGGTGACTGGGCAAAATTGAAGTCATATTCGGATTCAGGAGGTCATTTTACATAAAATTCAGCAAAAATATCAGATCTCGATTTTTTTTTTTTTTTTTTTTTTTTTTTTTTTTTTTCCAGAGCTGTGTTACCTACTGCGCAGAACTAGTGCGACGTTAAACTCAACCAACCTATTTCTTCCATATGTAAAGACACACATGCTGATTTCACTAAAATAAAAATAATAAAAAATTTTCCCAAGAAATAATAAGTATAACTAAAGCATGTTGTTTATTCATAAGAGTTGAAAAAAAGTGAAACTATCACTTTTTTTTTTTTTTTTTTTTTTTTTAATTAAATTATTATTTTAGAAATGTATTAAAAAAATAGTATTAAACATAATTGGCCCCTTTGGTCCCTTTGACTTGGCACTATTGAAGATTTCACATAAAAGCTTATATTTCCATTTAATATTTATAAATTTAACTATATTAGGTTTGGTCAATAAAATATGCCTTCCGGCAGCAATTCTTATGGTCTTTGATATATTTTTTACAGATTTGAAATCTTAAAATTGCGTTTTCTCAGTCTGAATTTTTTCAGGAATTCATGATCTTCACAATGCAAGACTTTCTACAGACATTTCAGAAAGACTTATTATTTTTGGATATTTCATAGAACCTACTTGAAAGAATTAGGGATATATTTTGACATTTATAAATAAGATTTTGAAGAAAAAAATTGTAAAGTGCATGTTTAAAAATATACTATTTAAAAATTTGTCAAAAAAAAAAAAAAAAAAATTCTTTTAGAGATATTGCAAATATCTATTCCAAATTCTTTTAAGTAGGTTCTATTTAATATCTGAAAAAAATATATTTTATCTTAAATATCTGTAACGGATTTAGCCTTTTCAAAAAAATGAAAACTCAGAAAATGAAATTTAAATATTTTAAATCTGGAAAAAAAAATCTATCAAAAACCATAAGAATTGTTGCCTGAATATATATTTTATTGAATAAACCTATATTACTCAATTTATTAATATTAAATGCCAATACAAGCTTTTATATGAAACCCTCAGTGGTGCCAAGTGGAAGGTGCCAAGACTTCCTTAAAAGTGTTAAAACGTATATGAAATTACTTGCTTCAATTTAATTATAATTTTTAAGAATTAAGGCTGATTAACTATAAAACAAATTAAATTATCTTCCATTTTGATAAGTTACAATTTTAATGATACAAATATTTATTAAATTCTAAATTTATCTTGCTTTCTAATATATAGACAATGAAACTTGAATATATTGTATTAACGTGATAAAATATATTTATACGTGACAGTTTAATATAAAAAAGTAACTCAAATTGTAATACTTCATTCAAACGTTTTACAATTTAAGTGATTTTAATAAATCTAACTTCATAAAAAAAAAATTGAATAAATGTATGCATGTGAAATCGTAATTTAGACTTAATAGCATAGTTAAAAACTGTCATTTCGCAAAAATATGTATAATCATATCTCGCCTAAACTGCTATTGTCAAAACATTAATTCGAAAAGAAGAAGTGACAATGAATTTTTTTGCTTTAGAAAAACTGATATTCTCAGATTTTCAGAACTAATGTTACTATATCCATTGAACTAAAAGCCTTCACTAAACAATTTTTCGTTGATTTCTATAAACTATACGAATTCAGGCGTTATCTGTCGATTATATACTCGTATATAAAAAAAAAAAAAAGTTTCAGAAAATATAGCAATTATTTGAGTTAATGTAAATATTGCTTTTATACATTAAAATGCTTAATTTTTTTCAAGTAATTTTAACACAAAAATCTTATCCGTTTAAATAATAATGGTGTAAATATTACAGTAACCTTTGTAATGGTTTTGATTATATATATATTAAGAAGATTAATCGATCGTACAATATCCAGTACTAAAGTTTAAATATGCTTTTAAATCAGGCGATTTTCATTCAAAATTAGTAATGCCTGCAATAAAAATTTGATAAATACGTGCATTTCGCGAACTTTTTATTACATGTATTTCTAATTATGATTACAAGGGTAAAAAATTTTTGGAGAGTGGTTAACAAATTATAGCATTAAAATGCTTCTGTTATTTTCATGTAATTTTTAACACAAAAATTTTTCCTTACCCTTTTAAATAATATTGATTTCATTTATAATAACCCTTATAAAAATTGTGATTTCATTTGTATACAATCATTTGCAAAAGTTTAAGACCAGTAGCCGATTTTCAGTATTTTAACACATTGCATCATTTGCACAGATTATTGCGTCATCTCATGTGCTGATTGAATCAGGCGCATTCTACTGCTATAAATAAAGGTGGCCTTCACGTTTATCGCCTGTTGTTTATTGGATTTTGTCGAAGATTGCTGTGTTGTGTAATTATTGTAATGGGTAAAGAACCCTCACTTACTGTTCCAAAAAGGTCAAAAATTGCATAAAATTGGATTTTTTGAACGTCAAATAAGTTCGAGGGTAAATGCGAGCAAGACAGCTGTGCATCAAGATATTAGTAAATTTAAAATTTGTGGAAAATTTGTGGACTTTAAGAGAAGCGTTCGCCCTAGGAAAACGAGTGCACGTGATTGTCATATGATAAGAAGGATGATCGTACGAGATCCAAGAACCTCCTACAATACGATTAGACATTCTCTGATTAAAAAAGGCACCAACGTCAGTTTGAGTACTATTTCAAAACGTTTGACCAAAGATTTTGGTTTATCATCTCATAAAGGAAACCTAGACTTACTCGAAGTTGGAAAAAGAAACGATTCTTAAGGTCCACAATTTTTCCCGAAATTTTAAATTTACTAATAGCTTGATGCACAGCTGTCTTGCTCACATTTACCCTCGAACTTATTTGACGTTCAGAAAATCTAATTTTATGCAAGGTCAATATGTCTGACTTTTTTGTAGCAGTAAGTGAAGGTTTTTTTTTTACCAATTACACAACAGCACCGTCTACGACAAAATCCAGTAAATAACTAACGATAAAAAACGCCGGCCACCTTTATTTATAGCAGTAAAATGCGTCGGATGCAATCAGCGCATGAGATGACGCAAATGATGCAATGTGTTAAAATACTAAAAACTTACTGGTTTTAAACTTTTGCAAATGCTACTGGTCTTAAACTTTTGCAAATGACTGTACATTAAGCAGATTAGTTGATCATATAATACCCACTACAAAAAATTAAGCTGATTATTAAAAAATTAATAAGTCGATTTATATTCAAAATTAATAACGAATTTAATAGAAACTAAACAAGAAGTATATTCCGAGAGAAATTAATTATATGTAATTGCAGTTGTGATTATAAGTGTAAAATTTTGTATTCTTTAACCACATTTCTTGCGACCATGGAAGCCTCTGCGCAAGTACGGATTGAACGAGTCCAGTGTTAAAATAAGGGTGACTGGGAGAAAACAAGCGATAAGGGAACACCGAATAACTGGATGTTTGCCAAATAACTATCTCTCGGCCAATTTTGCATCCCTCCAAACTTATGGACTCGGCCTCACTGCTAGTCGTAGGAAACGTGGTCGCACTATAGACGGGTATTTCACAAATTTATAAATATCGATTGTAAACTAAAAATGTGAATATTTTATTCTTAGTTAACATATATTGTTATATTACATATAACACATATTATACAAATTAGCAGTTTCGAATAAGGCTTAGATACACGAGTGACATATTGAATCTTTTTTTGAGCAGTTGTCGCGTATTATCTATAGAGGGTGCGTAAATTATCAAGCAGTAGTGACTATTTTGGTCATCATGTTTAATTTTGAGTTACTTTATTATTATTATTATTATTATTTTTTTTTTTTTTTGTATTTTTAGTTTAACAAAATGTGATATAATAGATTGTTCAGCAATAAAATACACAAATCACTCTAGGAAAGGACATAATAGTTACTTGATATACGAGTGACGCCTCCGACCTTTTTTTGCCTTAGGATTATCATACGTAGCCCAGCGAGTCCGTAGATTATCAAGCAGTAGCCACTGTTTTGGACTTTTATTTATTTATTTTTTTTTTTTTAGCTTAACAAAATGTGATATAATAGGTTGCTATGGGATACTTTTGGCCATTATGGGATACTTTTACTTTTTATTATTTTTATTATTTTTTTATTTTTTAGCTTAACAAAATGTGATATAATAGGTTGCTAAGCAATAAAATGCTCAAATCACTCTAGGAATGAATATAAAATTATTATATTTTGCCCAGATTGTACGAAATGAAGAAAATTACCAAATGCGCCAAGCCTGAAATCTGGCGTTTTCAGAGGCAAAAAGATGACAGTTGGTACGTCGGTATTGTTCTATGGAGACTCTAATTCCAAATGATTGTTGTATTTAAAAAAAAAAAAATCCTGATACAAAATCACAACAAAACCCGTAGAATTTGTATAGTTTTTAACGACCAAGAAAATATTTTGGGGAAGATCACTCTTTTTAGTTAATGGATAGGACAATAAAAAAAAAAAAAAAAAAAAAAAATCTAACGTTATTAAAAAGTGACCTCTGTAATCGATACTGTGATTTCACATTGTTTTTAATTTATATTTATAATGAAATAGCTAAATTCTAGTTATCGTAAGTATTTAACAATGATCTATATCTAATACAATCGCTTTTTCACAAAATGATTTTACCTTCATATTGAGAACGGATACTGAAATAATAATAATAATTTTTTAAAAAATGTAGTTTTAACAATACATTATTATATTCTGCTTTAATATTTATTAACAGGAAAGAAAATTTGCTTAATATATATTTAATGAAACATTTAATGAAATTATTTATTATTATTATTATTTGTTAATGTTATAATTGCAAAGTTTGCGTACTTTTAAATCTTCAGTTAAGTATCAACAATCAGATGGCTATCTGCATAATTATGTTATTGGAATAAATTTTACTTATCTGGATACATAAGTAAAGGTTAAGCGTACACGTTTGTTTAGACATACTAAATATCAAACGTAGATTCATTCATATTTTTTTTATCAAATAAAAATAAATTTGCTTCAATATAATTTTATATTTCAATTTTATAATGCTTTGTAAAGATTTTTTTAATCTTCTTAATTTTTAAATTTAACGTTTCTTTCAAAGATAAAATAATCAGTTACATGTTAGTATATTTATATACATAGATGCAAACCGATTTTAATTTATGTAAACTTATGTATACTTGCATTGATTAACTTTTTAATGTATTTTTTTTCCCTCCTTCTTACAGTGATAAAACTGTCATATGGATACATTTGGTTATTTGTGATTAATTTTTAGAGTTATGTTATTTTTTTTTTCTGTTTTATTAAAACGATGTTTTTATATAAATATATACACATATTTATTCACTAAATAAGACAAATCAAGATATTTATGCTTTGCGCATGAATACCTTTATAATTTACAAAAACATGGACAAACATTTATAGTTTTTTTCTGCGTTGATAATCTCTTAAAATTGTGCCATAATTTTTTTTATTATTTTATTATTTGATATTTGCATGCGGATGTTTACTCTTGATTTTTTTTGTAAGTATATATTTTATGTGCAAGTATATAAGTGTCTTTATCTATTTTATTTATTTATTACTATTTTGTTTACTTCATATAAACATTTGTTTAACTGTTTTGAATTATTATTTTATTTATTAGAGATGAGCATATATGCATGTATGTTTATTATGGATATTTTGTTGAAAAAAAAAAAAAAAATGCATTTTACATTCACATACCTATGTTCTTATGCCTTATCGCCCGAGTGTAAAAAGTACGGTCATAGATAAAATCTAATATCGCTGTGAGCAAACAAGATAAATTTACTTATCAACAAATACGTAAATGATAAATTCTGCATTCCGCTTCTGAAAAATTATTACATAAGAAATAAGCCATTAAACTGACATTAAAAAAAAAAAAAAAAAAAAAAAAGGCTGTATATTCTTTAAAATTTAGTAAATATTATATTCAAAAATATCTTTAATTTCAGATTTGAAATAACTTGTTTGAGAGGTGGCGCGTTTAAAATTATTCTTGAGTTACTAGTGCTAGTTCATATGTGATTTTTTTAAATATTTCTCCAGCTATATACATGAATAACTCACCTTGTTTTTAGAAAACCATTCTTAATACAGTTTCTCCTCACATTAAAAATGCATTCGAACATTTATGTTTTTTGAGAAGCATTTACGGTCGTAATCACCATTAAATTCAACTCCCGTTTCAACTTAAAAATTTGAAAAGCGTCTAATGTCAAGGGGCATCTTTCCGGAAAACTTGGCGTGCTACTTCTGCCATCTAGTGTCAAAGATGTCATATAACTCTTGCTTGGTTATTTGCAGCTAAAAAATCTGAAAATAACAATACCGCTAGATGGCATAAGCAACGTGTCAAAATCTGCTAAAAAGTTGTTTCCTCATGTTATACGCTTTTCATTTACATGTTCAACAAGGAGTTGAAGTTATTGGTGATACAGCCGAAAATGATATGTGCAGTCGACGAAAAAAAGAAAACAAACATGCAAAACAGAAATATCCCCTCCCATTCTGGTAAATGATTTGGTGTGCTTTGAGGGTTTTAAATATCGAAGCCATTTGCGAGCTCTTAATTTTCGTTTATTATAAACATCCTTTCCCCAATCCTCCTTTAAAGCATCATAAAAATAAACAATTATTTTATCACAACGTTGTACAGAAATTTTTCTTCAATTCAACCTACACTTCTATGTGTATACTGCTTTACAGTACTAAATGTTTCTTTCAGAACACCCCACATAGACAAAGACAGAGTTTTGAAATCTATTACAAAAACTTGGGAGGAATCTCCAGACGAAATACAGGACATGTATCCTAAGGATTATATTGAACAACGTAAGCGGGGAATTGGGAAGTTCCTCACATCGTCCCTCTGTGGTAGACCGCAAGAAGTGGTGAGCTGCATGGAAGAAGCCGTTCTGGCCTATGATCCAAAATATATGTACAATCCCGGAAGTATTTTTGCAAGACTGTTTTACTGGTTTCTATCCAGACTTCCTAAGCCAATAGCAGATGGACTGTTATATGATCAATTTGAAATCAAGGACCGTAAATGAGTTTTTATTTTATTAGGAATTAGCGATCAAAATTTTAGTGGCAATTAGTCTATGAACATCACGCCATTTTCCTTCTAGTAATGAGTATTCCAATAGTTTAGAATTTTTATCCTCTCGCCAAATTCGACTAAATTTGATAGCTGCTTATTCTTTCATCTTAATTCCTAATCGTGAAGGCACATATCTTTTCCAGAATATCTGTAGAAATAAGCTTATATTGCTCCAGCATCGTATCATTATCGCCTTTATTTTACATCAAAATACAAAAATATTTTTATTACTGCCATGAAACATTCATTAAACGATCGGAAATAATATCAATTTATTGTAATTTATTCAAATTTAATATATTCTTTTTTACTATTAGTTCTTCATTATTAATACAGTATTTATTAAATTATCATTGCTGATAAAGTAAATAATGGTACTGTGTAATTACTATGAAAAAACTGGTAACCATTTTTACAAATTATTTGAATTTCCTCACAAATGGTAGTGCAATATTGTAGGAAATTGAAGCAATATAGCATTAGTATTGCTGTTTTATTTGGGCAATAATTCTTGATCTTTTGAATTCTCAGATTCGTTTACTCTGTATGCTCTTTTTCTCATTGATCTTTTTCATTAATAATAATGTAGATATACCGTATTGTTACCATATGAATCAGCTCGAGAAGTTCGTAAAAATCCTAACTATATTTAAGCAACAGTTTACAGTGGTGCTAGTTATTTAAAATTATGTAACTTACAGTTATACCTTGATTTTTTAAAGGGAGACAATGATTCGTGATTATATTACCACCGATCTGTTTTTAAACTTACTTGAACCCTTTATATCCTAAATTATTTTATTTTTGGAAAAATAGTTTGAAACTTTTTTATTATATTTCTTTATACATGAGAATCATCTCTTGTAACACTTTCGCGACTGCATGATTTTGAATTTTTGACAGTAAGGTCCGCCTGTTGGCGTTATTCTCCTATGTTACAATATTTCAAAACAAAATTTTCTGTATTCACATGTGAATATTGGTTATATATTTAAGAAAAATATAGCATACAAATTGAGAAAGAAACGCCCACTGGTGGAGTTACAGATTTTTCAAATGACGTGAATCTATGACAGCGGTCGCGAAACCGTTAAATTTAGTTTAAACTATAACTTAACTATAGAGAAAGCTTAAACAATGGGGACTAAAAATTAAAATATAGTCTCAATGAAATCCTGTAGTAAATTTAGGCTATACTGAGGAATTTTTTTGATGGGACTTTAAAATCCCGGTGGGATACAAAGGGTTAATGAAAATAATAAGGGGACTCATGGTATAGTTGCATTATTATATAATTTGAAATTTCAGTAATATGGTAAAGGCATTTAAAATACATTAAAGTTTATTTTGTTTTTTAGCTTCTTCAAAAACAAATTTCTTCCTCATTAGCCATTCAAGCAATTAGCACTTCTATTGTATTCCAAGCACCCTAGATTGACCATTTAATTAGACTGATATAAAATGCTATTCTCTATGTTGTATTATGATTATATTATAAGAATACTTACAGTAATATATAATATGGTTATAATTTTGCCATATAATGCTACACGATTATGATTTATACTGTATGTTATGATTTTTTCCTTTATTTGTAAAGTTGAAACATTTTTGCAATGTGTATGAATACTTGAGACGACTATGTGGCTTTAACTTCATTTCGATAAGAGAATAACCAAATTTAGGTAATTAATTTCTATGTTTCATCATTACATTATTCATAGTTGTTTTATAACAAATATATTTTAATTTTTAAACCATATCTATAAATAACTTTAATACTTTAGCAGGGGAAATTAACAATTATTTATTTAACATATTAAAAATTGTTTTAGAGATTCGGACCTTAATTGTTAACACTGCTGTTTCCAGTACATATTTAGAAATCATATTAAAAATTAAGTTTTTTTTTTTTTTTCAAATTAGGGGCTCTTCCCGTTTGCTCGCATCGCTCTCCAACCCCCTAGGGAGGCCTTTGCCGCCACTTCCAACTCGCTTCGTTCATTAATCCCTGTTCATTAACCCGTCGATTCGCTGCTCGCCCAAAAAAAAAAAAAAAAAAAAAAAAAAGAAAAAAAAGAAGCGTGTGGAAGTACTTTTTCTTCAACATATAGAGGAGAAACAATTATTTATCTGAAAAACTTTTTGAGTTATAAAATGTTAGTGAAAAATTCGATGTTTCCTTAAATTAATAAAAAATGATTCGCAGAACCGTATTTTGTTAAAAGATCTGTTAGGCTGAAAAGAGAATTAAATGGCCTTTCTGATATAATACCTACAGTTAAAATATTCAGACACTGGTTTTTCATACAGGATGATTAAAAAAAAAAAGATAAGGAAATGTGTGAGAAAAAAAAAAAAAAAAAAAGATTTTTTACATATTACATATCCATATTTTTCAAGAAAAGTTACATCATTGAAATTGTAAAGAAACGTGCTTTTGAATGGTGCAGATGTATTTCATGCATTTTTATTCATTTACACAGAATTGAATTTAAAAACAAAGCTTTTAATTAAATATCTCAAATTGGGTTTCACAAAATCCATGCTTGCGTTTCACAAAAAAAAAAAAAAAAAAAAAAAAAAATCATAATTCGCGATATCTTTGCAATCAGATTTCAATCTTTTTAGGTTTTGTTTCTTTCATGGAGATTTATATGAAATAAATATGTCTTAAAAACTTTTTGAGTTATCGAATTTTTCACTAAACATTTTATATTTCGGGAATTTTGAAAATATGAATTACTAATCCATATTTTGGTAAAATATTTATACTGTTAAAAAGATGATTTAAATGATCTTTCTAAACGTACCGTTCGTTAAAATATTAAACGATTAGTTTTTGGTAGAGAGCGATTGGAAAAGAGATGATCGGAAAAAAAAATTTTTTTTGGACATAAAAAAAAAGTGTTAAAAAAAAAAAAAATTACACTATTAGAATCAAAACTAAACTTTCTAAAGATGTACCTTGCATATCTTGGTCCATTACGGTGTTATCGCTTTTAAAATATGCACAAATATTTCTACTTTCCTTTCATCTTTCAGCGGAACTCTGTGTGATGGAAAAAGAGTGATTTTTTGAGAAACTCTTTGCAAGTTGGCAATTAGAGTGCTTGATTAACACAACAACAACAACAAAAAAATCTTATAAGCTCAATCTAATAATTCTTTTGTTGATCTATCGTATTACATCTTCTAGATAATTGGTAGCTTTTTTCATTTCTCTACCACAATCTTCCTGTGTCCATACACTGGCTTGGAATGATAGTTTAAAATAGGCCTGCCCAAGCAAAAAATGCATGGTGGGCCGCATTGGGAACCTATTTTATTCAGGCGGGCCGCACCTTATGTATGTGTGTATATATATATATATATATATATATATATATATGTGTGTGTGTGTGTACATAATGTTTGTAAGTGTATGAACCCTGTATGTATGTGCGTTTTCGTGGGAGGACAGGATGAAGATTCGTTACAGAATACATTAATTTAAATTATTTACATGCGGTCATAAAATAACAATAGTATCATAAAAAATTTTCTGACAGATACATTAATAACTATTAAAAAAAGAGGAATTAATGCTTTTAACATTTCATAACAACAACGTGATTCCTTAGCTAACATAATCGTTGAAAGGTATTTATTTTCACTTCGAAAAGTCAGAGTGTATTTATTAATTTTTGATGTGTTAACCAAAGTTGTCAAATGCTAAATATCGTTAGTCTCATCTCGGGCAGCAGAAAACTACATCGAGGGTCGCGGGTTGGCCACCCCTTGTTTAAAGAACTTATTCTAAAAATTTTAATACACAGCAACCTATAGAAAAAGCATCAGGAAGTTTGAGTCAGATCGATTTAAATGAAATAACTTCAATGTACTTTAAGGATGTGACGTCTTGAAACCCTTCACACGTGATCACTGAAGGAGAAACTGCAACAACTTCAAGTTTATTTTTGTATCTTGAGGAGTTTTTTTTTTAATTTCAGAGAGTTATATGTGTGTTCTATGGCGAAATTATCAGAGAAATGTTCAATTAGAAATTAGCTAGGGTGGAGGTGGAGGTGGAAGCAGGGAAACAATCGATGATTTAGCCTCGGACTCAAAATATTGGTGCAATTCATTCCGGTTTTATTTCTTATGAAGTTACAATATATGTATATATATACTTTTTTTGTGATAGTATAATTCATTACAACAATAAAATATTTTGAGGATTTTTCTGGAATGTAACTTACAAACTTGAGTCATTGGCTCATCAGTACATATTGATTAGCGCGGTAGGCATTTGGTTAGTTTTGGTTTTTGGTTAGTCGGTTTGCTCAGTTGCAAAATTTTTGTCGCCTGTACTTTATTTGTTTGGCAGTTACGCTTGGCCTACCATTTAAAAAAAAAAAGGAAAGTAAAGAAACAACGTTGTGAGTTAGACTATGATAAATTTGCAAAAAATGGCTTATATCTAATTTTTGCGTAACTTCAAAGATAATATATAATTTCATAACACGAATTAAAACAACGTCAAAAACATTTTTTCCCGCGGAAGTATAAAAAATAGAAAATAATAAATACCGAAATGTAATTACCAACGTACATTGCTGCGTATGGGCCAACGTTTCACCAACAGTCGGGCAATCCGTCCAGTTAACGACCATTTATAACCGTTGACCAACAAGTAATACTAATGAAAGAAATAGCTGATTCAACGTTGGACCATATAAATTTTGTCTGTAAATAAATAAATAAATAAAATTAAGCAAATAAAACTTTCAGCTAAATTTTCCTTATTTTATCTGTACGAATAATTTTAGGTCTTTTATACCATAATAAATGGATATTTTTCAATTTTAGACAGATAAATACATTGAAACACTATTTACTTGCAATCAAATATTTTCATAGAAAAGAGCTATACCATTATTCGAAACAAAAATTATATCTAAAAATTCTACAATCTCTCAAAACTCATTTTACTTTTTAAAATTGGTTTTCAAATTCAGGAAAATTTTATTCATAAAACAATTAATTGTTTATTTTTAACAACCACTACGATATTGTTCATTATGATAGTTTTTCATTTTAAAATAACTATAAAAATATTGCTTCTGTCATTAGATTCTAAGAAATTTCATTACTGGATAGCAATTAGTGACTAGTAAAATATTTCCCAGTCACTGACCATAACAATATGCCCATTACATTTTCATGACTTTTCTCTTGAGGAAAGGAAGTCAATCTTTAATAAAACAGTGAGCATTCTGAAATTTGCAGCAATTTGTAACAAATACGTGTACTAGACATTTTTCTCGAAGAAGGAAGCTGACTGTTTAATTTAACTGCCGATTCTCTGAAATATACTGAAAATGTAAAGATAGAGAGTAAAAAAAGTGTCTTAGAGTGTAAGATATAAATTAACCAACATACAATATTAAATGTTTTAATATTTATTTGCTTTTTATATGTTTATGCAGGTAACCTTTTCTAACTTAACATATTTTTTCCAGAACACCAATCACAAATACAAACACGATAATAAATGACCTCACAAAAACATGGGAAGAAGCCCCAAAAGAATCTAAAGAGTTATATCCTGATGGTTATTTTGAACGATACAAACGTGGCACCCTGAAGTTCATGTCCTGGTCTATAAGTGATAAAACGCAAGAAGTGGTGGACTGTATGGAAGAAGCTGTCGTAGCCTACGATCCAAAATATGTCTACAATCCTGGAACTATCTTGGCAAGAGCCTCTTATTGGCTTATATGCAGATTGCCTAAACCATTTGCAGATTTACTCATACATGATCAGTGTGCGATTAAATTTCAGAAATGATGTTTTAAAAATTTAGGAATGAATAATGAAAATATTATTAGTAATAAATTAAAAAGAAGTACATAATTTTATGTATTATAATTTTGAGAAAATTTTGAAAAAAGTAATATGCATATTTAAACTTCTTTTATTTGAAACATTCCAAGGCATATAAAGAGGAATATCCATTATTATCTAATACGTCAACATAACATGGCATGATTAAATTATGAATTCATTTGGAATGAATTCATTTAATAATATAAATAATTCGATTAATATGTCATTACCCTAACAGCACACCTTCTTTCCAGGATATCTATTGGATATCCTGATGATAAAAAGAACATCTTTAGGATGTACTGTGGGTAAAAGGGACGTTTTTATGATGTATTTTGGATAAGTGTGCAGTTAGGGTAATTTAGTAATATTTTTTTAATGAACTACTTAAATATTTTGTTTCATATTTATGATGACCCTAGATCTAGCATTTTTAGTTCTTAATATTTTCTAGTTAAGAGTTTTATGCAAAATGTCACAAAGTAAGTGCAATCTTTAAAATAATTGATAATCTGAAATACTTTTAATTAAACTCATTAAAGTATTCATTGAAGTAAAAAAAAATAACTTCAATGGTGTAACACTATTATTTTAGGAAAGTTTTATTGCGTTGTCATAGATAATATGAATATCCAAAAAAATGTGATTTTTTTCATTCATTTATAACATGAAATGAAGTTAACAGGTATTTTCAGAGATTTTTTTTTTAAATATAACTAAGCATTGACGTATAATAACAGTTATATAAACACTTATGTAAACCCCTTTCTATAGTTAACCATTTTCAAAAGTATAATGAATAATTTTTGTAAGGCCTTTCCAAAATTTGCTATTTACCATGCCTGTTTTCTCTTGAACTGACAAATAAAATAAGCATATAATAGGAGAGGGAAAAAAATGCTAAAAATTATAATTTAAGCAAGATACACTTTTATGCATGTCATTATTACTTCATAGTTTTTTATTTTTATTTGATTTGTTACAAATTTGCATACAATAAAGCCTGCGAACATTTTAATTTTATACTATAATGTTACAATAATATTTATTTTTTTATTTAAGTTTCAAAATGCCAATTTATATGTTTTGGGGGGTTGTGTTGATTGTGATGTGTGGCTGCTTGCTTTGCCTTGATACGATTCAACGGACTGATGGCATTGTGGATAAAGATATGGAATTTTATATTTAAAAATTGGAGTTAAAATATGTTCTTGATAGTATTTAGAGTTGATTTTGGTATTTTTGTCAAAATTGTTTTCACTTTGATCTTGCCTTTGTATGAAAAACCAGCGACAATCATATGTCCTTTAGAAAAATTTTCTTTTGATTCTTTGAATTGATCATTTTCTGTTGCTATCACTTAAATAGATCCCAACTTCATGCATTGTTAAGACATTTTTTCATTTTTCTCTGATAAATGTTTTTCATAAAGAGTTTTTCAGCGTATTCTACGTTCATAGTTATGACGCTGAGAAAGACGATAAATGTTATATTTTTTGGCCTTTTTGAAAATCAAATCAGAGTTAACAATTTTATTCACAGTTGAAACTGAGCAGTTTAATGATTTTGCAACATACCTTTGAGTTGGAGGGTTTTCTTTCAGTATTAAAGATAATCTTTGTAATATTAGAACTTCGTTTTTTCTTTGCCTAAGTATTTGGAAGAATTTTCCATTCAGAGGCCAGAATATGACGATTTTTCTTTTCTTATTTATAATATTTCCTACCATGGCTTTAGATATCGAAAAATATGGCTTTTACAGCGTTGCTGAATTACTGAATAAGAATAACACTCCTCGGAAAGAGCGGCAATGTATCCTTCCATCCATTGCCTTTTTTAAAGCGCCATTTTGCATGTAAACAAAAATTCTAAATATCAGACCATTAATAAAATTTCCAAAAATGTAACTGTTGTGAAAATAAAATTTTTCATGCAGACGAATTTTTCTTACGTCGAAATAAAATCATCTAAAAATGTATGAATCCGCGTTTGTAATGATCGATAGATAGCGCTTTTTGAACTGCAGTTGTTAGTAAATATAATAGCCACGTGTATTTATTATTGTTCTTTCTCCGCCATTACATCATGGAAAATCGATTGCATAATATGATGATATGCAGTGGTATGATAATTTCACCTTAGCCCACCAGAGGGCGAGCATTTCATTACAATCGCGGATAGCCTCTGTATTAAATTCGGTACATCTTTTTTATGTAAAGAAATTTTTTAAAGATTTATATCTTAATATGAGGTAAAAAAATATTTATTGCACTATATTAATCTTTCTTGTAGACTGTTTGACTACATGAGACAATTTGATACTTTCCTGCAAGTAATTTTACTTCCAGAAAATTTTAGTGCTTATAGCAGAGCAGAAATGTCCTTAAATTGATCTATTAATTGTATGAAACTGCCTTTTTAATTAACTTTTTTCAATAAGACAATCTTTTTCATGTCAAGTAGAACTGTTGTTTTTCTCTAGTAATATTCCAACATAATTTTAGTATTTTTCATCATCATCATCATTGTTATTATTTTAATTAGCATTGCCTTAATAAGGTTTTGATGTAATTCTAACATTCCGATATTATATTTTCATTATGTATAAATTTTATCATAGATTTCATAAGATAGAGTTCTTCGTAGTGTTTCGTGAAGCATATTTGGAGTAGATAATGTATAAATAATTCTGGAGAACAAATAAAATGTTTTTATGCTTTAGTAACATTTCTGATTTCTGTGCCTTAATTACTAGTATGCAAATAACTCTAGTGCTTTTCTAAAGATAACATAGATGAAAATAGTTAAAGTAAAACTTTTTGTAGCGATTTTTCAGATATTTTAAGCACGTTTTTTATAATGAATTTTTGTACTAAAATGTAACGAGAAAGTAATTGCCTACTAGTGTTAGAACTTTAAACTGACATTAATAAATCTGTATTTTGTGAATAAATTCTATATAAAATGGAGTTATTAATTTTATTTTTCAAATAAGTATTTTAACTGAATTTTTTTTTATGTTCTTGAAAATTCTTCAAATATATGTAAACATCTCACAAAAACAAAATACATTGTTTTGAATATTTTGTACAAAAATAATAAGTCAAAGATGGAAAAAGATTTTCGTTTAAAAATTGTAATGTTTATTATCTGAATTCAGTTATGAATCATTGTAATTTAAATGTTTGAACTGTTCTTATTGTAGAGTTTGGATGCAAGAAATGTTTTTGTTAATAGAATACGAAATAATAATGTTATTGTCTTAGATTTTGTAACACAATACATATACATTTTTTCCTGCCTGTATTCCATTACAATATCATATTTAAATAAATACATTTACAATTCTCTTTCTAGACTTTGAGTGTTTATTTACAAGGCACTATATTTTATGAACAAAATTTAACATTTTTAAAATATCAGCTTCTTTTTTATATATAAATAATCTGGTGTGCCACTCACATGACTTTCTTTCACCCTAAAATTTAACACAAAAAGTACAGATTGGATATTAAGGGTTAAGATAACGAGTACTGTTATGTTAACCTATGTTAAAACAATTGAAATTAGGCTTTGGAACAGCGTTATTTGACAGCCCCCCTCCACCCCCCCCCCCCCAGTTTCATTACTGTATCTATACATATATATATAATTCAAATCTGTTATTAAGTTCAAAAGCTTATTTAAAATTTTTCAGACAAATTTCACTCGTATCATTCCTTGAAACTTATCAATCTTGAACAAACCTTTCTAGTAACAAACGCATTAACTTCAAAATACATCATTTGGATCACCTGAAATTATTTGTTTTTAATTTACTCTAACAGACGCAGTCAAAGATCAAACTGTAAAATTTGACTTCGCTGTTGAGAAAGCCTCAGAACGTGTAAATATACAAAAAACCAAGTGATGAATATTTATCTTAAAATATATATATATATATATATTTATTTATCATATTCAGGGCGCACAGCTAGTCCATAGAGTCTGTAAAAGTCTATATTTAAAAAAAAATTAGTCTATAAAGTCTATATTTTTAAGAACTTCCATGCTAAAAAATATTTTTCCAGCAGATGCGCATATAAAATTGAAGGAAGTACGCATATAAAACTTTTAGATGTTTTTTTTTATATCCCTCCCCCCCCCCCCTTTTTTTTTTATATGATTTCACGGCTAAGCTTTATTTTAGGGTTTGATGTACTATATATAGGTCATTGGTGATTTGTGACGCGACGATGTGATTCAGTGTATCGGCACTTTTTATTAATAACAGTTTTGTATCAGTACTTTGAATTTGCGCCGGCTGCTTGTGTAGGTTTATCGATATAAGGCCCAGATCAATGATTTTTTTTTTTTTCCTAACGCCTTTCTCAGATTTAAAGATTAATTTTTTGAGTGTATTTTATTTTCTATAAATAAATGGAATTATTTTGGGAAAAAATAGTGCATGGTAGTAATTTATGCTGTACAGATTTTCATGCATTTTCTGATTTATGCTCCACTAGTTAAATGCATACAATGATTTTTTTTTTTTAAATATCAGGTTACTGACTGTTGCAGTACAGGGTTTCATGCATTTTCTGATTCATGCGCCACAAATTAGGGGTATCTAGTGATTTTATTATTATTATTATTATTGGGATACTGACTGCAGCAGTACAGATTTTTATGCATTTTCTGATTTCTGCACGCTGAATCAACTATATCCATTGATTTTTTTTTTTTTTTTTGATTAGTGATTGCTTCTGTACAGATGATTTTCATGCATTCTCAGATTCATGCAAGGTTGTAATTTTTGCAAATTTGCGGAAAATCTTCGAACTATACATAATTTACAACATTGAACTTTATGTGTTGAAGCTTTAAAACCCACCAACTTTTTATCAGTGGTGGAGTTGCACAAAGTCCTATTACAGTTTTAAATGCTTGTTTTAGTAATCGTAAAAATATGCCTAATTTATTTCATTGAATTTCAAAACAAGCCCCAGAGTAAAACGATAATTTATTCCCTTAAAATATACTTTTGAGGTTTTGCAATGATTTAGAGTACTGACTTATCCTTTGAGCTGTACATTGGAAGAAGAAACGGGTACCTTATATTAAAGCTGTTCTGGCTTAACTTATAATTTCCATCAATATTATCAATTAAATTGTTATTGGTATTATTTGTGTAACTTGTGATGAATATTGCAAATATATATATGTGTATGTCTTGGGGATTTTGGGAATGATTTTTATGAGAATTTTGGGTTAGGGGATTTGTAGGTCGAAAAAGCGATTGGGTTTATCCTCATCTTCTGGAAAATTCGCATCTGTCGGCCTTTATTGGCCAGTTGCAACAACGGCAGAAATCGGATTTACTCAAAAATAGATATAACGATTTCAATGAAAGTATAGGATTGATTTATAGAGTTAAATTAAATCAATTGGTCATATCCTCATCGTTAAGAAAATTGGTAGAGAGTTCACTGGCAACCCGCACACCACTTGAAAGAAATGAAACATAAACATTGTTTCCTTGAAAATTGCTGAATTATTTTGAAAAAAAAAGTCTAGAGTTTTTTTTAAGAGGAAACATGGTCTCACTTACCTTATTCTTCAGAAAAATTAGCTGTTGTGGCCCTAGAATAAAGTATAGTAGAAATATTGTCTTCTAAGAAACTGCTTAAATGATGTTGATATGAAATTATAGTTAGAGATTTCATAAAATTTGATTTGAATTTTCCGTATCTCCATAAAAGCTTCCAGTCGTTTGCATTACTCCCTGGGCAAAAAAATAATAATTATCTTTAAACAAATCATTGTATCCACACGACAAATCATTTTTACGAGGAGACTGAGTGAATGCATGAGGGTTGTTGTGAGGTGGGAATATTTTTTACATTTTTTTTATTGTATGTTCAAAAATTTGTTAAGTATTTTATGTATAACAAATTTTGTTATATAAAAATCCTAATTTGTGTATCATCGCTACAGTTATTTCGTCTATTAAGTTTCGTTATTAACTTATGTAAGGTTAGTCTATTAAGTCTATAAATTTCCTATTTTAGTCTATAAATGTCTATATATATTTGAGGTAAAAACTTGTTGTGAGGCCTGCATATGGATATGAGGATTTAATTTCAATTCCTGAGCAGCTTTCATGGACATGGTAAAATATTATGATATAGTATATTATAGTAAAGCACTTCCACTAACAAAAATAAAATAAAAATATTATGGATTCAATATTGGCAGCCCTGTATATATTTTGAAAGTTATGTACACATCGCACGGTGCACATAAATATAATCCTATATTAATAACACATAGAAACCTAAAGTACACTTCCATCAATTTTAAAGTATTGCTGCATTATAATCTAGTTCTTTTGTGTAGCCCTGTAAATAAACAGTGGATGATTTCTATACCATATTCTTCATGAAACATGTTTTTACGCATATAAAAAATATACATTCGTTTCATTTGGTTTAGTGCAGTCTATAGATGTTAAACTCTACTTACCTGCAATTCCCCCCATAGACGTAATGTATTTGAATTGTCCTGACTGTCCCTGTGCACGAACCATTTGATCTTAACAAAAAGCTTAGTGTAGCATCCTTATGTGATACACATTTAGAATACCAAGATTGAACTTTCCGCTATAATTTTTTATTGAGATATGCTGATAACAGATAGACAGACACACACACAGACCAACAACTAAAAACATGATTTTCGGATTCAGGGGACGTCAAAGAGTGTAAATATAACAAAAACTCACGTTCCAAAATTTGACCCTAAATTAATGCTTTCGCTACGTTATGGGTACGAAAAAATAAAAATATTGATATTTAAAATTAAAGTGAATTCATGGGTGATTCTTTAGAAATTTCATAAAACTGAAGTCTGCCTGTTCAGAAAAAGAAAAAAAGATATTCAATGATTTTGATATTTTATTGAAAATAGCTTGCTTCTAATGTTTAATAAACCATTTTAACTTATAGAAATAATCTCATAATCAAAATGAAATGAAACGTGCGTACTTCATATATGTATAGCATGTATGTGCAAATATAGGTAATGTGTAGGAAAAATACGTGTATATGTATGTATGAAATAGTGTTTTAGAAATTTTGATGTGTAATTTAGAAAATTTTGTTTAATTCAAAATAAACCCTGAGTGCATTTTTAAGCAAATTTTTTGATGAATGATAAATAATTATATATTCTAAAAAGATATGCAATATATATATATATATATGAACCTTAGCAAGATAAAAGTTATGTCAAATTCCTTTGCTTCTTCACTAAAGATCACCATTGATGTGGATGAATTAGAAACGGTATACAGTCATACTTATCTGGGATGAGTCCTTACGATGAGCAAGACATCTTTGAAGAAATTAACAACCGAGTTAAACTTGCATGGAAAGCATTCGGAAGAAATAGGGCTATATTCAAAAGAACCTCCCAATTTGTTTGAAAAGAAAAGTTTATGATCAGTGTAATTTGCCTGTTTTAACTTATGCTACAAAAACCTGAACATTAACATGTAAAGCTATACAAAAACTTCAAACATACCGGAGAAGTACGGAGAGATGTATGTTAGGATTCACTCGAAGAGACAGAAAGTTGTTTTATTTTGGATACCAAGAGATAAGAAAAGATCGAAGAAGAGACCACTGTGTCGTTGGAGAGATGAAATTGTGAAGTTTGAACGAGCAGAATGGAGAAGAATTGCAGAAAACAGGGCTGTTTGGAATCACCTAGGAGAGGCCTTCATCCTGCAGTGGACTGATAAAGGCTGAAATTGATGCATATATATATTGTTTTTTTATGAGAATAATGAAAAGAATGAGAATGAAAGGAAAAAAAAAATTGTATATGTATGTATGAATTATAATTCTTAATGTTACCATTATATATATGTGTATGTATTAATTATAATTCCTAATATTACTATAATGTACATATGTATACATATTCAGATCACTCTGTAGTCGTAACTAAAATGTGGATTGAGCTGAAATTTTGTATATAGACATTTCAAAAGATGCGCTCAATAGTTCTGCAAACAAATAAATAAATAAAAATAAAATAAATAAATAAAATAAAAATAAAAATTTCCGCTCTGATGGGACATATGCAAATGAGCATTACAGTCGAAGTATCTGAAAAGTGATGTAATAAATAACTGTTGTCTATTTTGACATTTTCAAACCATACTATATTTAAAACTGTTGCAAAATTTTATAAATGAGAGTGATTACCCGTTCCTTTTCCATTCCTTGGCGGGCCCGTTCCCCCGATCTTAATCTGTGAGATTTTTGGTTAAGGGGCCACTTAAAGAGTTTTGTTTTTAAAAGAAATGTTGTAACTTTGGCTGACTTGAAGTAGCATATAACGTTGCATGGCGACCAACTGCGATCATCTGTTGAACAAACTGTTCATCGGCTGCAGATGTTACAACTTAATGATGGGGCCCACATTGAACAATAGGATCTCCGTCTATAAACAGTCTTTGATTTGTAACAAATAACAATTAAATTTGTAGTAAATAAAGTTATTTGTATTAAAATTTGTAGTTTCTTGATATACGTCCCCTCAGAAATTTTATTTTTGAATTTTTTTTGCTGAACCTCTGAGCGCAACCTTTGAAATTTATACATACAAAATTTCGACTCAATCCGTATTTTAGTTACGACTACAGAGCGCTCTGAATAGGCTAAGTTTAATTATGGTTATCCTGTATACAGTTGACAAAAAAAAAAAAAAAAAAAAAAAAAAAAAAGAAAGAAAGAAAACTAACTTATTATTTATCAAAAAACTTTCTTTGACTCACTTTACTAAAACTACAGAATTTATACTGTTACGAAATCAAATAATTTTATTAATAGTAATTCAGTTTTTTTTTTTTTTTTTTTTTGGGGGGGGGGGGGGCTAAAAACTTGTTGTGGATTCAAAACTTGTTGATTTTACAAAAAAAACTGGCAGATCTTACCAGTTTTACCCCCTTAGTTTTTACAGAGTAATCGTGTTAAATTGATATATTATCTGTATTTCTTCACATATTAAGGACAGGGTAATCCTGTTGAATGATACAGATTATCTCTGTTTGAATCGGATTTTCTCCGTAAATAATTTAATCCAGTTCTTAGGGAACAGAAATTATGTGAATTAAATGAAAATTGTTTCAAAATTATTTTTTTTATGGTTTAATAATAAAAAAGATATGTTGATACAATTGCCCGCTAGGTGTGAGCTTGCAGCTCATTGGCCGTATGATGTCAAACAATTTTTCACATAATAAAATGCTTAATTCTATTACTTTTTTTTGTTTTAATATGTGGAATATTATGTAAAAATAGGGTCCATAATTAAAGACGTACACTGTAAAAACTATGTCCTATTTGCTGCCAAAAATTCTCTGTAATTTGAGAAAATACGCATAATTTACGAAAAGATTACGTTGTCAGAACTTTTTTTTTTTTTTTTTTTTTTGTAATTACAGAAAATTTTTGGCATGAAATAGGACATATTTTTTACAGTGTATCTTTATTCCTTCCCGCTCTTCCCCCGTTACAGTTTTAATACCTTATGTAGCTCTACAACACCAGCCTCTTGCTCCCTCGTCCCAGAAAAAAAAAAAAATTTTTTAGTTTCAGATAAGAAATGTATAAATTGATTGCCATACCAACATCTTAATAAATAAATAAGTAAAGTTACAAAATAGTATGCAGTCACTTTTACATCAGACAATATGCAGTAAAAAAAAAAAAAAAAAAAAAAAAAAATGCAGAATAAAATGAAACGCGTATTTAATTGAATAATAACATTAACGAATGATCTTAAATTGAAAAAAAAAATGTTAAATTAAAAAAAAAGTTTGTGTTTGTATGTGTGTATATATACGTATTTCACCACATCAAGAAATAGGACATAAAGCAAAAAATGTGTATGGATAGCTCCAGCGTGTACAAAAAGCTCCACATCTCGATCTCACAAATTATCCACATGAGAAGCATTCATCCCCATTAGAGGTATGAGAGGGCTTAAGTTTTATTGCAGGCTATTTAATCGGTATCTTTCAGTTTTTAATCGAATGTAGTATTTTTTAATTGTATCAAAATTTTTGTCGTCGTGCGATATTTATTTTCATTATATATATTTAACATTTAATTTAATGATCATAATTTTATGCACTATATGGCACATGATTTTATGCACTATAATTTTTTAGTTAAGTTTGGCACAAGTAATGCACATTTTTACTGTCTTATACTTGATACATTACAAGGCATATAATAAAAGATAAATAAATATTTATCTTTTGAAATTTGAATTTATATCTTACACTCAAAAACATACCTTAATTCACATGCAATACCAAATGCTTTAACAATGCTTTTATGTTCATATAGGTAACTTTTCTAATTTAACATTTCTTTCCAGAACACCTATCACAAATACTAACAATATATTACATGACATTACAAAAACCTGGGAGGAAGCTCCAAAAGAAATAAGACAGTTGTATCCTGAGGATTATTTTGAACAATTCAAGCATGGCGCCCTGAAAGTCTTGTCCTTGTCCATAAGCGATAAAACACAAGAAGTGGTGAACTGCATGGAAAAAGCTGTCGTAGCCTATGATCCAAAATATGTCTACAATCCAGGAACTATTTTATCAAGAGCCTCTTATTGGCTTATATGCAGATTGCCTAAGCCAGTTGCAGATTTACTCATACATGATAAATTGTATGACGAAATTTAAAATATGATGTTATTAGAATTTAGAAATTAATGAAGGAAATATTATTAGGGTTAAATTTGAAAAATAAAAAAGGCACATAATATTATGCACTATAATTTTGATGTGAATTTGGCACAAGTAATGCACATTTTTTACTGTCTTATACTTCATATATTACAAAGCATATAATTAAATCATAAATTGAATTAGAATAAAGCTATTTAATAAAATATTAATTCACTTAATATGTTATTAATTCACTTATAATTTTTAATGAACTAATTAAACGTATTTAAGTTTGTAGTTATAATGACTCTAGATCTGGCATTTGTAAAAGTTATTATTATTTTTTTTAACTTAAGATTGATATGCAAAATGACTGGAATTAAAGTACAATATAAAAAATAATCAATAAACTGAAATGCAATTAATTCTAATGCTTTTTTAAAGATAGCATAAGTGGAAATAGTTAAAATAAATCTTTTTGTAATGATTTTTTTTTTGAGATATTTTTAAGTATGTAGTTTATAATGAACTTTTGTACTGAAATATACTAAAGTAATTGTCTATTACAGTTAGAACTTTTAAAATGTTATTAAAGAATTAATATTTTGCAAGTAATTTCTAGAAATGTTTTTTTTTTTTTTTTTGAAAATAGTGATTTTAACTGAAACTTTTTATGCCCCAAGAATTTTTTCAAATATGTGTAAACATCTCACCAAAAGAAAGTATATTTTTCAATCATTTTGCACAAAAATATGTTAAGAGTTGGTATTCAAGAAATATTTTGTTAATAAAATACGAAATAATAACGATATTGTCTTAGGTTCTGTAAAATAAGATATATGTGAAAAATTATACATATATATAAAATATATAAAATAATAAACGAATGCCAATTTAACGGTTGTGAATTTTTAGAATGTGAAAACAGAATATAAAAATAAGGTAATGTGTAATTCTATAAACAATTTTCCTTATAAAATAACATGGGCCTTGGCCAATGTAACATTGACAATCTGAGATGTATCCACTTAAAATACAGGGTAGTTATAATTAAACTTCCCCTATAAACAGCAACCTACAGCGCAAACGGGTTAACGGAATGCAACGAAATTTGGTGTATAGACTATACACAAGATGCGCCCACGGAATTTCGAAAAAAGAAAAAAATAGTTCCAAAATGGCCACCAGAGGGCGCCTTTTCCGAAAAAAAAAAACATTGAAGTTAACACAATAAACGTCCAAAACGGAATACAGAAACAATATTAACAATCCAGAACAAGAATTATGAGTAATAAAATGTAAAACTTGGAAAAGCTGTCAGTTCTAGGAAAAAATGTCGAGATTTGCATTTTTTGTGAAGAAGAGGAAGCTTTATGCAAAACAGGCTAGGGTATAAAACGTTTGCAGACGTTGTCATGTTTTATGTTGCTGTTTCCGGCTGTAATGATGACGGTATCTTTAGTTGAACGTGCGGTATTGGAGAAGCTGTTTTACGAAAACAGGGGTAATGGTTCTTCTGTAGTTCGCGAATTTCGTCATAATCTGTTATTGTTTCTGTAAACAACTGTTTTTTTTTTTTTTTTCTTAAATAGCGTACTGTTATATTTTCCTTACCATTACTTAATGTGGTTCGATGACAAGCTGATCAGAAACTAGTAAGTAAATGTTAATATTGTATCTGTATTCCGTTTCGGCCGTTTGTTGTGTTAAATTTAATGTTTTTCCGGTAAAGGCGCCCTCGGGTGGACATTTTGGAACTAATTTTTATTTCGAAATTCCGAAAGTGCATCTCGTGTATAGTCTATATACGAAATTTCGTTACATTCCGTTCACCTGTTTGCGCTGTAGGATGCTGTTTATAGGGGAAGTTTAATTATAACTATCCTGTACATTTATGAATCTAACAAAAGTCTCTTTGTAGCATTATTTCTAAAGTAATGCTTTAAAATGATTTTTTTTTGTGTGTGTAGCTGTACATATGGTTTATAATTTGTATATATACCATAAATTTGAAAAAAAAAAAAAAACCCTCTTAACATTAAAATTATACATTGAGCAACTTCCTTTCATGTCCCATAATGTCTATCAATAGCTTTGCGGGGCTTGGTTATCCAATAAATTACATTGATCATGATGTTTTTAAGTTATAAAAATTGACACACATAAAAACATGCAAAAAACTTAATGTTCACATTCAAGAGACCACAGAATGTGTAATTATAACAAAAAATCCACGTTAAAATTTGCTCTTTAAACGATACTTTTTCCTGGTCTTGTTAAAATTTAGTAAAGCATTTCCATAAACTACCTTCATCAGAAAATGTTTTGTTTCATATTTGGTTGCCTTGTATATTGTCCATAAATTATGTACACACCATATAATGTACTTAAATTTAGCATAATATTGTAAGGCAAACACATAATATAAACATTATCTCTAAAACATAGTTAATTAAACACGTGCCATTTGTTATTTATATTAAAAACACTTTAAAAACACGTAAAATTAATTTTTATTAAAATTTTTTTTAAAATATTATCCGAAGCTTTTCGCTTTGAAATTCCAAAGCATCATCAGGGATTCAGTAATAAAAATCCCTGATGATGCTTTGGAATTTCAAAGCGAAAGGCTTCGGATAATATTTTTAAAATTTCTTAAATAAAAATTAATTTTACGTGTTTTTAATATAAATAACATAATATAAGATAAACATGATACACATAATATAATATTCCAAGAATTTCCATGTATAATCTTAAAATATCTGAATTCTTTTGTGTGACCCTGTAAATTAACGTTGAATGATTTTCTTATCATATAACCTACATGAAACATGAAATGATTTTATGAATACAAAAAATATCTATTCATTACGTTTTGTTTAGATCAGTCTAAAGATGTTAAATTTTACCTACTAGAAGTTTTCTCCATAGAAGTAATATACATGAGTTTTATTTGTTATTACTGTACGATAAATTTTAAGAAAAAGAGTTTTAAGGGGCATCACCATATGATTCAGATTTAGAATACCAAATTTGAATTCCCTACTAATATGTCCTTGACTTACGTTGATGACTAAAGTTTCAAACTTGTTGGGATATTTTTATTCAATAATTACCACTAATTTTCAAGAATGATGTTTGATACATATAACAGTCGATTAGAAACAAAAACAATTAGACAAACATTACAATAAAAAAATTAGTGATGGCTATTGAATATTCTTTGACCACAATTCATGAAACCATGGAAGCATCTGCGCAAGTGCTAACTCAACGAGTCCAATGCTAAAATAGGGGTCACCGTCATCTGACTCACAAGGAAACATTAAACAGGTGTCCTCTTCAAAAAATATTGAAAGAAATATATGCGATTCTTTTCTTCATAAAACACCAGAAAATGAAAAAATTATCGTCCGAAAAAAATTACAGCGACCACAAAAAATTATCAAAATTAAGCATTTTTGGCGATTTAGCGCTGTTAGGTGATAAGTTCGCTAGCACCGAGATTGCCGAGTACGAACAGAACCGTGTTTTGTTTCTCCGCCAAGTACTCAAAACTAATCACCAACAGTGTGAAATCGCCAAATATGCTTAAATTTGATAATTTTTTCACTTTCTGGTGTTTTATGAAGAGTAGAATCACACATATTTTTTTCAATATTTTTTGAAGACGACACCTTTGAATGTTTCCTTGTGAGAGAAAATGAGCAATAACACACAGAGCGTGGATGTTTTCCAAAAGGATGTTTTCCTGGATGTTTTCCAAATTTCAAACTGTCGGTCAAGCTGGCATTCCACCAACATTTTGGACGCGTCCTCGCCGCTAGTCTTAGGATATGTGGCTGCAGCACTGTAAAAGAGCCTCTACAAATTAGCAACATTGCTAAAAACTGGTAAGTGGAGTAACATGACTTTAGAATTTGCAATTGTATGGATGATCATTTTTTTAAAGAATTAGTTTCTTGTAGTATATTGAGTTGTGGATATTCAATGAATAAAATGTTTCATTTGAACGAAAACAATTTAGCTTTTTATATATAAAGTCTCGTAAAGTTGTAGAATGTTTCATAATCTTTGAGTAAAAATACATATGTTTTCTTTTGTTTAACAGACTATGACGATTTCGGTTAAATTACGGTTTAGGATTTTACCCAAAGATATTTTTATGAGTATAACTTTTACAAATAATCTCACTTTAAGCTTATTTTTTTCATTTTTTACTACGGGAGTTTAGTTTTTCTGTAATTGACTAGCTAAAAGTTCAGAAAAATTAAGGATACTCATAAACGCTATCATCCAAGCCTCGTAAAGTTTACCTGAAAATATCACTTTACAAGGAAATGGACAAATGAAAAGAATTATCATAATTTTGAATTATTTATATAAAACATATATTTTATTATGAAGATCTTTTTCTTTCTTAAGGTTAACTTATTAGCTTTAAATTTTTACAAATACATCGTATAGTGGTTAGTACATTTCTTTTATTAATTTAGTACGAAACGTTTACAAGTACTCATTAGTTAACCCGAAATACTTTACTTAGCATTTTAAGCCCAGTTACTTTAAAAATTTCAGAACTAATTGCAACCTCCCACAAATAAAAAAAATAAACAGTTGATGAATATACAGAACAACACAAGACCCAAATCCTGACTCAAAAGAAATTAAATGGAGATTTTAAAATTTTTATGTTACAAAATATTACCTCTAAAATTAATAGTTAATTAAGCAATATCATGGTATAATCTGGAATTTCATTACAGGACAAACGATTCATTCCTTGCCTAAAAACTTAACTTTAATTTTCCAAGTATTTCACTAAGGAAATAGATTTGGCTTTTACTTTTTCCTCTATTTTTTTTTTTTTTTTTAAACAGAAGTATTCCTGATTATACAGTAAGTATATTCACCACACACAAAAGGAAAATAAAAAAGGAATAAAACATACGGAATAACATTCTACAGAAGAATTAACTCTTAATTTAGATTATCTTTTTTTTTTCTAGGCTCTAATGAGTACAAGAAATCAACAAACCAGTTCGAATGGAAACAATCATTTCCAATAAGAGAATTTTCGCTTTCATTTCTTTTAGTTCCCCAAAGATTAATCCTGAATTATAAAAACAAATCCCAATATATTTTAAAAGTAAGTTTAAATTAACACAGTAAAGAGGCTGGAGTATCTAAATAAAAACATACAAATCAAATTAGCTTTTAAACTTAAAAATTTATTTAAAAGTATATTTTTGTTTTCATCACACATTTCATAACATAAATTTTGCTGTAAGTATTAATTATTAAGACATTTATCAAAATACAGAATCTTTCTTGGTAACAAACTCTTTCCATCCCAAAAGGTGATAAGTAAACAGGAAGTGTTAATTTTTTTCCAATAACATATTTATGAGAAAAAGGGTAAAGTAAAAATGACAAAATAATACTTATCAGGCAGCCAGGAGTGGTCATACTATTTGCGGCTTCATGTCAGACCGCATTGCACATCTACCACGTCAGTAATTCCTTAAGACTCCGTCAATGAAACTACGTAGTTGTACTCCGGCAGATAAAATGCTGAGTTAAATCCCGTCAGATGACCAATTTGGACATTTTTTCGCCTACATCAACAGAAACTTCAATTTTAGAATTTTTCAGCTTCTCACATTCGGCTGTGTCAATCGGTAAGTGGTTTAAGAAAATCACACAGCACGCCCCAAGCCTGCTTCTTAACAAAAGAAGAGTTAATCATTCCAGATTTTGTTTTCACGAAGTCTCTCTTTTCCAGAGACCAGTACGCATCAGATATGATTTCCGAGACAAAGATACATTAGGCTGAGAATGTGATGAGGAGAGACGGAGCGGGAATCAGTTAGGGCAACTCGAAGAAGAATCATTGAATAATTATTGAAGGCACCCAGGAACCAAGGGGCCCGAGGGCCCCTCTCCCCTCAAAAAACCAAAAAAATACCACGTTCTAAACTCCCAACAAAAGACCATTTTTTACTCGGACGAATCCAACGTGAGCACACAGCTTCCCGATAAAACGCAATCCCTTGAAAAACAACGCTCGATCCAATCCAGAAGCGTTGCCACAAGACTCAGCTCAAAACAAAACTCTCATTTGCTACCAGTAACTGAAACTTTCACCCTGGTCCCTCCTAGTTAAAAATTTAATACGCCCACATTTAAAATATTTCTTAAACCAAAATTTTCACGCCCATACAGTCAGCTGACCTTGCACTACCTCAATTTCCACCCCAGGTAGACAGATATTTTAATCTCCGAGAGAATTTTCCTATTTCACTCCTCCGCTGTAACCGAGAACAAAAACAGCTGAGAGGTACAGCTGTTTTCCACCAGGACAGCCACACCCCCACGCTGACCTTCATATACGGAAGAAAGAAACATTTCTCTCCGCTTAGAAACTAGAAAACACAGATATTCTTCTCACGGTAGCAATGCATGAAAAAGAGAGGGGACACACCTCTTTAGTGAAAGAAAAATGCGTGGGATAAAGCCTCCTTTTTGTTTGCTTACAATTCTCAAGAGAAAATATATGCAAAGAAATTCTTGACCAAAAATACTTTTCAGAACTGAATATCTTCCTAACGTGCAATACATGTGATTACAAAGCGTTTTGAAACTAAAATAAATATAGTTAAGAAAACCTATCTTTTTTTTTTTTTTTTTTTTTTTTTTACAGAATAGAAATTTTAATTATGAAATATTAAAAACGAACAAGCAGTTATAATTCATTATAACAATTTACATTTCTTAAAGTGAAATATATACAACAATACAACGTATATACACTACCGGAAATTGAAAAAGGAACTTCAAAAAAGACGAAGAATGATGAAATTTTCATATGTTAATTAGATAGAGTAAACATTGAAGTGAAGTTAATACCAGGTCTAATAGTTGAGCTCTTGCGCTACTGTAGAGGTAACATGCAAATTACTGTAAGTGTTATTTTAAGGAGTAGGGTTGAAATGAATGCAGTCACTTGTTGGATTTCTGAACATAATAAAATTTTGAAGTAGCTGCTATCACTGTGTGTAAAAGAAGAGTACACTTTCAACAGTTATTGGACTTTGAGTGAGGTCGCTTAGTCTTTTGTGAAGCTGGTTGGTCTGGTCGTCATATTGTGGAGCAAATCGGAAGCGAAGTATCTATCATTAGTCATACAATGATAGAAATGATTCGAACAACATCCCCACTCGAGAAGACATAGAACTGGGTCTTACAGTCAGATTGAGTGCCCGATCGCTGCATTAGAACAGCAGCATTTTCAATCAGAACATAGACTTCATCCCAAATTCGCGCTTCCACTGCTCCTGAGATGACTGTCTGAACAATTCACAACCAGTTACTGAGAACATAAATACGTTCTTGTGTGTGTCTTTTGTATATGTATTTCGGATTCTAGCTCCCCTCCTTCGGGAACAGCTTCAAGATTGTCGCCAACTACTGCACTGGAGAACGAGATAACAAAGGGTTGTTCCAGTGATGAAAGCAAATTCATTCTAGGAGCCTCAGATGGCCATTATTCGTGTTTGAAGACACACATGGAAGCGCCTTCCTCATTCTTACATCCACCAACATTACACAGTGCCTACTCTTGGTTTCTAGTGTGAGGAGCAATCAATTATGAATCTCGTACGCAATTAGTGTTTGACCTGGATCCGTTAAACGACACTTGATACATTAATAACATCATTCAACCTGTGTTCTTGTGAAATTTGTGCCATCGGTCAATAGTGGCGTTTTCAGCAGGATAATGGATAACGCACGCTCACATACGGCATTTGCACTACAACACAATCTTAAAGGAGTGTGACGACTCGCATGATCTACATATTCATCGAATTTGTCTCCCATCGAACATATATTGGGTATAACGGGACAGAACCATTTGCAGTCTCCACGGTCACCAACGATCATTCCAGCTTTACGCGTCGAGATTGAGGATGGTTGGAACTGAAGAGCCCGAAGGGATATTCAGCACTTATATGAGAAAATCTGCACTAGAATTGCAGAGTATGTCGCAGTTAAGTGGTTTAACCTTAACATATAACTAAAATTTATATACAGTCGAACCTCGTTAACGTGAACACGCTGAACGTGAATTATTTTTAACATGAACTATTTCCACAATCCCTGTCAAAACGAAGATTAGTTTAGTTATATGAAGATTTATTACTGACATCATAAACTACTGATAACATGAACATTTCCCCCCTTTGAGATTCACGTTAAAAAGGTTCGGCTGTATTACCCTCTGCTGTAGCGCAAGAGCTCAATCTTTAATCCTGAAATTAACACCGTACTAATGTGTACTGCAACCAATTTACATATGCGAATTATTTCATGATCGTCCGCAAATTCCTTATCGCTGCTTTTTTTTTCTTCCAATTTTTGGTAGTGTATATCACATGCAAAAAATAACATTATATACATTATACATACACTGTATGGAAAAAATTTTTGGACATTTTCGAGTTAGAACATTTTGCTAAATATCTAAAGAAGTACTGAATGGATTCTCTTTGAACATTAGGATTGTAAAAAACATGTTAAAGGGCTATATATTTCACTGAAGTTTTGTCCACAAATATAATTTGAGATAGCCTCTAACAAATTGAAGGGGGGAAAATACTGTTTACACTGTAAAAAGAAAAAAAATTCAAGAAAATTTTGTAGATTCAGCATTTAATTGGTTCTTCACATTATCTATGTTTCAGAATGTCTACTAACTGGAATAATCTGTAAAAACCTGGAAATAAGAAATTTATCTGGAAAAACTTGCAAATTAGGCTCGCTTTTTATGAATCAAATTTTAGGAAATTTTAAAGTTTTTGTTTGTTTGTCTGTTCATTTGTTTCCCCTCACAAATTTCATTTTTGTCAAAAACACAAATATTGGGTAATAAATGCACACATAAATAGCATAAATATAATAAATAAACACAAAATAAATAAATAAATAAAAACTCTAGAAAACAAATGAAATTAAGAATTTGTACACATACTATTTTAAAGAAAATTTCAAAAATTCTTGTGAAACATTTTTGACAAAATTAAAAAGTGAAAAGTCTGCTAAAACTACATTTAGTTTGGATATTGGCATGCTGTGATCCAAAGTTTTTCTTCTATAGATAGATAAACAAAATTTAAGAAAATATGGATTTTATAAGTGTTTCAAACAATTAGACACAGAGGGTACTGCAAAATCACGATGACATTTTTATGATTCTTATAAATATGGAAATCTTCAAGAAAATGAAGTACATGTAAATATAAAGTCCTAAACATTGTTGGGAGAATAATCATACATTCTAACTTTAATTAATCTAAAATAATCTACAGGCCTAAATATATATATGATTTTGATTTTCTTGAAGCTTCCATATTTACAACATTCACAAAAATATTATTTGCAATATCACGGTATCTTCTCTGTCTAATTGGTGAAAGTCTATTTATCTATCTATCTATAACGCAATATTAATATGTTCGTCCGCTATAGATTAAAAAAATAAATAAAAATCTCCTGAACGATTTACGAGTATTTATTTTTACAGTAAATTTAAAGTTATTGAAATACTCGATTTGACTAACAGAACAAAAGTTTGGGACCTTATAATCTACATTTAAATAATATACTTACTATTGAATCAGGGGATTAACCAGAGAGAATACCTTTGGAGAACAAAGATGGTTTATTAGAGACCTTCCTAAATTGTTTGAGTGTCTTAATAAATTGTTAAAATTATCAAAACTAAGAATTTATTTAATTTCTATATATCTTGGGGCGAAGGTAAAGTTCAATAGCTCAACCACCCCCTTAACTACGCCTTTGTTTTTGGTTTTAATACAATAATTTATATACTTAGATCTTGAATGTTTTCATATAAGTTTGAATTAGTATATCAAACAATGAGAAATAATGTAAGGAATCCGCGTTGCCTATTTAAATTAAACTATCAAACCTGTGCGAAATTATCGTACTTTATTTCTTTTCTTATTTACCTTTAAAATTTGAAACTTATAAATATTATACTAATTTCATCACCTAATTAAAATTTTAATTTAGCGGAAGCTAAATTATTATTATAACCAAATAAATATTGTGCAATAGTAAAACCAGAATCATTTAAAGAAATGTTTCAAAATAAAATTCATGGTTGAAAACCCAGTTTTCATACATCCACAGGCAGTACAGTTTTGGTAAAGAACTCCTTTTAATTTTTTATCGCCAAGAGTGCGATGACATTTTATTTATTTTGGTATAATTTTTGTTAAAAGAAAAAAAAATATTTTGATTATAGTACTTTTTATGATTGCGTTTTTTAGTCAATTTATGATAATGATTCGTATTCTGTATAGATTCTGAAGAAGCAACTTTTAAAAATACATTTTTCCGTAAAATAATGTCATCAAACAAATGTCGTCATTTTTTATTATTAACTCATTGAGCTGAGTCTGCGTGCTTTTGTTCATTTTTAAATATTTTTTTTATCCTCGCGTAGTTTATTAATTTCACCACTATCGTATCGTTTCTACAAAAAAATAATTGTAACTGGTCCACGTTAGAGTCATAGAATAATAATAAAGGAAGAAGGAGCGTATATGTTTTGGTTTCGGTTTGTAAAATCCAGGAATGCCGGGTATATGGTTATAAAAATGCTTCAATCTGATTGGTTGGCGACTTGTTGGCGAGATTTTTGAATCGTCTCATCTCTCTGTCAATCAGTCAGCGAGGCAGCACCCGTAACAAACAGCGATAAATGTGCCGAGCGTGGGTGCCCTACTTTAAGGCTTTGAGTAGCAAAAATAGCTTTCGCTGGCAATTCACTAGAAGTGGTTTGTAAACATTAGAGTATTGACGTGCTCCTTCTTCCTTTATTATTATTCTATGGTTAGAGTATAAATTACTTAAATTATTTAAAGAGATACCAATTAAAACCTTCATAATAGCTTCACAATTATTAAATATTTAGTGTCAAGCTGATGCTAATAATGATAATAATAAAACTTCGAACGGTTCATTTTCATATATATATATTTATTTATTTATTTATTTTTTACATAAAAAAATTTATTTCCTTTTGAATAATAAATTTTTAATAAAACTTAACGAAATAAAGAAAAAATAATTCACAGGTTAAAAAATTCTGATACATAAATAACGCAATGTTTTATTTTTTTTTCCAATGGCGTGGCACTTGCGACTAAGCATTGGCCGTGAGGTCATTGAATAAAGGGTTATTTGTGAAGGCACACCCAATGGCCAGCCGTCGCTACCACTAACAGACATAACACATCCATGAATCATCAGAGATTCGACCCTGGGCTGTGTGAGAGTCAGGGACCACTATACACCACATGGACAGCATAACGTGATGTTTGCATGAGTATTTGCTGTAGATTAAAACCTACTGGCCCGATTTACGAGTTTTTATTTTTACTATTTATTTTTATTTTTAACTAGCAGGCTTTGCCCGCTTCGCTGGACGTTAAACTTAAATGATTTGTCAAAATGCCATATCTTTATTAATAACCTAAGTTCTCGCTGTGATTGGTAGAGGTTTTCTCGCTCCGAATGTTAGGAGTCTGGGTCCCCATTGTCTTCGGCACAACTTACCCACTTCTTACTTCCCCACCCTCAGCGGGTGAGTTCGAAGTTTTGCAAAATCCCACTAATGTACATAATGCGTACACTTAATCAATATCCACACAGCAAAATTCGCCATTCTAAGATAATTCAAAGCGAATTCAAACGGAAAAACATGTTTTTACACATGTTTATTGCCATCCGACTCCGAGAAGGGGGGGGGGGGGTATTTCGAATTTCGTGAAATGCAGTTACAATAAGTGCCGGATGCATACAAACAATTTACGCACCAAATTTCGTGACCACAGAAGTCTTTAATAGACAGTATTATAAATAAATAAATACAAAAAGCACAGCTTTAGAAGGGGACCCCTTTGGTGACTTTAAATATTTTAAGCCATTTTTGCGATGAACTGAATTGGCTATATTATTTGTGCAATTAAAGATCTTGGCGAGAAACGTCCGAGCTACTTCGGTGCCGAATTTCAAATTTTGCCAAAGGGATCCAATACTAAAGCTGTTCCATATCGAATCTGGGTTGAAAACGGAAAAAGGGTAAAATAAATTAGAAATATCAGACCTATATTTATAAATTTGATACCGAATGAAAGGGGCGATTTTGCTGAATCCAGGGGGTTCAAACAGTTTTTCGATGCGACAATTAGATTTTTAAAAAATAACTAAAGTATGAAATTTAAGTGGCAACGGAAAAACGGATAAATGGAAAAATAAATTAGAAATATCAGACCTATCATTACAAATTCAGTACCAAATGAAAGAGGTGATTTTTCTGAATCCTGGGGTGTAAACAGTTTTTCGATACGACAATTAGATTTTTTAAAATTAACTAAAGTATGAAATTTAGATGGCAACACTTCATTTCAATCTTTTCATAATTTGTAGTGAAAATCACGCGAATACAAAAGTCTTTAACTTAAAAATTTATTTTTATATTTAATTTTTTCATTCAAAGCATTTTAGTGAAAAAATATTTATGGCGCATGCGCAGGCGTTTTTTACACACAATTTAAACACTAATCATAATTTTGAAAATTTCTATAGATATAATTTCAAGTTGGGTGAAGACCTAAGTTTCTGCCAAGCGCCGTTGAATTCCGTCCAGCCGTTCTCGAGTGATGCCCGGACAAACGTGTTTTAGTCTTTTACCCCCTAGGGGGGAACGGGGGGGAATTTCCGAAAAGTTGATAGATATACATTTAAGTTGGGTGAAGACCTAAATTCCTGCCAAGCGTCGTTGAATTCCGTCCAGCCGTTCTCAAGTGATGCCCGGACAAAAAAAGCGACATTCGGACACGATGACACACACACAGACACACACACACACACACACACACAGGCAAAATTTTCTGAAGTCATTTTCGGCTTTCATGGGGTGTAAAACGTGAAGATATCGCAAAATTTTTCGATTCCGACAAATTTACAGACAAAACTCTGATTTTATTTTATTAATATAGATGATCTATGTTGTTCTGGTTAATTTTAAAGCTGTTAAAATCCTTGATCTCATAAATAAAACTAAAGATATGGGCTTTATGATAAAATGGCTCATGATGGCTTGAAATTTTATAATATACTAGCTGACCCGTCCGGCTTCGCACTGATGAACAAATTTTAGTTAAAGATGGATTGATATGTAAAAAATCAAGAAATATATCAGTTTATACGTTATAGTCAGGCAATATTATTAACTGGAAAGTCAAAATATAATTTTACAATTTTTTTTTTTTAATTAGTTGTTAAATGTTGGCAATTTTTACTTAATGCTATTTATTTATTTATTTATTTATTTATTTATTTCATAAAAAGAAACATTTCTTTACTCATGAATAAAAAATATTGAAATATAAACCTATGACATGAAAATGTTTTTGATAAAATTGACGTCATAATAGCTTTAATTATTATTTATTTTTTCATTTCGCAAATATATTTAATTTTTTCCATAATTGATTATTATTTTAATAATGTATATTAAAGGAGAAATCAATAATATGAAACAATATTCGTACAATATATACTATTACAGAATCTGGTGTGAAACAACCACACGACTTCCATTACCCACTATTACACGTATATATACAATTTTTTGGAGATATTACTTGCAATTTTTGAGATTTTCGAGTAAGAGAAACTTGATACACGTATAAAGACACATAGAACAGAGTTTGCATAGCGTGTTAAAAAATAAGGGGAAAAAAATAGATAGTTATTTTTTTAAACACGAATTTCCGAGATCTAAAACTGAACTACATAATCAGGATGACCGTTAATATTCCTGTAATAAGCACGTAATACTTGAGAAAGGTTATCTAAATTGGATTAAAGAAAAAATTTTCAAGAATACGTTAGAGCCGTTTTTGAGATACCAACTTTTACCAAAACTTAACATACTCAATTATTGACCTAAAAACAATAATTACATACAAAAGGATATTTAATAGGAAGTTAACATGGCGAGTTTGAAAAAAATCCGTACAGGCGTTTTTAAAGGAACGCACTTTGCGAAGTCTGAAATTGAGCTGTTTATAGAGGACGCCTATTATTTTCCTGAACTAAGCAACTTTTCAATCGAAAGGGCATCTAATATATTATTTATATAGCAACTTTGAAGAAAATCATTAGAGGTGTTTTTGAATATGGGCTTAGGGTCCCATTTCTGGTTTTCGATGACCCAATTCCGGTTTTTCAATTTTCACGAAAATTTGGAAAATTTATCTGTACACCAGACCTGAATCACTTGTGAAGTTTAGTAGTTCTATTTTTATTAGTTTTGGATATATGACAGCCAGAAGATTACACACACACGTGCACATATACACACACACTGACCAATTGCCAAAACCTATACAATACTTCCACTACCTACGGTAGTAGGGTAATTGAAGTAAACACATACATCTCGTATTTACTACGATAATATACAGATTTTCGTATTACGTTTTCGATCGCCAAATACAAAAATCGCCAATGACGATAGATATCAAATCTATGCTTTGTTTTCAATTAAAATATTGAAAATTTTAATTAAAAATTTATTTTACCAAAATTTATTATAGCTTCTAGCACTTAGAGAGAGACAGTGTAACTTTTGATTATTGAAAGAAAAAAAAAAAAAAAAAAAAAAAGCAATCGGCTTTTTAGTTCTAGCGATCGTTCTCTACATATGCATATAAACCTTTCTTTTTTTTTATATTAGTATAGCTATAGAGCATAGGTATATTAAATAGGTTTCCAGTCAACATAATGTAACTCAAATAATTAAATGCTATTTACATTTCAGTAATGGCTGTATGCGCTATGTATATTGAGCTACTTGCCATAACTGTTAGTTGCTAAAAATAGTCGCCAAATAAATTTAAACATCTCAATACGCAATCGAAGTATGACATCACTGACCGCCCGTGGATGCAAGAAAAAGATTTTCCATGTTAATCGCTCATTGGATTTTTTTTTTTTTATTATTATTAAAATTCTAGAAGAATTATTTCCCGATTTTAATCCTCATATTTGGGTATAGATATGTATTGTATGCATGCGTTAGATTGAGTTATTTTGCTGTCAAATTGACAAAATTTTAATTTTAAATTTCAAAACTGTCACCCTTGGCGTTTTTTGTATTTGGCGATCAAAAACGTAATACGAAAATATACATACCAGATGTATATTTTCGTAATATGTATTGTACGAAATATTGTTTCATATTATTCGTTACACTCTTAATGTAAGTTTTTAAAATAACCATGATTTTTGAAAGGAATTAAATTATATTCGCCAGATAATTTGGCGATATTTTTTTTTTCTGCCAAGGATGACGGATATCAAATCTATTCCGCTGCAACATATTAGTATATTATATCAGATACTTTATTTAGACATTTGAAAACAAATTTGACTTCAAATTATGATAGAATATTTATCCTTTCCCTTTTAATTAGTTTATTAGTTGGATGTTTATTGTGTAAATATCATCCTTTGAAATGAAATGTTTATGTTTTCAATCGAATATGGAAATTTGCCATTTTTTTTTCTAGAGTTTTGAAATTTAAAATTCCAATTTTATCAATTTTACAACAAAAACAATTTAATCTAACGGATGCACATGATAACTAATACATATCTATGTCCAAATATGGGGATTAAAATGGGGAAATAATTTTCCTCGATCTTTATTATTTTTTTACAAAAAATCCAGTTCACTTTTTATATTATTGCTCGCGTGAAAATATATTTTATTATATGTCTAAAAATAAATTAATTCGTAAATCTTTTTGGCAACAATTATAAATTAAAATAAATAATATTATAAAATAGAATTTCTTATTTTATTTTATTTTATTTATTTATTTATTTTTAAATTCCAATCCGCGTTTGTAATGATCGATAGACGGCGCTTTGTGAACACTGCAGTTGTTAGTAAACATTAGCCACGTGTGTTCCAATAGTGTTCTTGTTATTCTACTTAATATTCGTACTATAATTTCTCCGCCATTACATTATGGAAAATTGATTGCTTTTGGAAAAAATACTTCAGTTTATTCAAAGTTCGATCGGAAGTAGATTTTTAACTGAAGTTGAACAAATATTAATTTCAAATCATCTGATTAATTCTTTACTTCCATTAGCCGAAGCAACTGAAATTTTAAATTCGTCATTTGGAAATAAATGGAAGCTCAATTCTGGATTTCTTGATGCTTTGGATTTACACTGTAGCACCCAAAAGTATGTGTTATCTTTTTTACCGTATTTATTCATTTTTATTCAATAAATATATGTGAAACTGAACATCGGCTAGCAATGGCGGCTATATGGAATTCGAATTAAACCATGTTTATTGTAATTTCACCGTAGCCCACCAGAGGGCGAGCATTTCATTACAACACGGAGTAAAAAGACAGGAGAAGAAGGTAACGCTGAAATTTTGTGATGTTGTTTTCTAATGTTTACAGATGGCGCCAGCGTGCAATCCTTCCTTCTCTCCAGCTTCCGCAATGTTATTCAATGGGGAAATGTCTCGTTTTAATTATTTTTTTAAAAATAATATCAAGCTGAAAAAATTTCGATTGAAAGCAAATTTCATTAAATAGAGTATTCTAACCAACATGTTTTTTTTTTAAGAGCCATTTTATACTAATTTTACTTTGAAAGAAAGCTTTTAAAAAATGACGATTCTTATGAACCGAAGCTAGCTAAAACAGACAATTGGGAGGAAGGAAAATGGATGAAATTTTGTAAAGAAAAAAAATAAACTTACTTTAGGTGCAGAAAACACGAACTCGGACTTTATTTTTCTCCTAGGGCTTTTTTTTGTTCTTCTTATCACTATCATAGCCTGTTTTACAACTAGGAACGAAGCATTTATTTGAAACATCTGAATTATGCAGTTTTAAGAACTTACAAACAAATTAAATTGCTTAAAATAAAAAAATTTAAATGTACTTCAGCAAAATTCTATTGAAAACAACAGTACATCCGCGCCGAAGTAGGGAGGAATGACAAGTGGCGCCCTCAATATTTACCAAAAATTTAGATCACAGTTTCGTAGCTTTCTCCCATTGGACCTTCAACTCCTATTAATATTACTCCGTGCATTACAATCGCGGATTTCATTTACACACATCAGTTTAAACCACGGAGTAATAAAGACTCCGTGGTTTAAACATTGATGCTTAGATATTATATCATATCATATCAAATTAAATTATTAGAAAAATAAACACTTTTAATTCTATAATGACGTCACATTTAACGTGTAAGTTTAACAATTAAAAAAGCTTTATATGAATTTCAATTTAATGCACGTGCAAATATATTTCTTTTCTTTTCACGTCAAGATATTTTAAAAACGAAATGAATATGTAAATGTTTCTTTTATGTTGGCAGCAGCTAATTTTTTTAATATTTCATTATTTCCATTTCTATTACGGCTTCTATGGGGATTTTAATTAAAATGCTCAGATTTTAAACTAAAATTTATTTTATCAAAATTAAATATAGCCTATAACAATATGGCATACTGTAGCTTTCGGTCAGTGAAAGAAGTTTTTAAATCGGTTCAGTAGTTTCAGAGATTACCCTCCACAAACAAACAATTTTTTGCGCTTTATATAATGATATAGATATAGATTATTAATGTTTACGTATTTGAGATATATAATTCTAAAATTGTAATTTTCCATTAAAAAAAAAAAAAAAGAAAGGAAGAAGAAGAAAAGAAAGAAAGAAAAAAAAAAAAAAAAAAAAACGAAAAGAAAGGGATTTACAATGTTGTCCCTCTTATTACATCGAGCTACATATGACTATTTTTAAATTTCTTGAAAGTACTTTTTTTTTTTTTTTTTTTTTTTTTTTGTCTTTTTTCAGATTCTGTACATGTTACTATTTTCTAACATAAAGAGACTTGTAAGGGTTCTTGGTGTATTTAGAATAATGTTTGTACTTTTATGCGAATCAACATGATGGTATATACAATAATCCATATTTTATAGATTGTCTCTGTAGCCTATAGATGACCTCCATATACAGGGTTAATCAAAATGAATAGGACAATAAGAAAACTATTTTTAGACGAATGTATGTTTATTGTAACCAAACTACAGCTACGTATGGACAGATAAACTATCAAAGTTTTTTCTTACCTTCACAGATGTTCGATATGGACGCCCCTTGTGACACGGCAGACGTCCAGGCGATAGTCCAGTTCATCCCAGATCCGTTGCAGCACATCCGACGTGCCCTTGCATAAGCTTTTACCCTTGCATAAGCAGCCCGTCTCCTCAAATTGCTTTACCCACCTCGCAATGGAATGTCGATGAGGTGGTTCCTTGTCATACTTGGCTCGAAATTGTCGCTGACATTATTTTAGCAAATGTCATCACACAAAACGCCTTCTCTTTGCCTGATTGCGCCATTTAGAAAACAGCGTCTCCTAGCGGCATTAACGTACATGTGTGTTGCCAAATAAAACTTTGATAGTTTATCTGTCCATACGTAGCTGTAGTTTGGTTACAATAAACATACATTCGTCTAAAAATAGTTTTCTTATTGTCCTATTCATTTTGACTAACCCTGTATATTGAAGACAAATGTAGCAATTGAATTGCAATCCTTTGCTGAGAAAACTGTTTAGATTATTAAAAAATCTATCGATAATTTTAATATTTAAATATATATATATACTAGCAGACCCGGCCACGCGTTGCTGTGACTAAGTTATACGTTGAATTATACGGCTGTAAACTATTTAGTACAGTCAAATTATTATTTACGAACAAAGACGAAAACGTTGTAGCCGATGTAAAAACCCACAGGGTTGAGATTTGAAACTTAGGTCAAAATTTGGAAGCGATTGATAAAAATTTTCGTAGTGTTGATATTAAGCACAAATTAATTTTATTGTAGGGTCCTATAAATTTTAATGGAGAAGTGATATATATTATTTCTAATGTTACTTTGGATAAAATTGCTAAAATGACTAATATATAAATTAAATTCTATTAAAATTCTATTAAAATAAAAGTATAAAAGAAACAGACGATTTTATAATCAATTTTTATGGAGGAGTGAAATATAATATATGCTATAATGGATAATTTTACTATAAAATGACCTCATCATTTTAAATATTTTGAAGAGGGCAACAGCTGTAGTTATAAAAAGGAAAACAATAAGGCTAAACCAGAAAAATAAGTAAATTTGATAAATATTTTAAAACTTTAAAATTGGAAATCTTATGAAATATTGGACATTTAAAGTAAATACATGTATCATTTTAAATAGAAAAAGATTTTGGAAAAGTTTAGTGTATTTTAACGAAGTGATGAGAAGTTTTTGAGTATGTTAAAATTTTAATAGTAAATTCAAGTTAATAAAGATGGGAAACATTGAGGATTAAGATAAGAATAATTATAAGATTGAAAAAAAAAAAAAAAAAAAAAAAAAAAAAAAACTTTTTATATACCATGCTTTTAAATTTCAATTTACTAATAATATACTAATTAAAAGGAAAATGATAAATATTCTATCATAGTTTGAAGTCAAATTTTTTTTCAAATGTCTAAATAAAATATCTGATGTAAGATACTAATATTTTGCAGCGGAATAGATTTCATTTCTGTCATCCTTGGCGAAAAAAAAAAGAATATCGCCAAATTATCTGGCGAAAATATTTAATTCCTTTCAAAAATCATGGTTATTTTAACAACTTATGTTAAAAGAGTAATGAATAATATGAAACAATATTTCGTACAATACATGTTACATGTCATGCATACGTACAATGAATAATACATATTACATTTCGTACAATGCATACATCTGGCATGTATATTTTTGTGTTACGCTTTTGATCGCCAAATAATAATAATAATAATAATAATAATAAAAGCCAAGGGCGACAGAGTTTTGAAATTTAAAATTAAAATTTTGTCAATTTGACAGCAAAATAATTCAATCTAACACCCGCGATAACTAATACATATCTATACCCAAATATAAGGATTAAAATCGGGAAATAAATTTCCTCGATTTTTAATAATTTCTTACAAAAAATCCAGTGGGCAATTAACACAGGAAATCTTTTTCTTGGCTGCACAGACGGTCAGTGAGTCACACTTCGCTTGCGTATAGAACTCATAGATATAGTATAGCATATATAGAATAGAGTGATCATTGGGGAGAAAAAAGTCATTCCTTTTCATTTAGGAAAAGACGACGTTTTTACCAAAATATGGCCGTCTTTCCCCGAGTGAATACACACGGGAATACATACTAATATTTTAGCAAATAAAATTTATGAATAATTTATTTGCTAAAGGGGAATGGAAGACTCCAGATACAGTTTCAAATTCTTATTTCTTTCTTTCTTTCTTTCTTTCTTTTTTTTTTTTTTTTTTTTTTTTTTCAATACCACTTAATGACTGTTTCCAAAGCTTTTATTTATTTATTTATTTATTTTTTTTTTTCGGCATCAAAAATCTTTGTACGATAACATAGGGATGAGAGATCTATATATATTACTATATCTATGATAGAACTACATTAGCAATTTATCAATGTGTATAAAATCTTTAAATTGATTATGACGTCAATTTTCGTGAGATGCATAATTTAACTTTTTATAATTTTTTAACGTTCACGTTTGATTAAATGTATTTATTTTTATGTCGAAAGAAAATGAACCCGTATTTATTTATTTATTTTTTTTTTTTTGGCAACAATTAAATTAATGGTACTCACAGATATTTTGTTGCAACTTTAATAAAGGTCTATAATTAACAAATAATTGCAATAAAACAATATTGTGACAATAAATTGAGATAAAAACTATCCTATCTCTCAAGTTGGACCAAACTGCACACAGTATGCAAAATTTCATTAAAATCGGTTCCTTAGTTTAGGAGTTTACCCCGGACAAACATCGTGACACGTAATTTATATATATATACAGATATATATATATATATATATATATATATATATATATATTTTTTAAGTTTTTTTTTTTTTTTTTTTTTTAATGTAACGCTTGTTTTTGAACGTGGTAGATGCCGATGCAAACATTTTAAAGTCTAAAAATTCAATTTTTATGTTATAAAATAAAACCTCGAGTAAACTTGAAAATTGAGTGGAGTTTATCTATTTTCGTTCCTTAAACAAAGTATGAGGAAGTGTTGAGAAAGCTATTTACAAAATGGCTTTTTTTTTTTTTTTTTTTTTTTTTTTTTTTTGCTTTTGTATTTTATCTAACATAGTTCAGAAACGAATGATTGTAGAATGTTGCAAATTTATATTTGCTACTGTCATAACATCTTATTGTACATTACGAATTTTATTCTTGACACGATCTCCCATTTTAGAGATATCTATGATTTTATGTTTTTACTTTCTTCTATCTTCAATAGAAGAAAGTATTGGATTCGTAAAAATTTTCGATTTCGGGTTTTTGATGGATTTACACGTTTTGAGAGATGTAGAACACGATTTTACCATTTTTAGAAAATGTCTGTCTGTCTGTCTGTCTGTGTGTGTGTGTGTGACAAAATTTTGTGGCAACTGTATCTCTGGAACCACTGCACAGAATTTCATACAAATTGGTATGTAGTTGCACCTTAACATAAATTAGTGCCTATCAACTTTTGGTAAAAATCGTCTTACAGGTTGCGTTGCCATCCCGCTTTTTCTAAATTTTTAACAGGGTGATATAGGGCAAAAATTTTCAAGATGGGTATCTTTCGAAAGGTCTCGTCAGTACCTTTAAAACGAATGGTTGAACTATAAATCTGTGATAATTTAAAACAAAGTTATCGATTTTTTTTACTTTTTACAAAAAAAAAACTTAGAAAAAAAAATCTTTTTTTTTTTTTTTTTTTTTTTTTTTTCTCTCTCTTCTTAATTTTATCAAACTCCCACGGTTTCCGTGTTCTGACAAACTTAAACTAGTTTTTGCTTTTTTCCCCTAATTTTGTCAAAGTCCTACGGTTTCCGTGTCTGACAAACTTTAACATATTTTTGCATTTTCCCCCTAATTTTGTCAAAGTCCCACGGTTTCCGTGTTTTGACAAACTTTGACATAATTTTGGGTAAAATGTGAAAATTATTCTAAGTTTGTCAAAACACGGAAATCGTGGGAGTTTGATAGAATTAAGGGGAAAGAAAAAAAAAAAGTGGGACTTTGACAAAATTTTGGGTAAAGTGTGAAAATTTGTTGAAGTCCTACTTTTTTTTCCCTCTCCCCTTAATTCTATCAAACTCCCACGGTTTCCGTGTTCTGACAAACTTAAACTAATTTTTGCTTTTTTCCCCTATTTTGTCAAAGTCCTACGGTTTCCGTGTTCTGACAAACTTAAACAAATTTTTGAATTTTTCCCCCAATTTTGTCAAAGTCCCACGGTTTCCGTGTTTTGACAAACTTAAAATAATTTTCACATTTTACCCAAAATTTTGTCAAAGTCCCACTTTTTTTTTTTTTTTTTTTTAATTATTGTTACTGAGTGAATTTGTATAGGAAAAGATAGAAGAAAGTCATGTGGTGGCCACAACATACTAGTTTTTTCGTGAAATCTGTAAGTACATCTGTGTATGCACTTACATAACTTAAAGGTGATTGGACTTACAACGTTGGAAATTCATAAGCATTTTTGTTATAACATCTACTTGTGCAGTTCCTTTTTAAATATATCTGTGACTTTTCAATTTAGAGATATTCACAAAAATTATATCGATAATGACATAATAAAATAAAATAAATAAAACTAAAATAAATGACTTAATAATTCTAATTCCTCATTATATGACTTATCATCATAGAGATTCCAACAGAAACTGATGACAGGACCTATGATGATATTGTTACGGTAGTTGTTGACATTTTTACGTTTAGAAAGTAGCTTCCCAAGTAGCACAGGAACGTTCTGTGAACGTCTAATAACGGTTTCAATAGTTCAAACACCGTGCTTCGTGTCAAAAGAACGTTCTAAAACACGTTCAGAAATAGTATTATTTAGAACGTTCTGAAAATGTTTGATTCGTACCATCTATAAAACGTACAATTCTAGTTCTATATAGAACGTTCAAGTGTGACACCGTCATAACACGTTCTGTAACAGTGTAATTATAACGAATATGACAAAATGACTTTTAGTACTATTGGTTGGGAAACTAGGTTAATCATTAAAATTTTTGACTTCAGCTTTTGATTTTTTTACACGTTTTGTGGCGTGAGGAATCCGGAAGTCAAAAGGTTGGTATGGTATCTGTTAATGTGTATCGGCACCTATTAGTGTGATAGCCCGTTAGTTCATGTACACGATATCTCAAGAACAAATGATTGCAGAGAGATCAGACCAGTTTTAAAATATCACTTATGATAATGATAAGAATCTTATTGAGAGATGTGCAACATTCTAACTTTAAAACTTCGTAAGTTATTCGAAATTTATAATTTTTAGCATGATAGAGAATAGAGCATTTTTTACATTTTCAGTTTAACGTTTTGTTAGCACGTCAGTAAAGAATGCTTCTCAATAATCAGTAGCGGTGAGGTGGAAAAAAATTACAAAATTTTAAACTCATGGAAAAATTTTGTGGATTTTGTATTTCAGGAATCAATGTATGGAATTCAACCAAACTTGTTACAATATTAGATCTTGCCCTAAATTGGAGTTTATTTGAATTTCATTTGGGATATACCCAAGCAGCACAGAAACGTTCTCTGAACGTTCAAAAATTGTTCTGCAAACACGTTCTAAGAACGTTCACTTTGAACGTGTTATAGACGTCTATTTGTCCATCTTGAAGACGTACAATAGTACGGTTCAGAGAACGTTGAATGAACGTGTAGCAATCACCATCGGTGTTATAGAAACGTTCTGAGAACGTTCTACGTATACGGTCTCAGAACGTTCTAAACGTTTTTAGAACGTTTTCAAAACGTTATACACATTTTCAGAACGTTCTAGAACACGTACTGTAAACGTTCTAAAATAGTGTAGTCAAAAAAAAAAAAAAAAAAAAAAAAAGTGACGTCATTATAAATAATCCCCTCAGTACGGGCGTTTAGAAGTAAAATGCACATAGCTGATGACGAATAATGATACAACACATGAACAGGGATATGAATTACTTTTTTATATTTTTTTTCAATTCAAATAATGTTTGAGAAATTTTAACATACTTGCTATTCCTTTAATTTTAACGTATATGCATGAAAAATTCTATATTCTATGACAGTTTTCCCCAAAAAATGTCATAACGTCTTTTTATCCCTTAAAAAATTTCTTAAATCTTTGCATTTTTTTTAAATTTCTTTTTTCCCCTAATCTGAAGATAATGAAGTTATAGTATTAATTAAAAAACTTTGAATAAACACAATGAAATGCAAGAACTCGCACCAACTGTTTCGCGTCAAAAGAAGACACAACCCTTCATCAGGCGAGCAATGTAGGCGCGAGAACTGCAAACAAGCACGTTGAGTGTGTTGAATGCGTTGCCGCTTTGTTTATAGCAGCCGTCCTTTGTTTGTAGCAGTCGCGAGTTCTTGCATTTTATGGTGTTTATTCAAAGTTTCGTAATTAATACTATAACGTCATTATCTTCAGATTAGGGGAAAAAAGAATTTTTTTAAAAATGCAAAAATTTAAGGAATTTTTTAAGGGATATAGAGATGTTATGACACTTTTTGGGAATTACTGTCATAAAATATAGAATTTTTCATACATATACGTTGAAATTAAAGGAATAGTAAGTATGTTAAATTTTCTCAAACATTATTTGAATTTAAAAAAAAAGTAATTTATATCTCCGTTGCTGTGTTGTATCATTATTCTTCATCTGCTATGTACAACTAAACTCTTGAATTATTTTGCTTGTTTTAATCCTTGTGATTCCGAATGCGTCATCCTATGATTAATGTTTGTTTTTCATGGTTGTTTTCTGTTTGATTCTCTGATTCCTTGAACTAAATAATTTATTCCAATTTATTCTTCATTTTTAACTTCAATTAATTTCTTGTACGATAGGGTGCCCGCTAGCAATTTGCTATTATAGCTGCTAACGAACGAAATCGTACATTGGTGCTCAACGACGAAAAAGGTCACCCCTGACGAGTTTTTTTTTTCTACGGTTCTAAGCTTTTCCTTAAAAATTTTTTTTTTCAAAATGATGTCTTAATTTTTTATTTCCTCGTTGCTTGTTTGTATCTTTTGATTTGAGTTTCATGTGGTTTTTAACACCGGCAAAATTATTAAAATTGCAACTTACAATATAGGAATAAATTTATGATTAGACTGAAATTAAATAAAATAAAAATAAATAAATAAATAATAAATGCTTCAATAAATCACAATCAGTCTCCCCAGGTTATTTAAATTTCTTGTAATTTCCTTCTCATTGTGGTTTCAGTGATCTTATATCTGCTGCTTGGCTTTAACTAAGATTAAAAATTCATTTATACTAATTTTTTTTTTTTTTTTTTTTTTTTTTAATACAGGGTGCAAAGCATAGTCACGAGAATACCTTTATCTCCGCAACTATTGGTCGCAAATATATAGTTTCAGTTACAAAATGTTTTTAAAAATATGAGCACTTACTTTTTGCTTACTTTTTTTTTTTTTTTTTTTTGTAAATACATTTTATTATTGGAGGACATCTGAGACGAATTGTTGCACAAATAAAGGCCTGCTCTCGACTTTGCACCCTGTATATTCTAAACATTTCTGGGTACTACTTTGTAAGTCCATGGATAGTTTATAAATATATTTGAATGCTGAAGTTCATAGAAAGTTTTAATATTGCAACATAAAAAATAATTTCGAAAATGAATGTACCAATACACCGCTAAAATAATATATAATTGAGTTTAGAATATATTGTTAATTTATATTTATAATAATAAGAAATTGAAACGAAAAATTAAAAATTAGTTAGAAGGAAGAAATTAAAAAAAATTCCAAATACTTAAATATATAAATATTTTTTTAATCAAAATATTTTTCTAAAATATTTAACATACTTCATATTTTTAAATTTCAGTGCAAGTGTGTATACATATTTTCAGTTTACAGCAGCAGTTTACAAAAATGATGTTTGCAGGTATTTAAATTTATTCCACATGGCAATGTAACTGGTATTCTTTAAATGTTTAAATTTCTTTAAATTGAGTCAACGCAATTTTTACTCATTTGATGTAATTATGCTATCATGGCATATTAAATAATTAATAAATGTAAATATTATTATTAATAAATAATATAGTAAGTATATTATTTATAATTAATATATTATTTCTTAGTATATCATTTATTTACTTATTAATATCGTTTTTTTTTTTTTTTGTTTTTTTTTTTTTATAAAGATGTGGAATAAAATTGAATTGAATCTTTGTTTTATTATGCAGTTAAACAAGTTGATATATTTTATTTAATAAATTACAGTAAAGAGATATTTAAAATTATAAGTCGGTGAAACTTAGGATATTATTTTAAAAATATGCAATTTGCATAAACTAGATTATATATATGATCATATAAACATTAAATAAATACTTCAGAATTTAAAAAGAAAAAAAAAAAGAATTACAAACCTTAATTTTCTTCATAAACCTTGCAAACCTTTCTTCAAACTTTCTTAATTTTCTTTCAAGAAAACACCCTTGCAACTAGCATTTTAAAATACACAATGACCAGTCTGCAAGGGCATTCACTTAAAATTTACTCTCATCTTTTAAACTCTTTATGTTACTTCATTCAGAAACATAATAACCAAAAATAGTCATTTTAACAATTTCCATCTCAGAAGACTAAATTAATAAAATGAATCCATAATTTCTAAGCGGTTTTCTGTAACTGGAGCAGTTTTTTCTGCGATAAAACGCTGCTTACAAGTTTCAAAAGTTAGTCTTAAGAACTTACGCAGATATGAAAATGATTGTTTAATTGATATTAAAATAAGACTTTAATAAATAGAACATAGAGAATATTACAGGTTAAAAATATTACATTTTTACCTTTTCTAAAGCTTATCCAAGTCATTATAACGCGAAAACTGAACAAAACAGATTACATGTTTTAAAATTACCGCTTCACATAACGGCACGACATTCCCAAGATCTGGCGCTGGCGTTTGTTTCACTTTGCACGGTCAGCGAGAATTAAATAAATGCAATCCACAGCTGTCAATTTCATCTGCTCTTCCCTTCTTACATCCGGAATAATCATGTTTCAAAGTTCAACATTTGAAACAGAAATTTATTAAGCATTTATAGCTGTAGAAAACATATAGTTTTTTTTTTCTTTCTTTTTAGGAAAAATGGAGCTGAGTTAAACAATTATTTAAATTTTTATAAAGTATTTGAAAAACTTATGAGATCACTTTATTTTTCCATTTTAAAATCTCGAATTAAACGGAAAAGTATATTTTGTTTTAGTGTATATTTCAGTATTGAACAAAATATTCAGTGAAAGGATCAGAAATGGCATACACTTTATTTTTTCTGTATACATAAAAAGAACGCAATGGATGCATGGAAATTTTCGGGGTTTTAACACTCCTTGAGACGTCCTCGATAGGATTCGACTATTTTTAGAACTTGTTTGCGCATCTTAATAAAATTTTGTGGAAATTGCATCTGAAGAATCAGTGGACAGAATTTAACCTAACTTGATATTTAGTCGAACTTTTATTTAAACTAGCCCCGATTAATTTTTGGAATATATGACCTAATAGGTGCTCAGCTATTATGTAATGCCCCCCCCCCTCCATGTAACGGAGGGCAGTATCTCAGTTTCTATTGAATAAAACTCCACCAAACTTGATATGTGAGAGAGATATTATGTTAAACTATGGTGATCTAATTTGAGCATATATTGTTTGAGAGGTGGCACTAATGTGCTGTAACTCAATGCCGTTTAAAGGAAAGCAATATCTCAGATTATTATTATTATTATTATTATTATTAAAAATTCACTAACATGAGTATGTGAAATATATATTATGAAAAACTATGATAATTCAGTTTGGGTATATATCGGCCGATATAGTACTCTATATTATGCAATTTTTCCAGATAGCTATACCTCAGCATGTGTTAGTGAAATCTGCAACAAATTTAATATGTAAAATTTTAATTTTGAGATACAGTGTTTATTAAATTTTTGTTCATGTTAACTGGTTAAGTGGCGCTGTTATATAGAATGTTACAGAATAAAGTCAGGGGCGCGCCAGCATTGTCAGACGCCTGTGTGCAGAGTTTCAGTTGGCGCCCTATATTACCCCCCCCCCCTTTTTTTTTTAAAATCATTTTATAAAATGTTATTATTTAGCAAGTCAATTGAATCTCGAACCTTAATAGTAATAAGTTTATTGAATGTCTAGTAAAAAGAGAAATGTATCAAATAAAATGAAATTTGAAAAGAAACAAGTAAAAAGTGCATCTTGCACAAAGAGAAAAACTCCCTTATACAAGAAGTTGCAAAAATTCGAGGTACAATTGTGAAGGTAAACAGAGGAGATTAAAATAGGCAGATTTAGTGTTAATGTGAGTGCAGAAATGCGTTGAGGCATTACAGTAGATGGCTTAGATGAAAGCTGTAAGTGTAAACGTTTCTATTTGTTTGGGTCTAATTTTTAAGTAAATATTTAAACACACTCACACACACAAAAAAATCTTAGTGAACTAAATCTTCCTTCACTTCATTGCAACTTTTGCGAGTATTACGCATATTATACTGATCCAATATATCCATCTGTATCCATATTGTTAGCAAAATGTCGATTTTCTTATATGAAAAAAGTAATTGTAAAGAAACGGACAGTTTCTTGTCGAAAGATACATTTTATTCAAACTGTTCTCGAAAAAAACCAGTAAATTATCATACTCAAATTCATACCGCAAAAAGGTCGTAAAACAACGTTAAAAACACCACAGAGTAGAATTTCGTTCATTTAAGAATAAATATAAACCATTTAAACGGAAACGAACGTTCAGAACAGATGTCCGAATGCAATTGATCTTTGAGTGTGTCTCTTCTGTTTGAATAATTTCTGTCGTGATTTGGCGAACTTTCGAGATTATTCTGCGCCAGAAGCCAGTTGACGAATCCAGAAAATTCCAGAAATCGGCTCTTATAGAAGGTAGAGCTTCTAAACTTCGGAAACACTAAACTATTACTTTTCACCAAGTTTGGTCGCCATGTCACAAAATTCATCGCTAAGTTGCCAAGTCTGTATCCAAAGCTGACAATCACCTCCTATTCCACTCCCGTTAAAATTGAATGAACTGCTCTTTATTTGCACTTCAATTGTAAATCTGCTTCTATTGCAACAGCACTTTTCATTTAGGAAAGTGGTTTAACTCTTTGCAATACTATAATGAAAAAAATTTTTGATTAGTCGTACTATTGCAATACGTTTGTACATATAAATGAGTTTAACATTTTGCACTGGTACATATAAAGGGAATTTATAAGTATATAAAATTAGAACTCATAATAATAATAATAATAATAATAATCCCGTAGTGAGTTCCACTTTTTCTCAATTTCGTTGTTTAAAACTCTCAAAATACTCTTAACATCAAATTAATGTATGACTATCGATATAACGACAAGATTTGACTTGGTTAATTATGGAAGTTTTTTTTTTTTTTTTTTTTTTTAAAGGAACAAATAAATTTACAAATACATAAAATAAGAGTATATAATAAATATTACTTGGTAAATATAGAAAAAAATATACTTAATAGGGAAAGAAAACATCTACTGAAAGGAATTTTGCCCATTTACATTATCTAAACTTTTTATGTAATTTGTATGTAAATTTATATGTGTTTTTCCATATAGTAGTAAGATACAAAAATCTGTTTTAAACTATTTTTCCGCCACGTTTGTACGTTGCACAGATATAAATAATAGGTACATTTATAAGTAAATAAAATAAGAATATATAATAAAAATTATTAAGTTTTAAAGTAGATTATATGAACATTTAAACAGATAATATTATTTAGTGAAATGTAATTCATTTGATTAATTTTTTTTTTAATTCTGGAATAATATATATCCATTTGATCCAAAGTATCTTATGCTATCGATGTAATTACAAAATTTAAAAATCTGCCTGATGCCGTTGTAGAGCATAAGTATTTTTTGATCATTTTAAATTTAGAAAAAGATTGTTCCACTGATGCTACTGGTAATTATGACAGAATAATCTCCAAAATATTTAATGATAGGATAATCTGGAGTAAGGTTACGCTTAAAAACGTGTTTGTGATCAAGGAAGAAAAGGGGGGATTTCGTAAAATCAACAGGTGTTGGATACATAGAAACAATTTACGCACCAAAATCTGTGATTGCAGCTCCCATAGATCTTACATGACAAATTTTGCGCTAAAAGGTTGTCTCAAACTCACCCCATCTTTACGTCCTCCCCCCCCCCAAAAAAAAAATAATGATAATAATAATAATAATAATAATAATCGAAAATTACAAAAAAAAAAAAAAAAAAAGTGGGTTTTGGGAAAAATCCTAAAGACGACGCATACCTGTTTTCAACATTTCAACATCTCTGTACCATTTTTAGTAGAATTCTTTCGATAGAATCCGGAATTTGCGAATTCCCCCCTTTTTCCTTAAAAATAAAAAATTCCAAAATTGCATTTTTTTTTTTTTGTACTCAAGTCTAGTCATCTCATATACAATTTAACCACCGTGAAGTAACTTGGAGTCGAGTTATGCTTATAAGCGTGTTTTTTGCTTCCTTTCTTTGGAAAAGGTGCAAGGGAATTTCGTAAAATCCCGTCAGTATAGGGATCGAATGCATCTAAACAATGCACGCACCAAAATTCGTGACTGGAACTCCCATAAATTTTCCTGGACCAATTTAGCGCTAAAAGAGTGGTCTCGAATTTGCTCTCCCGTAAACCTCCCCCCCCCCCTCCACTCCCCAAGATCGAATATCATAAACACCAAAAATGGATTTATGGAAATATCCTTAAAGAGATGCATGGCTGTTTTCAACATTTTTGTTCCATTTTTGGTGTATTTCCACTCAAAAATCCGAAATTTACAAATATCCCCCGAAAATTGATTTTCTTTTTCACTTCTTAAAAATCAAAAATTCCAACATCGTAGACAATGATTATTATATTTATTTATTTATTTGTACTCAAATCTAGATTCATATGCAATTTCTTCACTGTGAAATAATTTGAAGCCTAGTTATGCATATAAACGTGTTTTTGTCTCCTGATTGGGGGTGGGGGGGGGGATTTACAAAAGTTCATAGATATAATTTTAAGTTGGATAATTCCTGCCAAGTGTTGTTGTATTCTGTCCAGCTGTTCTCACGTGATACCCAGACAAAAATGTTTTAAACATGCAGACACAACGACCGCATACGCACGCACACACAGAGAAAATTTTCTGAAATCGGATTTGGCTTTTACGATGTGTGAAACATGAAGATATCGTAATGTTTTTCGAATTTGAGACATTTACTGACAAAAAACTGATTTTATTAATATAGATGTTACATCGATATTGCAAAAGGTAAAAAACTACTCTGAATAAAATCTCCGGTTCTATTAATTTTCACTTTTGCAAACCAGTAATGTTGTCTTTTTACTAATCTAAGTGGCCTTTTTCCGACAGAAGAGGGGGGGGGAGGGGATTAAGGCGCTCTTTTAAATTTTAATAGAATGCTTTGATATGTTAAAAAAGTCAAAGAAAATTTTGCTGAAGGTAAGCGCACCTTTAGAAAGTTATTCCACTTTTAGTGTGTCCTTTCATAAAAAACACCTAAACTGTTGAGAACCACAAATTTTGCCAGTATATATTTCAAGGCGTCTCATTTAGCCACACTAGTCGCATGACTTCAGGCGGGCATTATAAAATCAGATTTAATAAAGCAATACATATATATATTTTTTTCTTTTCTTTCTTTTTTTTTTTCAAATAATTTATTCTCGGCTGGCGCCTTTCTTTACCTGGCGCCTGTGTGCGCCGCACACTTCGCACACCGGGTCGGCGCGCCCCTGAATAAAGTAGTGCGATGGGTAGAAGATTTCTTTTAAACAGTTTAATTAAAAGAGAATGGCTACGTAAAATGTTCATCTATTAAGAAAATACTTTTTTAAATATATATTAAATAATTTTCTTTTATTAAAATTTATTAAATAAAATTTGGATTTAAAAATAAATAAATAAATAAAATAAGAACACTTAAAGAGATTAATGATTTAAAAACATTATCAATATTGATAATTTACAGTAACATTCAAACCTAAATAGAATCATAAATAAAATATAATAAAAGTTTAAAATTATGCTTAAAGAAAGAAAAAAAACTCATTCCTGTAACTTCCCGATGAGTATTAGTGACCGCGAGGTTCTACTCCCGAACCTTACAGACGGGAAGTGTTGGTTTCGATTCCTGGTCGCGCTCGTTGACTTAGGTTTTCGGAGTTTTCCGTGATTTTCTTTGAAACTCGCATAAATAAGGGTTAGGCATTCTTAGAATGATTTCCACGGAGGACACACCATCCAGACCTAGGACCCTCGTGTAGTTAGTTTGTTTTAATCCTAACACCAACATTCAATGAATATTACGAAATCAAAACTGAATCTGGGCATTTTGTCCTATTCGTAATAATCTCACTGAGACGGAACGTTTTATGACGGTGTTACGTTTAAACGTTTTGTATAGAACTGAAATTGTACGTTTTATGGAAGGTACAATGCACACTTTTTTTGAACGTTCTAAATAATACAATTTTTGAACGTCTAATGGAACGTTCTTTTGACACGAAACGTTTGAACTATTGTAACCGTTATTAGACGTACAAAGAACGTTCCGGTGCTACTTGGGTATCGTCCGATAGATTGCGGTGCTATGCAATGAAACCCTCCATTTATGGGACGGCTATATCTCAGCTTCTATAGTGTACAAATGCATTAAACTTGATATATTGGCATATATCATCATAACCTCTGCTAATATAATTTGGATGTATACATTGTCCAACAGGTGGCGTTGCTAATCTGCAATTTAATCATTTTAACGGAAAGGCAATATTTTAACTCTTGTGATTTAACAATAAATTTTGTGATACACTGAAGTTATAAGTGAAATCGATTTTATGTAAAGCTTTACTGGTCCATTTTGGATGCACATCGGCCAACAGGTGGCGTGGCTATGTTGCAATTTAATCTCATAACGGAAACGAAAAATCTCAACTTCTGTGATTTATAAATATTGTAAATTTGGTAAGTGAAATTAATATTGCGTAAAACTCTTCAGATTGCCTTTGGGTGCATATCGGACGACAGGTGGCACTGCCACGTTCCAATATTTTCCATTCGCAGAAAGGCTATCTATCAGCTTCTGTAATATATATACTCACCAAACCTTCTGCGTGATATACATATGATATATATTATTGATTCAATTTGGCAGTATAACGAGTAATAGTCAAACAGTTTTTTTTTTATTATTATTATTCATAGGACATTGTTTTTTCCCCTAGGAATAAGTATACATCATCCCTGGGGGATGGGGGAGGGGTGGATAAAAATTTTCACTATGATTATCTTTCAAAAGAATTCGATATCACCTTTAAAACGAATAATTGAAACATCGTTTTCTGATGATTTAAAACAAATTTACCGGGTTTTTTTTTTTTTTTTTTTCATTTGTAATAATAATAATAATAAACCCTTAGAAAAATACATTTTCTAAGATCTTCTATACGGCATAAAAATGATTGTCTTCTGTCATGAAAATCTATGCATTCCCCAGACCCAGAGTTTAGATACAAAAAGCTAATCACGGATGTTATTGAATAAGTAATATAGTGCTTTACGCGAGTTTCAAAGAAAATCACGGGAAAACTCCGAAAACCTAAATCGACGAGCGTGACCAGGAATCGAAACCAACACTTCCCGTCTGTAAGGTTCGAGAGTAGAACCTCGCGGTCTCTAAAACTCATCGGGAAGTTACAGAAATGAGTTTTTTTCTTCTTTTCTTTAAGCATAATTTTAAACTTTTATTATATTTTATTTATGATTCTATTTAAGTTTAAATGTTACTGATAAATTATCAATATTGATAATGTTGTTAAATCATTACTCTGTTTGATTGTTCTTATTTTATTTTATTTATTTTCACTGAATATTTTGTTCAATACTGAAATATACACTAAAACAAAATATGCTTTTTTTTTATTCGAGATTTTAAAATGGAAAAATAAAGTGATCTCATAAGTTTTTAAAATACTTTATAAAAATTTAAATAACTGTTTAACTCCACACCATTTTTCCTTAAAATATTGACTATATGTTTTCTACAGCTATAAATGCTTAATAAATTTCTGTTTCAAATGTTGAACTTTGAAACATGATTATTGCGGATGCAAGAAGGGAGAGCAGATGATAACATCGACATCTGTGGATTGCATTTATTTAATTTTCGCAGACCGTGCAACTGCAAAGTCAAACGCCAGGTCTTGGGAAAGTCGTGTCATTATGTGAGGCGGTAATTTTAAAACATGTAATCTGATTTGTTCAGTTTTAGCGTTATAATGACTAGGATAAGCTTTAGAAAAGGTAAAAATGTAATATTTTTAACCTGTAATATTCTCTATCTTCTATTTATTAAAGTCTTATTTTAATATCAATTAAACAATCATTTTCATATCTGCGTAAGTTCTTAAGCCTAACTTTTGATACTTGAAAGCAGCGTTGAATCGCAGAAAAAACTGCTCCTGTTACAGAAAACCGCTTAGAAATTATGGATTCATTTTATTAATTTAGTCTTCTGAGATGGAATTTGTTAAAATAACTATTTTTGGTTATTTTGTTTCCGAATGAAGTATGAAGAAGTCACAAAGACTTTACAAGATAAGAGCTAATTTTAAGTGAATGCCCTTCCGACTGGTCATTGTGTATTTTAAAATGCTAGTTGCAAGGGTATTTTCTTGAAGAAAATTCTTATGAAGAATATTAAGAAGGTTCGTAATTCTTTTTTTCTTTTCTTTTTAAATTCTGAAGTATTTATTTAATGTTTATATGATAATATATATACAATCTAGGTTATGCAAATTGCATATTTTTAAAATAATAACCTAAGTTTCACCGACTTACAATTTTAAATATCTCTTTACTGTTATTTATTAAATAAAATATATGAAATTGTTTAACTGCATAATAAAACAAAGATTCAATTCAATTTTTATTCCACATCTTTATAAAAAAAGATATTCTGCTTAAAAAAAAAAAGGACGATTTACTATATTATTTATTAATACTAATAATATTTTCATTTATCAATTATTTAATATGCCATGATAGCATAATTACATCAAATGAGGTAAAAATTGCGTTGACTCAATTTAAAGAAATTTAAACATTTAAAAAATACCAATCACATTGCCATGTGTAATAAATTTAAATACCTGCAAACATCATTTTTGTAAACTGCTGCTGTAAACTGAAAATATGTATACACACATGCACTGAAATTTAAAAATATGAAGTATGTTAAATATTTTAGAAAAATATTTTGATTAAAAATATATATATGTATTTAAGTATTTGGAAATTTTTAAAATTTCCTCCTTCTAACTAATTTTTAATTTTTTATTTCAATTTCTTATTATTATAAATTAACAATATATTCTAAACTCAATTATATATTATTTTAGCGGTGTATTGGTACATTCATTTTTGAAATTATTTTTTATGTTGAAATATTAAAACTTTCTATAAACTTCAGCATTCAAATATATTTATAAACTATCCATGGACTTACAAAGTAGTACCCAGAAATGTTTCGAATATACAGGGTGCAAAGTCGAGAGCAGGCCTTTATTTGCGCAACAATTGGTCTCAGACGTCCTCCAATAAGAAAATGTATTTAAAAAAAAAAAATGTAAGAATTCCTTATATGACATGTTTAAATTTAAAAAATGAATTTATTAAAAATCACAAAAACTGATAATTTTTATACAATTTTCATGACACTCATAGTGAAAGTTGAGTTCCAACCTAAAAATTATATCACAAAAAGTTTCACTTTTGTGCACCCAAAATTGTCTGAGATAGTTTCAAAATTTAGGATTATTTCGCATTTTCTCGGGATTTATTAAAAAGTCAATGAAAAATTCTTTAATAAACCCAGGGAAAATGCAAACAAAGTCCAATTAGGATTTTTAAACCGATCCCTTATTGAAGGCCGAAATATGTTAGAAAATCCAAACTTTAAATATCTTGTTCCATTTTGGGAGAATAGAAATGAAACTTTTTGTTAGGATGAGTGTCAGTTTTCTAAATATGACTATAGGGATCTGGGACTATGTAAAAAGCTAGTTTTTGCAATTTTGAAAAAATAGATATTTTAAATTTAAACATGTTATACCACAAATGCTCATATTCTTTAAAACATTTTGTAACCGAAACTATATATTTGCGACCAATAGTTGCGGAGATAAAGGTATTCTCGTCACAATGCTTTGCACCCTGTATTTAAAAAAAAAATTAATATATATATATATATATATATATATATGTATAAATGAATTTTTAATCTTAGTTAAAGCCAAGCAACAAATATAAGATCCCTGAAACCACATAGGTCAATGAGAAGGAAATTACAACAAATTTAAATAACCTGGGGAGACTGATTGTGATTTATTGAAAAAAATATTTTTTATTTATTGATTTTTATTTTATTTAACTTCAGTCTAATCATAAATTTATTTCTATATTGTTAGTTGCAATTTTAATAATTTTGCCGGTGCGTAAAAACCACATGAAACTCAAATCAAAAGATACAAACAAGCAACGAGGAAATAAAAAATTAAGACAGCATTTAAAAAAATTTTTTTAGGAAAAGCTTAGAATGGTAGAAAAAAAAAAAAAAAAAAAAAACTCGTCAGGGGTGACCCTTTTCGTCGTTGAGCACCAATGTACGATTTCGTTCGTTAGCAGCTATAATAGCAAATTGCTAGCGGGCACCCTATCGTACAAGAAATTAATTGAAGTTAGAAATGAAGAATAAATTGGAATAAATTATTTACTTCAAGAAATCAGAGAATCAAACAGAAAACAACCATGAAAAACAAACATTAATCATACGATGACGCATTAGGAATCACAAGGATTAAAACAAGCAAAATAAATCAAGAGTTTAGTTGTACATAGCAGATGCAGAATAATGATACAACACAGCAACAGGGATATAAATTACTTTTTTTTAATTCAAATAATGTTTGAGAAATTTTAACATACTTACTATTCCTTTAATTTCAACGTATATGCATGAAAAATTCCATATTTTATGACAGTAATTCCCAAAAAGTGTCATAACGTGTCTATATCCTTGAAGAAATTCCTTAAATTTTTGCATTTTTTAAAAATTTCTTTTTTCCCCTAATCTGAAGATAATGACGTTATAGTATTAATTACGAAACTTTGAATAAACACCATAAAATGCAAGAATTCGCAACTGCTACAAACAAAGCACGGCGTCTACAAACAAAGCGGCAACGCATTCAACACACTCAACGTGCTTGTTTGCAGCTCTCGTGCCTACAATGTTCACCTGATGAAGGGTTGTGTCTTCTTTTGACCCGAAACAGTTGGTGCGAGTTCTTGCATTTTATGGTGTGTATTCAAAGTTTTGTAATTAATACTACAATTTCATTATCTTCAGATTAGGGGAAAAAAAGAAATTTTTAAAAAATGCAAAAATTTAAGAAATTTTTTAAGGTATAAAGAGACGTTATGACACTTTTTGGGGAAAACTGTCATAGAATATAGAATTTTTGATGCATATACGTTGAAATTAAAGGAATAGTAAGTATGTTAAAATTTCTCAAACATATTTGAATTGAAAAAAAAAAGTAATTCATATCCCTGTTCATGTGTTGTATCATTATTCGTCATCAGCTATGTAATTTTTACTTCTAAACGCTCGTACTGAGGGGATTTTTTTTATAATGACGTCATATATATATATATATATATATATATATATATATATTTAACTACACTATTTTAGAACGTTTACAGTACGTTTTCTGGAACGTTCTGAAAATGTGTATAACGTTTTGAAAACGTTCTAAAAACGTTTAGAACGTTCTGAGACCGTATACATAGAACGTTCTCAGAACGCTTCTATAACACCGATGGTGATAGTTACACGTTCATTGAACGTTCTCTGAACCGTACTATTGTACGTCTTCAAGATGGACAGATAGACGTCTATAAAACGTTCAAAGTGAACGTTCTTAGAACGTGTTTGCAGAACAATTTTTGAACGTTCAGAGAACGTTTCGGTGCTGCTTGGGTTGTGAAGACATAGGCAGATTCTAGAATAGACGAATGCACTTTATTTTATAAATATTCTGGAAACAGTCGAATAAAACGTACTCGAACCACAAAATTCATAAACGATAAAATTCCTATAAACGATTCAATAAAACAGTCATTTTACAAAATAAATAAATAAATAAATAAATAAAATAAATAAATAAATAAAATAAATAAAAGCATTACATACATCACAGAGCATGAATTTCGCTAACTCAAGAACAATGATGAACTGCTTAAAGCACAGTCTTTCATCGAGAGTCTTGCTAGTGATTTATAAAATTTTTGATGTACGTCTGCGCTAAAAACGAATGAATCCCACCGGTAAACTCTATAACAAGTCTTCTATTGAGGATGGAGCTTCCAAATTTTGATAACCCCAAACTACTCTGTCGTCAATTTACCCAATTTGACGTCAGTCGAAAAGTTTGTCTCCAACAGCCACCTTCTAAATAAATTTGACATCTGTTTAACTGTTATACCATGTAATTCACTCAGTAACAATATTTAAAAAAAAATCCAAGGTTTTTTTTTTTTTTTTTTTTTCGTTAAAAGTAAAAAAAATCGATAACTTTGTTTTAAATTACCACATATTTATAGTTCAACCATTCGTTTTAAAGGTATTGACGAGACCCTTCGAAAGATACCCATCTTGAAAATTTACCCCACCCCAGAGGGTACTTCCCCCCAGGGGGGAAAGCGATGCCCCCACATGCACAATTTTTCCCCCTAATTAACTACTACTATTAGCAATAATTCATATTAATTTTACAATCACAGGATAAGAATAACTCTCGTTATGTACATTTATACGAAATTTTGTCCTATACTACCATGTTAAAAATTTAGAAGAAATACGATCACAGCGCCTCCTGTTGTGCGATTGATCCCCAAATCTAATCAGCACCAGTTTATGTCAGGAGCCAACTAAATACCAAGTTTTGATAATTTCGTTAAAAAAAAAAAAAAAAAAAAAAAGATTTTTTTTCTAAGTTTTTTTTCGTAAAAAGTAAAAAAATATCGATAACTATGTTTTAAATTATCACAGATTTATAGTTCAACCATTCGTTTTACAGGTACTGACGAGACCTTTCGAAAGATACCCATCTTGAAAATTTTTGCCCTATATCACCATGTTAAAAATTTAGAAAAAGCGGGATGGCAACGCAACCTGTCAGACGATTTTTACCAAAAGTTGATAGGCACTAATTTATGTCAAGGTGCAAATACATACCAATTTGTATGAAATTCTGTCCAGTAGTTCCTGAGGTACAGTTGCCACAAAATTTTGTCACACACACACACAGACAGACAGACAAACATTTTCTAAAAATGGTCAAATCGTGTTCTACAGCTCTCAAAACGTGTGAATCCATCAAAAACCCGAAATCGAAAATTTTTACGAATCCAATACTTTCTTCTATTGAAGATAGAAGAAAGTAAAAATATTAAAATTTTCATAAATCACAATTGTATTTCTTGTGCCTTATATTGCGCATTTAAAATCGAAACTAGCAGGCTTTGCTTGCTTCGCTGTTGATTATATTGAAATGAATTCTAAAAAAAAGAAAAAAAAAAAAAACTATTTTTTATGATAATTTATACATAAAAACTAAAAACTAAATTAATTAATTAATTAATTAAAAACTAAAATTGCTTAAAACTTTGTTCGGGTGAATACATATAATTTTGATAAAAAAGCACCACAAAACTGGCGTTGTAAAAAATATTACTTACAAACTTTATTGCGAGTTTATTGCATTTTATGGTGTTTATTCAAAGTTTGTAAGTAATACATATAATTTTGGTCTTACAGGTTTCTCAAACGGCACTATTGCACGAGACAATTTTTTGCGCAACTTTCATTTGAACTAATTTTTCCTCCAATTTTTAAGGGCTGGTGTTGGTGTTGGTGTTAGGGATTAAGGCCGATTGACAACACTGGGGTCCTAGGCCTGAGGGGGAGTGCCTTCCGTGGAGGTCTTTCTAAGGGGTCCTAGCCTGTATTTACGCAAGTTTCGGAGGAAACCTTTTAAGGGCTGAAATTCAAAAGAGGGTTTCAGATGTTATGTCAAAGATCACCCGGAAAACTGGTTTTCATGGTATTCAGTACTAGTCAAGACTATTTATCGCTTTTTTCTCGCCACATATAAAAAGCTTTCTTCTCAATGGTTTAACATCGCAAGATAAACTGATCGTAGAAATTCATTTTTTTTTTTTTTTTTTTTTTTTTTTTTTTTTTATAACTGGACAAGGGAAAAAAAAAAGTGTTACTCAAGTTGACAATAGGTTCAAAAGTAGCGTGAAAAATTGTTGTGGGTAATCACACCATTTATCAGTTCTCTAACCAGCCTCAATACCGCTGATTGAATTTTGTCGTCAGACCCCCGTAAAGCAGTTGGCGCTTTGTAGCGCGCTTGTAGGAAGACTTATTTTTAGCAGTACGTTGTGTCGCTTATTTTGTACTAGCGTTGGATTTTGAGTCGATATCTTTTTTGTAATTGAAATAATTAAATTTAAATAGCCAACTTGAAATCCTTAAATCATACTGCATCTTTTGGCCTTTTTTACTTTTTTTTTTCGTTCAGTAGTTCCTGAGAAGATAGCTGAACATATATACAGTCGGATTTTAATAGTATGATTTTCTTCTACAAAGCATCAGATGCTTAAAAATCCTAATTTTATTTATAAAGGATTGGATGAATCGCGTGACATTTATTCAGGCTCTGAAAAATGGAAAAATGTGTTCAGCTGAACAAATCTTTAACAAATGACGTTTGTCTTTATTCTGGTTTTTAAGGAACAATGGGACTTAACTCTTGCATCATGTGCACGTTTTTTATAATAACGCATTTAATTTGCTCTACATTTTCGTATTATTCAGGAAGCGTTCATTATACACGTTAATATATATATATATATATATATATATATATATATATATATATATATAATTTTAAACATGAAAGTATCTTACTTAAATATAATAATATTGCCGTATATAGGATTTCTTTTTTCTTTTCTTTTCTTTTTTTTTTTTTCAAATGGGACCTACCCTAGCGCAATTAAATTTTATTCATCCGCTATTTTCAATAAAATGACATTTATTTTATTTCACTTTACTTAATCTTCATACCAATTAACATACAGCAAGAAAATATTGATCAATGAAATATCCGTACTTAAATCTGAAAAGGATCGCAAACACTGATTACTTTCGTTAAAAAAAAAAAAAAAAAAAACTTAAAGTTAAATTTTTAGAAAAAAACAAAAAAGCGCGAATGTTTAAATTTAGAATTTTGTCTATTAAGATCCTTGCGAAAGTAAAATTTATTTAGATTGAAATATCAGAAATTTATAGAACAATAATAATAGTAATATTAATAAAATACAACAGTGCTTGAACAAAAAAAAAAAAAACTTAAGTGTGACAGAAAATCTCCCGCGCGCAAAGACGAATCTGGATGACGCAAAGGAATTAAAAGTTCGGGCTGACTGTCCCAAGAAACACAATAAGTATTAGGGGGCTTCGCAATCACAAATAAATAAATAAATAAAAATAAATAAATAAATAAAGCGGGCAGGCATATATTTCATATATATATATATATATATAATATTGAAATACACATATTTAAAGAAACGAAAGTTTATGAACTAACAACTTGCAAAACAAACGAAACGATAAACTAACTCAACAAAAATCTAAACAGAAAAACATCAACTGAAACAAAATTTATGAAAAGGTAATTAAAGAAAGGAAGGAGGAAGGCGGCAAGATTTGTGACTTGCCAGTGGGGTTAAACTAGTTTTATGCCGGCAACACTCCCCCAGCCTGCCAACAAGACCAGAAAAACAACAAACTATTCTGAAACTATACCTTAAAACCCATTTGCCGCTCCGAAACTCAATCTCCGCCAACTTCGATAACTGACATCACTACACTTCGGTATTTTTTATTTTTTAGAAAACCTTTGAGCAAAAATTTAATAAACTTAACCAGATCACTTTGATCAGTAGCTTGCTTTTAAACGCGCAAAATATAATTAATTTTAACGGAAGTTTCAGAACTTAGTCTATGTACACGTCTAATTCCATTTTAAAAATATTTCTGAAAACTGATGAATATAAATTTTTAAGAAAAATATAAAAGCTTTATAATATCAAAAAAAAATTAAAGTGATCAATAAATCGTCAATATACCTAAAACATTTTATATTGTAATTTAAAATTAGGTTCTTTCAAATGCCTCGAATCTGTCTCGAAATGTGTATTATCACCATCGTAAATATGATTTTCTTGAACTACAAAATGAAATAAAGAAAAAAACCCAGCTTTATCAAAGTCCATTGTATTATACATCTCAAAAAACTCTTAACTTTGTTTATTAGATCTGATAAATCACATGTTATACAGATCTTCAAAATCATAAGCAAATAATTCAGACACATTATTATAATTTTAATTTGTCATTAAGTTCATAACCATTTTTAATTATAAATGTATTGTTATTTTGTAAAATCATATTAAATATTTTATTTAGTTTATTCAGTAATGACTTATTGGCGTTAACTATGTAAGAACTAAAACCACAAATAACTGTGTTCTAAAAGAAATGAGGGTTTTGTGAAATTTGGGGACAAGAACTAATTACGGAAAGTCTTGACTATCTTGTTTTAATATTGATTTATTATAAAATTCCTCAATTCCATACTAATATCTTGTTTTTTCTGTTTTAAGAGAATATATTTATCGTTATTATACCTATCATAAAGTTTTTTGCAAATGATTGCAAAATTTGTGGTAGCTTTGCCGATATATATAATAATAAATTTATCTAGTAAATCTTTGATTAAAGTTTTTAAATTTGCATAAATATAAATTGAAATTCCATTATATTTTTTTATATAAATATTTTTTAATTCTTTCAATATATGATACCTCCTCTCTTTGAACACCTAATTAGGTAAACAGTAAGAATAATCTACTTTTTATATGAAATGTATATATCTGTACTGATAAGTATAAAGGATTTAAGTCCATATTCTTGATTGTTCAGGAGACGAAAAATAAAGTTAAACTGACTAAAAACTAACCAGAAGAATCTATTAGGAAAAAAGGATTATGTAGATTTATACCCTTTATACCGTTCAGTGATTGTCAAACTTCATTTAATAAAGGGAAAAAATTGAATTAAATATTTTATACAAAGATTAATGCTAAATTTCTGACTTGAATCATTTTTAACAATGGATTTTCTCAAAGACTAAATGACATGGATTTAAATCTTTTATACCAATCCATAGAGAATTTTTTTCTGGGTCTGACTATGTACTTAACTCAAAATCGACATTTTTGGACTTAAATTCTTTATACTTATCAGTACAGATATATATATACATATATATATATATATTAAGGATATTAATATAAAAATGTTAAATATAAATTACTATCGTCGAATAGGTTTACAGACTGTTGTCACCTGTAGTCATCTGCTGTTATCTACTATTTACATATACAGTCGATCCTTTCTTATATTGTACGGGATATGGTGAACTCTCTGTTATAGTGAACATTTCATTGATCCTAACTAAACGCCTGTTAAAGTAATGTTATTTTGAACGATTACTGTGAACTGAGAAACGGAAAGTCCGTTTAATGTGAACTAATAAGAAATGGAGCACAAAATATCTGTATTTCACCTTCACTAGAAGAATCTAGAACAAATGTTGGAATTCTAAGTTCTTTAAGAAGTGATAACTCCTTACACCCAACCAGCCCCTTTTCTAGTATATCTGAAGATAAATTTTCATCCTATGTGAACTTTCTGTTCTAAGGTTCTTGCATTCTTGCATAAGACATTTCTTTCGTATAGTAAATGGTATAAGCAATCCAATTGGATCAAAAAAATTTTCGATGGTATGAAAAATGACTCTTTTAGTATTTTCATCCGTACTAACAAACTTCAGAATTCCTTTAGTGTCTAAGGTCAAAAAATCATCTTGCGATTGCCAAGATATGCCTAACTTTTTTTTGTTGTTGGCTCCTAAATCAATGGAGGTGTCAGTTGAGTATGTTTCGAACCTTTCTATGGCTCACTGGTTCATCAATGAAGATCATTGCTGATTCATTTTCTCTTACTATTCCTGCTTCCTTCTTGATTTTCTTCGCTGAGCGAGAAATTTCGAGCGCTTCTTCTGAAGTGTCTTGACCTGCAATCCAATCGTCAATGTACATAAATGAATCTAGATGATGTACGGTTGTTGGATAATCTTCCCTATATTTTTCTATGTCATGCTTGACTGTAACTACTAATAAAAAAAGAGCTAGAATCCATCCCAAAAAGTACTTTGTTTAAACGATAAATTTGAAGATTAGGTCTTAAATCAACAGGAGGATTACTTTTAGTCCATAAAAACCGCAGAGCGTTCTTATGTTTGTCTTTTAAACAAATTTGAATAATATGATGTGTCACTTACACGACTTTGTCTTACCCAGAAATTTAACACTACAAATACAGATTAGAGATTAAGGAGTAAGATAACGAGTACTGTTATGCAAACCTATGTTAAAACAATTCAAATCTGGTTTCGGAACACCTTTATTTGACAAGTAATTCTGTGTGAGGGGGGCTACCGCCCCCTTCATTACTGTACCTAGATTTATATTGAATTCGAACCTGTTATTAAATTCAAAAGTTCATTCAAAATTATTGGGACAACTTTCACACCAACATTCCTTGAAACTTACCAATCTTCATCAAACTTTTTTAATAACAATCACATTAATTTCAAAATGCAACATTTGGATCGTTTAAAATTATTTGTTTTTAATTTATTCTAACAGACACAGACAAAGGTCAAAAGTTAAAAACTTGACTTCAGTATTCAGGAAGCGTGAAAAAGGCTAAATATACAAGAAGCCAAGCGATGAATATTTAACTTAAATATATATGTATATATATATATATATATATATATATGCCATATGGCTATGAGGAATTAATTTCTATTCCTGAGCAGCTTTGCAGGACATGGTAAAATATTACAGTAAAAGCACTTCCACTAACAATAAAAAATAAGATTATGGCTTAAATATTTGCAGCCCTGTATACTTCTAAAAGTTATGTACACATCACGTGGAAGACATAAATATAATCCTATATTAATAACACATGGCACAACCTGAAGTACACTTCCATCAATTTTAAGCATTTTCGTGCTATAATCTAGTTCTTTTGTGTAGCCCTGTAAACGAATAGTGAGTGATTTCTATACCATAATCTACATGAAACATGTTTATATATATATATATATATATATATATATAATATGCGAGTATATATATTCGTTTCATTTGGATTAGTGCAGTTTGTAGATGTTAAACTCTACTTACCTGCAATTTTCCCCGTAGACGTAATGTATTTGAATTATTTTGGGTGTCCCTGTACACGAACCATTTGCTTGATCTCAACGAAAAATTTAGTGTGACATCCCTATATCATACACATTTAGAATACCAAATTTGGATTTTCTGCTGTAATTTGTTTTTGAGATATGCTGATAACAGACTGACACATAAACAGACAGACAGACACACACACAAACCGCTAAAAACATGATTTTTGGATTCAGGGGACCTCAAAATATGTAAATATAACTCAATTTTGAATGTTTGACGTAAAAACAATACTTTCTCTAATTTATGGGTAAGAGAAAGTAAAAAATGCCTGACGGATATCCGATGATGTAGCTATTTTATTTATTCTAAAATTAATCATCGCGTTAAGAAGATTTGAATATGAATTTGTACCCGGCCAAAGGCACTCATTAAGAGAAAGTTCATTAAATTGAGGAGACCGTGCATCAAATACTATGCGCGTAGAACTTGTGACCCAATGTTAATTTTTCACAGCTTGTTGTGGCAAATACTGTATTTGTTTATCATAATTTATTTTAGGATTTTCGACTTTTTCAATTATTCCTTCATTTAAATAATTCTGAATTATTTCTTGGTATTGTAAATACAGTTTGTTATTTTTTCGAATCTTTCTCCGTCATTTAAACAAGTACGAAAAATCATGCGGTACGCATTGATTATTAACACTTTCCAAATATACGTAATTGTTGTATTGTATACCATTCAATGCTCTTTGCCTATGGAATCACACAACGGACAGTTCTAAAAAAAAACAGATAGACTAATTGAATTCCTAATCTTTCTTAAACATTGTTAGAAAGTATTAAAAATGCATAACACAATAGAAAATATAGCCCTTATATTCTAATTGCAGCCCTTAATGTATTTGAATATTTTAGCGTAGCCCTGTAAATCTATAGGTTAATAAAATCATATTCTATACAAAATGTTATTTTAGCATATTAACAATCAAAGTCAATTTCTTTATGATTTTTACAATAGGAAGTTCTTTAAATGTAATTTATAAAAATGTCTGTCCTAAAGTGCAATGCTTTGGCATTTTTTTGGGTCTCCCTGTACACAAAACAGCTGCACAGGACCTATTAATGCCATTTAAAATAGGAAACATTCCATAGTGAATTTGAATAACATATGTAATTTTGCAAAAAATCTGATAATATTTACGGACTCTGGAGCCGGACAGATGGACAGACGGACGGATAGATACACAGATTGAAATCATATTACTTAAAAAAATGTTAAAAAGTGTTATATTGCTTAATGTAAACGAAAATGTAATTTCAGCAAATTTCCAATAAAAGCCTTCAATGTAACTGAATATTTTTGTGTCGCCCAGTAAATCTAATGCTTATCATATTACATTCTGTAGAAAGCATTCTTTTGGGCATATGGCTAACATATTTCAATTTTATTAAGATTTGTTCTAAGTAAAGTTTTTAAAATTTGGTTTATAGAAATATCTCTCATAGACTTTAGAATAGTTTCGGGTGTTCCTGTGCACAAACCAGTGGAGGTATTTACTCCATTTTCTGTAGTAAACATTCGATAGTGAACTTGAATAACATATTTCAATTTCATTGAAATTTGTGTAAAATAGAGTAATTAAAATGCAGTTCATAAAAATACCTTTTATAGAACACAATGCTTTGGAATACTTTTGGGTGTCCCTGTACCCAAGCCAGTAGAGATATTCGTTCCATTTTCAATAGGGAACATGCGATAGTGAATTTGAATATCATATATCACTTTCAAGAAATTCCATGAATATTTACGGGAGTTAGACTGCGGACAGACAGACAAATAGATGAACAGACAGACAGACAAACCGAAGTCATAAACTTTTTTCAACCATATTGGAAAGTGTTAAAACAATTAGAAAGCGTCAAAAACGATTAGCATAAACGAAAATTAAATTCCTGCAAATTTCTAAGAATACCCATTAATGCAACTGAAAATATTTGTGTGGCCCTGTATTTCTAATGCTAATCATACTGTATTTTATAGATAGTATTCTTTTGTACATATGAATAATATATTTTAATTTTATTAAGATTTGTGTAAAGTAAAGTCTTCAAATTTAGTTTGTAGAAATACCTCTCATAGAACGTAATGCTTAGGAATAATTTCGTGTGTCCCTGTATACAAACCAGTGATGGTATTTACTTCATTTTCAATGGGGAACATCCAATAGTAGATTTAGATAACACATTTTAATTTCATTAAGATTTGTGCAAAGTAACGATATTAAAATATGGTTTATAGAAATACGTCTCATAGGGCACAATAATTTGGAATACTTTAGGGTGTCCCTGTACATAAACCAGTAAAGGTGTTCAGTCCATTTTCAATTGGGAACATCCGATAGTGAACTTGAGTAACATATATTAGTTTCAAGAAATTCCATAAATATTTACGAGAGTTAAAGCGCGGACAGACAGACAAACCGAAGTCATTAACACTTTTCAACCTTGTTGGGAAGTGTTAAAAATCGCTTTTTTGCAACAAGAAGATTATTTGATAATTATTTTCAATCTTTACGGAAGGACAGTTCTATTGAATATCGCTTATTTTACCATGTTTTTATTAATTTCGATTCTTGTTACTTTCTTCTATATGTAATATAGAGAAAGTATTGGATTCGTAAAAATTTTCGACCTCGGGTTTTTGATGGATTTACACGTTTTGAGAGCTGTAGAACACGATTTGACCCTTTTTAGAAAATGTCTGTCTGTCTGTCTGTATGTCTGTCTGTCTGTCTGTCTGTCTGTCAGTCTGTGTGTGTGTGTGTGACAAAATTTTGTGGCAACTGTATCTCAGGAACTACTGCACAGAATTTCATACAAATTAGTATGTAGTTGCACCTTGACATAAATTAGTGCCTATCAACTTTTGGTAAAAATTGTCTCACAGGTTGCGTTGCCATCCCGCTTTTTCTAAATTTTTAACATGGTGATATAGGACAAAATTTTGTATAAATGTGCATAAAGAGAATTATTTTTTAGTAATCATTATGAAATTTACAAGAATTATTTATAATAGAGGTAGTCAACTGGGGAAAAAATTTTGTATGCGTAGGAGCCTCGTGAATCCCCCTGGGGGGGAAGTCCCCCCTCGAGGGGAGTAAATTTTCAAGATGTGTATCTTAGAAAGGTCTCGTCAATACCTTTAAAACGAATGGTTGAACTATAAATCTGTGATAATTTAAAACAAAGTTATCGATTTTTTTTACTTTTAAGAAAAAGTAACTTAGAAAAAAAATCGTTTTTTTTTTTTTTTTTTTTTTAACGAAATTTAACCAGACTTGGTATTTAGTTGGCCCCTGACATAAACTGGGGCTGATTAGATGGTGGTGGTGATCGTATTTTTTCTAAATTTTTAACATGGCAGTATAGGACAAATAAATGTACATAATGGGAGTTATTCTTAACCTGTGATTGTGAAATTAATATGAATTATTGATAATAGTAGTAGTTAATTAGGAAAAAAATCTCGGTCATCGCTTCCCCCCCCCCAGGGGAAAGTACCCCCGGGAGGGGGGGGGGGGTAAATTTTCAAGATGGGTATCTTTCTAAAGGTCTCGTCAATATCTTTAAAACGAATGGTTGAACTATAAATCTGTGATAATTTAAAACAAAGTTATCGATTTTTTTTTTTTTTTTTTTTTTTAACAAAAAAAAAAAAACTTTGAAAAAAATTCGTATTTATTTATTTATTTATTTATTTATTTATTTATTTATTACTTTCTTCTATATATGTAATATAGAGAAAGTATTGGATTCGCGAAAATTTTCGAAGTTCACTTTTTGATGGATTTACATGTTTTGGGATGTGGAGAACACGAATTAATAGTTTTTAGAAAATGTCTGTCTGTCTGTCTGTCTGTCTGTATCATTTTTTTGTGGACGCTATATCTCACGAAACAATAAATGAAATTTAACCAAACTTGGTATTTAGTTGCACCCTGACATAAACTGGTGCTGATTAGATTTTGGGATCAATCGCTCAATAGGTGGCGTTGTGATCGCATTTTATGCAAATTTTTAGCATGGCAGCATAGGACAAAATTCCGTATAAATGGGCATAAAGAGAGTTATTTTACACTTGTGATTGTAAAATTAATATGAATTATTGATAATAGTAGTAGTTAGCTAGGAAAAAAATTTTGTGCATGTGGGGGCATCGGTCCCCCCCTAGGGGGGAAGTAAATTTTCAAGATGGGTATCTTTCGAAAGGTCTCGTTGATAATAGTAATAGTTAACTGGGAAAAAAATTTTGTGCATGTGGGGGCATCGGTCCCCCCCACAGGGGGGGGGAAGTACCACCACGGGGGGGGGGCAAAGTTTCAAGATGGGTATCTTTCGAAAGGTCTCGTCAATACCTTTAAAACGAATGGTTGAACCATAAATCTGTGATAATTTAAAACAAAGTTATCGATTTTTTTTACTTTTAACAAAAAAAACCTTTTTTTTTTTAACGAAATTTAACCAAACTTGGTATTTAGTTGGTCCCCGACATAAACTGGTGCTGATTATGTTTGGGGATCAATAGCTCAACAGGTGGCGCTGTGATAGCATTTTATCTAAATTTTTAACATGGCAGCATAGGAGAAAAATTCGTATAAATGTGCATAATTAGAGTTGTTTTAAACTTGTGATTGTAAAATTAATATGAATTATTGATAATAGTAGTATGTAACTAGGAAAAAATTTTTCTGCATGGGGGGCATCGCTTCCCCCCTCTAGGGGGAAATACCCCCCCCCCCCCCCCTCAGGGGGGTTAAATTTTCACAATGGGTATCTTTTGAAAGATCAGGTTGATAATAGTAGTAGTTAACTAGGAAAAAATTTTTGTGCATGTGGGGGCATCGGTTCCCCCCCCCGGTCGGGGGGGGGGGAAGTTCCCACCCGGGGGGGCAAAGTTTCAAGATGGATATCTTTCGAAAGATCTCGTCAATACCTTTAAAAAGAATGGTTGAACGATAAATCTGTGATAATTTAAAACAAAGTTATAGATTTTTTTTAGTTTTAACAAAACAAAACTTAGAATAAAAATCGCAATTTTTTTTTTTTTTTTTTTTAACGAAATTTAACTAAACTTTGTATTTAGTTTGTCCCCGACATTAACTGGTGCTGATTATGTTTGGGGATCAATAGCTACACAGGTGGCGCTGTGATAGCATTTTATCTAAATTTTTAACATGGCAGCATAGGACAAAAATTCGTATAAATGTGCATAATAAGAGTTGTTTTAAACTTGTGATTGTAAAATTAATATGAATTATTGATAATAGTAGTATGAAACTAGGAAAAAAAATTTCTGCATCGGAAGTACCCCCGTGGGGGATAAATTTTCAAGATGGGTATCTTTCGAAAGGTCTCGTCAATACCTTTAAAACGAATGGTTGAACTATAAATCTGTGATAATTTAAAACAAAGTTATTGATTTTTTTTACTTTTAACAAAAAAAAAAAAAAAAACTTAGAAAAGAAATCGTACTTTTTTTTTTTTTTTTTTAAATATTGTTACTGATTGAATATGTATAGGTAAATATAGAAGAAAGTCTTGTGGTGGCCACAACATACTAGTTTGTTTGTGGGTTTGTTTGTTTGTTTGTGTGTTTGTCAGGGACAAATCTTGCAATCGATTTTTAACTAACTTCCCGACTATCTAGATATTTGAAATTTTCAGGACAGCTCACAACGCGGTGACAATAGATTTTTCTAATAATTTTAGTCAACTATTTCAAGTCCCGCTGCCTTCGGCAGCACTTATATGATTCGACAAAAAATTTATTTAACTAACTTCCCGACTAGCTAGACATTTGAAACTTTCAGAATAGTTCAGAACACGGAAAAAATGCATTTTCTTAATACCTTTAGCCAACTGTTTCGGGTTCCTGCTGCCTTCGGCAGCGTTATCAGTACAAAGCTTGCAATCGATTTTTCACTAACTTTCCGACTAGCTAGACATTCGAAACTTTCAGGACAGCTCACAACACAGTGACAATACATTTTTCTAATAATTTTAGTCAGCTATTTCAGGTCCCGCTGCCTTCGGCAGGGCTTATATAATTCGACAGAACATTTATTTAACTAACTTCCCGACTAGCTAGACATTTGAAACTTTCAGAATAGTTCAGAACACGGCGAAAATGCAATTTTTAAATATTCTTAACCAACTGCTTCGGGTTCCTGCTGCCTTCGACAGCGTTACCAGTACAAAGCTTGCAATCGATTTTTCACTAACTTCCCGACTAGTTAGACGTTTGAAACTTTCAGGATAGTTCAGAACACGGTGAAAATACATTTTTTTAATACCTTTAGCCAACTGTTTTGGGTTCCTGCTGTCTTCGGCAGCGTTATCAGTACAAAGCTTGCAATCGATTTTTCATTAACTTCCCGACTAGCTAGACATTTGAAACCTTCAGGATAGTTCAGAACACGGTGAAAATACATTTTTTTAATACCTTTAGCCAACTGTTTCGGGTTCCTGCTGCCTTCGGCAGCGTTATCAGTACAAAGCTTGCAATCGATTTTTCATTAACTTTCCGACTAGCTAGACATTTGAAACTTTCAGGCTAGCTCATAACACGGTGACAATACTTTTTTAAAAACTTTTAGTCAACTGCTTCATGTCTCTACTGCCTTCCGCAGCGTTTATATGATTCAACAGAAATTTTATTTAACTAACTTCCTGACTAGCTAGACATTTAAAACTTTCACAATAGTTCAGAACACGGTGAAAATGCATTTTTTTAATACTTTTAGCCAACTGTTTCGGGTTCCTGCTGCCTTCGGCAGCGTTACCAGTACAAAGCTTGCAATCGATTTTTCACTAACTTCCCGACTAGCTAGATATTTGAAACTTTCAGGATAGCTCAGAACACGGGGGCAATACATTTTTTTTAATACTTTTAGTCAACTGTTTCAGGTCCCTACTGTATTCGGCAGCGTTCATATGATTCAACAGAAAATTTATTTAACTAACTTCCCGAGTAGCTAGACATTTGAAACTTTCGGAATAGTCCAGAATACGGTAAAAATGCTTTTTAAAAATATTTTTATCATATTGCTTCGGGACCCTGCTGCCTTCGGCAGCGTTTCCAGTACAAAGCTTACAATTAACTTTTAACCAACTTCCCGGCTAAATAGCCATTTGAAACTTTTATAATAGCTCAAAAGACGATAGCAAGGAATTTTTTTAATACTTTTATCCAATTGCTGGGGTTCCGGCTGCCTTCAGTAGCGTTTATATGATTCAACAGAAAATTTAAAAACATGGTTTATAATTTTTTTTTTAATCTTATAATTATTTATATTATACTGTTTGTCTGAAAATTGCCGTAGCCTGATTCTCTTCGTAAAAACAGGAACTTGAATATCATATTTAAGTCCAAGGGATTCCAATTCGAAAAATTGTTTTAAGGTATCATCTATAGACTAATCATTTTTTAGAAGAAGGCGCGAATTTTCCTCATTAGTTTTCATTCCATCGAGTCGCCCACCCGCGACCCAGCCGAACTCTGTTTCTCTAAACAACAATTCGTTATTTATCTTATAAACATTTCCTTTCATTATTCTAAAGAAAATATCAACATTTAACAATGCGTGAATTTTTTTAGCATCGTGGAAAGTAGGATCTGCTAATTTAAAAAATTCAGGAAATTTATGGTTGAAATGCTTAAATTAATAAGTATTAAACTCGTGATTTTATCACTGACTAAGAAGTCAATAGGTTCATTAGGACTACCACTTTCATTCGAAATTATTGTGTTCAATTTTCCTTTTAAGTTTTGATTCATTAAATTGAATCCCGAAACAGAAATTTGTATTTTTTCCAATTTAGTTCCTAAAATATCACTTATCTTTCTCGAAAATATATTTGAATTCGTTGCAGAATCATATATTGCATTATACTTAATTAGTGTCCCACCTTTTTTTTTTTTTTTTTTTTTTTTTTTTTGTAAAAGGATTTTTTAAGTGTATAACAAAACATATTTTCCATTTCGATTAGAATGATTACTTAACCCAGTATTCTGAAGTGCAGAATTACTACTTTCGGTAGGCACACTTTTAATTTGATTATTTGTTCCCGAAATGGATAAACCATCTTTATTGTTAACCCCTTACCTGCCGAGATTCGCTTCAAAGAGCCACGGTTCTCTTTCAACTATGAAATGAATAAATCTTTCAAAAACACTGTAAAGATTATTTTTAGGTTTATTTTATTGCACTGTCAAACCGTGTCAGTAGTTTCCCAGGTGGCAGTACAGTGCAGAGGATCGTAGTTCGGAAAAAATCGTATATATACGCCCGGGGCAGTTAAGGGGTTAATGACTATTGGCGCCTGTTTCAAACAAATAGATTTAGAATGCTTTCTCCCACAACTGCAAACACATGTAGAATGACATGTTGCTTTTTCATGATTTCGACGCAAGCATAATTCAGAAAATTTATTAAATTTAGCAAGTATAATTTTTTTTTTCTTGAGGGTTTAGTCGGGAGTTTAGTTTTTGAGGGTTAGCAGGCAATTTTATCTCACCAATTTGGAAATTTAATTAACATTTCTACCAAAAAATGGCACAGTAGGTATGCGTAAGCTTCAGAGAAATCGAATACGTGACATCTTCATTCGGTTACGCAATCTGTTAGTGACTGTTTCTGAGAGAATATAACTGATGGAAATGGTTTACAGCGTCATTAAATGGATTTGTAGCGCTACCTTTTTTCGAAAATGTTAACTAAAATTGCAAATTAATGGGATAAAATACTCTGGTTACCAATGAATAAGGCCGCAAATTATACATTTCTATCCCCCCCCCCTCCTTTTTTAAAAATTCATTTCTTAAATTAATCAGTCATTTTTGGAACACCTAGTATATGAACGGACGATATTACAACAAATAACTCCTATGATAAATTTTTACTGAAAATGTAAAACGGTAAATTTGCTACGAATATCGAGACTTTTAACGCACCTATTTATTGATTAAATGCTTAAAGCTATTTTAAAATAATTACAAGATAAAAAGAACTTTTTATATACCAAGTTTTTAAATTTTCTGTTAAATCTTATAAACTTGACAATTCTATGTATTAATAAATCCTTTTTAAAAAAATTTTTGGTGAACTATCTCCTCAATTTGAAATAAAATGATCAAAAGCATCATAAAGAAAGCAATTATAAGGAATTTTCAAACATTTATTAATTGGATAAGAGCACAAGGTGGGCAAAAAGTCCGTAAATGCTTTAAAAATTCATAAAACCCGAAAACATAACCGAAATAAAAACGTTTTGCAGGTTTAGCATTGATAGGTCACGAGATTTTTTTTAAGATAAGAAAATAATAATAATAATAAAAACAGCCGACAGATGGCACTGATATCAACGACTTAGTTGAAAATATGCAAATGAGACAGGCGATTATGAATACTTTTGGCTATGGGGACATTTTAAATCCCGGGTGTATCGATCCCGGCCATACAATCTGTCGGAAATGAAACAGGCAATCCGCTGAGAGCTGTCATGTATACTGCCGGACATGCTGCACTCTGCAGTTGCTGGATTTGTGACACACCTGTAATGTGTTATCACCTGTGGTGGTGCACATGTGGAACACATATTGCTATAATAAATGATTTGGAAACTTTATTTTTGTTATTTACATGTCTTTTCATTTACTTATGTACGAAACGCCCCCTATCGGCTGTTATTTGAACTTTTTTTTTCTTATCTTAAAAAAAATCCCGTGACTTATCGATGCTAAACCTGCAAACCGTTTTTTATTTTGATTATTTTTTCGGGTTTTATGAATTTTTAAAGTATTTACCGACTTTTTGTCCACCCTGTATTAAAAGAATGCATCGTTATCGTATTCTGAGCTATTCTAAAAGTTTTAAATGCTAGTCGTGAAGTTAGTTAAAAATAGATTGCAAGATTTGTACTGGACAAACAATCAAGAAAGTGAGTTAATAAAAACATGCTAAAAATGTCGAAGGAAAAAAATAATACAGTCGAACCTCGTTAACGTTAATTACTTTTAACATGAACTGTTTCCACAATCAACGTCAAAAGGATGATAATTTTTTGAATTACTAATAACACGAACTACTGATTATATGAAAAAAAAAAAATTATACCTCTTGAGATTCACATTAACGAGGTTTGACTGTATATGTATACTCGTTGAAGAAACGCCATGTTTAAATAAATATATAAAAATTCTAGAGAAATAGTTTTCTTCTGCATAAAAATACTATACTCATTTTCATTACATGCATTTTATATCAATAAAATTAATTCTGAAAAGAAGTCAGTTTAAAAAAAAACCGTAAATGGTTTTCTCAAAACATTTAGCTTACTTATGATACTTATTTATGATACTTATTTATGAAATACTGTAAAGATTTATGTTTCGCACATATTCCTAGATCCTAGAGAAGAACTATAAGAAATTAGAATATTCCCCGAAAAGGTTTGGAAGATACTCTAGAAAAACTAGGCCAACATTAAAAATACGCGTCCTTCGCATATTTATAAGGATAAAAAAATAGAAGTAAAACATTTATGAATATATATAAATCCCGAGAGATGATGGAGAAAAATTAAATGTTCTCTCCCTTTTTCACACCAGTGCTTGTTACCTTGGAAATCACATCCGTACCGTGATACACAGATTATTAGACTTGAATCAGGCATACACTAGAAGAGTCATAATTAGGCTACTTACCTATGCCGTCAGAGTAAAATGTAATGCAGTTGTGGTAATTCAATTCGTGATTTGGTGCTGTCTTTAAAGGTGTGCAATGGGTTCAGGCGAAAGACCGGAGATTTTAAATCGTGCTGTCCAACTAACCAGGCAAAATTATGTAGTGGCAGGAATTCTGTCATTAACTTTTCTATTATTATTTGTGCCATGGTGGATACAGTGGATTTTTTTATACATAGGTGGCATTGTTTTTCTATGTAATATAATAGCCTCATTTATAGACGACTGGAGACCCAGAGCGAGAGTGCCACTTCAGGGTAAAGCTGTACTTATATCAGGTATGTTAAATTTAAACAAATATAGTAATTTAATATATATATATATATATATATTATTATTATTATTATTAAGATAAATAGGGTAAAGGATTAATCAATTACGTCATAAAATTTTAAATGTAGTGTACAACAATTATTTTTTTTAAATAAAATTTAGTGGTTTGAATAAAAGTAAAAGTACACTTTGTATCGAGAGCAACAACAATAACAACAACAAAAAACTTTATTTTTTACTTTCCGAACACTATAGTGAGGAAAGTATTGTAATCATGTCAAAAATCCGAATTCGAGATTTTGATGTTTCTATACGTTTTGAGGTCCCCTGAGTCCGTTTTCACTATTTTTACGATGATGTATGTATGTGTGTGTTTATGTGTGTATGTGTGTATGTGTGTATGTGTGTATGTCTGTGAGTGAACACGCTAGCGTCTAAACGCTTTGTTCGATTAACCTGAAAGTTGGTACGCATATTGTAAGTCACTATAGTACGAACCCTATAGATTTTGGTGAATCTAGCACTTATAGTTTTTTTACAGGGACACAAAGAAAAATTCTTTATCATTATGGCCTATGGGAGCAAAATCTTAAAAGTGCGATAGCATCTAAACGCCTTATTCAATTGAGCAAAAAATTTATACACATATTATAGGTCACAAATACTCAATCTGTATAGATTTTGGAGAATCTAGCACTTATAGTTTTTTTTACAGGGACACAAAGAAAAATTCTTTATCATTATGGCCTATGGGAGCAAAATCTTAAAAGTGCGATAGCATCTAAACGCCTTATTCAATTGAGCAAAAAATTTATACACATATTATAGGTCACAAATACTCAATCTGTATAGATTTTGGAGAATCTAGCACTTATAGTTTTTTTACAGGGACACAAAGAAAATTTTTTTATCATTATGCCTATGGGGCCAAATTTTTAAAAGTGTGATAGCGTCTAAACGCCTTATTAATCTGAGCAAAAAATTTGTACACATGTTATAGATCACAGTTGAACTAACTGTATAGACTTTGGTGAATCTAGCACTTACAGTTTTTTTACAGGGACACAAAGAAAAATTCTTTATCATTATGGCCTATGGGACTAAATTTTTAAAAGTACGATAGCATCTAAACGCCTTATTGAATTGAGCTGAAAACTTATATGAGCATTATAAATCACTGTTGCACTAACTATAAGCATTTTGGTGAATTTAGCATTTATAGGTTTTTACAGGGACACAACGAAAAATTCTTTATCATTATGATCTATGGGCTCAAAGTTCAGTAGCGTTAAATAAAACATCGTGTAATAGATGGAGAAAAATACTCAAACACTCTATTATGGTTTTCTCTCTTTTGTTTGTTTAACAACTCCTCTTTCTTTACTTTATCTACAAAACTGTTAATTACTCAATGTTCGGAAAGTCGAGTGGAGCACTCCAGATTTTTTTATTTTATAACTGAAGATTTCTCTTTTCCATTACATTGTAATACCAAATCATGTTTTCATTCATTCATTTATTCATTTATTTATTTTAAAATGTTGAACAAAAATACACACCTGCTCAAAAGTTTAGCAAGATTTGCAAACAATCAGTTTTTTTTTTCAATTAAAAAACTTATCTCTGGAACTGGGTCTTCCTGATGTTTTTCAGTGAAAATTGGTTTAAGACAGCATTTAGTGGGCCGGCAACAAATTGAGAATAATCAATCATGTTTGTGATCACCCTATATTGTTAAGTGAACGAAATCATCTGTAACTTTAGGACATGTTAATATAAACCCAGAACAATTGTGGATGAATTTGTGTGACGATAGAATGTTAAAAAACGGAGATATAAGTATTTATTTTAAAACTTAAAAAAAAAAAAAAAAAAAAAAAAAAGCATACTTTTTATTTATAATATACAGAGTTTTAAACGTAAATTATTCCCACTTTCAGATAAATTGAAAAAACACTAAAAATATACTGCAATCGGAATACAAATATCTTAAATGTCTCATGAAATACGAGCATTTTTAAATACATTTTCACTGCGCATGTGCGAAAGATAGAAATATTTTTATTACATAGGTTGAAAGCTAGACATATTGGGCAACTTTTGTCAAACGTGCACTTGAATAGAATACAAATTAAGCAAGTTGTCGGCAAAATATCGAGCAATAATTTAGGTATTTTCCAAGAGTTGAATTTTCATAAGGGATTTTTCACACGCCAAATAATTAATTTGAAAATCCAAATATTTCAACCACTTTGCAAAAGTTTTTTTTTTTTCTTGTTGTTGTTGTTTTGTGAAAAACTTCTTATAATCTCATAAATCTTAATAAATAAATAAACAAAAATATGTTAGAGTTGTAAGCTTATCAGTGGTTATTCACAAAAAAGTACTTTTGGAGCATGGTTGAAATAATTGGATCTCCAAATTAATTACTTGGCATCTGAAAAAGCCCTTATGAAATTTCAACTCTTTGAAAATACCTGAACTATTGCTCGTTCTTTGCCAACAACTTGCTTAATTTTTATTCTATTCAAGTGCACGTTTGACCAAAGTTGCCCAATATATTTAGCTTTCAACCTATGTAATAAATTTTTTTTCTATCTTTTGCACATGCGCAGTAAAAGTATTTTTCATGAAAATGCTCATACTTCATGAAACATGTAAGATATTTGTATTCCGGTTGCAGCTTATTGTTTGAAAAGGATTTTTTCGATTCATCTGTAAACATGATCAGCAGTGAAAAATCATACATTGAAGAAAATACCTGAGTAGATACTGTAGAAATCTCTAGAAGAGTAAAATCCGGAATTTTTAACGTGTTTTTAAAGTGTTTTTAATCAATTTATTACAATATGACACGTGTTTTTAATACAACTCTGAACTGGAGTTTATTTATAGCTTTTATTTTATTCTACTAGCGAGCTTCGCCCGCTAGCGGGTCAGTATTTTCAAATGAATCACTAAAAGTAACTTTCAGTGTTAAGAAAAGAAATTAAAAAAAAAAAAATCATTTCTGATAGGGTAAAAAATCGGCCCGGTTCCCCACTGCCTTCGGCAGCGCAGATTATTCCATATAGAGACATAAAGAGATGTTGCATTCCCTAGCAAAGGTTGCTTATTCATTTCTTAAAATTTCTTTTGCAATTTTTCTCTCAATTTAATTTTTTTTTTTAATCTGATGCGACAGGGGAAAATAGGAGGAAATTTTCAATTGATCTAATTATACAAAAATCGTAAAATAATAATAATAATCTGGTGTGTCACTCACACGACATTCTCTTACCCTGAAATTTAATACTATAAATACAGGTTGGAGATTAAGAGGTAAGATAACGAGTACTGTTATGTAAACCTATGTTAAATAATTCAAATTAGGCTTCGGAAGAGTTTTATATGATAATTAGTTCTGTGGGGGGGGAGGGGGAGGTGGCTACCGTCCCCCTCCACCCCGCGTTTCATTAATGCACCTACATTTATATGGAATTTAATTCGGTTATTTAAAAATAAATCTGTTTATAAAAAATAATTTACTAAAATTATTATTTTAAAAAATTATCTTTTATGATAATGCCGACGATTTCCATATTAGAGAAGTAGTATAACACTAAATATAAAATAAAAGGTTGAATTTATTCTCAATATTGCATTAAAAAAAAATCTTTTTTTTTTTTTTTTTTTTTTTTTTACTTTCTCTTACCCATAAGGTAGAGAAAGTATTGTTTTTGAGTCAAATTTTCGAACGCGAGATTTTGTTATATTTACACGTTTTGAGGTCCCCTCTGAAGTCCCCTGTTTTGAGCCCCCCCCCCTTCAAATGGTCTGTGTGTCTGTGTGTGTCTGTCTGTTATCAGCATATCTCAAAAACAAATTATGGCAGAAAGTTCAAACTTTGTATTCTAAATGTGTATCATATAGGGATGCTACAGTAAGCTTTTCGTTAAGATCAAGCAAATGGTACGTGTACAGGGACAATCAAGAGAATTCAAATACATTACGTCTATGGGGGAAATTACAGGTAAGTAGAGTTTAACGTCTATAGACTGCAGTAAACCAAATGAAACGAATATATATTTTTTTGTAATAGAGATAGTTAACTGGTAATTTTTTTTTTGTGTATGTAAGAGCCTCGCCTCCCTCCCTGCGGGGGAAGTCCCTCATCGAGGGGAGTAATTTTTCATGATGGGTATCTTTCAAAAGAGCTCGCCAATACCTTTAAAACGAATGGTTGAACCATCGATCTGCGATAATTTAAAACAAAATTATCGATTTTTTTTTACTTTTCACAAAAAAGAACTTTTTTTTTAAATATTGAGTATAAAATGGACTTTTTTTGGATATTTGGTGTTATACTACTTCTCTAATATGGAAATCGTCTGCATTATCATAAAAGATAATTTTTTTAAATAATAATGTTAATAAATTATTTATTAAAAACAGAATTATTTTTTAATAACTGAATTAAATTCTATATGAATGTAGGCCCATTAATGAAACGGGGGGTTGAGGGGGGCGGTAGCCCCCCTCACACAGAATTAATTATCATATAAAACTCTTTAGAAGCGTAATATGAATTGTTTAACACAGGTTTACATAACAGTACTCGTTATCTTACCTTTTAATCTGCAACCTGTATTTATAGTATTAAATTTCAGGGTAAGAGAAAGTCGTGTGAGTGACACACCAGATTATTTTTGTTAAAAATGAAAAAAATCGATAACTTTATTTTAAACTATCGCAAATCGATGGTTCAACCATTCGTTTTAAAGGTATTGGCGAGCTCTTTTGAAAGATACTCATCATGAAAATTTACTCCCCTCGTGGGGGGGCCTTCCCCCCAGGGGGGGGGGGGCGAGGCTCCTACATACACAATTTTTTTTCCCAGTTGACTATCTCTATTACAAAAAATATATATTATTTTCATTTGGTTTAGTGCAGTCTATTGATATTAAACACTACTTACCTGCAGTTTCCCCCATAGACGTAGTGCATTTGAATACTTTTGCGTGTCCCTGTACATGAACCAGTTGCTTCATCTCAACGAAAAGCTTACTGTAGCATCCCTGTAGGATACACATTTAGAATACCGAGTTTGGAATTTCTGCTACTATTTGTTCTTGAGATATGCTGATAACAGACAGACACACAGACAGATTCATAGACCATTCGCTAAAAACATGATTTTCGTATTCAGGGGACCTCAGAACATGCAAATATAACAAAAACTCCAGTTTGAAAATTTGACCCTAAAACAATACGTTCTCGACTCTATGGGTAAGAGAAAGTAAAAAATAATAATTTAGTTAATTTAAATTAGATTGAGAATAACATCTACGGACCAAGGGTTGTTACTGAACCTGATTACTTGAAGAAAATAAAAGTTAATTTTTTTTTTTTCTTTACCTTGTATTTATAATTAACACCTGGATGACCAATTTAACTCGCTTTCATTGTAAAAATCAATCGTAGTTTAGATAGTAGATACTGTGATTTGTTTTTAGATAATTATAGAGACTGTGTTAGTCTGAGGCTTAACAGTGAACACTAACTTTCATAACAAAGAGAATAAGTCCAAAGTGTTTGTCTTTTCAAAAAATCTTTAACCCTAAGTTTTTATTAAAATCGCTATATCTATTTTCTAGCAAACCCAATTTCTGCCACGTTCTTCAACGGGTAACTGATGAGTTAGCTACAAATGCGAATTTTCATGACGATAAGCATGAGTCCAATTGATTTTTCACCAAAATAAAACACTTAATTTCAATCTTTCTTTAAAGCCATTACATCCATTTGCAAATAAATCCAATTTCGGCCATATTTTGCAATAGGAGGATACAAGGCTAACAGTAAATGCGAATTTTCCTAATATGAGAAAGAATTTAATGCTCATTTTTATTTAAAACATAACTAACCACAAATTTTCATCAAAATCGTTCTATTTATTTTCGAATGAACCCAATTTTTGCCATATTTTGCAACCGTTGAATAAAAGGTTAACAGCGAATATAAGATTTCCTGAAAATGAGGAAAAGTCTAAATAATGTTTCATCCCAAGCAACTCTTAACCCCAAGCGTTCATTAAAATCATTATATCCATGTCCAAGTAAACTAAATTTCTGACGTATTTTGATATAATCAGAAAAAGGATTATCGGCGAACCCCAATTTTTACGAAGATTAAGATAAGTCTAATCGATTTTTTACTCCAAATAATACTCCACCCAAAATGTTTATCAAAATCGTTAGATCCATTTTCGAGAAAACCCATTTTTTTCCATATCTTGCAAGTGGCAGTTGAATGGTTAAGAATAAGCAGGAATTTTCCTGAATTTAAGGATGTCTAATTGATTTTTCATCCGAAACAAAACTTAACTCCAACCTTTCATCTAAATCATTGTATCTATTTCCGAGAAAACACAATATCTGCCATAATTTGCAACCGGTTGATAAAGGTTTAACAGCGAGCGGGAATTGTTTTGAAGATGAGAATCAATCTAATGGATTTTGGACCCCAATAAGCACTTAATTCCAAACTACCATAAAATCGTTACATCCATTTCCGAACGAATCCAATTTCTGCCATATGGTATAACCGGCAAATAAAGGGTTAATATCGAACATGAATTTTCCTAAAGATGAGGAAAAATCCAATCGATTTGGCACCACAAGAAACATTTAACCCCAAACTTTCATCCAGATGATTATATCCATTCTCGAGTAAACCGAATTTATGCCATATTTTGCAACTGGCGGATAAAGGGTTGACAGCGAATGCGAAATATATATATATACTAGCAGACCCGGCCACGCGTTGCTGTGACTAAGTTATACGTTGAATTATACGACTGTAAACTATTTAGTACAGTCAAATTATTATTTACGAACAAAGACGAAAACGTTGTAGCCGATGTAAAAACCCACAGGGTTGAGATTTGAAACTTAGGTCAAAATTTGGAAGCGATTGCTAAAAGTTTTCGTAGTGTTGATATTAAGCACAAATTAATTTTATTGTAGGGTCCTATAAATTTTAATGGAGAAGTGATATATATTATTTCTAATGCTACTTTGGATAAAATTGCTAAAATGACTAACATATAAATTAAATTCTATTAAAATTCTATTAAAATAAAAGTATAAAAGAAACAGACGATTTTAAAATCAATTTTTATGGAGGAGTGAAATATAATATATGCTATAATGGATAATTTTACTATAAAATGACCTCATCATTTTAAATATTTTAAAGAGGGCAACAGCTGTAGTTATAAAAAGGAAAACAATAAGGCTAAACCAGAAAAATAAGTAAATTTGATAAATATTTTAAAACTTTAAAATTGGAAATTTTATGAAATATTGGACATTTAAAGAAAATACATGTATCATTTTAAATAGAAAAAAATTTTGGAAAAGTTTAGTGTATTTTAACGAAGTGATGAGAAGTTTTTGAGTATGTTAAAATTTTAATAGTAAATTCAAGTTAATAAAGATGGGAAACATTGAGGATTAAGATAAGAATAATTATTTAAAAAAAAAAAAAAAAGAAAAAATTATATACCATGCTTTTAAATTTTAATATACTAATAATATACTAATTAAAAGGAAAATGATAAATATTCTATCATAGTTTGAAGTCAAATTTGTTTTCAAATGTCTAAATAAAATATCTGATGTAAGATAATAATATTTTGCAGCGGAATAGATTTCATTTCTGTCATCCTTGGCGAAAAAAAAGAATATCGCCAAATTATCTCTCGAAAATATTTAATTCCTTTCAAAAATCATGGTTATTTTAACAACTTATATTAAAAGAGTAATGAATAATATGAAACAATATTTCGTACAATACATATTACATGTCATACATACGTACAATGAATAATACATATTACATTTCGTACAATGCATACATCTGGCATGTATATTTTCGTGTTACGCTTTTGATCGCCAAATAATAATAATAATAATAATAAAAAGCCAAGGGCGACAGAGTTTTGAAATTTAAAATTAAAATTTTGTCAATTTGACAGCAAAATAATTCAATCTAACACCCGCGATAACTAATACATATCTATACCCAAATATAAGGATTAAAATCGGGAAATAAATTTCCTCGATTTTTAATAATTTCTTACAAAAAATCCAGCGGGCAATTAACATAGGAAACCTTTTTCTTGGCTGCACAGACGGTCAGTGAGTCACACTTCGCTTGCGTATAGAACTCATAGATATAGTATAGCATATATAGAATAGAGTGATCATTGGGGAGAAAAAAATTATTCCTTTTCATTTGGGAAAAGACAACGTTTTTACCAAAATATGGCCGTCTTTCCCCGAGTGAATACACACGGGAATACATACTAATATTTTAGCAAATAAAATTTATGAATAATTTACTTGCTAAAGGGGAATGGAAAACTCCAGATACAGTTTCAAATTCATATTTCTTTCTTTCTTTTCATTCCTTTTTTTTTTTTTTTCAATACCACTTAATGGCTGTTTCCAAAGCTTTTTTTTTTTTTTTTTTTTTTTTTTTTTTTTTTTTTTTCGGCATCAAAAATCTTTGTACGATAACATGGGGATGAGAGATCTATATATATTACTATATCTATGATAGAACTACATTAGCACTTTATCAATGTGTATAAAATCTTTAAATTGATTATGACGTCAATTTTCGTGAGATGCATAATTTAACTTTTTATAATTTTTTAACGTTCACGTTTGATTAAATGTATTTATTTTTATGTCGAAAGAAAATGAACTCGTATTTTTTTTGTTTTTTTTTTTGGCAACAATTAAATTGATGGAACTCACAGATATTTTGGAGCAACTTTAATAAAGGTCTATAATTAACAAATAATTGCAATAAAACAATATTGTGACAATAAATTGAGATAAAAACTATCCTATCTCTCAAGTTGGACCAAACTGCACACAGTGTGCAAAATTTCATTAAAATCGGTTCCTTAGTTTAGGAGTTTACCCCGGACAAACATCGTGACACGTAATTTATATATATATACAGATATATTAAATTATAAAGTTTTGATCAATGAAGCACAAATAAGTAAAAAACAGGATTAATTTCACTGTATTATCTTCATTATAATATGAATTCAATTTACACTTCAGTCTAAGTAACACGTGGCCGGCTATGCTAACACCAAAAATTTAAAAAGTGGAAATAATTGAATTATACGAAATTTATTAATAGGTTAAAAAGTTGAAGATTCTTTGTGTAGATGGCAGCACCAAATATATTTCAGCTTTCATTTCAACCCAGTCGAAAGGTATCGACATCTGTTAGAATCATTTGGAGTTAACAGATAATTGTGACTGTCAAATAATAACAGACAAATAATTAGCAATAAATTAAAATTGCGACTATAATTTGAGATTTAAACTATCCTATCTCTCAAGTTGGATCGAACTGCACATGGTGTGCGAATTTTATTATAATCGGTTAAGTGGTTTAGGAGTCCATTGAGGACAAACATTGTGACACGAGATTTATATATATTAAGATATATAAATGATAGATATCATAATAAAATTTAACCTTAAAATTTTAGCATATTATAGGTACATGTTAATACCAACACAACAAAAATAAAACTTAACACAGTACAAAAACTAGCACAGAAATGTTGAGATTCATATTTAGATCCAATAAGAGACGAAACCAATTTAAATTACTTACGCCCACATGAGTAAAAAGGACCATTAAAAATATTGACGGCGAAAATTGATATATACATAACAGGCGACGTGATTAATTCATTTAATATAAGAAATGGATAAAAACCAATTTATAAGGTAAAGTGCCCAATATACGTTTCCCCTAAACAAAAGTCGAAATATAGGATATTGAGTAAAAGTTGAAAATAATCAAATAAGTGATTAAATTTACTTGAATAAAATGCTATTTCATAAAAGAAATATTTTATGACCAGAAAAGAAGAAGAAGAAGAAATAAGCATTTTATTTATTTATTTTTTAAAGGTGCCGTAATTTCCCTTCTTTCTTCAAACTAGTATTTACACATATATTTTAATGTAAAATACAAATGAAACAACTTAAGTAGATGAAATAGTAATAACATTTACTAAGAAAAAACATTTTAATACATAAGTTACAGAGAATTAAAATAATCTGGTGTGTTACTCACACGACTTTCTCTTACCCTTAATTTATCCTATCGAAATACTCTATATACTTAAACTTTTTTTTTCTTTTTGTATTATTGCAGGATGTGATAGTGGCTTTGGTTATATGTTAGCTCAGAGATTAGATGATCTCGGCCTTCAAGTATTTGCAGGATGTCTGTTTCCAGAAAAAGAAGGAGCCCAGAACTTAAAGAAGTCATGTTCAGAAAGGCTACATGTTTTTCATCTCAATGTCTTGTCACCAGAAAGCATAGAAAATGCTGGGGAATACGTGAAAGAAAATATTAAAGATAACAGTAATATTTTTAATTTCTAACACATTTTTTTTTAAATTAAAAAAGCATTTTTGTTCTTTTTTATATCGCCTTAAAAAAATAAATTAAAAGTAATGTCAAAAACTTCATTTATTTATTTATGTATTTATTATTATTTTAGTATGGATGACTATTAGTCTCAATCTGCGTATTTTTACGATACCAGTTTTACGGTAGTTGAACATTTATCGAAAATATAATTGAATAATTTGAAAGCAATGTTATAATTTGAAAAAAAAAAAAAAAAAAAACTAATAGTCTTTAATACTAAACTAAATTCTGCTTTTGCCAGAATTTCATCAAAATAGTTTTTTTTATTTTAAGGGGGAAAAAAATAATAATAATCAGTACGAAATGGACAGTATCGATTTTTTATTTAAATTTATTTATTTATTTATTTTATTTTATTTTTTACGTGCACAAGCAATGTAGTTCATGATTTAATGTGTTTTAACGTGCAGTTTTGCAAGCAATTTATTTAATATATTTTGTCCTTATTTAATATGGACAAACATAATGGAAACGCTTTCGATGTTACACTTTTTGTCTATTACCTAGAAAAGTGTTTAACAAATTATCCTCAAATTCAAGGGTAAAAAAAAAACCACTTTATATTGTTCTATATCAGTGAATCTTTTATTCCAAAGATGAAAAGGTGGCAATTAAGAAACGAAAAAAAGTATTAAGGAACACCCGGAAAAAAAAAACATAGATGCATTGTATCTGTAGTACATGTTTATAATGTTTCATCTATGTGCATAAAGTGTCGGTTTTTTTAAGTGCAGCCTGATTTCAAGTGTCCCCCTTAAAGGGACTTGGCATTGCTGAAGGTTTCATATAAAGGTTTATAATTCCATTTAATATTTATAAGTTGAATTATATTATGTTTGCTCAGTAATATATTTATTCAAGCGAGAATTCTTATGAATTTTAATATATTTTACACAGATTTGGAATCTTTAAATTGCTTTATACCTACTTAAAAGAACTGGGGATGGATTTTGAAATTTATTAATTAATTTTTGAGAAAAAATTAAAAAAGTACATGTGTATGTACAAATTTGAAAAAAAAAAAAAAAAAAAAGAAGAAAAAGATTTTTGTTATATTTTATTTTTTAACATTTTATCCTATCTACTGACTCCCCTCCCCACACTTGCACATTTCTCCTATTTTTCCATTTTCTATTATTTGTGTTATTTTTTTTATTCACTGTTATAAATATTGTCTTAAAGTGAGAAATATTTATTGAATATGGTTTTTATAATCAATAGAGTACCAGATTTCATAATTTCCAACAAAATTGGATTTAAAATATTGAGTTTAATTATTATTATTATCTTAATTAGACGTTGTTATTCTTATTCTTAATATTATTTTTAGTATTGTTTTCGGCTTTAGTTGATAAATTTCTATACAAAATTGTAAACAAATTCTAACCAACTTCTTATTCGCAGCATTATACTTCCAATTAAAAAATATTTCTAATGCCATTCAGCTATTTTTCATGCTATACAGTTTACATACCTGACAACATGCTTATCATATCTGCCAACATTCTAATCAAGATTCCGTAAAATTGTCTGTATCCGCATCTTTTACCACACCACTTTATTTATAGAGTAATTTTCTCCAAATGAAATTACGAATAAATCAGAAGAAAAATACTGTAAAAAGGGATAATGTGAAAAAATAAAATAAAATAAATAAATAAAAATAACCGCAGTTACTGACATTTTTACGGAACATTGATTAACATGTTGGTAGGTATATGTTAATTAATATTCCGCAAAATTGTCAATATTCGTCAGTATTGTAAGAAAGACCTTCTTAATACTTCTATAAATGTTGTTCAGAAATAATTTCCGGTGTGATCTGTTTAATTGTATACGACAGAACTCTCGTCAGCTCAATATCTAAGTAAATATAGCGGTTGTTTGGTTGGTTGTTTGGGTTTTACGTCGCACTAGTTCTGCGCATATGGGCAATTGGCGACGGTCTGGGACACACCCATAGAGGTGGTCCGGAGACATTCCATCACAATTTTGATCCTCCACGGAAGGTATTGCTCTCCCGCTTCGGTGACCCCCAGAGGTATAATTTTTGATGGGAACATGGAGGACACTGCGGCCACGACAGATTTTACGTGCACCAGCCAGCATTAGTGTACACTACGGTTTTTGGCCGGCTCGAGTACCGAGCCCGCAATCTTCCAATTACGAGGCCGGCGCTCTACCGACTGGGCTACCGCGGCCCGTATATCTAGTGGAAGTAATGAAAGCTGAAGAGTGGTCGGAGGATCATAATGAAAAAAAAGGGAAAAGAAAGAATGAACACAGAATGTCAAATATGCATGTATCGTATCACGAAGGAATTGCTTAATTCCAAGGAAGAATACGTTTAGTTCACTGTAAAAAAAAAAAAAAAAAAAAAAAAGTGATTTTTTTTATCGTAAATTTCCGTTATTTTGAAAAACAATCGTTTGTGATAGGCAGAAATGGGGATCCTTTTTGAATTCAGCATCCTCGGAAATCTAAGTTTTACCTGAAATAATTCCTGCAGCTGATTTTTTGAAAACCTTTGTTATCTGAACATTTTAATTCGAAAACTTCGAAAATTGAACATTGTAGTATCTATCAAAGTGCATTTACCATTAATCTGCATAAAAAATGACTATAATGATAAAACTCACTTGAATTTTTTCGAAAACAGTGGGCTTTGTAAAAGATGGTATTTATTAACATGTTTTTATTAACTTCTAATCTTGTTTGTTTGTTTGTTTGTCAAATCTTGCAATCGAATTTTAACTAACTTCCGTACTAGCTAGACATTTGAAACTTTCATAATAGCTCACAACCCGATGACAACACAATATTTCGAAGTCCGATTTTCGAATTTTCGAATAGTTTTCTTATAATTAATTAAAATATGAAAATAATAACCTTCTAATACCTTATAAATAGCCATTAAAATATTAGCTATCAAGGAACGCGATAGCGTCCGCCCCGCCAAGCTAAAACAAACACCCATCAAGCTAAAACAAACATTAAGAGAAAAACAAATGAAATTTACAAAGTCGGAAAGTCAATGGTGAACGCTACAAGTGTATATTATGTCGACATAGCATCTCGGACTTTTCGACTACCTGTATCTCGGCTCCCTGATCCCCAAGACCTATTTTGCACAGACCTTGAGCATATCCTTAAGACAAAACATACAAATTTGCACATCGCTCCGAATTAAGGGGCCTGAGTTATATAACTTTGAAAACCCGAAATTTGCCTGTTAGATTCTTCTTCTTCTTGTAATTGTTAAGACAAAAACTGTTGACAGCGATTGAGCCTAGAGTTCTGCAGCTAATGAGTTGAAAATTTGCATGGTCAGTCCTTCTGACCTGTACGTGTCTTTTGCAATAAAAAAATTTTTTTGGTCGATATACAGGGTAGTTATTTTCAATTTTGTGATATTTAACCCAAAGATTTCGTGAATTCGTCAAGAGATCGCGCTCCTTTTCATTGTATTTAATTTTGTCATTTAATAAGGCATTAAACAGTAATAAATTCTGTTTTAATTTTTGTTTTCTCTTTCTTTACTTTTTTTTTAGAAAAGTGGATTCAAATAAAATTAAAAGACATTTAATTGTTGCAAAAAAAAATTACGAGTTCATTTTCTTTTGACATAAAAATAAATAAACGTGATTAAATAAATAATTTAATTAATCGTGAGCGTTAAAAAATTGTAAAAAAGTTAAATTATGTATCTCGCAAAAAATGACGTCACTATCTGTTTAAAGATTTCATACGCATTGATAGAGTGCTAATGTAGTTAGTTCTATACATAGAATAATAATAAAGGAAGAAGGAGCGTATATGTTTTGGTTTCGGTTTGCAAAATCCAGGAATGCCGGGTATATGGTTGTAAAAATGCTTCAATCTGATTGGTTGGCGACTTGTTGGCGAGATTTTTGAATCGTCTCATCTCTCTGTCAATCAGTCAGCGAGGCAGCATTCGCAACAAACAGCGATAAATGTGCCGAGCATGGGTGCCCTACTTTAAGGCTTTGAGTAGCAAAAATAGCTTTCGATGGCATTTCACTAGAAGTGATTTGTAAACATTAGAGTATTGACGTGCTCCTTCTTCCTTTATTATTATTCTATGGTTCTATAGCTATGATTCAACAGAAAATTAAAAAACATGGTTTATAAAAAATTTTTTATCTTATAATTATTTTTATAAATCCTACTTGATGTTAAAACGTGAAACACAATGAATTACTGTTTTATGTAAAATTTTATTAGGTTTCATGTTTTTGTATTTGTTTGCTTGAACATTTGTACAAACAGTTGTTTGTACCTTAATTTTCAAAGTAAATGAGTTAAATAAAATAAAGATTGTTTAATTTTGTTTACAGAATTCTGGGCTCTGGTAAACAATGCCGGTCTATCAGCAGGTGGAGAAATTTTATGGACATCTGCGGAAACATTTGAGTATGTTGTTAGAGTTAATACATTTGGAACACTTAGATTAACCAAAGCTTTCCTACCACTTCTTTGCAAAGAAAAGGGCAGAGTTATAAATGTAACTAGCGCATCTGGTGAGTATACATAAATTATACGTTATTGGAGTACTATTAGGTTTTGAGGAACGTATTTATTATTTTTCTATTTAAAAAAAAAAAAAAAAGGAAAGACAAATTACGGAAAACAATAGCAAAATTTTCCATCATAAATTTCTCATTTTTATTATTTTAATAAAACGATATATTTGTATTCAAAAAAGTAGAGAAATTAATGCAGTTCACTTGAATTATAAAAAGCAAACTTAATGAAAAGTGGTGTGAAGGATGTATTACAGATAGATAAAGATGCACATGCCTTGAAATGTTGCTCTAAATCTCAATTTTTCTTTCTGTATTAACTTTTCTTTTACTTTTATAATAGACTTTTTACAAAGATATATAATTAATAATTTGTAAATTATGAACATCACTAGAATAATAAAAATATCGATAAAAAGTTTTATAATGAAAATCTTATCCAATTTTCATGTTTGTACGTATATTTTTTTTAAAAGTTATTCACATGCGGAAAAAAAGAAGAAACAGAAAAGTGAATACAGGTAAAAAGATCCGATTTTAATCTAACACATGGATGCATGTGCATCTTCACCTATCTGTAATGCATCCGTATGACCATTTTTCATGAAGTTTACTTTTCTAAAATTGTTGAAATTTTTCTTTTTTTTCTAAAGCTTATTTTCGAGAATTTTTTTTTATTTATTTATTAGCTTAAAAATTATTACTTGTGTTAAAGTTATATAAAATGCAATTAATGAGATGATAATGTCAACGAACATGCCATCCAAAATTTATGTTCATATGTTTATTTGTTTAAAAATTACGTGCAAAAGAAGAAAACAGGTTGTCGCTTAAATTTTGAACAGCAGTGTAATTTATTATGTTATGTGTAGTACAAAAAGAGTAAAATATACTTTAAATAATAACTCTCATGGATCGTAATGCATTAGGCATCTCCTGCGAATTCCTGTACACAAAAAAGTTAGGCTATTTATACCATTTTTCAATAGAGAACATGGTAGAGTGAGCTAGAATAATGCATATATATATTAATTTCAAGGAATTTTATACATATTAATGGAAATTAGAGTGTGGACAAACGGACTGACAAATATTCAGGTAGATAGAATAATTGAGTACATGAATACGTCGAATTCAATTACAACAATTTCCATATTATATACTCTAATGCATCTCATTATTTTTACGTGGCCTTGTAAATTTTAATGATTAAATTTCAATAATCATTCTATCGTGAATTTCAATAATCTATTAATTTCAAGGCATTCTAAATAATGAGACAAGGCATTCTAAATAATGAGACTAATTGAAATCGTAATACTTTATAAACGTTGTTCTAAAGTGTTGAAAACGCTTAAGACAAACGAAAATAACATATTCTATAGAAAACATATTTTTGTGCATCTGAATATTAAATGTCAATTCCATTACGATCTGTGTAATACGTACAAGCTTACCAAAATATACCTCATATAAATACCTCTAATAGAACGAAATATTTTGGAATTGCTTCGGGTTTCCCTGTATACAAATCAATCGTGCTATTTATATTATTTTAAATAGAAACATTCTATCGTGAATTTCAATAATCTATTAATTTCAAGGCATTCTAAATAATGAGACAAGGCATTCTAAATAATGAGACTAATTGAAATCGTAATACTTTATAAACGTTGTTCTAAAGTGTTGAAAACGCTTAAGACAAACGAAAATGTAATTTAAGAAATTTTCGGTAATAGTCCCTAATGTATCAGATTATTTTTGCGTGTGACTGCAAACCTTGATACTAATCATACCATATACAGTAGAAAACATGTTTTTGTGCATATGAATAATAAATGACAATTTCATTGTGTTTTGTGCTACACAAAGGTACCAAAATATTATTTATATAAATCCCACACATACAACACAATGCATTAGAATTTTCGTGCGTTTCCCTATACATAAGCCAGTCGTGCTGTTTACACTATTTTCGGGGTACTATAGAAAACATCATATTATACAGTATAGGGAACATTCTATAGTGAACATGAACAACCTATATTAGTTTGAAAGATTTCTAAAAATATTTATCGATGTCAGAGTGCGAGCAGATGAATAGTGTAACAGACGGACAAGCAGACATACAAACCGAAGTCATAAAAGCTTTTAAAAACTTTACTAGAAAGTATTAGAAATTTAAACTTAAAACAATTTGCATGATATTTTAAATAATAAGAAAACATGAATAACATTAATATTATTATTATAAAGGAAAAAAAAAAAAGAATGGAGATACTCTACTCATATTTTTTAACTAATAAACGACTGTTGAAATAAATTTAAATGAAAGAGGTCATTAAATAAATAAAAGGGAAAATCATAAGTGTTTGAGATTTCTCATGAAGTTGTATGTCTCTTAATAGATTATAATGTATCTAAATTCTTTTGTGCATCCCTGTAAAAGAACTATAAAAGTGAGCTCGTAATATCAAATATTTATCTGTTTCTTTACACACACACACACACACACACATATATATATATATATGTGTGTGTGTGTGTGTGTGTGCGTGCGTGTGTATTTTAAAGAATTTAACATTACTAAAGCAAACGTTAAATTATTTGAACCCATAAAACGAAATGCATAAAATTTCTACTTTGTATCCCGTTACAAAAAAACTCCCACACTCATGCAAATCTGTACGGTCCTCTGATGATAATCTATAACATGCCTTCAATATGTTTCAGGTTATGTTTCCGTTTAGATCTTAATTGATACACAGATATTAGATATTAGCCGCTAACGCACTGAAAATAACCCTAGACTATAGTCCGATGTTAGAGAAGTTTTTGAGATTCTGCGAAAGAGCTAAAGTTCCATTCTTATCAAAATCTATGCAAATCGTGGTGACCTAAATACCTGCCAACTTTCAGGTTAATCGAAAAAGGCGTTAACTCGCTATTGTACTTTAAATAATTTTAGTCCATAAGCTATAAGGATAAAGAATTTTATTTGTAAGGTAGATGTGCAATCGGAAGTTGAGACGAAAGGATGTCGCCGCGGGTAAAGTGGTATGGAAAGAAAGATGTAGCGTCGAGTTAGGGTAAAAGGATGTAGCCAGATGTGAAAGTAAAATATTGATCGGAGATTGAAAACGCGAAGCTGCGCTCAGCACAGTCGATGATGCAATAGATTGAAGTTGGGATTATTTTACATCGGCATGGAGTAACGAAAGAAAAGTAAATTTAAGTACGTTGAGTAGGATGAATGGATGGATGGATGGTTGGGTTTTAAGTCGCACTAGTGCTGCGCAGATGGGCAATTGGCGACGGTCTGGGACACATCCCTAGAGGTGGTCCGGAGACATACCATCACAATTTTGATCCTCCACGGAAAGGATGGCTCTCCCGCTTCGGTGACCCCCAGAGGTAAAATTTTTGATGGGAACATGGAGGACATTGCGGCCACGACAGATTTTACGTGCACCAGCCACCATTAGTGTACACGACGGTCTTTGGCACGAGTACTGAACCCGCAATCTTCCAATTACGAAGCCGGCGCTCTACCGACTGGGCTACCGCGGCCCGAGTAGGATGGATGAATACGATTAGTTAGTAGATGTAGAGGATTGAAGTGATAAAGGTTTGCTGTTTCAAGGTGCTTAAATCATAGATATAGTAATTTATATAGATCTATCATCCCCATGTTATCGTGCAAAGATTTTTGATGCTGAAAAAAAGTTTTCTCATCAGTCATTTGGGAGTATAAAACTTGAAAATAGTAATAGAATAGAATGTTAATGAATTTTGAAAATACCGAATATTGCTCGGCTTTTAAGTGTTCTAATAAATATATGAAAAGAAATGAGATAAGTTTTTACAAATGCGTTATATTCAAGTAATTTATGAAAAACATAATTTTTACAATCAGTTGCTTTGTTATTATTATGAAATAATTACTGTCTTCATATTTAATGGAACACTTTTTTAAAATTTTAAAAATTTTTAATATTTTATATTAATAAATAATATGGAATTCTCAAAATTCTTTTAAATGTAGTTAGCAGCCGTGGAAGTTTTAATATATATCTAGTATGCTGTGGCTACCACAAGACTTTATTCTATATATAATCTATACAAATTTACGCGATACAAATTATTTATTAAATTATAATTTATTAAAATTACTTTCCATGATAAATGCAGACGATTTTTATCTCGAAGAAGTATAATAATAAATGCCGAAAGAAAGTCAGTTTTGTGAAGACATGAGTATACTAAAGTATAGTTAAAAAAAAAAAAAAAGAGAGAGAGAGAGAGAGAGAGAGAGAGAGAGAGAGAGAGAGAAAAGAAAGAAAGAAATTAAAATGGGTATCTGGAGTTTTTCATTTTCTTTCAGTACATAAATTATTCATAAATTTTATTTGTTAAATTATCTGTGTGTATTCCCGTGTATATTCACTCAGGAAAAGATATCCATAAGGGAGTAAAATGGCCGTCTTTTCCTAAAGGAAAGTGCATTACTTTTTCTCCATCAGTGATCAATCTATGTCTTATTACTATATCTATGGTTTAAATAGCGGAAGGTGGGAATAGTGTTGTGGTGTTGGCGGTGTAGTTAGACTGTGTGAGTGTTATTTAAGAGTGGTTTTAATGATCTTCGAAGTATTATAATTTGAGTGTGTAATAAGTAGTTAGATGTAGAATCGTCTCTTTGTTGACGGGGAGTAGTGTCCTAGGTACTTCTTGAGAGTTAAAGCTAGCTTCATGTTTACGTCAATCACAAGTGGTGAGATTTATTTTTATATTACTTGAATTCATTTATTTAATTTGATTACTGCGTTTTTCTCTTCATCGAACTTGCCCTTATTTCAAGCAGAAATAAACGTTTAGTTATTTTAATCTAAAGAGTCTCCTTCAATTGATTACTAAATTAAGTACTAGTTTAGAATGGGGTCTGAAGCAGCAGATGTAGGGGCTCAGGCCTTACATATTTATGTCTCAGTAAGGAAAATAAAACTATTAGTTGTATGCTTATCAAAATCTATACAATTCGTGCGATGGTGACCTACTATGACATACCTACCTACTTTCAGCTCAATCGAACAAAGAGTTTAGACATTGTCGTATTCACTCATTCACATGTATACACACATCGTATTGCATCATCGTAAAAATGATAAAAACGGACTAGGGAAACCTTAAAACGCATAGATACATCAAAATATCATATTCTAATTTACTCATGATTACAAAACTTGCCTTACATAATGCATGTAACAGGGAAGTAAAAACGTTAAAATTTCAATTTGCAATCGATCCCTTAACAACTTTGTTAAAGAATGTATCGAAGGCTTTTTATAATACAATTCAGAGGTTTTGTAATTCTTGAAATTGAATCACCAGAATTTTAATTGATTAAAAAAAAACTCTGTACTTTTTGTTTTTTCTACCCAATTTTGCAATTTATAGCGTAGTCTAATGTTAATTTTAAACGAATTAAGGCACTGTCAAATTTTTTAAACACCCTAAATACGTACAAAATAATTGACTTAAAATTTTTTTTAATTTATAAATTTTTTATTGAGTCAAGTAAATTTTTAATCCATACTTCATTAAAAGGAATTTCTTGAATCCCAATTTTGATAATATATACGGAAAGAAATTTTCATATGTGAAGGAGACTTTTTAAAAAAATTATTTTTTGTTATTACAATACATAATTTTAAAATGTATTGTTTTTAGTTTAGAATTATCTTGTTTTGTTAGCTATTTAATTTATTTTTTCTTAGTGACTTTAGTTCTTTTTTATGTAACATAATAAATGAATGAGTTATTCATTATTATTTCCTTTCTATTAGGCAGGTATACCTATCCGAGATTGGTATCTTATAGCATGTCGAAGCATGCGGCTGTAAGCTTTACCGAAGGTCTTAGGCTTGAAATGTATAGATTTGGTGTCAAAGTTGTTAGTATAGAGCCTTGGATGTACACGTCAGTATATTTACCAGATTTATTTATTATACTATATTAATAAAACTTGAAATTTTCAGTTGTTTCAATTTAAAAATTGTATTAAAAATAAATAAATAAAAGTATTAAAAACGAAAATGTCAATTTGCAATATATATTTATTCAATTTAAAGATAAATAAATAAAGATTTAATTGAGAAATTGAGAAAGAAAAAAAAATGAAAACGTGAACAAAACCTAATCAATAAATATATATACATAGAAAAAAAAAAAAAGAGAGAGAGTAAACAGATACATACACAAACAAATGTTCGTATATTGTATACATATACTTAGTATATGATGTATATGTATATATATGATGTATATGTATATGATATACATATATATATATATATATATATATATAATATAAAATTTAAATATAGTAGGGAGTAAAACCTGAATTATTAAATAAATAAAACTAGAACAAAGTTTTTATAAACCAATGCGCAAAAGCAGCAAAAGGATATATAAAACTGTAATAAATAAACAAAATAATCAAAACCAGATGGAAATTCAATCCCAAAACACATGAGGGCCTTCATCAGGGGAGCTCCCCCATGTAGGGAAAGGAATATGAGAAGTTTCTGACGAAAACTGGCGTTACGTCAGAAACTTCTCATACTGTCAAAATATATTTCTGATAATAACTAGAGTTAATCTAGCAATTGTACTAATTCCTCTATTTTAGGAAGCAGTACAGTAAATCAAGCTTTTTTTTTTTTTTTTTTTTTGACAATGAAATAAATTAATTATAACTACATATTTCTACTTTACACACGTTAAATAATTTTCGAAGAATAATTTGCACATAATGTTATATTAAGAATCGTGTATCGATATAAAACGGTAAACATCTTTTTTGTCTTTTCTTAAGCTTTAAATAAATTTTTATAATTTTTCAGCTTCTGTGTAAATTGTTTAAAGATTTTATAATAGTTTTTAGAGGGTTGTATTTTATCTCAATACAAAGAGTTTTTATTTATAATAAGAGATATACCTCTGTTGGATAAGAATTTTTTTTAACTTTCTCACTTATTAAATGTAATGTTGAGTTTTTTTTCTTTTAACTTAATTCTATTTCCAGGAGTAGAAAAAATTGGATACAATTTCTCCCCTACCAACCATCAACGGAAATATATATCTTAATTTTTATTGTGTACTAGCCTTTCCCACGCAGGACATCTGCGTAATAATACCAACATACCTAATATGATTAAAAAAAAAAAAAAAAAACTTATAAATAAAATCACTGGAAATTTTCAATTTTTACCTTTTCTTTCAGTAAAAGAGATTTAAATCTTTGATATTTCCATTATAATTTCAATTTTAGAAAATAATTTTTTCCTTTGCTAAGTTAAAAGTTCTTAAAGTTAAATTAAATTGTTGTTATATTAAAAATCAAATATTAAATGAGATTTGACGAAATTAAATTATTATATTACCATACATAACAAAAAATTACCATACATAATAGAAATTCCATTGTGAATAAATGTATCTACAAAATGAATAAATAAAAATAGAATGAAATAGCATCCAATCTATTTATAATGAGTGAAAAATCTGAAACAATATATGATTTTGGCTTTCAAAAATTTATTTTGAATTGTATTTTTTTTAATATGATAATTTCGATTTCGATCAATAGATGGTACCATCACTGGAAAATTTTAGTTTTTTCTTACTTATTTTCTTTCTTTCTTTTTCTTCCGATTTTAGAAATTATTATTATTATTATTATTTTCCGCTGTTAAGTTAAAATTTTTTAGAATTAAACTAAATTATTACTATATCAAATATTTTCTGAAATTTGAAGGAATTAAATTACCATATTACCATAATATGATGATTTCAATTTACATCGATAGATATCGCCTCAAAAAATTGGTATTCTGCTGAAGAAGCTAAGCATAATTGGCTTTAAAATCTTCCAAATATCTTTCAAAATATGGGACTTTGAGCATATGTTTCAGCAGAAAAATTTAATATTTTCCCAATTTCTTTTGGAAAATATACATTTTGAGTTTATTATATTACATTTTTGTAGCGGAAATCTGTATCAGCCGAGATTAGGCTTTGACGAATACGTTCTGGATTGATCAATCAGATTATTACGTGACTATCGTATCGTTGCGACAAAATTTAATCGTAATTGGTTCATTTTAGATAAATATTACATAGGTAATTACAAAAAAAAAAAAAAAAAAAAATGAGATGTAACAGGAGCATTCTGAAGCAATATGTCGATCCAATAATGATGTATTTCGGCGATATATGGCGCTGCTCTGCTGTAATTTTCCACATGTATTAGAGGGCTATATCTCAGATTCTTTGGTATAATAATGCATTAAACTTGATATATATATATATATATATATAGACATAATTTGAGTGTATATAAACCGACAAGTGTCGCTGTTATACTGCAATTTTCCTTCTGTACAGAAAGGCTATATCTCAGCCTCTACAAATTATAAATGTAGTAAACTTGATATGAAAAAGAATGCCGACTAAATTTGGAAGTATATCGGTTGAAAGATGGAGCTGCTATTACTCATCTTCTGCATTTTTTTATACGACTACATCCATCATTTGTTGATTAAAATTGCATCAAACTATGTAAATGTTTCATTGTGAGAAGCTAAGATTTGTTTAAGTTAAATAATTACACTTTTGTTTAATCAAACCAACGAAGGATATAAAATTAAATTTTGAGATGGCCACAATATGAATTTTGTATAATAATTGTTATATCTCGATCTTGTTCAAGGAGGATGTTTACCAAAGGTAATAATATTTCTTAAAATAAATAAATAAATAAATAAATAAATAACGAAAGAAAAAACATTATCTATAAATGTGGTTATCTATTAAACACTTTGCTGTTGTTCAATTGACCGAATTTATAAAGTACATAGTTTAAACTTTGACTATGTCAATATTATGAAAAAAAAAAAAAAAAAAATCATAAAAAATTATTTTTTTTTTCACTTTAAAATTCAATGTAACTGTACTTATAAGAGAATTCTTTCGTTTATATAGATAAATTTTTTCTAATTTGAATTTTTCTTTTTTTTCCAGAACATCTATCACAAATACAAACAGTAGATTAAGTAATCTCACAAAAACTTGGGAGGAAGCCCCAAAAGAAGTGAAAGAGTTGTTTCCTGAGTGTTATATCGAACAATACAAGAGTGATACCATGAAGGTCTTGTCTTGGTCCACAAGTAATAAACCCCAAGAAGTTGTGAACTGCATGGAAGAGGCTGTCGTAGCTCATGATCCAAAATATGTCTACAATCCTGGAACTGTATGGGCAAAAGTCTCTTACTGTCTAATATCCAGATTGCCTAAGCCTGTTGCAGATTTAATCATACACGAATCAGTGTACAGTAAAGTTCCATAAATGATTATTTTTAGGAATTAATGATGAAATTACTATTATCAACTGGAAAAAAGCACATAATTTCCCGTAATATAGATATGAGTAAATTTTGACAAAATAATAAGAGTTTTTTTTTTCTTTTTTTTTTTCAAGTATTACAGTATACATATATTAAAAAAATGACAAATATCCATTTTAATCTCTAATACGTAAACAGAGGAGAATGATGTAATTAAATTACTAATAAATTTGGGAAGAATTCAACAAATAATATTAATAATACATAAACAAGTAATTCATTAATCTAATTAATAATTTAACCATTATTTTTTAATGAATTCGTAAAGAATGTTTCTATTCTTATTTACATTGAGATAATTGACATCTGTAGTAATTACTTTTTCTAATTAACATGGATGTCAAAATATTTTAATTAAATTAAAAATAATCTGTAAAATAATTATTAAAGTGAAATACTCATTTTTAAAATGCTTTGAAACATGCTCATTTACTGGTAGGAAGTAATAATGTTAATTTAATTGCGAGCAGTATTTTGTCAACATTTAATTCACTACTATTTCCAAATAACAATTAATTAATTTTCTTAAATGACATATAGCGTTCCATCTATAATTCATGGTTTTATTTTCAAATTTAGCTCGTAAAAAAAAATTAACTTTTTTAAACCCTTAATTAACTATTTTTATAAGGCAGTTCTAGTGTTTAGTATTTGATATGCCTTTGCATATTTTTAAGCTAATTTGAACATCAACATCTGTTTGACAGATAATATGAGTATATCAAAAAAAAAAAAAAAAAAAAAAAAAAAGAAAGAAAGAAAGAAAGAAATTAATTTTATGCATATTGTATTGCTGCTTCATATGAAAAAAAAAGTAAAAATAAAAATAAAAATAAATACATTTGCTTTATTACATGTTATTTTTTATACAATAAAATTTGTAAACACATTTTAAATTTTATCCGATAACCCTACAAAAACATGCTTTACATTTAAAATTAAGTTTTAAAATGCTTTTTAAAAAATTGCTACTTGATCTTTTAATGTACCGCGTCTTCGCCATAAGTAAGCAGTAATTAATTTTTATCGGCAAAAATTCATCCCTGAATTTTTCAACAAAGATTTATTTTCAAAATTGAGAGAAAAAAAAAGTAATTTCTTTCTTTTCTTATATTTTTTTTTAGTAAATTCTGGCGGCTTTCTATGATAAATGATCATAATTACTTTGACTCTCAAAGGGGTAAAAAATTAGCAGTCGAAATGCAAGTATCCTTATACGTGTCGGCTGATACGTATGAAAATAGGTATGTTAATTAAAATCTTTGATTCTCTTAAAATTGAACATTTTCAGAGCAGTGAAATGTTATGGAAATTTGAATACACGTGTCACGTTAAACCTATTATCAGGGATGGGAACTTGATGCAGAACTTTCTTTACACTACCAAAGTTTCAAGATATTTGACAAACCGTAAAAAAAGCAAAACTGTTCGCATTATTTTGTCAGCCATCTGTATGTTTGAAAGGATTTTATTGTAGTATTTGGATTAAAAAAAAAAAAAAAGTATTTATTAGGGTAATTGATAAGGATATGTTCATAGATTTTTTTCTTAGATTTTTGTAAAGCAATATGTGCATCTTTCCTTCCTGTATTTAATTGAAATGACAAGTTTTACAATAAATTCACCATATGTGTTACGCATTAAACATAAATAAATACATCTACAATTATGTTTCTTTATAAAGAAGATTCTTACTTTCCGAACACTGAGGAAAGTATTGTAATCATGTCAAAAATCCGAATTCGAGATTTTGGTGTTTCTATACATTTCGAGGTCCCGTGAGTCCGTTTTCACTATTTTTACGATGATGTATGTATGTGTGTGTGTATGTATGTGTGTTGGTCTGTGAGTGAACACGCTAGCGTCTAAACACTCTATTCGAATAAGCTGAAAGTTGGTACGTATATTGTAAGTCACCATAGTACGAACCCTATAGATTTTGGGGAATCTAGCACTTATAGTTTTTTTTACAGGGACACAAAGAAAAATTCGTTACCATTATGGTCTATGGGACCAAAATCTTAAAAGTGCGATAGTATATAAACGCCTTTTTTAATTGAGCAAAAAATTTATACACATATTATAGGTCACAGTTTCACGAACTGTGTGGAGTTTGGAGAATCTGGCAGTTATAGTTTTTTACAGGGGCACAAAGAAAAATTCTTTATCATTATGGCCTATGGGACCAAATTTTAAAAAGTGCTATAATGTCAAAATGCCTTATTAAACTGAGAAAATAATTTTTACACATATTATAGGTAATAGTTGCATGAACTGCATAGAGTTTGGTGAATCTAGATCTTATACTTTTTTTACAGGGACACAAAGAAAAATTCTTTATCATTACGGCCTATGGGACCAAATTTTAAAAAGTGCGATATCGTCTAAACGCCTTATTCAATTGAACAAAAAAATTACACACATTATATAGGTCACAGTTTCACGATCTATATAGGTTTTGGTGAATCTAGCACTTCTAGCTTTTTTGCAGGGACACAACAAATAATTCTGTTTCATTATGGCGTATGGGGTGAAAGTTTTTAAAGTACGATAGCATCTAAATGCCTAATCCGTTTGAGTGAAAAATTTATATACGTGTTATAGGTCACCACACAATCACAGAAATTGTATGGATTTCGGTGATTCTAGCACTTAACGAGTTTTACAGGGACACAATTAAAAATTGTTCATCATTAAGACCTATAGTCTTAAATTATTTAAAGTGCAACAGCGACTAAACTCTTTATTCAAATTAACTGAAAATTTATATACATGTTATACGCCACCGTCACACAAACTTTATGAACTTTAGAGAATCTAGCACTTATGGTTCTTTTTACAGGGACAAAATACAAATTTCTTTATAATTATGGCATATGGGTTCAAACTTTAAAGTGCGATAGCATCTACATGCCTTATCCGAAGGAGCTGAAAATTTATATAAATATTATAAGTGGCTGTTGCACTAACTATAAGCATTTTGGTGAATTTAGCATTTATGATTTTTACAGGGACACAATGAATTATTCTTTATCATTATGATCTACGTGTTTGGTAAAATAGTGTTAAATTAAACTTCGTGTACTATATAAAAAAAATACCCAATCAACCTATATAATTTTCTTTTTTGTTTATTTAACAACTCCTCTTACTTTACTTGATCTACAAAACCGTTAATTACTCAATGTTCGGAAAGTCGAGTGGAGTCACTCCAGATTTTTTTCTTTAAATAGAAATAAAAGTTTCAAGATATACCAACGTTTCATGATATTTGACAAACTGTAAAAAAGTGAAACTGTTCGCATTATTTTCTCAGACATCTGTCTGTGTGAAAGGATTTTATTGTAGTATTTGGATGAAAAAAAATATTTATTAGGGTAATTGATAAGGATATATTCTTAGATTTTTTTCTTAGATTTTTGAAAAGCAATATGTGCATCTTTCCTGCCTCTATTCAATTAAAATGACAAGTTTTACAATAAATTCACCATATGTGTTACGCATTATACATAAATAAATACATCTACAATTATGTTTCTTTATAAAGAAAAGTTTTTTCTTTAAATAGTAATAAAATTTTCAAGATATTTGACAAACCGTAAAAAAGCGAAACTGTTCGCATTATTTTGTCAGCCATCTGTATGTGTGAAAGGATTTTTTTGTAGTATTTGGATGAAAAAAAATATTTATTAGCGTAATTGATAAGGATGTATTCTTAGATTTTTTTCTTAGATTTTTGAAAAGCAATATGTGCATCTTTCCTGCCTGTATTCAATTAAAATGACAAATTTTACAATAAATTCACCATATGTGTTACACATTATACATAAATAAATACTACTACAATTATGTTTCTTTATAAAGAATTTTTTTTTCTTTAAATAGAAATAAAAGTTTGAAGATATACCAAAGTTTCAAGATATTTGACAAACCGTAAAAAAAGCGAAACTGTTCGCATTATTTTGTCAGCCATCTGTATGTGTGAAAGGATTTTATTGTAGTATTTGGATGAAAAAAATATTTATTAGGGTAATTGATAAGTATATATTCTTAGATTTTTTTCTTAGATTTTTGAAATGCAATATGTGCATCTTTCCTGCCTGTATTCAATTAAAATGACAAGTTTTACAATAAATTCACCATATGTGTTACACATTATACTTAAATAAATACTACTACAAATATGTTTCTTTATAAAGAAAAGTTTTTTCTTTAAATAGTAATAAAAGTTTCAAGATATTTGACAAACCGTAAAAAAGCGAAACTGTTCGCATTATTTTGTCAGCCATCTGTATGTGTGAAAGGATTTTTTTGTAGTATTTGGATGAAAAAAAATATTTATTAGGGTAATTGATAAGGATGTATTCTTAGATTTTTTTCTTAGATTTTTGTAAAGCAATATGTGCATCTCTCCTGCCTGTATTCAATTAAAATGACAAGTTTTACAATAAATTCACCCTATGTGTTACACATTATACATAAATAAATGCATCTACAATTATGTTTCTTTATAAAGAAAACTTTTTCTGTAAATAGAAATAAAAGTTTTTAAAACGCCAAACAATTCCTCAGTTAATTGGAAAAAAAAAAAAAAACTTTTGTATAAAATTGTGATACATATTTGTATCAAAACTTTTTTTCTGAATAATGAGAAATGAATATATATTACAGAAATATAAAATAAAAAAATCCTCTAAATTAGTTGCTAATTTTTTTTAATTAATTATCGAAAATATCTACAGTATCATATACAAAATAGAAATACTAAGTCAAAAATATTGTATTTTTATAAATTTTTAAAATGGTGAGTAGAAGAAGTAGTACTAAAAATAAGTATAAAATATGAACTAAATTTTTAGTTTTACATTCGTAAGTTTTCTTTGTTTATCATTTTCAAATGGTTTGCATATTATGGAAGTTAAAATGAAATTAGTTATCTTAAACATCTCAACGTAATATCTATAATCCCTTTATTCCCCTTTACGAACATTTAGTTGTTATCACACATTGAAACACATTTCAATCAATTCAGTAAGTAAACAAAAATGAAAAATATCTCAAAATGTGTTTTAATATTTCTCCCCAATATTTTATGTTTGTCCAATGAAACACAACAGATTCACCCCAGTAAAAACTAAAAAGGTTAAGTACACTACTTTGCCGTAAATGACTAGACATCTTTGATTTTAGATATTTTGTCAAACATTTTGAAAAATACATAACTAATCATTAAGAAACTTCAGGAGTGTAGATAGCATGCTATACCTCTTGTACAGTCGGTAACAAAAGTGTCCGAACACTAGCAAAAATCCCTATGTAAAAAAACACTTCATACGGTTTTGTTAAATAAATCCTTGTCGAATCCTGTTCTTAGTCAGTATAAGCACACGATTCGATAAGGATTTATTTAACAAAACCGTATGAAGTGTACTATTTTTACATTGGAATTTTTGCTAGCGTTCGGATACTTTTGTTACCGACTGTAATTGAGAAAAAGTTTTGTGTCAAAAGCAAAAAAGTTACAAGTTGAATAAAAAATATAAATGATTGGAAAAATGTAAAAAAAAGAAAACTACTATATATATATATATGAAAATAATGTGTATATTCAAGAAGATATAAATGTATCTTTTAAGAAAAAAAATTAGTCATTTTTGTTTATAATATGGAGTATTTTTAAACAAATACAATGCCTTTTTCAGTTAACTGGACATACAGTCGGCAGCAAAATTATCCGAGCACTAATAATAACCCTTGTCTAAAAAATGTACACTTAACAAAGCTTTGTTAAATAAATCCTTGTCGAGTTATATTCTTAGTCAGTCTAAGAACAAGATTCGAGAAAGATTTAATTAACAAAACAGTTTTAAGTGTACTTGTTTGACATAGGAATTATTGGCTAGTGCTCGGACACTTTTGCTGCCGACTGTACTACACTAGGAAACACTCTGCTAACAGGACATAAAGATATTAAATATGTGATGAAATATGAGCACCTATACTAAACATTGTTTAATTTCACATACACAAGTGTTACCAAAATTTCTTAGCAAAATCTGTAGATACTATTATAAAAGAAAAGAAAGGAAATATCATGATAATTCAAAAATATACCGTCGATGAAATGATTTTAATATCGTTATCTCTCAAAAAGAAGTAAATCGATAAGGGATTTTATCGATTTTTTTTAATCGATGTACATTATACTGTTTTGAATCCATTCAAAATAAAAAATTAGATAAAATCATTTATGTTTTACTTCATTTCAGAGAAACTAAAGTTCTACCCATTTTATCGATGATTTGTTTCTTTTTTCTTCTTTTTTTTTTTTTTTTTTTTTTGTATTCTTTTACTATATATTTGACAAAAACATCACATCACGCAAAGATATTATATTGAAGTTTGCACGAGTGCAGGTATACATTATATATTAAAAATTCTTCTTTTTCCTCTTATGTTTAATATTTTTATATTCTGATTTAAGTTTTCTAAATAGATTATTGCATTGGTTTAAAAACCCTGCATGTTACAAAGAAAAAACATACAAAATATTTGTAATTTTGTTTAAGAAACTTTTATACATTTATGAATATGTGTGATATTCTCATACAAATGCAGTGGAACCTCGTTAACGTAAATCTCAAAGACAATAAAAAATTTGTTCGTGTTATCAGTAGTTCATGCTATTAGTAACTCAAACTAGTCTTCATTTTTACGGAGGTTGTGGAAACATTTCATGTTAAAAGTGGTTCACGTTAACGAGATTCGATTGAATATAAATATAGTTAAAAGAAATATCTTAATAACTACAATGAATTTCAAGCATTATTTTCAAGAAATATTCAAATAAAGCAGCAAGAAAAATATATCCACATTAAGGCCTTTTAGTATAAAAGAAATTAATATAAATATGTTTTGACTATGCATACAGTTGCTTTGTATTTACATTTTTTGTAACAATGATGATATTAAACTTTCATCACAATCCCTGAAAATTTTAGATATTTAAAAAGTTTTTTTTTTCTTACACATTTTGCTTTTTATGTCTCTTTTTAACATCTTTACATAGTCACATAAGAAATGGTTTGTATATTTTCCGCTAAAATTTTAGAAACTTCACTGCATGCACTGTATGCACTTTGTGTACTTTGTTTTAGTGATCACTCTGTATTTCAGATGCAGATTTTGTCTTGTTAAAACAAAACGGAGGTGATTCTGTTATAAAATTTCTGAAATTTGAGATCTCTTTATTTTGCAAAAGAAAAAAAAAAATCTTTAACAATTTCGATATTTTAATAAAAATAGCTTGCTTCTAAAGTTTAATGAAACATTTTGATATGTAGTAATAATCCCATACATAAAATTAAAGAGAAACATACATACATTATGTATGTGTGTATAAAACGTATAGAAAAAATGCATAAATATGTGTATGAATTAATGTTGTATTTCAGAACGTGTGATGTCTAATTCAGAATTTTTTAAAATCACCCCTGCAATAAAAAAATATCAATTTCATTAACAAATAACAAGAAGGTTTCAGTAACAAATAACAAGAAGGTTTCAAACTTTCAGTTTTTCCTTTCCTTTCCCATTTCTTTTTGTCTTCTTTCTTCAATTTCTTTTATTTTCTTCTCCTTTTTTAAGTAAAAAAATTTTCTACAATACAATGCAAAAGTGTTAAATTCATAAAATTCTGCCTTTAGTGTATTTCCTCATATTTAAAATAATAATAATAATAATAATAATAACCACAGATAAATTTTTAACTTATTAAATAATAAATAAACATTAGAGTAAAAATTAAAATAAATAAATAAATAAAATTGTATCAAAAGTAAAAAAAAAAAAAAAAAAAAAAAGATTTAGTTGTTCTTTACATGCATATACAGGGTGATCAATTTAATAGAGTACCCGTTGGTTTTTCTTATTATCCTTAAATCTGACGGATGTGGCAACTATTCTAACACTGAAGTATAATTGTTTGAACCTTGTTTACGAGTGGAAGACAATTTCTAACACTGTTACAACTTTATTTGTGAGGAAAAACAGAAATGGAGACGCACAGTGTTATTTAATCCTGTGATAATTTTATTTTTGAAAAACAGAATTTAAAATTTTTACATTGTCATTCCTTACAGAAAATGTTGAAAATAATCGCCACCATTTTGAATGTAAACATGAACACATTGAGCCAAGTTTTTTGACACACTTTGCAGCATTGTTGGTGTTATTAAAAAGATTTCTCCAGTTATGATCTGTTTTAATTCATCGATGTTTGCAGGAATTCTCTGGAAAATCCTATGAAATGATAATGTAAAAATGATAATGATAATGTAAATGTAATGTAGGAATGATAATGTAAAAATTTTGAATTAAACGTTGTTTTTCATAAATAAAATTATTACAGGATTAAATAACACTGTGCGTCTCCATTTCTGTTTCACCTCACAAATAAAGGTGTAGCAGTCCAACGGTGTTGGAAATTGTCTCCACTTAAACAAGATTCAAACAATTACATTTCAGTGTTAGGATAGTTGCCACATCCGTCATATTTAAGAGTAATAAGAAAAACCAACGGGTACTCTTTTTAATTGATCACCCTGTATATAAGAGTTGCAAAAAAAAAAAAAAAAAATTAAAATATGTCTATTTTTTTTGTTTTTTTTTTTAACTTTCATACATACGGTTAGTTTCGCAAATGGCACTTACAGGCAACATCCACAAATATACATAATAGACAATAATTCAAATAGTAATTAAAAAAAAAAAAAAAAAAATCAGAAAAATACCGGAAACCATTTTTAGAAAAAAATTCTGAATTTCAAAACCAGTAATAATATATTTTAAAAAGAATTTTGCCAATGAGCAAGTCCGGTTCTTTTTAAACATTTCGATAAAGTTGGAAATTTTTTACTTTAATTTACCTGTGTGTACGCGTTTTAACTAACGTGATTTTTTTTTTTTTTTTTTTTTTTTTTTTATGACTTGAAATTTTACTTACGACCTTGATTTTTAAAGGTTTGGAACAGGTTCCTCAGAATAACAGGTTTTTGCACCTGAAATGTTCCTTATTTCATTAATTCAATGCTGTTATTAATGATATAATGATACATTTTATGGTCACTGATATATTCAAGGAACATTACTAGGGGATATTGGGAAAATTTAGGGCCCGACTTAGACTACCTCGAGCCCCGGGCCAAGCTTATTCTGGGGGGCCCCCTTGCAGTGGCATAAGAGGTCTTTAGGGTGCAAAATTTCTGCTTATGCCTGTTGGGGGGCTCCTTCCAGAGGGTGGCCCAGGGCAACTGCCCCGCATGACCTGGCGTTAATTAGGGCCTGGGAACATTACATTCCAAAATTTCCTGGGAAAGTTTCGGGATTATTTACAATATAAAACGTATTTTGACTGCTTATTATTGTCTTTATCAAAAATGATATAAGTAGTACTTCTGGCTTGTGTACAGTGTCACACAACTGTATTCCGGTATGCGACGGTTAATGAGAAAGATTTCTAGTTATCTACATACTGAATAAAGCATAATGAGATTAATAGGTACTATCGAAATGTATAAAAACAAATTTCTTGTAGAATATGGTATGATTAGCATTACCGATTGTTTACAGGGCCACTAAGAAGTATTTAGATATTATAATAGAAATGCTTGAAATACATTTTCTGTATCATTATAATTTTTTTTTTTTTACTTTCTCTTCTCCATATTAGGCTTCGTGTATTCGAAAACGAAGTTTTTAGCTGTTGATCTGGTTTTTAGAGGTATCTGGTTGTAAATCTGTTACCTGAATCACTCTTTGATATTCTAAATATGTATCGTATGGGTATGTTATTTCATACTTTTTACTGAAATTATGCAAATGGTTAGTATCTATCTATATCCACGATAAATTCAAATACATTATGTGTATGGGCGAAATTTCTGGAAGTTACAGCGGCGCATCTATAGGCTGCACTATTGTTACCCGATTTTGTGACTTTTTTTATTCAATATTCACCACTAAATTTTAAATGTAGTAGTTGTCTAATCACTTCGAAGATTAATAGTCTATGATGTATATTAAATGAGCCGTTCAGTGCACACATCGACTAACTCCACTTTTTGAAAAATCTTAAATTTTATGTCAAAGCACTTGGTATAATCATAACTTTTTGTATTTATAATAACTTTCCGGAATAATAAAGATTAGCACCGTTAAATGGCAAATTTTTTTTGGCCATTGAATAATAAGTAATTTATTTCAGAAGCCATTTCGATTAACTCCATACTCTAATGTAAATCGTTTCGGTAACGCTGTATCTGTTCTGGCCGTGCATCGACGCTTATTTGTTTTTAAACAGCGGAAGATGCTCTCTCCCTCTCAATAATATTCGTAACAAAATCGCATCGGTAAACAGATAAAAAGAACAACGTTTACAGTAGACTTTACCTGTAGTAAAAGTAATATATTTTTTTCTTTTAAATTATACTGCTAAAATATTAAATTATACTGCTAAAATATTAGTTAATGCGCTGGATAAAGTTAGAAAGGTCCAAACCCTATCTCATACAATTCAAATGTGACTATAATGAAGATACAGAATTTCAAACCATTAATATAAGAAAATCTTTAGTGGGTAGACCGCAAAGTTTGAAAAATATAGATCAGCCTTTATTATATCCTAAAGGTAGAACTGTGACAAGGGAAAAATGGAGAGACATGATGGACCTGCTAAAATTCATTCCTCCTGTTAAACACGATTACTATAAGAACTTGTCAACAAATCGAAATGACGAACCCTCGCATACAGCTGATGAAGAAGACATTATTTATAATATTGCTGAATCATCCCAAAGAATAATGCCGCTGACATAAAACTGCTATGAATTAATTACAAAAATTATAATATAAAAGAACTGACAACATACATTCTTATGGAAAAGCTGTGATAAAAATGTATAATAACTAATTTTTTCTGTAATAAAAAACTTAAAAATGTAAAGACTTAATTTAACTTTATTACTTTTTTCAGTTGCCAAATCGATTAACTCCACCAGTCACATAAAAACTGTAACATTACTGACGATTGTTTGTTGGCTATTCTTTCTTATTAATTTTATACACCGTTAGATGAAAGCTATATCTGCAATTATGCATTCTACATTATATATTTGAATTCATATTATCAGAGGAATTTTAAAAAACAATATACATTACATCATCGCGTTTCTCAACTTTTTGTTTTATGGAGTTAATCGATGTGTGCACTGAGCGGCTCAAATATCACTTCTTAAAATTACTGGTCGCGTAGCAAAATCTGGCATTATTAGGTTGCATTAAACAAAATGAACGGAACATACATGCCTAAACACTCGTTACGCATAGGATAGAATATGAAAAGCATGTAACATGCGTTTACAGATTCTTACAAAAGAACTTAGATATGTTAGAAGTTAGAAGTATATTTTTAAATTAGGGAGAGTGATTTTCAAGTTATGCAATGTGTTTTTAATACTGTGCTGAATTTAAGTACACATTGTGGTATAAGTATAATTTATGCACAATATACAGGGTCTTTTAAAATTGACTGAATTTATTCTTTTCTATTGCATGTAAACAATGGAAGTGCATTACTAAATTTTACCAAGTTCAGAAAAACTGTTAATTACTTTCTCCAATTCCATGGTAATAATAATAACAATTATAATAAAATACTACTTTAGATTCCAGATTTAAACACTGATTTTTTTTTTGCTATAATTACGCGTTTTGAGGTCTCCTGAATACGAAAATAAAAATTTTAGCTGTTAACTTGTGTATATGTCTGTTATAAACGTAACTTTAAAACAAATAATTCCAGGAAATTTAAATTGAATATTTTGAAGATCATATGATTGTGTCACTTGAAAATTTTGGGAAGTTTTGGAAGATTGGTAAGTTTTATGATGATAATTTGTTTGATATCTGCCAGAATATTTTGAAACAAACTTTTAAATTGAATAACATCCTTAATATTTTTATGAATACGTATACTCTGTCTAATTGGCGGGTGGAGAGGGATGGCAGCCACACTCAGGGACACATGCGAAATATATATATTTGAAATTATTATTTTCAATTGTTTTTATAGAACATATATGTGCAATACTTATCTTACCCCTTAATTTGTATATTGTGTTCGCAGTATTTAAATTCAGGGAATGAGACAGTATAAAGCAATGCATGGCACAAATAATTAAATAATTAATCTAATTCTAGCATTAAGACTATAAAACTATATACTTATAAAATCCTTTTTTTCTCAATTATTTTCAACTGTTTTTGAAGAACATATATGTGCAATACTTATCTTATTCCTTAATTTGTGTATTATCTTTACAGTATTTAAATTCACGGTAAGAGAAAGTCTTGTAAGTGCCATATCACACTATTTTTATTATTATACTAAATTTCTGGTACACAAATGCTGAGTGAGCAGTTTTTAGACAGTAAAAAGGGCTATGTAAAGCAATGTATGACATAAATAATTAAATAATTAATCTAATTCTAACATTAAGAACATAATCATTTTTAAAATGGTCTCAGTGGAAAAATGTTTACAATGTCCAGTCTTTCATCCATTTGTTTCTCAGTGCGCCTGATTGTCTGAACTTTGAAATTCGTAAATATTTATAGAATGCTTTAAAATTAATATCAGTTATTCAGACTGACTATCGTATATTTCATAATATAAAATAGAATATAGTATGAATAGGATAAGATAGGATTAGTTTTAATGACTGATTTACAAGGTAGCACAAAAATATTCATGAACACTATGGGATGTAAGTGGAAATTTCTCGAAGTGCTTTTTTAATTGCGTTATGAATGCATTTCTTTATTTCCGGAAATGTTTAGTGTACTTTATATTGGACATGTGATTTTTAAATAACGTAGAGGACTGCACAAAATTTCTGAATTTTACACATTTCTTTAAAGTGATAATTTTTGTAAAGTTCCTTCCTCTATAATTAAGAATGAAATATATTTTTGTCTTTTGTCTGGAGCTTTTTGATAGTACACATAGCTACATAAAAGAAATTTGTGTTATATCTTTGTTTAAGGTAAAGCTATTAAGATAGATTTCAGAAATATCTTCCTTCATAATTAAAATCAAAACGTATTTTTCTGCATTCCCTTTGTGAAATTTCTTTTTAATAATATACAGAGCTACACCCCCCCCCCAAAAAAAAAAAAAAAAAAAAAAAAAAAAGAAAGAAAGAAAGAAGGAAATTTTTTTAAAGATATGAAACTAGAAAGCAGTTTTATTTTTTTAGTATATTTCTTTCTTCATTTAAAAATAACATATATATCGATATATGTGTGAATCCCTGCAATTTTTAGTCAATATACAAAGTTTCACAGAAGGAAAATTTTATATGTTTTCTTTTTTAAAGGGAAAATATATATATAGTCTTAGTGAGATTCATTTCTCTTTAATTGCAAATAAAATATATTGATGTGTAATCGAAGAAAGAGAACATATTGGATATTAAACGTTGTAGTGGGTAAGTATTATTAAAAAATATCTTCTAATGTGTATGCAGCATGGTTTTTTCTCTCTCTCTTTACCCCTCTCAATCTTTCTCTTAAATTTATAAAACTCCATGAATGCCCAATTTCTATTGAAGGTAATGTTAAAAGGAAAAGAGGCTTTCAAAATTTTATATACGGTAATAGTTGTTAAAGTTTTAAGTGAATTCAACTATTTTGGAAGTAATTACACAGATATTGAAGAATATGTTTCTTTTCATTTTCTAAAATTAAGAAAAATAAAATGTTGAAGAAAAAATGAGAGAGTAAATGAAGTATCATTAAACTTTTGAAAATTCAGTTGAAAATTTAACATTTAATTACCGTGAATCTTTTTACTTCAGTTGAAATATTAATATGAAATAAGGATTATTTTTAATGGAATTTTAACTTTTTAACCTGTAGGACTAGAAATGCATTATTAAAAAAAGAAATGGATTATTAAAAAAATAATAAGATAAAATAAAATAAAATAAATCTAATTTTCTACATTTTCAGAAAAAAAAAATATTTTCAATAAAATTTAATATGTTTTGGCTAAAAATAAAGTTTATTAAAATATGTATCTTTCAGCATTATAAGTAACTCAATTTGTTTTATTTTTATTTATTTATTTATCTAAATAAATAAATAAATAAAAATAAAAATAAAATAAAGTAATGGAAAAATATCCACTCTGTTACCAATAGTAGCAAAATAGACATTTTTATTTTTTTCATAAGCAAAATAAATAAATATATATGTAAAATTACTTATAATTCTAAAAGTGCAAGAATTAAAAAAAAAAAAAAAAAAAAAAAAAAAAAAAAAGATGTAATTGTTTAAAATAGATTTTTGACCAAAAGCAACTAAAGTTTTTTGAATAATAATAATAATAATAAATAAAATAAATAAAAATAAAAATTTAATTTAATTTAATTTAAAAATAAAAAAAGTTATTTTCTAAACCCATTAAAAATTAGAACTGTGACATTTATTGGGATCTTTCAATATATATCAGATCTTTAATTTTATAATAAATGATTCTGTTTTTTAAATATATGTACGTACGTACACATACGCATGTAAATATATATATATATATATTTGTAATATGTAAAACTTACCACATAAAATATTCTCAGTTAAACCAGATAGTCTTGAATACGAAGTTTATAAATGCAGTATGAACGTAGAAAATGTATCTAAATGAATTTTAAAACTTATACATAATATGTGATGTAGCAACTTGATGAAAAGAGGGAAAATAATCTTGCTTAAGAACTCCTTTTTAAATAAGTTTTATTTATTTTTAGTTTTTAATCTTTGAATTCAATCCTCAGTTTTTACAATTGAAATTTCTTTAACAGTAAATCTTATAACTAAAAAATTAAGTTGCCTATGCTTAATCAAAAAAAAAAATAAATAAATAAATAATAATAATAATAATAAAATAAATAAATAAATAAATAAATAAATAAATAATCTAATGTGTGTGATAAATAAACGCAATTAATTTTCTGAAAGTTTTATATCATATATATTTTTAAAAATAAAAAAATAATACAACGCTAATAATACTGTAAAATATTACAACGCTCTCTTACATGTTTTCAGATAATTTAGATTATCTCTTCCATGTTTTATTCTTTAATAGTGAAATATTTAAAATACCTAATATATATAACAAAAAAGTAAATAGTAATGAAATAAATCATTCTTAATAATAATAATAATAATAATAATAATAATAATAAAAGTAATAACATGCTGAATTCAGAATATGTTTTTATTCTTAACATTACTGTTTTAACAAATATTAAAATTATTATTTAAAAATATATATTAATTATTCCAGAATATTAATATGCATAGTTCATTACATTTTTCAACAAATTTTATTCAAAGAGAAAGAGCTTTAGTTACAATAGTAAAAATAGGACAAACTATTTTCTTCACCACAGGAAACTTTTTGTTTCAACAGAATAAGCTATATATATATATATATATATATAATGCATGCAAAGGAAAGTTACATTTACACGAATTCTCAAAATTAAAATAATCGGCGATATTAATAAATTTATAAATACTGACATGGTTTTTTGTTACTTGCAATAACATTTTACTTGACTAAATTTTTAGGGAGAAAATCAGACTAAAATTTGTTTTCATATACAAAAAGCATTTTAAAGAAATTAGAAAGTGTTGGAAAATTAAGGAAAAAAAAAGAAAAGAATCAAAAGAAACAAACAAAGAAATAAAAGAAAGAAAGATATAATTTCTGAAAACAAATTATGTTTATCTTTTAATTAAATATGAGAAATTAAAAAAAAAGATTCATAATTTAACGTTTGAATAACTAAATTTAAACATTCTTCTAGTCCAAAAAGTATTTTTGTTGGAAGTTTAGTTTGGAATATCACTTGCCGTTTCAGATGCATCAGTAATAGAAGTTTTCACAAAACCATATGTAACCGTTATAGAGAACGACTTCAGTTTGCTAGATGAAAATGTTCTTTGCCATTTCAAAAGAAAGTCTGCAAATCAGTAATGGAGTTTGAAATCTTGTACACAGATTAACATAAAAAAAAAAATAATAATAATAAAAATAAATCGCATTCTCTTTAAACAGTTCATCACGGTTCTAAACATGATTGGAAACTTTGCAATTATAAAAACTATTAAACTATATTAATTACATATTCAAGAAGTCCTTACTCACAGACATTTGTTGACTAACTTTGCAATGGATAAAAGAAGTTTCTTATGAAAAGTGAACTGCTTACAGTATTTCAATCGCTTTGAAGAGCTAATGAGATACAATACACATCAGAATTTGTCAGAAAAGAAATATATAGAAATGACACCGCTGATGAATTAAAAATTCGACGCCATTTTAAACGATAGATATGCAGGCTCCCAAGCAAAGGTTTGACATAAAAAGCAATCTTACAGATAAAACTTTTCTTTCATACACTTGTTACTTTATTTTTTGCCATAACCTGCAGGATAACTCTGTTGTTGGACAACTGTAGTTTTCGTTTGCTGCGTTCTTGTTCCATAAGGACCCTGCTGCGTCTGCTGGTAAGTTTCTTGCTCCGTTCTTCTTCCATACGGATCCTGCTGTACCGTTTTTGTCTCTGTGTATGTCGTATACTGCGGCTTTGCATCGGTAACTGCGTACAAAACGAGTAAGGAAAAAAGTACCGCAACAGACATTTTTCTCATGGCTAGGCAGTCGAAGAGGAATAATATTCAAATAAAGGTGAAACAAAATATCAGCTTTGAATCAAACTACGAGATTCTTAGACAAAGAATATGTCAGCGAAAACCGAAGACGGACTTATAAGGACTCTTCATTGCGTGTGTGCTTACATATAGAGGAAAATGAAGACGGGCTATTACTATTGTTCCAAGGTTGTCACAGTTATTTAATGCACGCTATATTTTATCTACAGCATGTTTTACTACATTTTCACAAAAATTCTCTTTCTTAAATTTCTAGAATTGCGTAGAAATAATTCCTTTGGTGTAATCAAGTTTTCCCAAAAACGTTTTGTAAACAATAATTTCTAGAAGTTCTGTTTTATGAAAACAAGTCAAAAGATTAATAAAATATGGTTGCGAGAAACAGCCGTAACTCGTGATTTCATGTGGCATTTATTTTATTTTAAACAAAATAATTAGGTGTGTTACTCACACGACTTTCTCTTATCCTGAAATTTAATACTATGACTACAGCTTTGTGATTAAGAGGAAAGATAACGAGTACTGTTATGTAAATCTATGCTAAAATAATTGAAATGAGTTTTTAGAAGAGTTTATATAATAATTCGTTTTGTGTGAGGGGGGCTGCCGCCACCCTCAATCCCCCGTTTCAGTACTGCACCTACATTTATACACGATTTAAGTTTGTTATTAAAATTAAACGTTCACTTAAAATTATTCAGACAACTTTCACACGCAACATTCCTTGAAACTTATCAGTCTTGATGAAACTTTTCCAGAAACAAACTTACATTAACTGGAAAATATAATAGATCACCTGAAATTATTCGTTTTTTAGTTACTCTAACAAACACAGACAAAGATCAAACGTTAAAAAACTTGACTTCGGTAATCAGGAAGCCTCAAAACAAGCGATGAATATTTAGCTTAAAAACATAAATTATTTACCATATGTATATGAGGATTTTTTTTCAATTCCTGAGCAGCTTTACTAGACATGGTAAAATATTTTAGTAAAGCATTTCCAGTAACAATAAAAAAGAATGTTATCGCTTAAATATTGGCAGCCTTGTATATCTTTTGAAGATTATGTACAGACCACATGGTGTACCTAAATATAATACTATAGTAATAATACACGGCACAACCTGAAACTAGTTGGCATAGGTAGACTCTGCTCAGTTTCCCATCATATGTATGTTCTCGTAAATTTCTAGTACGAGACATATTATAATCATGTTAAAAGAAATGAATTCGACCAAAGCTTGATACAGTGACAGAATGAAATCCCCGCATAATAGGCTATCCACCGTTCACTTCAATATATTTATCTTATTCTAACTTATGCATTTATTTTATCAGGGTCAATTCCGTTGTTTAGTTTTCATGCTACTATTTCCAATGCAATAATAATAAAAATTCGTATTTATATGAAAAATTTACAATTTCGCTATGTTGATGAAATCGTAAATTACGAATAATTTACGAAATTTCCCTATTAGAATATTTGTATTCAATCATGTTCAAACAAATATCATAAATATAATTTTGAAGTTGTCTAATGTATTTATGATCCTCAAAATGGATGTTTATGCTCAATTTTGCCATATTCTGACATGTTAAGTAAATCGTAAATTCCAAATAACTTACGAATTTTTTTAATTGAAAAAAATCATAGTCTACGATATTCATGCCAGTATCCTAAATAATATTTCGAAAGTGGTTTGACATATTTACGATGAAAACATCCCTCAAGATTGACGTTTATGTGAAATTTTGCTCTATTCTGCCATGTTAAGAAATTCGTAAATTTCCAATAACTTACGAAATTTTTATATTGGAAAATTCATAGTCATAAATATTCATGCCAGTGTCCTAAATAATATTTCAAAAGTAGTCTGACATCTTTACGATGAAAATATCTCTCAAAATTGACGTTTATGTGAAATTTTGCCCTATACTGCCAAATTAAGAAATTCGTAAATTTCCAGTAACTTGCGAAATTTTCAAAGTAGCATATTTATAGTTACCGATGTTCATTCCGGATTAAAACTGATATTTTAAAACTGGTCTGACATTTTTACACTAAAAAGTTTCCATTTAATGCCCGTTTAAGTGAATTTTTGTCCTATTCCCCCATGTTAAGAAAATCGTAATTTTCTAATAATTTACGAAGTTTTTTAATTCGAATGTTGCAAATGAATAGGATTCTTGCCAGTGTCGAAAGTAATACTTTAAAACAGATCTGACCTCTCTGCGACAATTTGTTCGTGAGATATCGTGTACACAGACTAACAAACTAACGGACTAAGGGACTAACACACTAACCCAATAACAGACTAAGACACTAACAGACACCCTACAGACAGACACCATACAAATTTTATCATTTTCGGATTCCTCACACCTGAAAACGTGTAAAAAAGTCAAAAATCCGAGGTCGAAAATTTTCACGATTACCTATGTTCCCCATACCCTCACCATAGTATGATGGGGAACTAATACACTTCCATCAATTTTCAGCTATTGTCACACTATAATCTATATCTTTTGTGCAGCCCTGTAAATAAACAGTGTACGATTTCCCTACCATATTCTATATGAGACATATTTTTGTGCATATAAAAAATATATGTTTATTTCATTTGGTTTAGTGCAGTCTGTAGATGTTAAACTCTGCTTAACTGCAATTTCCCCCATAGTATTTGAATTCTCTTGGGTGTCTCTGTACACGAACCATTTGCTTCATCTCAACGAAAAATTTACTGTAGCATCCCTATATCATGCACATATATCAAGTTCATACATACATCACTTTCTGCTACTATTTGTTCTTGAGATATGGTGATAATAGACAGACACACAGACAGACACACACACACACATACACACACAGACAGACACACAGACCAACCGCTAAAAACATGAATTTCGGATTCAGGGGACCTCAAAAAGTGTAAATATAACAAAAAGTCACTTTTGAAAATTTGACCCAAAAACAATAATTTCTCTACCTTATAGGTAAGAGAAAGTAAAAATTGGATACTATTATAGGGGTAAAGTTGGCAAATTTTGTGAAAGTAAAAAAAGAAAAAAAAAGGCTCTTAAATCAATGTTTAGTTGATTTTATGAAGTACTCAGATCCACATGAATCCAGAATAAAACTGATTAAAACAAGAATGAAAAATCATGCGGTACGCATTGATTATTAACACTTTCCAACTGTAAGTACTCGTTGTAGCATTTAATTAAGGAATACCTGCTGTTTCCATAGCAGGTATGATTAATACAGCAGATATGACTAATCCATGACTAATACAGGAGAAACAATTTGTTAAATTACAAACATTAAAATTAAAATCTTGCCTTTTATCATAAATCCCAATAAACCAGTTATTATCTATTTTTTTAATTTTTAAATCCAGGAAAGAAATTTTGTCTTCAGAGTCAGTACGGTTTAAAACAAGATCGGAGGGATACATTTCAGCTTCATATTTCACATTAGTCATAAAGTTTTAAAAAATATTATGTTCACCCAAATAAACAGAATTAAAATGATTTGCAATAACAATTTAGACCCGAATCTGGCTAAGAAAAATCTCAAAAACGTACTAACTGTTAACCGCTATCGTGTTATTTTAATCAATAAACATTTCAGTATTCTTGATGACAATCCCACTTAAGGTTTGTTGTTCAATTTTGGGCGACATTTAAGTGCTGGTAAGTGGCCCTACTATCTGAAGAGGGTTCTGTGTTTATAATGGTGGGTGGTTTTCAATTTTCCATATTCTAATGACTATTCTAGTTTGTCCATGCATGTATTTATATATTCTTGTATTATTTATATTCTTGTATTTCATATTGATGTATTATATTTTGTGCTTGATTTCTGAATTTAATTTCTTTTTATGCTTTGTATTAATTAAAATTCGTTTCCTGTATGGTCTTGCTTCCATCTGTGAGAAGTTGGAGGCTAGAAACGTGTTTTTTGGTTAAAGTGCCAGTCAGAAACTTCTTATATTCCTTTCCCTACATGGGGGAGCTCCCCTCATGAAGGGGAATAATGTGTTTTTGGATTAATTTTTCATCGGGCTTTAATTATTTTGCTTATTAATTATAGTTTTATATTTCCTTTTGCTGCATTTGCGCATTGGTTTATAAAAACTTTGTTCAAGATCTATATATTTAATAATTCAAGTTTTACTCCATCCTATATTTAAATTTTATCTTATATATATATATATATATATATATATATATATATATATATATATAAAGTGTGAAAAATTGGAGTGTGAAAAACTCCAGTGTTTACACTCCTGTGTGGAATTATACTCCAGTATTCCTTTGGAGCGAGATTTAATATTTTGTAAAACATTTCCTTCAACCATAAGAGAGAGAAATTTTCTAATCATTTTGAAGCTTTTTGTGAACTATACAATTGCACTACATTGGGAAAATTTTTTGTTTACGTAAATCCACACATTGACAAAATAAAATGCATTTAAAATACTTATTCATGCGTTATTTCTTTTTAGATATTCCACCAAATTAATTTTACTATCTAATGGCATAAGAATTTCAATATTCGAGGATCACTGCGGTTTGGCAGACTTGGGGACACTTTTATTCAGTAGTCATCAGTATTTCTGAAAAGTGATATATGATATACATAATAGATGATTAATCTTTTAAATAATTAGACAACCGTTACATTTAAAAATTAATGGTGGATATTTAAAAAAAAAAAAAAAAGTCCCCAAACCTGAAAACATTGAATTATTGTAACTTTTCTTATATTTTACCATGTTTTTATTAACTTCTATTGTTATTTGTTTGTCCGGTACAAATCTTGCAATCGAATTTTAACTAACTTCCCTACGAGCTAGACATTTGAAACTTTCACAGTAGCTCAGAACCCGGTGACAACACAATACTTCGATTTTCGAATTTTTGATTAGTTTTCTTATAATTCATTAAAATTTGAAAATAATAACATCCTAATAGCGTTAAAATAGCCATTAAAATATTAGCTATAATCTAATTGTTTCAAAAAAAAATTACGAGTTCATTTTCTTTCGACATAAAAATAAATAGATTTAAACGTGAACGTTAAAAAATTATAAAAAGTTGTGCTCTATGATTCATCAGAAAATTTAAAACATGGTATACAAAAAGTTTTTTACTTTCCGAACTCTATAGTGAGGAAAGTATTGTAATCATGTCAAAAATCCGAATTTGAGATTTTGATGTTTCTATACGTTTCGAGGTCCCCTGAGACCGTTTTCACTATTTTACGATTATGTATGTATGTGTGTTTGTATGTGAGTGTGTATGTCTGTGAGTGAACACGCTAGCGTCTAAACGTTTTGTTCGAATAAGCTGAAAGTTGGTACGTATATTGTAAGTCACCATAGTACGAACCCTATAGATTTTGGTGAATCTAGCACTTATAGTTTTTTTACAGGGACACCAGGAAAAATACTTTATCATTATGGCCTATGGGGCCAAATTTTTAAAAGTGCGATAGCGTCTAAACGCTTTATTAATCTGAGCAAAAAATTGGTACACATGTTATAGGTTACAGTTGAACGAACTGTATAGATTTTGGTGAATTTTGCACTTACAGTGTTTTTACAGGGTCACAAAGAAAAATTCTTTATCATTATGGCCTATGGGGCCAAATTTTTAAAAGTTTGATAGCGTCTAAATGCCTTATTAATCTGAGGAAAAAATTTGTACACATGTTATAGGTCACAGTTGCACCAACTGTATAGATTTTGGTGAATTTAGCACTTACATTATTTTTACAGGGACACAAAGAAATTTTTTTTATCATTATGGCCTATGGGACCAAATTTTTAAAAGTGCGATAGCATCTAAACGCCTTATTCAATTGAGCTGAAAATTTATATGAATATTATAAATCGCTGTTGCACTAACTATAAGCATTTTGGTGAATCTAGCATTTATAGGTTTTTACAGAGACACTGTAGAGAATCAGAGTGGGCCATGATTCTCTATTTTAGGTCTTAAATCCTTAGATCTTAAAGATTAACTTAATTATGTAATGAGGAGAACTCGAGACAAAGTTAACAAATAAATACACAAAGTTTATTTAGCAATCTATAGTAAGGAGGGTGTTGAGCTAACTCTATTATAACTGTAAATAAACCCCAGAAAATAACTTAAACAAAGCATAACTTAAAAGTGTCTCACCAATACTGATCTTGTTGATGGTAGCTCTCTGTTATCACTACTCTTCTCACACCAGGATATCGGCCGATTTCCCGAAAGCACGATTGATCCTTTTAACTTAGGCCACACTACTACACCTCTCTACCCTCACTGCACACTTATCAGCTACCAACTCATCACATTCCATTACCGCTAGCCACTCCAATCCACACTCCCACTATCAAAACCATCTCCAATTTATACTACCTTCAACAACTTTGTTTCCTTTCATTTCAGTTAAAACTTACAATCACTTCCCATTCATCAAACATTCAGATCCTAATTATTTCACAGCAGCACTATGCCGACATAAAACTCTCTCGATCTTAACTGCCGCCGAGTTACTGGCGACGAAGTAATTTAACCGTCCCAACTATAGATTGCTGGATTCAGCTTAAATTCAAACGGACTGTGGAGACGTTCTATAGTCTCGACCTTACAACACAGCGAAAAATTCTTTATCATTATGATCTATGGGCTCAAAGTTCAGTAGCATTAAATAAAACATCGTGTAACATATGGAGAAAAATACTCAAACACTATCTAGTATGGTTTTCTCTCTTTTGTTTGTTTAACAACTCCTATTTCTTTACTTTATCTACAAAACTGCTAATTACTCAATGTTCGGAAAGTCGAGTGGAGTCACTCCAGATTTTTTACCTTATAATTATATTGAAACCCAGCCATGGATCTTCCTACTGAAGGATAAAGAAAAGAGGGTACCACCATGAACGTATTGCGATCATTCGATGGTCGAATGTAGCATCATGCGGATGTAACGTTTGTAAAAAAATTCAAGGTTTTTATCATCTAATTCTCTGGAAAAAAAAGTGACGGTAGTAAACATATCAAACAATTTTGATTTAGAATTAGTGAGCAAAACTATTGTTACAATATCTTTGATTTTATAATTCCTAAAAGGGTATTTCTACGTCACTATTCGACAATCGAAACACTTCGATATGTACGTGATAGCAGCTAGACTCTTTACTATATAGTCTTTGAGTTCACCTGTCGCTTTCACAAAAATTATGTTGGCAAAATTTGATTCGATAATTTTAGCTGATACATATGCTTTTTGGTGTGCTGAAACTGAAAATGAAGCCAGCTTTTCTCTATAGCGTATTCCATGTACCCATCAAAAATTATACCTCTGGGGGGTCACCGGAGCGGGAGAGCCATCCCTTCCGTAGAGGATCAAAATTGCGATGGCATGTCTCCGGACCACCTCTGGGGGGTGATTCCCAGACCGTCGCCAATTTCCCATCTGCGCAGCACTGGTACGACGTAAAACCAAACCAACTAACCAACTCTATCGCGTATAGATTTTTGGCAATATAGGATGTCTACCAACACAATTTCTTCATTTCGATAGTTTCTAGTATGTTTTGGGAACATTCTGGAGGAGGGGACTAGCATAGCTAGAATCGCTCGACACCACTCCTGGAGTGGAGAGTGGCCCCTCCACCCTGTTAATCCTTGTTAATTAATCATAGAAAAATAGTGTTAAAGGTACCATATAATTATATTGGTGGAAGAATCATAATCGAAATTGTATCGATAGACACCATGCGTTGACAAAAATCTATTCGTGATAGAGAAAATCTGACTTCGGTTTAGATTTCAGCTTTTCAGCATACTATAAAACATAAAGATCAGGCAAAATTATCCAATCGAAATTTTAGGTGTGTACTTGTGTAATTAAATCTGTTAATAAGTTTTTTGCATTTAGAAGCAAATAAAACTAGCGAAATATAATAAAGTTCTGAATGTAGAATCAAATGTGAAGAGTAATAAAATGGTTTTTGTTGCATATCAAAGGTATTTACTTAGAGTGCGCATAATTATTTATTCTGATTAAAAATTTTCGAAAACTTTATTTTGGGGGAAAATAAAAGTAATTTTTAATGTGCAATATTTAAATGGATTAATGTTTTAGAAAAAACATTGGAGTTTATCCCACTGCTTTATATCTCTCCATGATTCAAGTTTGAACTAAAATTTCAACAATTTATTTATTTGTAACAGATTATTTGAAATTTTTAAATAATATGATTTAATAGTATATAAACTGGTATGTAAAAAATAAAATAAAATAAAATAAAATAAAAGACCAATCAGGAGGTAATATAGGGATCAGTATAATACCGCTTGTGTATATATGATAGAAAGCATTGAGAAATGAATGTTCGGGAAAGGGTGAAAATTCACCTATTCGGTAAAAGCTGTTGTTTTCTTACACAGAGATTTTGACAGTGACACGTTGTTGCTACGTGTAACTATGTTTTGAATTATTGCAAATAAAGTTATGCTCATTAAGTTTTATATTAAAGAATTTATGCTTTGTGGCTACTTTTAGATAACTTTTTTTTTTTTTTTTTTTTTTTTTTTTTGTGTGTGTGTGTGTGTGTGTTTTTGAAAGTTGTTCAAATATATGTAAAATTCCTTCAAAAAGAAAATATATTATTTTGAATATTTTGAATTTACAAGAATAAAAGTATACCTGCTAAATTTAAATAGATTATTTGATATGTGAAATATGCAAAAAGAATTTAGTTTTATAACTTTAATGCTTAATATCCGAATTCAGTTTTTAATAATTATAATTTATATGTTTAGCAATGATTTAACTGTAGTACTTGAATAAAAAATAAAATTATTTGTCGGGCAATTAATAAAAAATATACTCTTAGACTTTTATAAAAGAATATACTCTTAGATTTATATAAAAGAATATACACTTAGATTTTTATAAAAGAATATATGCATCTTCCCTGATTGTATTCAAATAAAATGACAAAAGTTTTGAAATAAATTCACCAAATGTGTTGCATATTATATATAAATAAATACATTTACCATTGTGTTTTTAGAATTCGAGTGTTTCTTTATGAAGAAGTATTTTATTATGTCCAGGAAAGCTGCTCAGAAATTGAATTTAATTCTTCACAGCCATATATGGTAAATAATGTAAGTTTTCAGATAAATATTCATCGCCTGGTTTTTTATGGTTTCTTGAATATCGAAGTCAAGTTTTTAACTTTTGATCGTCTGTATCTCTTAGAATAAATTAAAAACGAATAATTTCAGGAGATCCAAATTTTTATTTTAAAAACAAAAACGTTTTATTTATGAGACAAAAATTTTTAAGCTAAAATACATTTAAAAAACAAAAATTACATATAAAAACAATTAAAATCAGACGTTTCGAAACCCGTCCGGTTTCCTCATCAGTAATTACAACACAATATGCAAACATCACATGAACCCTCAAGGAATTTAAAGGAGTACTGAATATTGAGGTGCCAGTGCGCATGCTTCATTGATAGTGTGGAGATGCTTGGCAGTGTGCCAGCTCTCAATATTCAGTATATCTGGCCCCTCAATATTCAGTATTCCTTTAAATTCCTTGAGGGTTCATGTGATGTTTGCATATTGTGTTGTAATTACTGATGAGGAAACCCGGACGGGTTTCGAAACGTCTGATTTTAATTGTTTTTATATGTAATTTTTGTTTTTTAAATGTATTTTAACTTAAAAATTTTTGTCTCATAAATAAAACGTTTTTACTTTTAATATATATAATTGAGACGGTTTGATGTTTGTGTACGTTTTATTTTAAAGTTAATACGTTTGTTACTAGAAAAGTTTGATTAAGATTGATAAGTTTCAAGGAATGTTGCGTGTGAAAGTTGTCTCAATAATTTTAAACGAACTTTTGAATTTAATAAGAGATTTGAATTCTACATAAATGTAGGTACAACAATAAAACGGAGGGTTGAGGGAGGCGGTAATCCCCTCACATATAATCATTTGTCGAATAAAGCTGTTCTGAAGCCTAATTTGAATTTTTTAAACATAGATTTACATAACTGTACTCGTTATCTTTCCCATTAATATTCAATCTGTATTTATAGTGTTAAATTTCAAGGTAAAAGAAAGTCGTGCGAGTGACACACTAGTTATTTTTAATCTATTGCGAACTCATGGGACTAAATGTAAACAGATAAAGAATTTTTTTTTTTTTTTAAATGTTACAATTCCAATTTTCAATACCTTCAGAAAAATATCCCCCCCCCCCCTTCTTTTAAGAAAACTTAATTGTTTGGGGCTAAGAAACCATCTTGACGAAACAAATTTATTAAAATCTTTACTTTTTGTCTTTATAAGTAACTCAATTTATTTATTTTCTGTTTATTAAAAGAGTTGTGCACTCTGCCACCGCCGCGCGCGGGACAACAGAGTGAACATTTTTATTTTTCTAATAAGGAAAATAAATAAATGAACTCAGTTACCTTATAATTCTAAATGTTTAAGCATTTTAATAAATTTAATTAATTAAAGGAAAATTTAGCCAAAAAAAAAAAAAAAAACGACAGTTTCTTGAAAAATAGAATATATATTTTTTTGAACATGTTCAAAATTAGAATTGTAATATTTTTCGAGAATGAGCCATTGGTCCAGGGTTGTCGGATGAATACTACAATTTTATTTACACGTTTTGTAAATTATCAATATACTGGCATAATCATAACATTTTTTGTTTTTATGTAAAGCGACTGTTTTAACTCTAGATAACTAAACTTAAATCAGTGTTACTCTGTAACTAATTATTCGACTCATAGACTACAAATTAAAAACGTGTATATTTTTATATTTCCTTTATTTATTTCAAACAAATCAGCGTAACTTAAAAAAAAAGTATTATAATATTTCAATTACAAAATAGAAAAAAAGTAAAAATTATCGTTTGCACGCTTGGCAGATGTTAACTCTTTGACGCAGATGGGACACCGGTGTCCCTTTTGCTTATTTATTTTTTGACGCTCTTATTACAAATATTATTATTATATGATAGTTTTTTATTATAAAAGAGGGTCTAATAGTTACTATAAAAAATCTATTAGAATATCAGAGTAAATTTTTTACTAAAATAAAAATGTTAAATAAAAAAAGTTTGAAAAAATTTCATCAACCGATTTCATAAATGTATTTCTAATTAAATTTGATTATTTAAAAAAGATCAGTAATGAATGATTGCTACTCCTATATATAAGTAATTGTAAATAAGTGCAATTTGTAAAAATATTTATTCGTGGGACGCCCGTGTCCCATGATGAATTTACCTTTAACGCAGAAAGGGACACCGGTGCCCCACTCTATATTTTAGAACCAAAATTAATTAAAATTTTAAATATAACATTTTCCACTTATTTAGATCTAAAATAACTTAAAACTATCAAAAAAATGTAAAAATTATGTTTGATGAGAAATCTGCTTCAAAGGGTTAAAAATGCGCTCTCCACTGTTGCAGTAGTTGCATACGTATTTTGCCATTCTGCGTTTCTTAGAGAAACAGAAAGTACAAAATCTACGTTTGTTCGCGCCACTTTTAGTCGTGTCTTTTCAATAGTGGACTTTTCAATATTCAAAATACCTTCAATATTTATTTTGATGTTCACTAAACATTCGACTGTTAGACGACGATTACAGCAAATCTCGGAAAGTAACAAGTGTACAGACGCGCTTATCACCTTCGGATAACTCATTTTGCTAGTTATGAAGGTACAGTGAATGAGATAGTGTGAGAGCAACGGAAATATCTCGAATTCGCAAAACTTGCTGGGGTCGGTAGTCTATCAGACGAATGTTTAGTTATCTAGGGTTAATATAAATATAATGGTATGCAAAAATAAGTATTCATCTGACAACCCTGCATAGGTCCCAAATCTTTCATTTTATGTTAAATTATTGCATTTTTAAACATATGTATACATTTGTAATATACAAAACTTAACATATAGAATATTTTAATTTAAAGCAGGTATTCTTAAATACGAAGTTTATATGGTACTTTTCTGTTTGCGGGGCACCAACGAAAAATCACCAGTTTTATTATCGCGGTATTTTTCTTCAGAGTGGTGTACTAAAACTTTTATGCACGTAAATAGTAAAATTTTTAGTAAATAATTGGTGGATTTATATATATATATATATATATATATATATATATATATATATATATATATATATATATATATATATATATATTTAAGATGATAAAGCATCTTTATTTATTTATTGAAATTTAAGTTAAATTACCTAAGACTAAGTTCTTAAAGTGAGAAACATGGTATTTTTATAATATGTCATTCACATTACATTACTCATGACTTTGTAAATTTCAATATAACTTCTTACAGATTGGTTAAGAATTATTATTATTATTATTATTATTATTATTATTATTATTGGTAAGTTGTGTATACTTCTTTATAATTGTCATTATCATCTATTCTCTGTAATTTTCCATTTTATTTTACTTTCATAACCCTTTTTTCAGGTGACATCAAGTTCGTCCCGCAAACGGAAAAGTACCGTTTATAAATGCAATATGAATGTAGACTTCTAAAAAAGACTTCTAAATGAATTTATAAAACTTATTTAAAATATGTAATAGAGGAACATGTCGAAAAGGGAAAAATTAATCTAGCTTATGAAAATATTTTTCAAATCAGTTTTAATTTGTTTTTAGTTTTTAATCATTTAATGCAGTAATCAGTTTTTACAATTTAAATAGAAATTCTTTAACAGTAAATCTGATTACTAAAATTAATGACTAAGTCTATACTTAATTTAAACAAAATCCATTATTATTATTATTATTATTATTATTATTATTATTATTTTAATTTGGTTTGATGAATTAATGGGATTAATATTCTGACAGATTTATTTAACATGTTTTCAACTGAAAAAAATTATAACATTCATTTAAGTATTTCGTTTTTTATTTATAGTTTAGTATTTGTCTTATTTCTTCACATTTTAAAAGTAAAATATTCAAATTGTTTAGTATATAACAAAAATAGTAAACAATAAAGGAATAAATCACCCTTAAAAAATAAATTAAATAAATAAATATTCAGAATATTATTTTTCTTTCTTAGCATCATTAGTTTATCAAATAACAGAATTATTATTTAAAAACATACTAATTATTTAAAAATATTAATGCATATAAATCAGTACATTTTTCAATGAAGTTTTATTCAAGCAAAAAAGCTTTAGTTACAGCAACAGTGAATAATAAAACAAATTATTTTCGACATATGTTAAAATTGTTTCTAAACGGCGTAAACATGCATTTTACAATCAAAAGAAAGTTACATTTATATTAAATTTCAAAAGTTAAAACAATCAGCGATATCAATTATTTATAGGTTTATGAATATCGACATGGATTTTTATTACTTGAAATAATACTTCACCTGGGTTATAGTTAAAGAAAAAATCAGACAAATATTGCTTTTGGTATACAAAACATTTTCTAAACATATTATATTGTTCAGAGAGAGAAAAAAAAAAAAAAAAAAAAGATAAAGTTTCCGAAGACAAAATATGCTCATTATTTAATTAAATATGAAAAATATACACATTTTAAAGTTCAAGTAATAAAGTTTAAGTACTCGTCTTCAAAAAGTCCAAAAGTACTTTCATGAGAAGTTTAGTTTAGAATACCATTTGTTATTTCACATGCATCTGTAACAAAAAAATTCACAAAATAATATGTAACTATTACAGGAAACAAATTGAATCTGCTTGTTAAAAATGTTTTTTACAATTTCCAAATGATAAACGAGTTCAAACCAATAATGGAATTTTAATTTTAAATCTTGGGCTCAAATTAACATTTAAAAAGAAATTCACTAGCTTTTTGAACAGTTCATAAAGAAGCTGGTCAAGATTTAAACATTTTTTTTTTTTTTTATTGTAATCATAAAGAATATTAAACTATTTCAATAATATATTCTAAAAGTTTTTACTCACAAACATTTGCAGATTAATTTTGAAATGGATCGAACACGATTATTATGAAAAGAAAACCACTGAAAGCATTTCAATCGTTTTGAATTGTCGATGAAGTACAATTGACATTGACATGATACCGCTGATGAATTGATAGTTTGATGTTATTTTAAATGGTAGTTACGTAAGCTTTCGAGTGATAAGAGAAATTCGAGGTAAGAAAAAAATTTTGTTGCTGATAAAACTTTTCTTTCGCACATTTATTACTTCATTTTCCGTTATATGGAGGTTGCTGATAGGTCGTTTGTTTAATCACGGTAGTGGAAGTTCCATGTGGACCACTCTGCTGGCTCTGTTCTGTTTTTGTATAAGTCGTTTGTCCATAAGGTGTCTGCCGGGCATTTTCCTGATAAGTCTGCCGATAAGTCTGCTGATACTGCGGCTTTGCATCGATAATTGTTGACAAAACGAGTAAAGAAAAGAGTACCAAAACAGACATCTTACTCATGGCTAGTCAGTCGAAGAGGAATAATAATCGAATAAAGTGAACCAAAATATCAACTCTGAAACAGACTACGAAGTTCTCGATGAACAATATAGTCAGCAATACCGAGCACGTATTTATAAGAACTCTTGACAGCGTATGTGATCACGCTTTGAGGAAAATAAAGACGGGCTATTATTGTAGTTCCAAGGTTATCACAATTGTTTTAAGCACGCTATATTTAATATACAACATGTTTTAATACATTTTCACAAAAAATGCTTTTTATTAAATCTCTAGAATTGCGTAGGATGTAGGAATACTATATTTGGTGTAATCAAATTTTCCCAAATACGTTTTTTGTAAACAATAACTTCTAGAAGCTCTATTTTATGAAAACGCGTCAAAAGAGTGATGAAATACAGTGGTGAGAAACAGCTGTAACTTATGATTTCATACAGTCTTTAATATTTAAAAAAAAAACTGGTATGATTCTACTTGATTTTCCGAACATTTAAAAATTAACGATTGCGTAAATAAATTTAAATGAGAGAAGTTTTGAATAAACAAAAGTGAAAGTCATAATAAGTGCTTGAGTATATCTCCAGATGTTGCATGTCGTTTAATCGATCATAATGTACCCAAATTCTTTAAAAACTGCAAATAGTGAACTCGCACTATGAAAAATTCATGTGTTAGTTTTATGTTTTAAACAATTTACGTTATTAACGCGACCTTTAAATAGTTTGTTATCTGTTATAAAACCCAATGTATAAAAATTCTACTCTGCATCGCGGTAAAGAAAAACTATAAGTCTTTCACTCATATAAATATATACGAAGCTTGCAATGATAACCTATAACTGGCCTACCAATTTATATCTTAATTTAATGTAGAGTTACGACATTTATGCACTTTAAATTACTTGGCCGTAAAAATTAGCCATTGGCCCTAATAATAAAGAATTTAAATTTGTATCTACGTATTAAAAAAAAAAAAAAAACTAAGTCCTACCCTTAGTAAAATCTATACAAATCGTGTGATAGAGACCAATAACTCCTACCCGCTTTAACTCAATCGAATGAGTTTAGACGCTATCACACTTTAAGGAATTTAAGTCCATTGGCCACAATGATAAAGATTTTTTATTGTGTTCCTGTAAAAAGCCATGTGTCTGCACCTATCAAAATCTATATAGTTCGTACGACAGTGACCTATAACATATCTACCAATTTTCAGTTCAATCGAACAAAGCATTTATGTGTTATCGTGTTCACCCACATACGTATATACACATACATACACCATCTTAAAAATAACAAACAATGAATTCAAGAAACCTCTAAATGTAAAGGTACATCAAATTCTCATAGTCGTATTTTTTTTCTTAATTTCTTAATGCTTTCCTTACATGATGTATATTTGGAAAGAAATAAAATTACGATTTTTGTAATTATATTTCCGAGATTGCAAAAATAATTATTCATTTAACAGACAACTTACAAATACGATGACTTCTTATATAGTTTTAACATACCAATGTATTATTAGCATTATAATTAAAAAAAAAATGATATACAAATAGTAGTAAAATAAGTAAAGTTTTTATGAAAATAATATGCTCCAAAATCAATGCTTAGAAATTTTTATGAATTACTGCTATTGACATGAAGACAATATAAAACTTTTAATTATTTCTTTTTTATTTTAAAACCTATTTTTTTTTTTTTTTTAACTATTTAGATGTATTCCATATTACTTGACAGTTAATAACGGGATAGAATGTATACATCGTTTGGATTCAAATAAGTTTTTTTTTGTTCTTGTTGTTGATATACATAAATGTAAAAATTTTCTCTCTGGAGAGAAAAGGTTTCTAGAACTATTAATTGACTTTCAATGTTTTTTAAAATATAATTTCGGTTGTTTGTACTTATCACATAGAGTCTGGAAAACTAACTACGTTCCGAATAAGTTAAAGCATGTATCATATACTACTCAAGTGAAATTATATTCAAATAATTACTATTTCTTTAGACAAGGATTATAGTAAATGACACAGAAAAATTGTAGTGTAAAGAAATAACATATAGTCTGAATAATTTAAAATATATGCCAGCTAAATGAAAATATTAAAATAAATGCTTTCTGTTTCCATAGACATAAATTGTGGTACTAAATTATACAGAAAAAATTGGAGAGTGGAAAACAATTTTCATATTTCAGTGTGAAATTATACTCCAAAATGTGTTTGGAACTAGGTTTGATATTATGGTATAACATTTCCTTGAACCATAAGAGGAAAAAAGTATTTTATTCAATATAAATCTTTTTCTGAACCTTTTTGTGTATCACATTGGAAAAAATATTTGGTTTACTTAAAATCACAATTTGACAAAATAAAATGCTTTTAAAATTTTCATTTGTGAGCTGCTTCTCTTTAGATATTCAATCACCTTAATTTTACTCGTTACTGGAAAAAGAATTTCAAAATTCGGAAATCGTTGCAACTTTACTGCTCTTTCTTGAAATTGCGCCATGGAAATTTACATTCTTTAACAGTACTACCACGAATGTACTGAAATTTTTCGTTTGGTTGGGTTGGTTGGGATTAATGTCGAACTAGCGATTAACTGCGCAATGGGTAATTGTCGATCTTTCGTTGATCGAATAAGAAATTATGCTGATGCAACATTTTGAAAGTAATTTATTGTTTTAATCATCTGGTAGTCTGGAAAAGAAGTGACAATAGTGTTACAACTTCTTTGTTCTATGGAAGAGTGTCACAAATGTTAGCGCGCAGGTTAGTTTTATTACCCTGATCGCCACTAAGACTTGATTTTGTGAAATTCTCCCCCCTTTACCTCTTTGGGGGAGGCCAGGAAGCAAAAACACGGTTGTAAGCACAATTCGGCTCCAAATTAAAGAAAATGCACATAGAAAGATTAAAAAAAAAAAAAAAAATCTGCGTTTTTACAATTTTTTATTTTTGAGAGGGGGGCTCTCCCCCCTGAAAAATAAAGAATTGTAAATGCGCAGATTTTTTTTTTTTTATTTATTTAATCTTTATATGTGCATTTTCTTTAATGAAAATGATTTTCAGAGGGAGGAAATTTTGCAGGACCCGAATTTCTGAGTGGAACTCAACTAATAATGGTGCAAAAGTGTTGAAAACGGCCGGCCGTGCAATTTTTTGAAAATATTTCCAAAAACTCATTTTTGGTTATTTTGCAACTTTCGATTTTGGGAGGAAGTTACAAGATGGTAAATCCGAGACACCACCTCCCCCCCCCCCTAATTTGATCTAGGGAATGTATAAGTACTGAGCTCACGAACTTTGATGTGTGATTAGTTTATCTGTATCCAACACTCATGGGAACGAGATTTTGTGAAACTTCCTCCTTTCTGCCTTTTTGGGCGGGAATCAGTAATCATGTTTTAATGCGTAACTTTGCTACAAATTATCTCAGTAAGATTACTTTTTATGCGCGGGTAGGTTTTATGTACCTAACACGTATTATAAAGGTATTTTTCGAAATTTTCACTTTCCCCTCTTTAAGGGCAAGAAGGGGGATAAAATACGTTTTCAAGAGTAACTCTACTCCAAATTATCTCAAGAAAACGATTTTTTTTATCTGTCGATTAAATATGCATACCTAACACACACTACAAAGAGTTTTGCAAAATGCCTTCTTACATCTTCTGGGGGTTGGGGGACAAAAATATGTTTCCATGCATAAATGTGCTCCAAATTACTTTAGAAAGGCGATTTTTTATGTGTAGGTTGTTTATACATATCCAACACGTAATATAAATTATGCGAAATTCTGTCCCTTATCAACACGTTTCATCAATTATCACTAAGCAAAAAATACGTTTTAAATCGTAATTCTGTTCCAAATTAATCTCAGGAAAGCGAATTTCTGATGTTTCGGAGGTTTATCTGTACCCAACCCGAATTAGAAAATATTTTACGAAATTATCCCTTTCCCTACCTCCCTGCAAGCGGATAGAGTAAAAAACACGTTTTAAAGCTTAGTTCTGCTTCAGATTACCTTAAAAAGGCGATTTTTTACAGTGTAGGTTAGTTATACATATCCAACACGTAGTATAAATAGATATTGCGAAATTCTGCCCCTTATCAACGCGTTTCCTCCCTTAGTAATACGCAAAAAACACGTTTTCAATCGTAACTGTGTTCCAAATTATCCCAGGAAAGCGAATTTCTGATGTTTTGGAGGTTTATATGTACCCAATCCGAATTAGAAAATATTTTACGAAATTATCCATTTCCCTACCTCCTTGCGGGTGGATGGAGGAAAAAAAACACATTTTTAAGCTTAACTCTGCTCCCGATTACATCAGAAGGGCGAGTTTTTGTTTGTAGGTATGGTTACGTGTACTCAGTATGAACTTTTATGGGATTTCGTGAGAGTTCTAATTTTACCCAAGGGAAGGAGGGAGCAAAAAGCGTTGAAGGTGCCACCGAAGGCGATTCCTCATGTGTTGCGATCTGAAAACTACCAAAGGTAGTGGTTTATAAATAAAATTATGGTTTTTCTTTTTTATTACTTTTTTTCTTTTCAAATGCACCAGACCCACCTTAAAGTTTCATTAAAGAATTTATACTTTGGGAATATTTTTAGACAAAACTGTGTTCTTCTTTCTTTCTTTTTTCTTTCTCTTTCTCTTTCTCTTTTTTTTTTTTTTTTTTTTTCAAACTCTTATTTTAGCTGATTTTTTTTTTTATGTTTCTTAAAATTGTTGAAATATATGTAAAAACTCTTGGGAAAGGAAAAAAAAATATATTTTGAGTATTTTGAATTTACAAAAATAAAAATATATCTATTAAATTAAAACAGACTATTTACAATGATACATGAAATATACAAAAATAATTTAGTGTTATAAGTTTAGTGTTTAATATCTGAATTCAAATTTGATGAATTATATGTTATCAATGATTTAATTATTGTATTTGAATGAAAAATAAAGTCATTTTGTTGGGCAATTAATAAAGATATAATCTTAGATTTTATAAAATAATATGTGTATTCAATTAAAATGACAAGTTTTAAAATAAATTTCTCAAGTGTGTTACATATTATATATAAATAAATACATCTACAATTATGTTTCTACAGTTGAGTGTTTCTTTATAAAGAAGTTTTATTTATTTTTTCCTTTAAATAGAAATAAACGTTTTCAAAAGATCAAACAATTAATTCATCAGTTAATTATAAAAAAAAAAAAAATTGTACAAAATTATAATATATATGATTGTAAGAAGACGTATATCTGAATAATGATAAATGGCCACATATTTCAGAAGTATACATAAAAAATCATCAGAAATAACTGATATATATATTTTTTTTTTTTAGCTTCTTTATCGCAAATATCTACAGTATCATACAAAAAGTAGAATTACTAAGTCTAAATATCACATTTCTAAAAATTAAAACGACAAATAAAACTACGGATGAAATTCTGTCTATGACAGAATTTAATTTAGTACGACAGGACTACTTATATTTGTATTTTAACACCCTTTCAATATATATATATAAATACAAGTACAGTCGGTAACAAAAGTGTCCGAACACTAGCAAAAATTCCTATATAAAAAAGGTACACTTCAGACGATTTTGTTAAATAAATCCTTATCGAATCATGTTCTTACACTGACTAAGAACAGAATTCAACAAGGATTTATTTAATAAAACCGCATGAAGTGTACTTTTTTTACATAGGAATTTTTGCTAGTGTTCGGACACTTTTGTTACCGACTGTATATATATCTGAAAACACTAGTCCAAATAATCAGGAAATATTTTGCCGAGACCCATTGGCTTTATGGTCAGAGTACACAGCTACGAACCCAAAAGCGGGGAGCTCGACCTCAGCGATGGGAAGTGAAAAAAAAAAAAGTAAAATAAAATAAGTAAAATATCTGAGAACACTAGTCTAAATAATCAGGAAATATTCAGCCAAGACCACTGTCTCTGTGGTGAGAATACACAACTACGAACCCGAGAGTTGTGAGTTTGATCCTCACCGATATGAAGTGAAAAATATATATATATATATATATATATATATAAATATATACAGTCGGCAGCATAATGTTTCGAGCACTAGCCAATAATTCCTATATTAAAAAAGTACACTTAAGACTGTTTTGTTAAATAAATCCTTGTCGAATCATGTTCTTAGACTGACTAAGAACATGACTCGATAAGGATTTATTTAACAAAGCGGTATTAAGTGTACTTTTTTTAGACAGGGATTATTGCTAGTGCTCGAATAATTTTGCAGCCGACTGTATATAAGGAAAGGGCACGTGACGTCACTCGCTGTCAAATTATGGGTAAAGTTGCAAAACATTGGTATTTCCACCAATAGAGATTGATCTTTTGCCACTCGAGAGTGGCAAAGATTGATTGACGGAGCGTTTGTTTATAAACATGCCCTTTCCTTATATATATATATATAAAGTTTTTTCGGATTTCACAAAATATTTTAAGATGGAGTAAGCAATTAAATGGCGAAACTGGATATTGGCAAGCATTTTCGAAGTGGAACACTATAAATTGGTAACAACGCAAATTGCCAGATTGAAAGAAATAGTCCTTTCGTACTAATAGTCCTGTCGTAATGAAAATGCGAGCTAAATTTTAACATTCGGAAAAAATTCTGTGTGATTCATTTATCAATTTCAAATGTTTTGCAAGCTATATAAAAGTTAAAATGAAATGAGCAATTTTGAACATCTCACCGTAAAATTTGCAGTGCGTTCATTTCGTTTTATGGACATTTAGTACTTAACTGCTGAAATAAATTTCAATCAGTGAATAATTCAGTAGATAAACAAAAATGAAAATTACATAAGAATGTAATTGGTAAAAAGTTTTCAATTAACACCATAAAATATAAGAGCTCGCAACAATTGTTTCAGGTCGAAAGAAAACCCGACCCTTCGTCAGGCGAATAAAGTAGGCATGAGTGCTGCAAACAAAGCGACAGCACCTGTGTCTGCTTTATTCGCCTGACGAAAAGTTGCGTTTTCTTTCGACCCGAAACAATTGTTGCGAGTTCTTACATTTTACGGTGTTTATTCAAAGTTTCGTACCAATTACTTTTAAACGCCGGTTCTGTGGTGCTTCTTTATAACATAAGAATATGTTTGAATATCCCCCACCCCCTAATGTCTTATGTTTGTATAATAGACCGAAATGTATTCGAGTTCGTTTCTGATTTGTGGGATATGAGGATTCATCATTACATGGAATATAAACGGAGATTAGTTGAAGTGATTTTTCCATTGTTTTATTAGATAACTTTAAAAACTATTTAATATACTATATAGTGAATATGCATTTTTAAGAAATATATAGGGCTATACAAAATTCTTGTATATTATGCTTTATTTTTAAATATAGAGCTGTAATTTTTGTGAAGCTTACTCGATAATTGGAAACAAAATATACCTTTATGCAGTCCTGAAATTTTTTGATAGTATACACGGTGACACAAAAGCTATATGTCGCTCATACGTTCTGTTTAAAATTATCATGGTAATTTTTTTAAGATTTTCTTTTATCCATATTTAAAATCAACATATTTTTACACAACTCCGTAATTTTAAATAATGTACACAATCTCCAACATATTTTATATATTTTCTTTTAAAAATAAATCTATAAATAGCTTTTATGCAATTTTTTTCACCACCATTAAAAATAAAATATTTTTTTTGTTAATCCCTGCAATTTTTAAAGTAATACAAGGCTACAAAAAAGCAATATATTATACCATTTAAAAATATATATATATATATATATATATATATATATCATGTATATATGAAGATATAAAGACAGTCTTTGTGAAATTTCATTCTCTTTAATTAAATAATATATATATATATATTAATGTGTCAGTTGGAGACTGTGAACGTTGTAATGTATAAGAGTTTTTTTTAAAGTATTTTCTAAGCCACTAAAACCACATGATTTTCTTTCCTTTTCAATTCATAAAAATTGCATAAACGCCCAGTTTCTACTAAAGGTAGTTTTGAAGGTAAATATGGTATTCAAAATCTTATACAGTCGAACTTCGTTAACATGAACATGCTTAAAGTGAATTACTTCTAACATGAACTGTTTCCACAATCTCCGACAAAATGAAGATTATTTTCTGAGTTACTAATAGCATGAACTTCTGATAACATGAACAATTCTTTTATTCCCCTTGAGGTTTACTTTAACAAGGTTCGATTGTATAGCGATTTAAATGTTACAGTTCTAAGTAAATTGAATTACTTTAAAAATAATCCAACAGATATAGTTTTTTTTTTTCTTAATTGAGAAAAAAGTTTTGAAGAAAAACAAAATGAAGAATTAAGAAACATGTTATTCAATTTTTGAAAAATTCTGCTATTTAATTCCTTTAAATCTGCTTACTTCAGTGGAAGGATTTAAATTAAATAAATATATATATATATATATATATATATATATATATATATATATTGAAATGATATTGTTCTTCACATAAATTTTAAAATATATATTATTTGAAACTTCCTTAGTTTAAAAAATATCTTTCTTTTCTTTCTTTCTTTCTTTCTTTAAAAAAAAAAAAAAAAAAAAAAAAAAAAACTATTGTGAACCTATTCGACTAAATATAAACAGATATGTGTTATTCTAAAAAATGTTGCAAGTCCAATTTTCAACACCTTAAAAAAAATATATCCTTTTTTACCCTCAGTGAATCTTAATTGTTTTCGAATAAGAAACCAACTTGGAGAATAAAATTTATTAAAACCATGTCCTTTCATTATTATAAGTAATTAATTAATTTATTTTCTGTTTATCAAAAAGTTGTCCACTCTATTACCAAAAATAGAGTGAACATTTTCACTTTTTCTAAGCAAAACATATAAATAAATCCAGTTACTTATAATTCTATAACTTAATGATTTTAATAAATTTAATTCATAAAAATAGATTTAGCTAAAAATAATTAGCTTCTTTTAAAAGGGATTTATTTTTTTGAACATGTTGAAAATTGAAACTGTAACATTTTTGAACATGTTGAAAAATGGAACTGTAACATTTTTACTTCCTTTTCTATTTAATAGAAGAAAGTATTGTATTTTTAAAAAATTTTAACCTCCAGTTATTGATGGATTTAAACGTTTTGGGAGGTCTAGAAAACGATTTAATCATTTTTAGAAAATGTCTGTCTGTGTGTGTGTGATAAAATTGTGTGGCAACTGTATCTCAGGAACTACTGCACAGCATTTCACAAAATTTGATATGTAGCTGCACCTTGATATAAAATAGTGTCTATCGACTTTTGGTGAAAGTCATCCAACAGGTGGCGTTGACATCTCGCTTTTTCTAAATTTTTAATATGGCGGTATAGGATAAGGTATTGTATAAGTGTACGTAAAGAAAATTATTTTTTTATAATGAATGTGAAATTAGAAAGAATTTTTTATAATAGTGATAGTCAACTGGAAATTTATTTTATACATATAGCAGCATCGCTGCTTCTCCTAGAGTGAAAATCCCCTTCCTCGAAAGGGGGAGGGGGATTTTCATTATGGATATTTTTCAAAAGAACTTGTCAATACCTTTAAAACGAATGGTTGTACTAGTGATCTGCATTACTTTAAAATAAAGTTATCGATTTTTTTCATTTTTTACAGAAAAAAAAAAAAAAATAATAATAATAATAATTTTTTAAGCTGCCATACAGAGAATAGACTTTCTTTGGACATTTAGTATTATACTACTTCTCTAAAATTGAAATCGTTTGCATTCATCATAGAAAACAATTTTAATATATAATAATTGTAATAAATTATTTTTAATGAGTGACTTTTTATAGGAAACTATACAAGAAAGTCATGTGGTGGTCACCGCATTGTTTGAGAATCACTTATAGATCCCAAATCTTCCATTTTATATTAAATGTTTATATTTTTTAAACTTGCGTATATATACACACACATGCGTATATTTGAATATGTAAAACTTACAGTCGGTAACAAAAGTATCCGAACACTAGCAAAAATTCTTATGCAAAAGAAGTACAGTTAATACTGTTTTGTTTAATAAATCCTTGTCGAATCATGTTCTTTAACTAACTAAGAACATGATTCGACAAGTATTTATTTAACAAAACAGTATTAACGGCCCTCTTCACTTACCATCGCCGGAAGCCCGAGCCAATGTTATTCTATGGGGAAATTTTCTTTACAAATAACTTATTAACTAATACATATTTTTAAATTCTGTTTTCACATTCAGAAAATTCCCAACTGTTAAATTGGGGGACCTTTTTTAAAAATGTATTTTTAAAATTTTTAATATTTTATTTTGAAATTGCAAAATGAAAAAATTTCACATATTAAAAATTCGCATTTTGCAGCTTCAAAATAAAATATAAAAAATAAAAAAATATATTTTTTTAAAAGGCCCGTCAATTTAACAGCTGGAAATTTTCAGAATGTGAAAATAAAATTTTAAAATATGCATTAGTTAATAAGTTATTTGTAAAGAAAAATTTCCCATAGAATAACATTATCTTCGGTTTCCGGCGGCAGTGAGTGAAGAAGGTTCAGATACTTTTGTTACCGACTGTACCATATAGAATATGTTCAATGAAGGAATGTATTACTTAAATTCAAAATTTATAAATACTATAAAAATATAGAAAATGATTCTAAATAAATTTATAAAATTTATATAAAATGTGTGATGCAGTAAATTATTGAAAATGGAAAAATTCATCTGACTTGTGAAATTATCTTCCGAGTCAATTTTAATTTGTTTTTGGTTTTTAATTTTTTAAATGCAATAAATTTTTAATGCAAAAAATAAAAAATTAATTAATTAATTAAGAATTACAAAACAAAATCGATTATTCTAATTTATCTAGTGTGATAAAGTAAAGCAATTCATTTTATGAAAGGTTTAATAAGATATACGTTTAACTAAAAATTGTTATAACTTATAATATTTAAGGTTTTCTTTCTTTCTTTTTTTTTTTTTTTTTTTTTTTTTTTTTTTTAGAGTTTCTTCCACATTTATATGAAAAATTTAAAATGTCTAATATGTATTTAAAAGAATAATAAATAGTAAAATAATAAAAAACCCTTAAAATAATAATAATAATAATAATAAAAACTTGCTGAATTGAGAACACTTTTTCCATTCTTAACATAATTAGTTCATCCAATAACAGATTTTTTCTTGAAAAGTATTAATTATTTCAAAATATTAATGTATATAATTCATTACATTTTTCAATGAAATTTTATTCAAGAAGAAAGAGTTTTAGTTACAGCAAACAGTTAAAAATAAAACAAATTATTTTCACCATCTGTTAAAATTGTTTCCAAATAACATAAGCATATCTTTTGTATGAAAAACAAGTTACATATTTATCTGGAATTTCAAAAGCTAAAACAATCATCAATATCAATTACTTATAAATTCAGAAATACATGGATTTTTATTGCTTGCAATAATGTTTAATCTGAGTTTAACTTAGCCCTTTATCTACTGACGGTACTTCAAAGTACCATTACTTTAAAAAGAGTATAAAATCGAATTTATAGAAGAAATGTCAAAGATATTTATAAAAAAGGAACAGATGTACCTCCCTTTAATCTCACTACAAAGCATTAGACGATACATATAGCCATTTTTGTTCCATAAGGGATTTTATGGAGTGCACTTGCTGTTTTTCCTTGATATTTTTCACGATCTTCATGTGTGTTATAATTAATTCCTATATTTCAAGAATATCCCACTAATCTTAGAAAAAATATGAGGAACATAAAGAGTAAATATTTCTCTACACCTTTTTCATGTCGAAATAATTTTTTCGACTTCTATGTACCAGTGGTAGACCAAAGTACGGCTTCACAAAATTCTCATTAATTATTATGATGAGGTGATATGCATAATTTTTAACATATATATCTTTAAATAATGCACTTTAGTAACTAAAAATATATGTTTCAAACACAATTTTTGTCTATATCATAATGCAGTAGATAAAGGGTTAAAAGAAAAAAATTAGACTAAAGTTTCTTTTGATGTACACAAAGCAATTTCAAAATATATCAAATTGTTTGGGAAAAAAACATAAATTTTCTGAAGACAAAATATGCTCATTATTCAGTCAAATAAGAATATATTTAAAAAAAAAAAAAGATATAAAATTTAAAGCTCGAATAATAAAATTTAAATATTTTTATTTTAAAAGTTCAAAAGTATTTTTGCGAGAAGTTTAGATTGGATCATTTGTCCCTTCACATGCATCTGTAACAGAAAATTTTCGTAAAACAATATGTAACTATTACAGGGAACAAGTTCATGCTTCTGGTTGAAAATGTTCTTTGCCATTTTCAAGAAACAAATTCAAATTAATAATGAAGTTTTAAACTTTATACACAGATAACAGATTTTTTTTTTTTTTTTTTTTTTTTTTTTTTAATAATCTCTTTAAACAACTCGTAAAGAAGCGGGTTAAGGTTGAAACTTCTTGTAGTTATAAACAATATTAAACTATATCATCAATATGTTCAAGAAGTTATTACACACGAACATTTGTTGACTAATTTTGCAATGGATAGAGCAAACTTCTTATGAAAAAGAAATTACTGAAAGTTTCTCATGCGTCTGAAACAGCCAATGAGATACAGGTCACATATCAGAATTTGTCATCAAAGAAATAAACTGACATGACACCGCTGATGAATTAAAAATTCGATTCTATTTAAAAATGGTAGTTACGTAAGAGAAGTTTGAAGTAAAAATAGTAATAATAATATTAATAATAATAATGCTGATAAAACTTCTTTTTCGTATATTTGTTACTTTATTTTCCGCCATAACCAGTTGGATAACTCTGCTGTTGGACAACTGTAGTTTGTCGCGTTCTTGTTCCATAACGACCCCGCCGTTCGTAAGTGGTAGTCCGCTGTCGGGTCATCGTTGGTCCATAATTAGTACCATACTGCGGTTTCGCATCGGTAATAACGAACAAAACGACTAAAGAAAAGATTATCAAGACAGACATTTTTCCCATGGTTAGGTAGTCGAGGAGAAATGATAATCGAATGAAGTGAAGCAAAATATCAGATTTGAAACAGATTATGAAGTTCTCAGGTTAAGAAAACCAAACATGGATTTATATAAGCTTATGAGAGCCTGTGTGGTCACGCTAAGAAGAAAATGAAGACGGGCTATTGTTGTAGTTCCAAGGTTGTCAGAACTCTTTAAAGCACGCTAATATACAATATGTTTTTAACATGTCTTTAATTTAAAAAAAAATGCCCTTTGTTAATTTTCTAGAACTGCGTAGGTATAATTCATTTGGTGTAATCAAAGTTTGCCAAACACGTTTTTCTAAACAATAATTTCTAGAAGCTTTATTTTATGAAAACATGACAAAAGAGTAATAAAATACTGCAATGAGAAACAACCGTAACTCGTGATTTCATAAAGCCCTTATTATTATTATTATTATTATTATTATTATTATTATTATTACAAAAAATACTAGTGTGACTTTACTTGACTTTCCAAACATTTAATAGGTAACGGTTGCTTAAATAAATGTGAGAAGTCGTTAAATAAACAAAACTAAAATCGTCTTCCGAAGTTGTATGTTGTTTAATCGATTGTAATGTACCCAAACTCTGTAAGAACTGTAAATTGTAAGCTCGCAATAGGAAATATTTTTATGTTATTTTTAGGTTTTAAACAATTTAACATTACTAAAGCAATTTTTAAATAGTTTGATTCCATAGACCACAATGTATAAAAATTCTACTTTATATCACGGTTAAGGAAAAAAAAAAAAAAAAAACTGTACGTCCTACGTTTATGTCAATATGTACAATTTTTGCGATGATAACCTATAACAGGCCTATCCATTTCCATTTTAATAGAATGTACAGTTTAGACACTTATGCACTTCAGATTACGTGCCGTAAAAACTGTCGATTGGCTATAATGATACCCATAAATAAATAAATAAATACGTTAAGCCTTACTCTCGTTACAGTCAATACAAATCGTGTCACAGTGACCTATAACTCTTACCAGCTTTTAGCTAAATCGAATAAGAAGTAAAAGCTATCGCACTTTAAATAATTTAAGTCAATAGGCTACAATAACTAAGATATAAATATATTTTGTAAATGTGTGTCTCGGTAAAAAAATATCTGTCGTACACTCATAAAAATATATACAATCTATACGACGGTAATTTTTAACATGCCCAATAAATTTTAGCTTAATCGAATAAAACGTTTAGATGTTATTGTGTTCATTTACCACATATGCACACTTACATACGCCACAGTAAAAATATCAGAAAAATTAATTCAAGAGACCTGAAAATGTAAGGATACGCGAAAAATCTCACGGCCGTATTTTTTAATGATTAAAATAATTTCCTTACATAATGTATGTTCAGAAAGAAATAAAAGTACAAAGGCTATAGATTAAGAATGCGATTTTCTTAAATATATCCCATAGGTTGCGAAATAATTATTCAGACATCTTTCAAATACGAAGAGTTCTGGTATAGTTTAAAATATCTATAAATTATTAGTATTGTAATAACAAATAAGATTTATAAATTGTAGTAAAATGAGTCAAGTTGGTAAAATTTGTAAAAGTAGAAAAGAAAAAATAATTATGCTCCAAAACCAAAATAATTTAGCAGTTCCTATGACATACACATATCGACATGAAGGTAATATAAAACAGATTTTTTTTAAAAAATCAAATTTTATACATTTCCTATTTTTAATATGTTCTTGTTCTTTAAAAATCATAGAAAGTGTTATACGTTAATTGAGAGGTAATAAGTGTGTGTGTGTGTGCGAGGGGGATGGGGAGGAAGAAATAGAATGTGTACAATGTTTGGATTTAAACTATATTGCTGTTGCTATATATATAAAAAGAAAGTTCTCTCTCTGGTGAAAATATTTTCGAAACTATTAACTGAGTTTCGACGAATTTTAAAGTAAAATTTAGGTTGTTTGTATTTATTACACAAGAGTCTGGAAAACTATCTATATTCGAATCATTATACTACTAACTAATAGTTAAAGTCTATACCATATAACACTCAAATAAATACACTTGCTGTTTCCATAGATACGGATTGTAGTAAATTGAACAGAAAAATTAAAGTGGAAAGAACTAACTAGATTCAGAGTAATTTAAAATATGTGCCAGTGAAATGAAATTATATTGAACTAAAAGCTTGCTGTTTCCATATGTATAAATTGTAGTAAATTATACAGAAAATGTGGAGTATGAAAAACTCTAATTTTCACACTCCAGTGTGAAATTATACTCTGATATGCGTTTGGAGCTAGATTTGATATTTTAACACGACATTTTTTTCAACTTTAATAGAAATTTTTATTATTATTATTATATTCGATTTGAAGCGTTTCGCGAATTATACAATGGAACCATATTGAAAAATTATTTGTTTTACTTAAGCCCACACATTGATAAAATAAAATGCTTTTAAAAACCTGATTTATGAGCTACTTCGCTTTAGAACTTACTTCTCTTATTCCACCAATTTAATTTTACTCTGTACCAGAATATGAATTCCAAAATTCAGGAATGATTACAACTTTGCTGCTCTTTTCTAGAAATCGAACCATAGATTTGTCTTCTGAAAGGTAAAGAAAAGCGAGTATTACCATGAACGTCTTGAAATCTTTCAATGGTCGAATGTGACAATGCGACATTTTTAAAGAAAGTTAAGATTTTTATCATCTGATACTCTAGAAAAAAAAAGTAAATACAATAAACATATCAAACAATTTCGATTTGGAATCAGCGAGCGAAACTGCTGTTACGATAACTTTGATTTTATAACTACTGAAGATATATATATACGTCACTATTCGACGATCAAAACGTTGTGATAATTTCGTGGTAGCAGCTAAAGTCTTTTACTATATAGCCATTGATTTCGCCTATAGCTTACGTTTCTTTAATATTGTGATGTTAATAAGTTTTCCGCATTTAAAATCAAATAAAGCTGGCAAATTGTAATGAAAGTTTTGAAAGTAGAATCAAATATGAAGAGTAATGATTTTCTTTTCATATAAAAGCTTCTAAGGGCATGACATAACAATAGCGATGAGCCCTCTAATGAATGACAGCCGAATTAGTATGACGAAAGATTCAATATGTAATACACACTAAACATAAAAAGAAAACACGCAATATTTTTTCTACACATCATCGTAAGGGACTGCTTTGTGCATGCTACAGTTCTGGTTTTGTGCATGCTGCAATTCTGGTTTTGTGCATGTTGAAATTCTGTTTGAGGGCAGTATCATGCTTGATAGTCTTACTCTCTAAAATATGAAGAGTGAGATCGACTCTAAAAGAGTGGCATATCATTCTTTGAACATGCCGAAATGCAGTCATTCTCTAAAGAGTGAAAAGTCTCTTTTCGAAATAATGAAAATTTGCAGTCTCTGTTAAGAGTGAGAATATTCCGATTTATTCAAATACTTTGACTGTTTATTTTTCCTAAAAAATAAATAAATAAATAAATAAAATAATAATAATAATAATAATAAATAAATAAATAATAATAAAATTATATATATATATATATACAGGGTGGTCCGAAAAACATGATAGAAAGTAAGCGATCATTGTGGAAAAAAGACAACATGCAAGAACATGAAGCATATTTTATTGAATAAAGATATGAATGACATTTAATATACAAGATGCTTAAAATGTCTACCCGCCCCGACTATAGTGTTATAAAGCCGGTTTCGAAACTCTGTCATAATGCGCTGGAGTGTATCGTAATCAAGTGCATCAATCTCACTTCTGATAGCCAATTTTAGGTCCTCCAGTGAATTAGGGCTATTCCTATAGATTCTAACCTTGATGTAACCCCGTAAGAATAAGTCGCACGGATTTGGGTCCGGACCGTATGGGGTCCACTCTATCCCGTGCCCCGTGAATTTCTCTGCATCCAATGCAAACAAACGCTCACCAAACGTCGTTTCAAGCCACGTGAAGACGTCAGAAGTTTTTTGGGAACGAGCCCCATCTGGCTTGAACCATTACCGGCGTGTCCTGTTGAAATGGCCCGCATCAGGGCCAAAGTGACGCTCTAGCAACTCTCGATACTTCACTCCTGTGACCACACCATTAATAAATATCGGACCAATTATCTACTTCGACGATATGGCACACCTCACCATGACCCTTTGTGGATGCAGTGAAGAGATGGCGCTGAGATGAGGATTTTCCGTACCTCAGTGGCGCCAGTTTTGTTTGTTCACGAAACCATTCAACTGAAAATGGGTCTCATCACTGAACCAGATCTTGTATTCACTGATGGAACCATTTTTAAGTTCCTCGATTATGTGGTTTGCGAAATCTCTCCGCTGCACAGTATCCCCCCCCCCCCTTTAGCGGCTGTCCCATTTGGATCTTGTATGGACACAATCCTACTGCTTTCATTAGCCTTTGTAATGATGTTTTGGTAAGCTTAATTATTGGGCCGCCTGTCGAGTGGAAGTGGTTGGCTGATCCTCAAAGTATGCGCGTGCAGGCTCCTGATGTCGTCAGTAACAACTGCTGATTTTCGTCCCGACGCCTTTCTTTTTGCATCCTAAACACTCCCTGTAGATTCATATCTGTCCATCAACCTGTAAACAATGAAAATCAGTGGGAGATTAGGACCATTACATCAATCATCTGATGGCTTAAAAATCATTGCGACTTTAGAGTGCTATAACTTACTGCGCGATTATCTCTTCACTAAGCGTCCTTTTCTTTTTGAACTCTGAACGACATGCCCGTCGAACGGGGACATTACATCGGTTATTCTCATAAAATTTTCTTACGATATACAATCGATCTTAAAAGTTTTGTGATTCTATATTGCTTATTCTTTATTTCCGGTAATTAGGCATTCAACTGAAATATCACTATATGTGCTATTATAATATGGAAGAATTATATTTGCATCAATACATTTGAATTCAGAAACTTAAAATACTTTCTGTCATGTTTTTCGGACCACCCTGTATATATATATCTTATACACTAGATGGCTTTTTTTTTTTCGCACTAACTCTAGTTCACCAATGGAAAGAATGTAGTTTGGCTCGGTCAAGAATCGAACTTAGGCAGCCTCCAGGGCAGGCGAATATCTTACCACTAAGCCACTGAACAGATATCTAAGTGGCATAATTTACAGTAGTAAATCATTCTCCTAGGAGATTAATCGTGCTTTTAGTTTTTTACTTCATTTATGAAGAATATGAAATTGTAAAATACTAACGAAGACTTTTAAATTATTTTAAATTACTAAAATTAGAATTATTTAAAAATCAAAATATATACTTGAAAACAGATTTCCTAAGACAAATAGCTATTTTCAAAGTATATAGCTTAGGGAGAAACAGAAATTACTCGAGTGTACATGTTTAAGAAAATAGTTAAACATTTGCATACAAATTTCTTGAAAAACTCGTCTGTTCAGGAGTATAAATCTTGCTGTTGATTTATTAAAATATTACAGCCAACTTTTTTGATACTTCACATGTGTTAATTGCGAATGAAATATAATGAAAAGATAAATTCCTATAAACTTTAAGGCGTTATGCATTAAATATTTGCATTGATATTTTCTTTGATACTTTTTATATTTCTGAATAAAACTACTTGCTTTCTATTACGAATTTCAATATCTTGCTTATGATTTTCGATTCAAATATAAAAAATAATTTCTGTACGATCTCATACATGTGACTTGTTTAACAGAACTTATTGAAGATATTTGAGAATAAAAAAGGAAAAGAATTTGGTAAATATGTATATATATATATATATATGCGATTGATAAAATCGGAGTATTATTAGTAAAGAATTAACATTTCGATAACAATAATAATACTTTAGTTTTATCAGTCGTACAATTAATATATGTATTTACCAAATTATTTTTTAACACAATTATTTTTGTTTTTTATATTCAAGTATCTTCAATAAGTTCTGTTAAACAAATTACATTCATGAGATCATCCAGAAATTGTTTTTCATATTTCATTCGAAACATGGTTAACAGATGGCGCCAGCAATTTTCCACTCTACAAAAGGTTGACCTTGCTATAGAAGATGACTTCACTGTTTATGACAGAGTGACGTGTAGTCACTCTTTCGCAAGAAGTGAGAAATGTCACGTTTTTCAGAGTGATTATAGTATTTTTTCACGTTAATCGGTGTTAAAATTGTGGTCACTTTTTTAAGAAGTGAGATTCCCACTAAAAAAATTTTAGAGAGTAATAAGCTCCGCTTCGCATGTTTCAAGGAGGGTCAGTTACTAAACTTGGATGCAATACTAAGATTTTCATGTCTCCTGTTCATCTGTTGAGAAGTGCTGTGGTTCCATATTTACTTGTCATCGACGGCAATGTTATGACATATAACGCGTCGCAAAACTCTTGAAGAGTAAAGATGTTCAACGCATGGATTTTCCTACAAGATCTTCGGACCTAAATCCTATAGAACTTTCGCGGTAAAAGCTTGCTGATGAAGTGACAGAAATTATTTTGCGATTGGTTTTATTCTCCTTCTCAAGAAATTAGTATTCAATCGGTGGTTGAATTTTTCGTCTCTTTTTTCATATTAAAAAAAAAAAAAAAAAAAAAAAAAAAAAGAGAGAGAGAGAGACAGAGACAAAATTTCATTAAGAAATTTTTGTTACTTGCTACAGTGACTGATCGAACTACTTCTGAATTTTTTACATTACAGTACTTTAACACTCTTTTTTACACACTTAATACACCACTTTCATTCTTTATACATATCCTTACTTATGATTATGCATCTTACTTACATATATTTTTCATGTGTAATTTAAATGTACGAAACCTTAAAAAAATGCATATATAAAAGCTTTCCTTTCATATTCTTTTCGTACAATTATTCTACTTAATATTTTACACGAGACAAGTAGTAGTTTCTAGTTAATAAATACACTTCAAATTAAGAATATTTCATATTGAAGAGAATGATAATTTTATTTCAGCAAAATCAGATTTTCCTCGACGAGGAATTAAGTCACAAACGACTAGGGTTCCACCAGTAGCCAAGAGATTCTGCTTTCAGATCTCTCAGATCAGTGTCAGTTTCAAAACCAGGTCACGCTTGCCAGTCTGGCCGTTCGAAAATTTTCCATAGTTTTCTCTGAAACTCTCGTGAATTCATACTAGAACCCTTTCCAAAAACTCACAAGACATCCTTCACTGACTTGGGACACTTGTGAAGTCAATAGACTTTAATCGATCACACAATCGAACAAACGACCACTACATTTTTTTGCCTATGAAAAACAATAAGCAATTTTATCACTTGAAAAAATAATGAAGAAATGGCGAACATATTTTAAATTATTTTTTTTTCTTGCATAAACTTTTTAAGAAACAGCACTTTGCATTATTGTCTGGTGATCGAAGGTACGTTCAGGTCAGTAGTCTGTTTCATCTAATCTCTTTGTCTCTTGTAGGTCTTCTAAGTTATGTTTTCATTTGGGATGCGCTTTAGTTTGGGTTCATTTTTATCAGATGATCGAGCACTTTTTGCATTATTTATTTTGGTGATGAGCATGGTACTTTAGTTGACTCATTTCTAAAACAAAGGAGGTTAACGTATTCTCACACTTTTACTTTATTTTATTTTATTTATTTGTTTATTTATTTTGGGGGAATGGGGAAAATTTCAGGAAAAAGTGGATTTACTGATAATTTTCTTATTGGAATGTGAAACAAACAAGGCTGATTCGTAGTGCAATTTCAAATCACATCCAAAAGCAGCATTTTTCTAATTTTGACCTCTTTAACTGCTTCTAAAAATGTAATATTTAGATGCTTTTCAATATTTATTGTTATTTCTCGTTCATTTATTATTAAAATTCTTTATATTTAAAACAAACAAAAAGAAATTAAAGTAGAAGGAAATAATAGTAAGTTACGTAAGTTTTACGCCAAATTTTTTAATTAACATGTGACGAAAATTGTACAACCGGATCTGAAACTTAAAATACTACTCCACTGCCATAGATGCTGAATTTTAAATTGATAGTACAATATGGTGACCAGATTAGAGTACCTTTATAAATTAAAAACATTAATAATTATTACAATTCCCTAATCAGGAATATAATTATAAATGAACTACAAAATGCTAATAGATATTATGAATAATTTTCCTGTAAAAGATTTTAGAGCTTGGAAAAGCGGCTTACAAAACCGAGCTGTCCTCTAAAAAAGAGGACATCTGACCAGCATAGAGTAGAAGTTATATTCACATTAGGTTGGGGTTAAGTGGCTTTTAATATTGCACTATACCTACGCATTGGACAATTTGTGTTGATCTGGGGTTCACCCCTAAGGGAATATTCACTTTAGGATCGCATGATTGAAATTCTTTAACAGCATGTTATTTGTTGATCACAGATATAATATATGTAGTTATTTTTTATTGTAGTTGCTTTTGAATAAAAAGAGTTTCAAATAGAGATAAATTACATAGATTTATATCTAAAATTTTGATTTGTTTTTTTTGTTTTTTGATGTGCTGAAGCCGAAACTGAAGCTAAGTTTCCTCCATCACCTATAACTTTTTTGTCAATACAGGGTGTCCACCGAACGCGATTTCTTTCACGACTCTTCCACCAACATAATTATATGGTAATTTTTATAGTGTTTTTCATGATTGATTATAATCTATCATGGAAACATACTTGAAACTACCGAAAATGAAGAAATTGTGTCGGTAGGTACCCTGTATTACCAAAAATCTATATGTGATAGAGAAATCTGGATTCATTTTCGGTTTCAGCACACTAAAAAAGATATGTGCCAGTTAAAATTATTAAATCAAATTTTGCCAACGTTATTTTTGTAGACTGTGTTATTACTAATAAATAAATTTAAAAATTTTTTTATTTATTTATTTATTTATTTATTAGCTATTCCATCTTTAAAAGAATCTTGTATTAAAGGAAAACAATTAAACAATTGCTTTCTTGTAAAGAAAAATGAATGTTAATGTAATGACAAGCTGAAATTTTTAAATTGTATCGTTATTTTTTGGCTCGAAGAAAAGTAACTGTTAATGTAATGACGGATTCAAATAATAACAATTGCAATTTATCTTTTTTTTTTTTTTTTTTTTTTACTCAAAGAAGAATACTCAAAGACACTAAGCCACCTTTTCTTTTCTTTTTGTATTAAACTAGTAAGGTATCCTTTGATAATAAATTGACCAGCAGGTTTTGTGTCAGTTTGATTCTCATCAGTTTAGATTTGTTGTTTTTTATTATCCATAAAAATACCTGCCAGTATAAAACAAATGATGCTGATTCTCCAATTTCATTGTAATTTCAGAGCAAGTGTTTACCTCAGTTACATACGACAAAATCTTCTGTTGTATATTATTCGGCATAAAACCATTAAAACGATACAGTAGTCTATGACTCTTTGTAGCAGCGCAATGGTAAGGCATATCATTAACAAGACTCATCAAATGATTTATTACTTTATTTTTGTCATAACGATATTTTTGTAAATTTTTTACGCATCTTCCATTTATATATCATTTTATTTATTTATTTTTTTCACTTTTGTATTCACGATTCACAAATCATATTAAATTTTACTCTAAGCTATTGTACTAGAATCAAATTGTTCGATAATATGTCACGATCACTCTGGCCAATTAGTACATGAAAAATATACTTTCGAAGACAAAGAAGAAATCGATAGTTATCATGGCTTCGGGACCTATTGTGTAAATCTGTTCCTGTATCTAGATACATATAAAAATTTTACAGTCACAAGTAAATTTTATGCGATATTATATTCAAAACTATTTATTGGGATTAAATAACAAAATTAAACGAAAATAACATGTAAAAGTTTTTACATAATAATTTCTGCTTTCATGTAATTTTGGGCATTGCAATCCTTTATGTAACTTTAAATTAAATAGAAGCTTATATGCACCATAACAGAAAAAATAGAATATGTACGTCTCAAGATTTGCTTTTATAATAATTCAAATATATTTCAATAGCACACTTGGGATATTTATAGTACTGTGGATATTCGGTATAAAATTTGATTCCATTCTACGCAATAGAATCTGAGAAACAGCTGCAATGTTCGTAGAAAGATTGCAAAGTATTAAAGCAGCGGTTTTTGTTTTATACTAACCAAAGAAAAAAAGATCATGACTTTTTGCAAAAGAATCGTCCATATCAAGTTTATAAAATACAATATTATGAAGAAGAAGGCTGAGAACTAAATTTCTCAATGATGCGGCATAACAGCGCCCTCTCTAAGACACGCTAAAATAGAATAATTATATGTTTACATAAAATATTTCTTATATTTTTTAGTTTTATTCAATTTTGTGCAACACAAAATGAGATACTGCAATGAAATGCGACGTACAAAGTTCAAAACAGCAATTGCTTAGTTGTTTGGAATAGTGCGTCAAAACTGAATCAGCAAAAGTTTTCGTATGAGCATTTCATTTATGAAGTTTCGTGCTATTCTATTCCATAAAGTCTGGGATATAGCTATCATGAAAATCTTAAAAAAGGTTGTCATAGCAGCGCCACTTATCGCAGCATACACACCGAAATCTAATTACCACAAATTTATATACGACATACGGTTAATACAAATATTCGTGGAATTCAGCGCATTACAGTAGAACCTTAACTATCCTACGTAAATGGGGCCGAACATCAAACATCAGATAATTGAAATTTCCAGATAATTGAGAATTATTTAATAATCGTCTAGTTTAATATGTAACATCGTCATCGAAGTGCTATTATGACTATTTAAACTGCTAAATGAAAATTTATTTTAAAACAAAAAACTTACAATCATTTAAATTGGAGCTTTATCTGGTGTAAATTGGTCATCCTTTGTCGTGCAACTCTGTCACGAAGCTTTTTCTAACACGCTTTTAATAGCTTCACCTGTATGTATGTATGTATGTTTGTAACCGCTCTGGGAGCAAACAAAAAATCTATACTGTAAAAAAAGACTTTCCCTACGTGAACGCCGTGGCGTTGAGGTATAGTTCCGCGCTACGAACCTAAAGGTCTAGCGTTCGAGCCCCAGTCAGGGGAGATTTTTTAAAAATGGTTTTTGTTTAATTCTGAATTATTTTAATTAAAAGTTTAAATGTGTGTAAATATTATGGTGTGTCACTCACACGGTTTTCTCTTACCCTGCATTTTAATACTAAGATAGATACTTTGTGCTTTTTAGTTCACATTTCTAGAAAAGCGTGTTCTTTAATTTTTTTAAAACTATATAATATTATTTAAATCATTTGTTCTGACGAAAGAGTTAGTTCGCAAAGAAGGCATGAATACGCAAAGAATGGGAAAGTAAAAAAAAAAAAAAAAAAAAAAAACTAAATATATATATATATATATATATGTGTGTGTGTGTGTGTGTGTGTGTATAAATTTTGGTAAACAGAAAGTGTCGTTAAAAATTTTTCGAATAACAGACGCTGAAAAAAAAAAGTTAGGAATCCAACGTCGGTCAGCAGAGAGTTTCGGTTAAACGAGAATCGGATAATCGAAGTTTTGCTGTACTCATAGACATATTGTACCCCAAAATCTATGTTACACTTAGGCAGTCATTGTCTGAAAATAGTTAACCGTTAAACGAGTAAGTTTCTCAAAGCTCGGCAAATTATGTATTCAATTCTTTTTTATTTATAGATTAAAAAAAAAAAAAAAAAAAAAAAAAAAAAAAAAAGTTAAATTAATAAAAGTTAAACACAGAGTTTAATGGTTTTCGTGTATATTTAAAGAGTAGTTCTCATTACGTTAACTACAACTTTAACGTGTCTTTTTTTTTATGTATGTTGCATGCAACGCTTAATGGTTCTTCCGTGATTTTTCACATTTCAGTTCTAGAAATCACTTATTACAGAAAGACATGCAATGTTTTCGTAAAAAAAAAATTAACCTTGAATTCTCATGTGTAAACATGAAAATACAACTATTTTCTAAATGTGAAAGTTTGTTCGTGAAAGGGATAAGGGAGGGAAACTTTTAAAATGATGTTTCCTGAGTAGTAACAGGTCATGATTTTGTATGAAAATTTTAACATTAGAAAAATAATTTTAAAATTACACTACCATTTATGTCAAAAATAGTGGAAGTAAAGAAAACATTTAATAAAAAAGCACCACAAAACTGGCGTTGTAAAAATTATTACTTGCAAACTTTGAATAAACACCATAAAATGCAATAAACTCGCAACAATTGTTTCGGGTCGAAAAAACACAGGACCCTTCATCAGGCGAATAAAGTAAGCACGAGTGCTGCATGACTGCAGCACTCGTGCTTACTTTATTCGCCTGATGAAGGGTCGTGTGTTTTTTCGACCCGAAACAATTGTTGCGAGTTTATTGCATTTTATGGTGTTTATTCAAAGTTTGTAAGTAATAAAGAAAACATCTTTGTTTACCTTCAGTTTTTGTGATATGAAAGTATAAAAAAAATAAAAAAAAAAGTATAATCCCGAATTACGATTTTAAAATTTTCACCGTTTAAAGTTTCAAATACAATACGAAATTCATAAATTATTTTCCAAAACGATGCAAATTACCAATACGAAATACAATCCAAAGTAAGCGCAAATAGTAAGAAACCTGTCAAAAAATACAGAAAAATTGGTGATTAACAATGAAGAAAAAAACTTCATAAACAAAACATTATTAAAATAATAATAATAATAATAAATACCATAAAAGACGCAACAACACTTTTTCCGATTAAAATAACTAAATGCAACCTTTGATAAGCTATTGTTCTGTGTTGTCCAGTATACGGTCTAAAAGTAGAATAAGTCCTATATAGTATACTAAAATTTGGAATAGTAAAAAAAAAAAACTTTTGACCACATTTGAAAGTGCCCTTGAACATTTTTTTCGTACCTCACATTATGAATCTGAATAACTTTGTAGGGCCTGTAAATCAATCCTTAAAGTTAAGCACACCCTATTCTATATAAGAAACTTCATATATACGTCTGGATAATATATACTTTAAATAAATACTTTAACACATGTAAAAATTTAAACTAGTCTTTATATACATTTAAAATATATGTATATTTAAAAATTTAATAACAAGCCTTTTCGCTATAATCTAATAGCCTCTTCAAGTGTAATCGATTAAAGTAACCTACCATATAAATAGAAATTTGCTATTATGGCCACTAGCGAGAGAAATCGCACATTGGTGCTGAACGGTGTAAAAGGTCTCCCCTAAAGAGTTTTTTTTCACCGTTTTGAGCTATTCTTAATTGAAAAATAATTTATCCAAAAAAAAAAAAAAAGAATTTTAATTGTTTATTTTCTCATTGCTTGTTTGATTCTTTTGTTTTGGTTTCATGTCGTTTTAACGTAAAGGCAGCATTATTTTAACAGCAACTTACTTTCTAGAAATAATATTAAGGTAAGTTAAAAGTTTAAATTAAATAATAATAAGAAGATGAAGATGAAGAAAAATTTATTGTTTCAAAAATCCTAAAGTAAAATCACTTGTTTCAATATTTAACAGCAAGTCTTTACAGGTAATTTTAATTTGATGAAATTTTATTCTTATTGGTATATATGGTTTCAGGAGTCTTAAATCTTCTGTTGCTCGGCTTTTGCTACGTTTTAAAAAATTATGTAGAGTCTCGATTATCCGAGTTAATGTGGACCGAGCTCACCTCGGATAAGGGAAAAACTCGGTTAAACCGGAATTACATAAATGGATTTCTAAATAAATGACTGAAATATTAATTTATACAGAATTTATTAATTAAATGGTATACTTACAATTTTTATTGATATCCACTGGTAATACTTGTAGTAGAATAAAAACAGGGAATGCAATTGTTCATTTGAAATAGTCCTTAATAATTTTTTGTTTGTGAATTGGTAACCGTTTTTGGCTGCAATATTACGCCATTTAGTTAGATTCATTAGGATTTCAGGTGTAGCCTCTTCTTGCTGCTCAATGTATTCAATAGTTTTTTCAATTGATTTTAGACCTTCAGAATGCGTAATTTTTTTCTGTTTAACACAGTTTTCATCATCACTGCTCTCTTGCTCTCGATTTTCAACCATATCTGCAATCATGTCATCTGTTATTTCTTGCTGCTCATCTGCATTCATCCACTCATCAATATCTTTCTCAGTAAGAGATTCAGAAACAGGAAGTGTTTTTGCCAAGCTCAATAATGATTCGTCATGAGATGCTTCATTTTCATCATTTGGCTGCACTTCTGATGATAAAATTTTCCGCCACGATTTCTGTAGAGTCGTTGATTGAATTTCTTCCCATGCTTCGGCTATCCAATACACGGCATCCTTCAGTGTAATCTCTTTAAGACATTCTGTTACTCCTTTTTCTTCAAGATCTTCAATCAACTTTCCTAACAACTTTTTGCTGTAATTTCTCTTCAAGTTCTCAAGAACACCTTGATCTAATGGCTGTACGAGTGAAGTCACATTTGGGGGCAAAAAATAAGCTTTGATATCTCCACTTGACAGTTGCTCTTCATCCGGGTGGCATGCGGCATTATCTAAAAGTAAGAGTGCTTTTCTTTCCAAATTTCTATCTTTTAAAAATATTTCCACTTTAGGGACAAATTCCTCACAAAACCATTTTTTAAAAAGTTCGCCACTCATCCAAGCATTTTTTTGATTTCTGTAATATACAGGAAGACTCGAAATGTTTATATTTTTAAATGCTCTTGGTTTCTTAGACTTTCCGATGATCATGGGTTGAAATTTAAAAGTACCCGATGCATTACAACAATTTAAAATGGTTATTCTCTCCTTTTTTTTCTTATATCCGGGAGCTGATGATTCTTTTCTGGCAGCTAAGGTTTCTGATGGCAACATTCGAAAATTTAATCCTGTCTCATCGGCATTGAACAGTTGATCCCTACTTATATTATTTTCCTTAATAAATTTATGGAAATCTTCTTTGAATTTAACAACTGCTTCAGAATCTGCAGATAACTTTTCACCAGTTATATTCAGTTGGCGAATTCCGTAGCGTTTTTTCCACCTATCAAGCCATCCAACACTTGCAGTAAAGGGTTCATCATTATAAAATTTCTTGTGAAAATCCAAAGCTTTTGATTTTAACATTGGTCCCGATACAGGACTACCCTTTTCTCGCAATTGCGTAAACCACAAAAACAAAGCTTCAGAAGTTTTTTCAAATTCACAATGCTTCATTGTTTTTCTTACTTGGCTGCAGTTTGTTTTGTCGGCGAAATATTTTTCAATCTGAGCTCTATTTCTTTTCCAATCACCAACAGTTACTTCTCCAACACCCAGATGTAACGCAACACTTTTAATAGATTCTCCTTTGTCCAACCGCTTCAATGCTTCAATTTTTGTTTCTATCGAAACAACGATTCTTTTCCGTTTTTTGTCTTTGGAATTCATTTTTTATTAAATTTTGAAATTTTAAGCACGACACAAACGTAAAAAGTAGGACTGAAAACTGTCTTTTTCGTTTCTAGAATGTAGATAAATATCCAATATGAATTTCTTGAAAGAATGCAAGAAACTCTTTTTCAAGTGTGGGAAAGATAAGAAACATCTTGGCACACTGCCATTAAAATTAGACCAGCCCGGAAGTCGGGAAGCTATCATTGTGTGTTTGTGGGGGGTGGAGAATTTGTCCTCTTTCTCCTTTCAATACCCTCTTTCCTTTATTAGTAATAGATCCGTCTTATCTATTCCTGTTATACTAAATATTTTCGAGCGGAATGAGATTAGGACTATTTTCAAGTCTAGTAAAGAAGAAATTCTACGATATTCTTTGTGGGATTTAACTTTAAGTAAGAAAAGTTATGATAACTTACTAAATTATATATACTCATGGGAATGGATAAGTAACTTTAACAACTTGAATCAAATAAATGTACCACAGGCGCCATGTAACAAGGTGCATTATCATCTTGAAATGCTGATTGTGGAAAAGTCTGAAATATACTTCCAAAATAGTCGGTCAGGCATCCATTTTTTAATGGTCGAGTTTTATTTCAGGTTAATTGATCCCTTGAACATCAAAATTTGGCCGACTCATCGAAAAAAAATGCACTTTCGTATCATAATGTACGGAGAAGTGCAATTTTCATTAAGCCGGTCTTATTTTCGTCATCAGACCTGCTTGTTTCCGTCAAATAAGTTAAACTTGACTCATCAGAGAGAACCACTACAGCTCAATAATTAACCCCTTCCACTCCAGGGACGTACGTGCGTACGTCCTAGTGTTAATGGCCATTAATACCATGAACGTACGTGCATACGTCCAAAGAAAGTATACGATACAATAAGCCCAACGTTGTAGTGGTATCAGAGAGAGTTATTTTATTTGTCATACGGTATTTTGAAATTGTATTTTCATTACTGACAACTAGATGGCGTTAGTAGTCTCGGTGACCTATTAGTTTTGGTTTCGCCCGTTGTTTCGTGATTTCTCGCGGCTGCGGTTTTTGAAACTGTGAATAATGTCTGATTCTAGTGATTCGGATAGTGATTATATCCCCGATTATGACGAACTTAAAGATTCAAATGATGACTTTACAACAAGTGAAGACGGCGAAAGCGATGACAGTGATGATGAACCACTTACAGCAGGTGACTAGTATTTCACATATTTACACTACAGCTAGCCTGGAGCGGAAGGGGTTAACTGATCATTTTTTATTTTTTTAAACCCACTGAAGTCTTGCTTTCCTAATTCTTTTCGTCTAGAATGGATTTTTTTTTTTTTTTTTTTTTTTTTTTTTCAGATTTTTCTACCACTTAAACTGGCTTCGTTTAATCATTTTTGCGCTATATTTAAAGAAATTATGCTATTAAACACTTTTTCTATGTTCGAAATCTATATTAATAAAATCAGACTTTTGTCTGTAAATTTGTCAGAATCAAAAATTTTGCGATATCTTCACGTTTCACACACCATGAAAGCCGAAAATGACTTCAGAAAATTTTGCCTGTGTGTGTGTGTCATCGTTTCTGTATGTCACTATTTTTGTCCGGGTATTATTCGAGAATGGCTTGACGGAATTCAACTGCGCTTGGCAGGAATTTAGGTCTTTACCCAACTTAAAATTATCGTTATACTTATCGTTATCAACTTTTCGGAAATTCCCCCCTCCCGTTCAACCCTGGAGGACAAAAGACAAAAACACGTTTGTCTAGGTATCACTTGAGAAAGGAGAGACGGAATTCAACTGCGCTTGGCAGGAATTTAGGTCTTTTCCCAACGTAAAATTATATCTATCAACTTTTCGGAAATTCCCCCCCATGCTCCCCTGGGAGGCAAAAGACATAAGCACGTTTGTCCGGGTATCACTTGAGAATGGACAGACGGAATTCAACTGCGCTTAGCAGGAATTTAGGTCTTTACCCTACTTAAAATTATGTATATCAACTTTTACGAAATCCCCCCCTCGTTTCCCCCTGCGGCGGGCAAAATACAGAAACACGTTTGTAAGCAGCATAACTCGGCTCCTAATTCCTTCATAAAAAAGGATTTCCACATAGGAAGACTAGACATGGGTACAAATGAAGAAAAATGTGTGATTTAGGAATTTTTGATTTTTAAGGTAAGGAAGGGGGGAAATCGATTTTTGGCGGGACATTTCGAAAATTCCTGATTTGAGTAGAACTCTACCAAAAATGGAACAAAGATGTTGAAAATGGCTATGCGACTTTCTTAGAATATTTCCTAAAACACATTTTTAGTTTTTTGTGGTTTGCGTTTTTTTTTTTTTTTTTTTTTTTTTTTTTTTGGAGGGGGGTAAGGTGTTACGAGAGGACAAAATCGGGACACCCAGTTTAACGCTAAATTTATCCTGAGAAATCAATGGGAGCTGCAGGCACGAATTTTGGTGCTTGGATTGTTTATATGTATCCGACATCTAAAGTAACGGGATTTATCAAAATTACCCCCGTTCCCCCCTTGGGCGAAAAAGAAGGCAAAAGCAACTTTGTAAGCATAGCTCGGCTCCAAATTACTTCACTGTGAAGAAATTGCACATGGAGAGACTAGATATGAGTATAAATAATAAAATATCTGCAATATGGAAATTTTCGATCTTTAAGGAGAGAAGGGGGCAAACTTTTTTTTTTGGCGGGAAATTTCGCAAATTCCGGATTTTTGAGCAGAACTCTACCAAAAATGGAACAAAAATGTTCAAAAAAGCTATGCAACTTCCTTAGGATATTTCCAATATACGCTTTTGATTTTTTGTGATCTGCCTTTTTTTGGGGGGGGAGGGAAGGGAGGAGGGCGGTATGTGTTATAAAAGGCAAATTCGAGACACCCTTTGTAGCGCTAAATTTGTCCTGGGAAATTTATAAGAGCAGCGGTCACGAAGTTTGGTGCTTGGATTGTTTATATGCATCCGGTACTAAAAGGAACGGGATTTATCGAAATACCCCCTCCCCCCCCCAGGGGAGGAAGCAAAAGAACGTTTGTGAGGATAACTCAGCCCCAAATTACTCACGGTGAAGAAATTGCACATGATGAGACTAGACTTGAGTATAAATAGAACATTATGTACGATTTTGGAATTCTTGATTCTTAAAGGAGAGAGGTGAAAAATTTTTTTTCGAGGGGGGGGGGAGATTTCAGATATTCCGGATTTTTTAGTAGAGCTCTACTAAAGATGTTACAAAGGTATTGAAAATATCCATGTGTCTTCTTTAGAATAATTCCAAAAACACATTTTCGTTTTTTTGTGATTTTCGATTTCTTTCTTTCTTTCTTTCTTTTTTTTTTTTTTTTTTTTTTTTGGGGGGGGGGGGGGCGCTGTTACGAAGTAGCAAATTCAAGACCCCACTCCTTTTAGCGCTAAATTTGTCTTGGAAAATCTATGGGATCTGCGGTCACGAAATTTGGTGTGCACATTGTTTATTTGTATCCGACATTTATTGCAACGGGATTTTATGAAATTTGCCCCCTTACCCCCTTGGGGTCGGGGGGGCAATAAACACGCTTAAAAACACATTATCCTCTTTGAATTTGCCTTACATTATCTCAGAATGATGAATTTTGGTGTGTGGATGTTGATTAGGTGTACGCATTATGTACTTTGGCGAAATTTCGCAAAACTTTTAATTTAGCCGCTGGGGAAGGGGAAGTAAGAAGCGGGTGCCGAAGGCAGTGTGGACCCGGACTCCTCACGTTGCGAGCGGGAAAAACCTCTACGGAACACAGAGAAAACTTTAACTTAGGTTATTAATAATGATATAGAATTTTGACAACTCATTTAAGTATAGTGCTCAGCGAAGCGGGCAAAGCCTGCTAGTGTAATATAAACTGATTTTTTAAACACTGGCTTTTTAACTTGCGGTTATCTCGATTGGATGGGCAGCGTGGCCGCCTATAGAGGCAAATTTCCAGTTTAAACAGCCAAAATATTTTACATCTTGCAAAACAACAGCTCACCAATATTTTGTTAACATTTAATCATATTGACATCCCACGTAATAAAATATTTTTATTTATTTTTATTTATTTATTTATTTATTTATTTATTTATTTTTATTTTTTTTTTTTTGTCTTTCACTCTAAAATTAATATTTTTTGTGGTATCGTTAATTGCCTTATTCTTGCCATTTTTGAAATACTTCCTAAAATTACAATTTTTCGAACAATTGCATCTTGTTTTTAATATTTGGCTCAGTGCTAAACAGTACGTGGAACACAATGCAATAAAATCTATTCGAAAATTTACTTTTACAACAATAAAACTGGCGATTGAAGAAAAAAAATGGAAAATATCCAAGTGCGACTTTTTTTTTTTTTCTTTTTTTGTGTGTGTGTGTCACTTAGTGTACCTTAATTTTTTATGTTTTTTGAAGTATAAACATATTAAAAAAAGCTTTTAAGAAATATCTCTCACAGATCGCAATGCAAACGAAACTTTTAAAAAATTCCTCAAAACGCCTAATCCAGTAGTTAAGTCTTATTATACCTTACTTCACAGGAAACATGTTTATGAGTATCTGGCTATTGTATGTTAATTTTGTTCAGTATAAAGATATGAAAACAAGCTTTAAATAAATATCTGTCACAAATCGTAATGTATACGAAATCTTTTGGGAGTGCCTGTACACAGATCATCAGTGAAATTTATGCCATTTTTAATAATGAACATGCATGCTATTATAATTAGAATGGATAACATAATCAGTTCAAAGTATTCTAAATATATATACGGAAAATTGAGCAAGAAAAAAGCGACAAAAACAAAAACAGACAAACAAACCGGTAGACAGCGAACGGACAGACAGACGAACCAAAGTTATAAACACATTTCAGCTTTGTTGCAAAGTGTTAATACAGTTTTTATGTTTTCTTGCTATTTTAGTAATTGAGCACAAAGGTAAGCTTAATAGCTTCCTCTAAGCTGGTTCTTATTATAGAAGGTTTTAAACCATAAATAGAAAAAAAAAAATCATTCACGAAATTGCTGACGAAACTGATAAAGTATAACTGTTAAAATTAGCTGATTAATCGAGGATCAATCTGATAACAGATGCCTGTGATTCCCATTAGTTTAATGGAATCAGTTACTTAACAAATCTGATTGGTATGAAAAATCATTAAATGAATCTTTTTGGTTCTCTGATTTTAATTTTATAAATGAAATTATATCATTTTATATTTTATTTATTTATTTATTGTGGCTAAACAGTTTAAAAGCGTTCTAAAAAAATTGAAACTGAAATGTTTAGGAATCAAATTTTATATAAAGGCTTTTCATATTTAAAGTTTAACTTGAATTTTCAAAGGCAAAAACGGCCGTGAACAAGAAAGGAACTAATATGTTGTTGTCATTACAAAACATTCTTCTATATCTTTTTATATGTACACTGGCTTTCATTAGAGCGCCTAAATAAAATAATAGGCCGGCGCATCACCGCCATTTTTTTGCTTCAGAAGAGGGCAGCATTCCCGCTTGGCGTCCTTATCGCTTCCCTAATGATTTTAAGAAATCTTGATCTGAAGCTAATCCGGTCAAGATAAGAGCAATAAGCAACAATAATATTCCTAAAAACACATTTGTTTTCACAGTACATTCTCAGGATGTCATTTAATTCTGAGGATATCCTATGGATGTACTGGGGTAGGATGTGTTGTTAGGGCGGTTTCTGTTTCTTTTACAAAATGTCGCCAAAACTCAAATACACAGTAATAGAAGGTCTGTGAACACTTTATATTCACTTCTTGGATGATTATAGCAGTTTATCGCTAAACAAACTTCCATATCATAGTTTACTTAGCTAAAATTATGAAATATAATTAAAAAAAAGTTACTCTAAAGTAACGTAAGACGATAAAAAAAAAAAAAAAAAAAAAAAAAAAAATGTTTTTCGTTTGTTTATCAGAGAAACGCGCTGGGTACATCTGGCAAACCTAAGGCAACAGAATGCCTGATTCGCCAGCTCGTATATATAGGAGTCTTAGTTCTCATAATTATAAGGACACCCGTTTTTCTATATTAACTAAACATTGAACATTATTATTTAAACAAATATATTTTTTATTAATTTGAATTTCATTATAGACTATATTTAAAAAGTTTTATCATTTTGCTATCTTAAAAAACTTTAAATACGGTCAAAAAGATGATTTTTCAGGTGTTCACAATTATAAGGACAGCTCGAATCTTAGTAATTTTTTTTTTCAGTTATTCTTTAAATTAATATTTTATGGGGTCTCTTTTTAGGGTGAAACAGGCAGACATTCTCTCTGGTATATATATATATACATTTTTTTTTTTTTAATATTCAGTTTCAATACCATTTCATACAGCATAGATGATATTCTGAATAAATTTAAACTATTTAAAATTGCTTTCCACTTGCATGTACTTTTCTAATATAATAAGCTAAGGCTTTTTTAACTTTTAGGCCACGGGAAAGGCAATAATACAGAAGTTTCTTTCTTCAAATTATTTCTTATTGCTCTAGAAGTAGAGCAAAAATGTAAGTCTTGTTGAAAAAAATATTATTATCCCCCAAAATCTAACAAAAATCTCAAAATTCCACGTTTAAAATTTGCGGATATTCTCTTGATGTTCATAATAATAGAAAAAAATACTAAATGCATTCTGCCTTCAGTAGAACCAGCTTCCCAGAGCACCATATATCCACCTTGAAAATGCCCGATTCATATCTCCCTTTAAAAAAAATGCTCTGTCTTTCGCTATCTTCAGATCGTGCCAGTAACTATTAAAAACATTTGGTTAATCAAGAATAAAATGTTTTTCATCCGAAAATGCAACATTTTATCATTTAATATTGTCTTTATTCAACTTTAACACAGACCTTCTTTCCTCCATTAAATGCTTATTGATCATTACAGGTTTTTTATTCATTTTAACACATTATTAATTATTTTAAACATGTATAAATGTGGGCCCCAACCTTTCGTTAAAATCTACGAGCAAATTCAGCAGCAGTCATTATGAGTAGAACAGTAAGAGGAATTATGAGTCTTCGATCTCGTAAAACAACTCTGATTTTGCATCAGATCTCTCTTCTGTCGAACCGGCAGTTCAACGTTTGATCACATTTCCTTCAGCAATTTTAGATATTCGAATTTCAATAGAAATTCGGCGGATTGAAATTATCCTTCCACTTAAAAAACACATTTATCATACTTCACTACATGAACGTTCTTTTTTTCGAGGAATTATCAGTAATGTCCGTTCAAGAAAAATTGAAGGCTTACATATGAATTAATCTATCCCAGTAGTTAACAAATTCGCATGTCAACTGTAATTTATCCGCTAGTAAGTTAAATAAAACGAAAAAATCTTGATTGTCCCTATAATTATGAACATCTAAAAACGTAGAGAAAAAAATATTTTGCATTAATTTTAATTAATTTTGTTTCATATTAAAAAAATTATAGCAGTTTTGGTTTTTAGAATACTGCATATATTAAGTGCACTTAATATAATCTTGTTCACAATTATCTTTACATTAGTTATTTCAAAACATAAAGTGTCCTTATAAATATGAGGAGTGTATAACAGCTTTACTTAATGGTTAATAATTTATAATAATAAATATAATACCTTATCATAGAACATACATTTGTGAATTTTAGTAACCCATATCAGTTACAAAGCATTCTAAGAATATTTATGGAAGTTAAAGCATGGACAGACAAACAGACAGATGAGCAGAGGACGCTCAGATAGAAAGACGAACACTTTTCAACTTTGTTTGAAAGTGTTAATGATAAAGCTATAAATAATATACTTGCATTAGATTGAATGTTAGAGAATAATTAAAAACAAAACCGTAAAAGAATAGCAGTATATTAAAGAGCAGTACATAAAAATGTAGTACATTAAATAAATTTTATAATAGTATGGATATTTAGCCTGTTAGTACGTATATATATTCCTATAAGTGTTTCATGAGTAAATAGTTAAAATAAATTGTAGAAATAAAATGTTATTATCAAAATAACTTTTAAATCATGAAGTGAATAATTAAAGGGGGGGGGGGGCATGCATCACATAAGCAATACTAAAATTTATTAGGTTTATGATTTTCCCATCTTTCTTGCGCATAAAAATGTAACTCTTTCCAAAAAATAACATTTAACGTCATTTCCCAACTGCAACTATATAACAATGAATGTTTTTGAGAATGAATAATCTAAAACTTTAATAACGTTTATCACGCAAATCTCCCTTACTAAAAATAAATAGCGTGATTTTTGTTTTCAAATTTACTGCTGTTTATACATATTGTTGCGGAAAAATCGACTATCGTCTTCAATAAATCTATTTTTACCAGTTGCATGCTTAAAGTTATAAAGAGATTGAAAACAACTTCCGAACATCTAATGTACAAACACGCTATTTACGCCTATAGTCACACGCAATTAAACATGGAAAAAATGGAAAAACTCATCCGTCACAAAGAGACAATGGCAAGCATTGAAACATTATGAATATGTTTATGAAAAACAAGGATAAATCTTCAATAGCAGCCTAGGAGATGTAATGAAATTAAACATTCAACACAGGAGGGTAATATCGTTTGGTCTCTGTAAATTTCTATGAATTTTTAGAGATCTAGGAGTAATTACTTCCCATCGTCTCTTCCAAAAAAGACCTGATCAGTCAAAAAGAGGTTTATACCCCTTAACGTTAAATGCATGATCATACGCAGGGCCTGATTACCGCCCAGGCCCAGTAAGACAGGGCCTAGGGCCCACTGCTTTTGGGAGCCCTAAAATTAGTCCTCCCTCGGAAAAGTCCCCCCTCGAATGGAATAAATTTTCATGATGGGTATCTTTCAAAAGAGCTCGACAATACCTTTAAAACGAATGGCTGAACCATCGATCTGGGTTAATTTAAAATAAAGTTATCGATTTTTTTTTTTTTTTTTTAATATAACATAGAGAATAAAATGAACTTTTTTTGGATATTTAGTGTTATACTACTTCTCTAATACGGAAGTCGTAGTGCATTATCATGGAAGATAATTTGATAATTTTATTAAATAATGATTTTAATAAATTATTTTTACTGAGTGAATTTGCATAGGAAAATATAGAAGAAAATCATCTGGTGGCCACAACATTCTAGATTTATTTCATTGTTTCATAATTTTCAATATAGTAGTATAAGATAAAATCTAGGATGAATGTGCACAATGAGAGTGTATACAATGAGAGTGCAATGAGAGCACATATGTATATATGTGTGTGTGTATATAATTGTAGCAGTCAACTAAGGGGGGGGGGAATTATATCTAGGAGCATCGCATCTCCCCTTCCCTTGAAAGTAAATTTTCAATATGAGTATTTTTTAAAAGAAATACTCGACATCCTTAAAACGAATGAATGAATCATAGATGTGTGATGATTTAATACAAAGTTACAGATTTTTTCATAAATAGTAATAATAATAAATAAACAGGTGTTGTCTGCATAGGATACAAAATTGACTTTTGGCATTTAGTGAAATAGTTCTCTGAGATTAAAATAATTCTTATTCATCATGAAAAATAATTTTAATAAACAATTTGCACGGCGTGAATTTGTACAGGAAAATATAAAAGAAATTTTTGTAAATGGCCACAACATACAAGTTCCTTTTCTTTTATTTTCTCTATATAAAGTAAGTGTGCTGTAGGAATCTGTATTTTTACACTTATGAGTGTCATAAAATAAACAAAGATTTTTTACTTTCTTCTATATTCAATAGAAGAAAGTATTGGATCCGTAAAAATTTTCGACCTTGGGTTTTCGATGGAGTTACACGTTCTGAGAGGTCTAGAACACGATTTGACCATTTTTAGAAAATATCTATCTATCCATCTGTCAGTCTGCGTGCATGTGATAAAATTTTGTCGCAATAGTATCTCAGGAACTACTGCACAGAATTTCATAAAATTTTATATATAGTTGCGCCTTGACATACATTAGTGCCTGTCAAATTTTGGGGAGAAATCGTTTAACAATCATTAACAGTCATCATAACAGTCATCATAATCGTCATTGCCCTCCCGTTTTTTTTCTCTATACTTTTTACATGGCGGTATAGGACAAAATTTCGTAAAAATTTACATAAAGAGAATTATTTTTTAATAATCGTTATGAAATTAAAAAGAATTATTTATAATCGGGAACTCAACTGAGATTTTTTTTTTTTTTTTTTTTTTTTGTGTATTTAGTAGTATCGCTTAGCCTTTGGGGAGGATGGACACCCCCCCCCCTCCGACGGGGGCCAAATTTTCAATATGAGTGTCTTTCAAAAGCACTCGCCAACACATGTAAAACGAATGGTTGAACCATTGATCTGCGATAATTTAAAATAAAAAATTATCGATTTTTTTTTTTCATTTTTAACAAAAAAAAAAAAAAAAAAAAAAATTCTTAGGAAAAAAATCGCATTTTTTTAAGATGTCATATAGAGACTAAAATTGACTTTCTTTGAATATTTAGTATTATACTACTTCTCTAGAAAGGAAACCGTGTGTATTCATCGTTTAAGATAATTTTAATAAATAATGATATAATTTTAATAAATTATTTTTTCTGAGTGAATTTGTATAGGAAAATATAGAAGAAAGTCATGTGGTGGTAACAGTGTACTAGTTTTATTTTAGAAATACTGATACACAGGGTGTAAAGTATTTATTTTCCTGCCTTTATTTTCACAACTATTTATAAAAAGGACATATATTAAATCTCAAAAACTGTCGTAAATCAAGTGAGAAATCATACCGCGAAAAAAAAAAAAATCCACAAAATAAATATTGTATAAATAAATAAATAAATAAATAAATAAATAATAATAAATGTAAATCTCTTTAGTTACATTCCTAAGAAAATTTTCTGGGAATAGTAACATGTATTAAAGCACGTCCATCAAAACATATGACCAGTAAAAAATAATGTATTCGCTTAATTTTGGGTACCCTTGTATATTGGCAGTAAAAAGTATATTCACTACAATATTTAAATGTATTAGTACAATAAGTTAAGTGTATTTAAAATTTCATACAGTAAGAGAAAGGCATAACAAAACTTGAAATGCCCTTCTACAAACTTTCAAATATAGCCTCTAATATATCTACATTCTTTTGTGTGGTGCTGTGAACGAATGGGAATGCCTTTCATATCATAAAACACGGTTTGTGCACATAAAATACACACGTTAATTTAATTACATCTAGTGCAGTCTAAAAATGTAAAATGTATGAACGTCAAAAATTGCCCACAGACGTACTGTATTTGAATTCGTGTATATGTACCTGTACACAAATTATTCGCCTGATCTCAATGAAACGATTCAAGTAATATTCTCATAAAACCGATCTTTAATCCTGTTAATATCTGTATCTAAGTACGTTGATAACAGATACACACACAAGCAAACAGATCAACCACTAAAAATATGATTTTTTGAAGTCAAAAAACCTTAAAATGTGTAATTATAACAAAATCTTAGTTTCTAAAGTTTATATAATATATATATACATATATATGTACATATTTATATTTCCCTATTATGTATGCGTAAGAAAAAAAAAGTCAAAAATTTTCTCAATTTTTTTTTTTTTTTTTTTTTTTTTTTAATCGCTTTTGTACTAATTTAGTGTGCAGCAATATTTAATAGATACTCCTAAACACTGAATTTGAGTATATTCCACTATTTCTGAATTTTTCAATTTTACTCATTTTAAAATTATTATTCCTCATTATTATTATTATTATTATCATCATTATTATTCTTTGTAAAATAATCTTAAAAACACGCAGATATGTTAAAATTTAATACGAATTTTCCATTCGATACTTATGTGTTAGGTCGATTGTTGCCACTTTTCAAAAGATAACATATATTTTCAACATTAAATTTTTATGCTTAGAATAATGCACTACAAATTCGTTAATACTCGAAATAAATAAAGAAATAAATTATAATCGACTTGTAGTCTGTGATTAGTAACTTTAAAAATTCACTTCATATATATTGAGAGAGAGAGAGATTGATATGAGAACCGAAAACTATCTGAAACAAGTACAAAATCCGAACAAATAAAACAAAAATAACAAAAAGAAGGAGCGGAGGCCACCATGGCATAAGACGGGTGTAACAAATCTAATAACTGAACATTTTTTACACTTGAATATCCTTGTAAGTACAATGTATGTTAAATAAATGCTACAAATTATTTTGGAATATAGCTATTAAAAAAAAAAATAATAATAATCATAAATGAACTATGATATATATCTAGTTATAAATGTTCTTTAAAATACATATGGCAAAGTTAAACAAGTCGAGGAATTAATCGTTAGGCTAGACAAGTTTACGAGGAGAAGGATATTAGGAAGTGACTACTCCTCTTTGATTTATAAAATTCTAACTGCTAATATTTTATCATTTTATACAGACTGATGGAAAAAACACTGATGGAAAAAAAAAATCCCAACACCAAGAAAAAATTATTGTACAGTAATGAAATTTCAGCAATACATTTGTCTAGGTAACATATTTAATTGATTAAAGTTTCAAGATCACAGGTAGAGCCATTGGCGAGAAGAGCCATTTCAAATGTGAAATGTTGGTACATTAGTAACCGGTGTAACCGCCAGAATTTTGAATGCAAGCATGCAAACGTGCATGTATTGTGTCGTACAGGTGTAGGATATCAGTTTGTGGGATGGAGTTCCATGCCTGTTGCACTTGGGCGGTCAATGCAGGGACGGTTAATGCTGGTTGTGGATGACGCTGGAGTTGTCGTCCAATGATGTCCCATACGTGCTCGATTGGAGAAAGATCTGGTGATCTAGCAGGCCAAGGCAACATGTCGACACTCATTAGAGCATGTTGGGTTACAACAGCGGTATGAGGGCGAGCGTTATCCTGTTGGAAAACACCCCCTTGAATGCTGTTCATGAATGGCAGCACAACAGATTGTATCACTAGACTGACGTACAAATTTGCAGTCAGGGTGCGTGGGATAACCACGAGAGTGCTCCTGCTGTCATACGAAATTGCTCCCCAAACCATAACTCCAGGAGTAGGCCCTGTGTGTCTAGGCCGCAGACAGGTCGCTAGCAGGCGTTCACCTGGCCTCCTTCTAACCAACACACGGCTATCACTGTGACCAAGGCAGAACCGGCTTTCATCAGAAAACACAACAGATCTCCACTCCGTCCTCCAATGAGCTCTAGCTTGACACCACTCACGTCGCAAACGGCAGTGGTTTGGAGTCAGTGGAATGCACGCTACAGGGCGTCTGGCTCGGAGCTGTCCTTGAAGTAACCGATTTGTAACAGTTCGTTGTGTCACTGTGGTGCCTACTGCAGCTCGAATTTCAGCTGCAGACGCAGTATGATTAGCCACAGCCATACGCCGAACACGGCGGTCTTCCCTCTCAGTAGTGCCACGTGGCCGCCCGGAACCCGATCTTCTTGAGCCAGTACCTTCCCTTGACCACTGCTGCCAACACTCATGCACAGTGGATACATTCCTGCCAAGTCTTTCTGCAATATCGCGGAAAGAAAACCCACCTTCTCGTAGCCCTATTACACGACCTCGTTCAAACTCAGTGAGCTGTTGATAATGGCTTCTTCGTCTTCTTAGAGGCATCCTTGACTAACATTAACCCACTACGTCAAATCTTAACTGTAAATAACGATCACGAACCTTACAGCGCTTATTTAAAGCAAACCTCATTTGCATGTTCATAGTGTCGCTACTAGCGCCACACTTATGCGCGTAGCTCGAAATTTGAATCGACGTCATCTTTCAGATGTATAAACACGCCTACCAAATTTCGTTTATCTAGCACAGCTCCTTCCTGGTGTTGGGATTTTTTTTTCCATCAGTGTAGATAAATATATGCAGAAGGATTCCAATTATCAGAAATTTTCTCTTTATTTCATTTATTAGCTGAGTTATTTAATTAATAATATTAATTTTTTAATTTTACATTCCTACTCTCTATATACTTTATTAGTTAGATTATTAAATTATTTTGATTATTTTTATAGCTGCTTGTAAACCTTTCATCGAAAATAATTTATATCCAAATACGATATTTTTGTTTTCGCACAATATTATGATTCAGTTTTCAGCATTTCAATCGAGTATTCCAGTCTCAGAATAGTATGTAGGTATGGATCGTTTGCTCGTTAAAAGTATCCGGAATCAAAATTTTTGGGTTGGGTTGGGTTGTGGGAATTAAGGCCGATTGACTGCATTAGGGGCCTAGGCCTGAGGGGGAGTGTCCTCCATGGGGGACTTTCTAAGGGGTCCTAGCCCGTATTTATGCAAGTTTCGGAGAAAACCCCGAAAAACTCCGAACGGCTAGGCCAGCTATCGTAACCTGGGATCGAACCTGACACATCACGTCTACCAGCTTTGAGCGCAGAACAGCTCGGCCACTGGTGAGCCCAAAATGTTTGGTAATTAGTACTTTTTTCTATAAACAGAAGAAGAAAATATTGAATTCATGAAAATTTTCGTCCTCCAGTTTTCAACGGATTTACATGTTTTGAGATATCTTGAGCTCGACTTGACCATTTTTACTTTCTTCTATATTTTGTATAAGAAGAAATTATTGGATTCGTAAAAATTTTTGACCTCCCATTTTCGATGGATTTACACGTTTTGGGATGTCCTGAACGCGATTTGAGCATTTTTAGAAAATGTTTCTCTGTGTGTATCACAAATGTGGCCGCTGATCTCACGAACCAATGGATGAAATTTGAAGAAATTTAGTGATTAGTTAGACCTTATCTAAACTAGTGCTGATTACATTTTGGGACCAACTGCTCAAAAGTTGGCACTGTCATCTCATTTTTGCCTAATCTTTAATATTGCAATATAGGGCATAATTTCGTATAAATATGCATAATGAGAGTTAATTTTAAGGTATGACTATGAAACTAGCATAAATTATTTATAATAGTAGTAGTAAACTAGGAAAAAAAGTGTGCGTGTAGGAGCACTAACCACCACCGTGGGGGAGGGGGGGGGGGGGGTAAGTAGCTCCTTTCGGGTTTTATAAATTTTCAACAGAACTTGTCCATATTTTTAAAACGATTGGTTGAACCATTGATCAGTGATACATTGAAACAAAGATATCAATTTATTTACTTTTTTAAATTTTTAATTAAAAATGAAAAGAAAGAAAAAAGAAAAATGCATTTCCTAAGATATCTTCTATATATAGCATAAAATTGATTTTCTTTGGATATTTAGTGTTATACTCCTCTCAGATGAAAATCGTCTGCATTTACCATGGAAAATAATTTTGATAAATAATAATTTTAATAAATAATATATACTGCGTTAATTTGTTTACCAATATATATATATATATATATCAGAAAGTTTTGTGGTGGCCACATCATATTACATTTAGACAAAAATATTCATATATATGCATACATATGAATCGCATTTTCTCAATATATATGAACATTTGCTATAAGTGTTCATAGTATAAGTTTCAAGCATATTTGCAGCAAGTATAGTGTTCAATTTATCGTATGATTTCTGAAGAAGTGAATAAAAATAACAAAATATATATTTCTTTTCCTTCTAGAAAATGTGGTATTCATACTAGTTTTTATTGAACTAATACAGATTTATATGATAGAAAAACATCTAATTGATAGAATTCAGCAAATCACATAAATCATTTAAAAGGGAAAAATTTGCCTAAAATGTTTTGTTAAATGATACCAAAGTTTATATAGCAATAATTTTTTTTAAATAAATAAAATTAATAATAAAACATTTTCCTATCTACTAAAAAATCACTAAAATAATTGTAGTGTATTTTCTTGCACGTATCAAAGTGCAGGGTTATTTTATAATTCTGCAAAGCAAACTATAGTATTCATTCTATAAGAAAAGAAAATTATCCTGATTATCATATTTTTACACAGAATCTATCTTTAATCAGGGATATCTCTAAAAACATATACGGGTAAATTAATCATGTTCAAAGTTGCCGTTGCCCGTAACTTTCGTAACCACTATTTTTGTATAGTTTACTTTAAATAAATCTTACAATCGTATATCTTAATATTACTATTTATAAATAGTAGTGGATAAAGTTACGGATAATAGCAACTCTGATTATACAGAAAGAAAAAACAATCTCAATTATCCAACTTTTCTGCAGAAAATCAAGATATATCATCCCTATCTTAACTGATCTTGACACATATTCAACAAATTAAAACCATTTTATATAAAAATTACTGAAAACACTTTTATATAATTAAAATTGGCGATAACAATGGGTAGAAACAAAACGATAGTAATCAAGAAATAAAAACAGAAAATTGCTGTAATTACCATATTACCTGCAGCATATAAAAATTCTATCGCTAATTACAGATTTTTGTTTTTTTAAATATTAGCCTATATTAGTATTAAATCAAATTATTGACAATAGTTATTTACATGATTGTTTGAATTAATCAAGCTTTTCAAACAAGAAACCTAAACACAAACTTTTCTTTACAATGTGAAAATATAGTGGATATTATGAATCGCTTTTGTAAGTTACTGTCTTGGTGTTATTAAATTTTACATATATTTGCATTTAAAAATAAAACTATTAAGTCTATTAAAATTTCTTGAAATATATTTAATTTATAAATAAACAAAATTCAAAATTTTTATTTTTTTTGAAAATAATAATAATAATAATACTCTTTACTATCTTTCAATTTTTACGCCTTCATTTTACATTATTTTAGTGTAACAATATATTTTAAACCTTATTTTGCGGATTCATTCGCTAAGTTAATTTTTAATAGTTATTTTTAGGTCTGAATGCTAACCTTTTTGCATTAAATTTCAGCATTCCAACATAAAAATGTTTAAAATAATAATAATATTAATATTAATAATAACAACAACAATTTATCAATCAATCCAAAAGTAATCTATTAATATGTTTGGAATACATTGTTAAACTGTAATAATAAAAAATTGAGTGGAGTGGGGGGAACTCAAAATTAATTAGCAGGGAGTATTTTGAAAATTTTCAAAAAAAAAAAATTAAATTTTGGAGTTTATACTTTTAAGCCAAAATAGTTTTTCAGAAATTTTAATATATTTAATATTATTATAGTTCAATAGATATGTACGCAAGTTTTCATAACTCTAAAATAATAACTCGCACACACACACACACACACACATATATATATATATATATATCAACTATCATCCCCTTAAAAAATATCATCCTTCAGTTTAACTCATACAACAAAACTAAAACATACAATAAAAAGTTTCAAAAATTTCTTTAATTTTTATATGCATTAGTTTGTAACATTACATATTTTATTTATAATACTTTAGGTAACATTAATTATGATACTCTGTTATGCGATATGTGTTACGTCAGAACAGATTAATAAAAAAATTAAAAAAAAAATATTTATAAATCCAAATTCTACTTAAACGAAACTGGGAAACTTTAATTCCAAATATCTTCTTTAATATATTTATTATACTTCTACCAATTTTTTGAGAGTTACATATACATACATATTCTAACATTTCGATCTAGAATATGAATGAAATAAGAGTAATAATATAAAAATAATAAAAGAGATGTACTTATTTTACGCAATGGCTGGTCAGTCTGGTGATACACAGAAGAATATCCATATTGACAATTATATCTTTAAAGCACAAATAAGATTTCTGTTTCATGCACCATAAAAATTTTACAAAAACTTTACATAAATTTTTAATAACCTTTTGCTTCATCCACAATAACTCTTTCACATTAAATTCACACAAATTACAGATAACTTTTCACCTTATAAAAGAAGTAGAATTTCTTTTCATTAAATTTACACATATCACAATATAAAAGGGTTTGATAAAGTCGCCTATGAATACAGGTAGAACAATCTCTGCTGGCGGTAGAACCATGTCCGGGTATGTAATAGAAAACATTATCACTTATAAAACTCTGAAATCTTTGTGAATAGAAGTCTGGTGTTTTCACAATATTATCTTTTAAGCACGAATATAGATTTCCGTTTCATGCACCATATATGAATTTTACAATAAATTTACACAAACTTTTAATAGCCTTCCACTTCATGCATAGTAACTCTTTCATATTAAATTCACACACATTACAGATAACTTTTCACCGTATAAACGAGGTAGAGATTTTTTTCACTAAATTGACACAAATCACAATATGAATGGGTTTGAGGAACGCCGTCTATGAATATTGGTAGAACAATCTCTGCTAGCGGTAGAACCATGTCGAGGTATGTATTTGAAAACATTATCACTTATAAACCGCTGAAATCTTTGAGAATAGAAGTCTGGTCTATTCACTGAAATTGTAGATTTGTTATAAAATAATGATTTAAATTGACATTCTAGTTTCTTTTTCCAGTTGTAACTCTGTAATATATCAATAAGTCCCATAAACAAAAATACTGAATCCCCTCTTGCTGTGCGAGCTTTAAAAGGGCCGATTAGATTCTTCTGTTTTCTAAGAGTGTTAGAAAATTTCTCTCGCTTTGATGCTCTAGCTGGGGAACGTGCTTGTGGTTGTTCGGCTAAAACAATTCCTAATAGGAGACTATAATCCATTATGTTGTAACTTTCTAAAACCTTACAGTCTCTTTCGATAGATTTAATTAATAATTTATGGATATCTTGGGTTAAAAAAAATCCATCGGGCCAGTTTTCTAAAAAATCCAAGTCTTTCATAGTGTCTTTAATTGGTCCTGATTCTTTGCGCTTCATTTGCTTTCGCTTAGAGTATGTTGATCCTTTCAAATCATATTTGTGATAGAAATTACAACTTCTTGGAAGAATATTGTTCATAATTAACACTCTAATTGTTTTGACACCCCTAACATAGCAGAATAAACCATAGTATTTCGGTAACAGAGTTTTATTGTGTTGAGTGAGGTTTAAAAAATAACCAGGGAACAGTGCTATTAAAAAATCGGCCTCTTTTTTCGGCACTGTTTTAAGAATAAAGCGGTCATCACGAGTTGTAAAAAAAGCACTGCCACTACGACTGTTGGTACTGACAGTATGCAATGGGGAATCACAGACTGAATATTGGAAATCTTCAGACGTAATGCCAAACAATTCGCGAAAATATCGAAATGCAACTGGAGCGTACACTTTTAAAAGGAAATTTGTTTCATTAGGACCATGTTTAGTGAAGCTGATTTCTTCAATCATACTGAAATCGGTCATAAGCAAGTCTCGATCAGGATAAGACGGCACTCTTTCAAGACTTTTTCTAATACCAAATTGTAAATCATGTAATGTAGCGTTTATATCACTAGAATCACAAATTCTAACTTCATCATCTGCGTTTTCATTTTCTTCTTCCTCTTCATCTCCTTCTGCAATTGATTCTTTTTCTACTAAGTCGACGGTCAGCTGTTCAGTCCAACTTAAGTTATCTCGACGTGATTTCGCAGCAGTTTCATGAAATCCTGTTTCATCAGATTCTTTCACGTCACTGGCTTCATGCAAAGAAGACTGACCAAATTTATCATCAGAATTAAGTGAAGAACAATTTTCTTCTTCTTTGATATTTATTTGAGGAATGGCTCTAATGTCATTTCCATGAACTTGATGATTTCTCTTAAAATTCATTTCTTTTTATAAAATAAATCTAAAGGAGATCACTATAAAAAGTTTAAAAGATAATTTGATCGCATTCTTCCCTGCTATCATATTCTAACAAAACCATACGAAGTAGAACTTGTTATTATTACTTTACAAATGCAATTAAAATATGCAAAATAGTCAAACGATAATCATGAAAGTGGAAATATTGTCTAGACTTCATGATTTATATCCAAATGCACAACTTTCACTCGAGAAATGTACAGCTGTTTTTATCCAAATTTATATCGATGCAAGACAAAACAAATAAAATATCTAAGGATTCTGAAATGAAGCCAAGTAGAAGAACAGCGGATTAGGACTGAATGAAAAAGTAAAATCCCTAAACAAGTACTGACTCACTTTTGCCATGCGCTTGTCATATGACGTCATCTTTTAAGCTAAATAGAGAATGATTTTGTTTCTTTAAATGTAAATCAGATTTTTGTTAGAGAAAATGTATAATAAAAATAAAAATTTTATTTTATTTAAATTAAATAGAAATGCATACTAATAAAAAACTTACACATTATAATTTAAGATTCAAATAAAAATGTAAATGCTTTTGTTTTCTATAAAAGTTACCGATCGACAACACTAGGGTTTTAGCCCTATAGGTGTAATGCTCTGTGTGTGTGTGTGGGGGGGGGGTGTATTTTCAGGAATCCTAACCCGTATTACCGCAAGTTTTGGAAAAAACTACAGAAGACTCCGAACAGCTAGGTCCACGAAAACGAACTGCAATCATACCCGGCAAATAAGAATAAGTAGGAAAGTTTTTGATAGGCAAAAAAGAATTAGGTTCTTGAATTCTTAAATAGAATTTAATCAGTTATTTTTTATACATATTTCATTATAAACAATACACTGTAAAAAATGGTTTCTTAAAAATGAGCTAAATTGTCTCAGAATAGCTCCGAAACAATATATAATTAAATTTGAAAACACATGTACTCATTTTTGGGTGTATTAACATGCTCAAAAATAGGGTTGACCAATAATATTCCCAATATCCCCATATTTGACATGTCAATGTACTCAAAAATGAGTTCATTGGTTTTCACAGTACTATATATTGTTTCGGAGGTATTTTGAGACAAACTAGCTCATTTTTAAGAAACTATTTTTAACAGTGTATATTATAGGGGCATTGTGTATATTATAGGGTATTTTAATTGGCAGAAAAACTTAAATGAATATTGAAAAAGTAGAAATCACCTCAAAATAATTAAAAATAATAATATAGTAACCGTTGCTAAGGAACGCAACTTCATATTTTAAAGCGGATAATCAGTTTTTTCTTCTAACGCATTTTGTATATTTAGAAGAAATAAAACGCTTTTATATACTTTAATACATTTTTCGTATAGTTATTGTATAAGTTATTTTATTATTTTTTTTTTCCTCGAACAAAATTTAGTACCTAAGTTTTAATTTTAACTGAGACTTTTCTCCATTACTCATTTACAAACTCTTAGATTCTGTAATAAACTGTTTGTTATTATCGAAAAATACAAGGTGGTCTACCACAAATGGTGACAACGCTTTATTCCCGTCTTAAAGGAATACAGAACTGGTCCTAATAAGAAAAGAATTTGTATTACTATTAGCCCACAAAAGCAATAGCGTTTAATCTATGACAAAAGAACTGTCGCTTTTTCAGTGGACCACTTAAAATAAAATACACTAAAGGACAAAAAGAAAAAAAAAAAAGACCGCACTGCAGAAAAGTTGACGTATACCTTTTTTATTACGCTAAAAAATTATATGCATGCATCGTCGCAAGAACTGTATATCTTTTGGTGAATATTCCGCTTATGGTTTATTTATAGGGTAATAAAGAAAAATTATTTATCATTATGATCTATAGGCTCATATTATTTAAAGTGCGATAGCTTCTAAAACGCCTCATTCGAATGAATTGAAAATTTATGCAATGTTATAAGTCCCCGTCACACAGTCCATATAGATTTTAGTGAATCTAACATGTATAGTATTTTTACAGAGACATAAAGAGTTTTTTTTTTTTTTTTTTTTTTTTAGTCATTTATAGCTTACTAGCAAAGCCCCGGTTCGGGAACGAACCGAATTCCGAATGCGGGGAAAATTTCAAAATCAAACTCGAAATGTACAAAACTCGACCTGATGCTGCCTGCATGCCAATAGATCAAAGTTTCTTAACGAAACCATTTTTACTTTCTTCTGCATTCAATAGAAGAAAGTATTGGATTCGTAAAAATTTTAGACCTTGGGTTTTTGATGGATTTACACGTTTTGAGAGCTGTAGAACAGGATTTGGCAATTTTTAGAAAATGTCTGTCTGTCTGTGTGTGTGACAAAATTTTGTGGCAACTGTATCTCAGGAACTACTGCACAGAATTTCATACAAATTGTATGTAATTGCATCTTGACAAAATTAGTGCCTATCAACTTTCGGTAAAAATTGCCTTACAGGTTGCGTTGCCATCCCGCTTTTTCTAAATTTTTAACATGGTGATATAGGACAAAATTTTGTATAAATGTGCATAAAGGAATTATTTTTTAGTAATCATTATGCAATTTACAAGAATTATTTATAATAGAGATAGTCAACTGGGAAATTTTTTTTTGTATGTGTAGGAGCCTCGCCACCCCCTCCCCCCCATGGGGGAAAGTCCCCCCTCGAGGGGAATACATTTTCAAGATGGGTATCTTTCGAAAGGTCTCGTCATTACCTTTAAAGCGAATGGTTGAACTATAAATCTGTGATAATTTAAAACAAAGTTATCGATTTTTTTTACTTTTAACGAAAAAAAAACTTAGAAAAAAAATCGTATATATATATATATTACGAAATTTAACCAAACTTGGTATTTAGTTGGCCCCTGACATAAACTAGTGCTGATTAGATTTTGGGATCTATGGCTCGACAGGTGGCACAGTGATCGTATATTTTCTAAATTTTTAACATGGCAGTATAAGACAAAATTTCGTATAAATGTACATAATGAGAGTTATTCTTAACCTGGGATTATAAAATTAATATGAATTATTGATAATAGTAGTAGTTAATTAGGAAAAAAAATTGGTGCATGTGGGGGCATCGCTTCCCCCCTGGGGGGGGGGTAAATTTTCAAGATGGGTATCTTTCGAAAGGTCTCGTCAATACCTTTAAAACGAATGGTTGAACTATAAATATGTGATAATTTAAAACAAAGTTATCGATTCTTTTTACTTTTAACGAAAGAAAACTTGGAAATAAAATCGTAATTATTATTATTATTTTTTTTTTTTAGCTGTTGTTATTGAGTGAATTTGTATAGGAAAATATAGAAGAAAGTCCTGTAGTGGCCAAAACATACTAGTTTAATTCATGAAATCAATGAAGGTAGTGATTCAACGAAGGCTTTTCTCTCTTCGCTGGTCACTATATTTAAAAGAAACTCTTTTCTATATCGCTTTACAAACAAAATTAAAATTGAAAGAAATCATGAAATTGCTTTAAATCCCGCTTTGTTTTTCCGTTGGTTTATGCTATTATTATTATTATTATTATTATTATAATTATTATTATTATCTTTCTTTTTTTTCTTTTCGTTTTCCTTTCATTTCCATATTTACTGAATTCGATTCATTGTTTTTCAATATCACGTGATTGAGCAGACGACTATTTTATTTATTTAACGTTCATTTATATTTCCATTAATTTTTGGAACTCTCGTGCAACTTTATCTAAATGGTTTTTTTACTCCATTTTCAATTTTCATTTTTTCATGTGCATGAGTAAAATACTTCATAATTATTTATTTTCACGTGAAAGCATATTTCATTTTATGTTTGAAAAAGAAAAGTGTTTTTTTTTTATTTTTTTAGCAACAATTAAAATTTTAAATGTCCACATTTAAAGCTTTTACCAGGTTATTATGTTTACATTTTAATTAATTTTAAAAAATCTAATCAAAATTTCTTTACAAATAAGGTACCAAATGAAAGGCGCATTTTTTTCTGAATCCGTCGGTTTAATTAACTTATCGATCGGACAATTAGATTTTTTTTAATTAACTAAAGTGTGAAAAGCTGGTGACAATTTTTTAAATTAACTAAAGTATAAAAAGCTAGTGGCAACAACACACAGACAAACAGAAGAAAATCTCTCTTAGCCAAACAACTTGCGTCCAGCCACGGACTTACAGGAAAAAACTCTCTTAGCCATTTATATATAGAGAGATGGGCTCAAATTATTTAAAGTTCAATATCGTCTAAGTACCTTATTCGATTGAGCTGAAAATTTATATACAAGTTATAGGTTATTGCTACACGAACAGTATAAATTTTTGTAAATCTAGTATTTATAGATTTTTACAGGAACACATCGAAAAATTCTTTATCCTTATGACCTATGGGCTTAAATTATTTGAACTGCAATAGTGTTAAATTAAACAGCATGCTACATTGGGCGGGAGGGGGGGGGTGTAAGAGAAGTCGTTAAATAAACAAAAGAGAAAATTATAATAGGGTGTTTGAGTATTTTTCAACATATAATATGGCCTTTAATGTAACAGTATTGCACTTCAAATAATTTAAATTTTCCGTTGTGTTCCTGTAAAAATCTATAAATACTAGATTCACCAAAGGCCTTTTACGTTGCAATTATGCTACGCTATAAGCGATTGACGACAGTTGGGACACCTCTAAAGGTAGTCCACAGACATGCTATCATAATTTTAATCCTCCACGAAGCATACGACTACCCTCGCTTCGGTAATTCCAATATTTGTTTTTATGAAAACATATTATCGACTAAAATCTTTCATTTCAGCAGTCACTCTATGTAATATATATATATATATATATATATATATATATATATGAAAGGATAAAATAAGCAAGATTCTAAATTAGTATTTAAATTAATATTTAAATTAATATTAAGTGATATCTGAATAATATTAGCTCAGAATAAGTCTTAATTTTAAGAACAACTTTGTGAGAATTCTATTTTAGAGCCCCAGTAAAGTTAGTTTTTCAGCAAAACACGTCGTAACGCGGGAATCGGAGTTAGAAGAAGTTTCATAATCAAAATTATGCAATAGTCGAAATAAGCGGCAATGCATTGCGAAATACGAAATCCTGGATATCCGGGTCAACCAATAAAAGAATGTGGGCTGGATTTTAGCTCACTTAACTATCCAATAAGAATTCATATTAGGAGTTTGGCCTCGCCCCTAAATATCCATATTTAAACGGGAACGCCCGAAAATCGGGGCTTTTTCATGAAAGTATTTGCTTAATTAGTTCACGTCCATAACAAGTCTAATTTAACGGTCCCAGGAGGGGATGGGCTCGCGGTTCCGCCGTTAGCGGGACGATTTCGGCCCGACTCGGCTACGGATCTGTACGTCAGCGTGTTCCGAGTGATTTGACTGTTAATAAAGTGTAAAATGACTAAAAGTCTTCAATAAACGACTGCATCATCAATTTTGGAGTATTAATTATTTGAGTGAACTCTCTTAATATGAAACGACTGGCATGAATCAGCTACTAAAAGAAGATATATTACATATATATATATATTCAATGGCGCGTCAATTGCAACTAAGCATTGGCCGTGGGTTCGCCGAATTGATGGCCATTTATGAAGAAGTGCCATCGCTATTCCTAATAAAGGCAATGCATCCATGCCTTACCGGGATTTGAACCCGTATCTTACGTTGTGGGAGTCAGGGACACTAACTGCACACCGTATGGGCGGCACTCTATGTAATATAACGTCATACCTTTGTACCAATTTAGCAGTGTTTTACTGAACCAAGTATACTTTCTCAAAATGAAAGAAGGAAAATAACTTGAGTGAAATTTCTCTCATTTGCCTAGAAGAAACGCGCCGTCTCAACTTTTAAATTTGTAAATTGAATGAGTCAAAATAATGCACTCAAACTTGAGCTATTATTGTATTAGAGTAATTTATTTATTTTATTATTATTTATTTTAAATATACAAATGATTTTAATAAACTGAATCACTTAGCAATGGCATTACCCGTTTCACTTGTGTGCTACTGAAGAAATGCGTTGCAGCAAGAGCGATGTTGCTATTTACAAGGGGTTGAATGAGTAGAAATAACTCAAGTATCGATAAATATCGATAACTCAAGCTCTCTTAAATAAAAAGCTACTAATTAGCTCAAAGAATTGCATTTTAAACTCAAGTCAATTAAAAAAAAAAAAAAAAAACTCCTAAAAGAGAGTAGGCACTCATTGTGACATGATACACTCACTGCCATAAAGAATTGCGCACCAAGAAGTAATTGTTCGACCGTAATGGAACTTGGCATGGAGGTACGTGTCAGGCAGATATGCGAATGATTAGAAATTCAGCATGATTGCGCATTGCGTAATGCCACCAGAGGACGTTGAACTTTGTTCTTCTTGGAGTAATAAAACAGGTAAGCAGAGCTTATTTGCGTGCTTAGTTATTTGCTTGCTTATCTGTTGCCGAGGAACACTTTTTAAATATAGGTGCTGTTACGCCGCCGCATCCAAGACAATATGTGCAGCTGTCAGAGTCTGATAGGGTAGAACCATCGGGATGATGGAAACCGGTTGTTCAGCTCAGCGAGTAGCCCGCCACCTAAGGCATCCTGATTTTTTTGTGAGAAGGTGTTAGTACCAGTGGACAAACGAGATGTCGATTACACGGCGATCAGGCTCAGGATGCGCTCGACAGACCAATAATCGAGAAAACCGTCCTATCATACAAAGCATACGCATAGCGCCAACTGTCTCGTTGTCAGGCATGACATATAACACCTACACGATCTGTCCCTGTGTCTGTACGTACTATCGCAAGGCGCCTGGATAAAGGACATTTGCCATCATGGCGCCCATTACGTGTGCTGCCAATTATACTCACCCTCCTCTCCTCCATTTGGAGTGGTATCGCGCTCGATGGGGTTATATTTCAACCGAATGGAGCCAGGTCGTCTTTAGCGACAAATCCAGATTCAATTTAGGCAGTGATGACAATCGTGTACGTGTGTGGAGGCACTGGGGTAAACGCATCAATCCTGCCTTTGTTTTACAGCTGCACACCGCATCCACATCTGGTGTGATAGTATAGGATGACATTGAATTGAATACCACGCATGGTCAACACTAATAATGATCCACGGCACAATGACAGCCCAGCGGTACGTTCGTGACATCCTTCACCCATAGGTGTTGCCACTCATGGAAGGGCTCCCAGGAGCCATTTTTTAACAGACAATGCTCAACCACACACAGAAAGGATGCCACAAAACTGTCTCCGCCACAATACCATGATTTCCTGGCTTGCTCGATCCCCAGATTTGTCACCAGTCGAGCATATCTGGTATCATTTGGAACGGCAAGTTAGGCAGTCTACGAGTCTGGACTTATTAGAGGCGCGTTTGCAACAAATGTGGAACGACATGCCGCAGGACATCACACGGGACTTGTATGTCTCAATGCCCGCCCATATCGCATTATTGCATTCACGCTGGAGGTGGACCAGCAGGGTTCTGAAACCTCCATTCTTTCATAATTTTTCCTGTAATAAATGATCATTTCGCTTTGACTTCACAGGGCTACATCAAAAATTTTGATTTGATAATTTTAGCTGAACTTTATGATTTTTGGTGAATTGAAACCGAAAATGAGCCCAGTTTTTCTCTATCATGTATAGATTTTTGTCAATACAGGGTGCCTACCCATACAATTTCTTTCATTACTCTTCCATCAATGTAATTATTTGGTAAGTTTTATAGTATGTTTCCATGATTAATTAATAATGGATACCTGTTGTTATGGTTGCGCAGCACTAGAGCGACGTAAAACCATACAAACCAACCAACCAACCTATAGTTATGATGATATATGTAAGGAATTGTGTCGGTAAGCACCCAGTATCGGTAAAAATCTATACGTGATAGAGGAAATTTGGCTGCATTTTCGGTTTCAGCACATCAAAGAACATAAAGATCAGCTAAACTCATCAAATAAAATTTTTTCAGCATCAGTTTTGTAGACCTGTGTTTTGTAATCATTTACTTATATCAACGTTGCACTTATGTAAAATTTTGTTTCATTCTGACAACTCTTTCTTGGTGCGCAAATTTTTCTGGCAAAAAGTATACTTATATGATATTGAAAATATGAATTTTTTTTCTAAAACGAAATCTTGTGAAAGGGCCATTTTATGGATTTGAATTTTATAAAGGAGTCCTTTTCATGATGTAGAATTTCGTGAAGAGGCAGCTAAAAGGCCTGACAATTTTTGCCTAGATTGACCCCTGTACTAAACAATCTGCTGATTCTACCTACCTTAATATTTTTCATAGATAATATTTTAGAACACCCCAAACAAAAAGTATTTAATAACTAATGTAATAAAAAATTTGTCTTCCACTTTTGCTAATATGCAGCAAATAACATAAAGCAATAAAATCTCAAATATGAATATGAAAAAGAAAAACAATAAATAAATAAATAAAAACTTATAAACTATTAAGATATCTTCGTGATTAAACATATCCAAACATGAAAGGAAATCTCTTCATGAGAGACCATAGCAAAACATTTGTTTTGCTTTATTTTATGAGAATTCCTTTGCACAAAACTGATGGTACGTCATTCCATGATACATATTGATTTTATTTTCTCATTATCTACCTATATTGAATGGCTTCATCAGATGGCACGATTCAGTACAAAATAAATAATGGGAAAAGGTATAACATGAATAAACGAACAAACTAATATGCTGAGGGCATCAAAAGTTTTTTTTAATTAATTAATTTTTACAGCATTCTTCTATTCTTTAATAGTAAAGTCGTAGAGTTGTGTACAATATTCTGGGTTTTAAGATATAAATTTACGCAAAAGAATATGGGATACAGCAAAAGGGGATTGATTCATGATATGTTGGTTTTATTCTTTCATTATCTATATTGAATGGGCTTTATCAAATGGCACTATTCAGTAGAAAATAAACACTGGAAATAAACTTGTTTACTGTGCCCCCCCCCCTTCCCCCGCACAAACTATTTTATTACAACATTGTATTTTCATAGTATAATCGTAAAGTTGTGCACATAATTCCGGATTTTACGATAAAAATTTTCGAAGCAGACTGATATACAGCAAAAATGATTAACTGTATCGTGGACTGATACAAAACATTATATATTGATTTTATTCCCTTATTATCTGTGTTAAATGACTTCATCCGACTGCATGATTCAGTAGATAATAAATACTGAAGAATCCTAGCTTAATATATATATATAAGAAGAAAAACTGCAGATAATCTGAAGGTATTTGGAACAATAAAAAGTTTAAGGGGAAAAAAATTATCTGCAAATTTTTTGCTTCCAAACTGCAGTGATTCTTGTTTCAAATACCCCCAAATTATCGGCATTATATTTATATGTAGTTTATTTTGCAGTTTTTTTAAGCTGGGATGGTAACATAAATTATTAAACGAACAAGCTAGTATGTTGAGGCTATCACAAAACTTACCTATTTTCCTTCTTTTTTCTTTTTCTTTTTTAAATAGTATTTAATTTTTTTTTTTTTAAAGTATAGTCGTAAAATTGAGTACAGAATTCTGGGTATTATAATGTAATGTTATGCAACAGAATCTGAGATACAGTAGAAATATTCCCCATAAAAAGCATAGCATAGAGGCGATTCAAGCGGAGTCATCGGTTGGGTTGAGTTGTGGGGATTAAGGCCAATCGACTGCACTAGGGTACTAGGCCTGATTGGAAGTGCTCTCCGTGGGGGTCTTTCTACAGGGTCCTAGCCCGTATTTACACAGGTTTCGGAGAAAATCACGGAAAACTCCGAACGGCTAGACCGACGGAGGCGACCTGGGATCGAACCCAGCACCTCACGTCTACCAGTTTTGAGCGCAGAATCGCTCGACTGCTGGTGGGCCTTACCGTGGAGTCATCGGAACCAATTTTGAAATATGTAATTTTTCCTAACACTCATTTTATATATTAAGTTTTGGGGTGATTCCGTAACATAGAGGTTGATATACGATAAACCAGATCGATCGTGAAAAATTCAGCATAGCAGCGTTACCTTTTGCAAAATATGCAACAAAATTTAAACCGTACTTCTTTTAGTAGGAAGTATTTTAAATATCAAGTTCAATGCTATTCCATATCATAAAAAGTAAGGTGTGATTATGATGCAAATTGTGAAAAATGCGGTATAAAATATAATCAACACCAATTCATTTTAAAATTCTAAAAATGATAAAGTTTCAAGGAATTCTGTCTATTAAAGTTACAAGTATTTTTGAAAATAATGAAACTGCGTTATCCTTCGTTTATATTAAACGAATTAAACACGTGACTCCTTATATATATGTATATACACCGTGACCAATTAGTTCTCATACAACTTTTGAAGCACGTTAAAAAGTTGTACATACAGTCGGTAACAAAAGTATCCGAACACTAGCAAAAATTCCTATGTAAAAAAAGTAGATTTAATACTGTTTTGTTAAATAAATTCTTGTCGAATCATGTTCTTAGACTGACTAAGAACATGATTCGACAAGGATTTATTTAACAAAACAGTATTAACTCTACTTTTTTACACAGGAATTTTTGCTAGTGTTAGGATACTTTTGTTACCGATTGTATGTGTTACTGTAGTCCCAATTATTTTGCAGGCAATTTAGTGTAAGGTATAAAGCTATTGCAAGTGTAAATGTTGCACTAATTATCATTATTATTTACCTAGGCAGAATGAAGAAATTGAGAGAAATTGTGATAAATAAATTGATCAAAGGAGGGCACCCGGGTGAAATTTTCAGAGACTTGAAAGCCTTAGTGGTGAAGAGAGATTTCATTTACAGAACTATCAAAAGGTGTAATGAGACGTCCTCTGTCAATGACAGAAAAAAGATCTGACAGACCGAGCTCCGTTCGGACCTAAGAGGCTGTGGAAAGGGTCAGGGAAAGGATACGACGAAACGAACAAAGATCTGTTAGAAAACTAGTACGAGAGCTAAAAATATCGAGGGGATCAATGTTAAACCTTCTGAAAAAAGACCTTGGGTTTCAAGGCTTAAAAACGTAAAATTCACGGAGTTTCGGAGTTTGATAACATGAAAAGGAAGCAAAGGGTGGAAGAAATTCTGCTTGACATGCTGGGGATGAATCTGTCTTTTCAAATGAGAAACTATTCGTTTTATAGCAAAGTCTCAACCCCCAAAATGACAGAGTATGGTCAGTTTTTATTGATAGCATCCCTGAGAGTCAGCATTACGTTCCGCGTTATCAAAATGCTTCGTCTCTGATGGTTTGGGCCGCTATTTCTAAAAGAGGAAAACTCCCGTTAGTCTTCATTGATAAGGGGGCAAAAATCAATGCCTAATATTATAAAACTGAGTTTTTGGAAAACGTTTTACTCTCAAATGTCTAGAGTATGTATGGGGTAGAATATTTCTGCTTCCAACAAGATGGTGTCCCTTCTCATACCGCACGTGTGGTTCAGGAGTGCTGCAGTCAAAATTTAGCTGACTTTTTGCCAAAGAAAGAATGGCCCGCAACTCCCCCGATCCGAACCCACTTGATTATTTTGTGTTGTCATATATGCCCTCCCAACTGAATAACTATAAAATCACTGATTTGAGCAATTTCAAAAATGTTATTCAAAAGATATGGCAGGAAATGTCAATGGAAGCTGTGTGTGTCGCATGGTTTTGTATTATTTATTTTGTGTTATTGTAATAAAAATTTGAAAGTGTATGAGAACTTATTGGTGAAGGTGTATATGTTCCTCGGAAACGGTTCTAACGATTTTGAGGAAAGTTTTGTGACAGAAATTGGGTTTACTCACTATGTAACGATTCTGATGAAAGTTTGCGGTAAAAGGTTTTTCGGAATGAAAAATCAATAAGACTTAATGTCATCTTCAGTAAATTTGCATTCGCTGTTAATCCTTAATCCACCGTTTGCAACATATGCCAGAAATTTGATTTATTCAGAAATATGTGTAGAGTTTTTGATGAAACTTTGGGGTTAAGTGTTTTTGGTGTAAAATATCGATTGGATTTATCATTATCTTGAGGAAAATTGGCGTTCGCTGTTAACCTTTCATTCGCCATTTGTAGCATACACGGCAGAATTCATACATATAATGTAATGTCTTTCATGAAAGTTTAGTTAACGGTTTTTGGCGGGAAAAATCGATAGGTTATATCTTCACCATTGGAAAATTCGCATTCAAATTTTTGGACATAGCCTCATCTTCAGGAAAATTTACGCTCGCTGTTCCCCCCTCTATCCGCCGATTGCAAAATATGACCCAAACTGGGTTTATTCAGAAATAGATATTTTGATTAAATTTTGAAATTAAGGATTTTCTGGTTCGTAAACTCAATTGGACTTATCTTTAGAAAATTGAAGTTCGCTGTTAACACTTCATCCGCCGTTTGCAACATATCACAGACATTGGGTTTAATCAGTAATATATGCAACGATATTGATGAAAGTTTGAGGTTAAGGTTTTTTTCAGTTGCAAAATTAATTCAACTTATCCTCTTCTTCATGAAAATTGACGCTCGCTGCTAATCCTTTATCAGCCGGTTGCAAAATACGGCAGAAATTGGGTTTATTTGGAAATGCATGGAACAATTTTGGTATTAAGGGTTAGTTGTTTTTAGGGTATAAAACCAATTGGACTTATCCTCATTTTCAGGAAAATTCGCGTTCACTGCTAACCCTTCACCCTTCATCCACTGCCTACAACGTATGTCGGAAATTGGGTTTATTTATAAATGTATGCAATGATTTGATAAAAGTTTGTTGTTAAGAGTTTTTTGCATAAAAAATGGATTGGTCTTATCCTCATTTTTATGAAAAATTGTGTTTGCTGTTAACCTTTCATCCGCTGGTTGCAAAACGTAGCAGATATTGGGTTTACTCGGAAACGCATATAACAATTTTTATGCAAATTTAGGCTTAAGCGTTTTTTAGCATGCAAAATTTTTGGACATATCCTCATCTTCAGGAAAATTTACGCTCGCTGTTAACCCTTTATCTGCCGGTTGTAAAATATGGCAAAAATTGAATTTATTCGAAAATGGATATAATGATTTTGATGAAAGTTTGTGATCAATTATTTTTTCGGATAAAAAAACAATTGAACCTATCCTCATTTTTAGGAAAATTCATGTTTGCTGTTAACCCTCTATCCGCCGGTTGCAAAATATAGAATTCGGTTTAATCAGAAATAAAGATAACGATTTTAATAAAAATTTAGCATTTAAGTTTTTTTTCTGTAGTCAGGTCATTTCAAAACATGATATTATACAGAAAACAGAGTTGAAAATAGAACTTCAAAAAATACTTTATTTACAGTATGAGTATGGAAAATTAATTTTGCAGTATTCGTCGACATAGTAAAATGTACAAAACACTTCTATTAATTACATTCAATAGAAAAGAACGTTTTGTTTAATTCTGGGTAGCCATGTATATTGTCTATAATCAATATGCACTATTCAGAATACTCTGTATTTAAAATTAGTCTTACTCGAAAAACATTTAATACAAAAGGAATTATGATTCCTGCAATTTCCAGGTATAGTCCCAATATATCCAAATACTTTGGGTAGCCCTGTAAATGAATGATGAATGATTTCCATATTACAATTTATACAAATCAAATATATCTAAACGAATATAATAAATTCTGTTCATTCCGTTTCGTTTAAGTCAGCCTATAGGTGTTACACTGTACTTACCAGAAACTTCCCTATAGATATAATGTATTTGAATTATCTTGGCTATCCCTGTACACGAACCATTTGCTTGATCTCAACGAAAAGTTTACTGTAGCATCCCTATATGCTACATATTTAGAATATCAAGTTTGTGCTTTCTGCTATTGTTTGTTCTTGAGATTTGCTGATAAGAGACGGACAAACACACACACACACAGATAGATATAGACCAACTGCTAAAAACATGATTTTTGGATTCAGGGAACCTAAAAACATGTAAATATAACAGCAACTCACTTCCGAAAACTTGACACAAAAACAGTACTTTCTTTAACTATATGAGTAAGAGAAAGTAAATAAGAAAAACAGAGTTAAAAATTCAAAAAATACTTTGTTTACAGTATATGCACATGAAAAATTAATTCTGCTTCATGAATTTCGTCATCGTAGTAAAATGCAGAAAAGTACTTCCATCAATTATATTGCATAAAAAAGAGTGTCTAGCTTTATTTTGGGTAGCCCTGTATATTGTCTACAATCAATATGCACCATAAATAATATTGTGTAGTTCAATTTAGTTTTACTTAAATAACATCTAACACAAAAGGAATTACATTTCCACCAATTTTTAAGTATAGCCGCAATATATATATAAATACTTTGGGTAGCCCTGCAAATGAATGATTTACATACAACAATCTACACAAAACATGCATTATTATTTGCATATAATAAATTTTGTTTATTCCGTTTTGTTTAAGTCAACCTATAGATGTTATACTGTGCTTACCAGAAATTTCCCCATAGACATAATGTATTTGAATTCTCTTGGATGTCCCTATACACAAACCATTTGCTTGATCTCAACGAAAAGTTTAGTGTAGCATTCCTATATGATATACATTTAGAATACCAAGTTTGAACTCTCTGCTATTATTTGTTCTTGAGATTTGCTAATAACAGGCAGACACACATAGAGACCAACCGCTAGAAACATGATTTTTAGATTCAGGGGGCCTCAAAGCGTGTAAATATAACAAAAACTCAATTTCGAAAATTTGACCCTAAAACAATACTCTGCATACTATACATATGGGAGAGAGAAAGTAAAAAATATTCCTATACTAAAGTAATATAGTCGAACCTCGTTAACGCGGATCTCAAGAGGAATAAAAAATCTATTGATGTTATCAGTAGTTCATGCTATCGGTACCTCAGGAACTAATCTTCATTTTGGCGGGGATTGTGAAAACAGTTCATGTTAAAAGCAATTCACGTTAACGAGGTTAGACTTCATAAAATTCGATTAATATTTTAATAACGAATATGTCTTTCAAAATTTATGTTTATTTCTTTAATTGTTTCAATGATATGTGCAGAAAAAAGAAAGCAACGAAACAAGTTGTTACTTAGATTTCTGGCAATCACTGGTGAAATATGAATGTGTGAATGGTTCCCTAATTTTAAGCCTCCTTCAGAAAATCACTGAAAAACAGCTATTTCTATCGCCAATAACTTTATAAATTTTCACAATAGTTTTTTAAATATTACTTTCTTTTATATACAATATAAGAAAGTATTGGTTTCGTAAAAATTTTCGACCTCGGGTTTTCAATGGATTTACACATTTTGAGAGGTCTAGAATACGGTTTGACCAGTTAAAAACTGTATCTCAGGAACTACTGCACAGAATTTCATAAATATTGGTATGTAATTGCACCATAAATTAGTGCCTATTAACTTTTGGTGAAAATCTTCCAACAGGTGGTGTTGCCACCACGCTTTTTCTAAATTGTTAACACTGCGGTATAGAACAAAATTCTGTATACATGTGCATAAAGCAAATTATTTTTTTTAAGTCATTATGAAATTAAAAAGAAATATTCATAATAGTGATAGTCAACTGGCAAACATTTTTTGTATATGTAAGAACCTTGCTTGCCCCCCCCCACACACACACACACACCAACCCTGAGGAGAATACATTTTCATTATAGGTATCTTTTAAAAGAACTAGTCAATATCTTCTAAACGAATGGTTGAAAAGTCAATCTGTGACAATTTAAAATAAGTTATAATTTTTTTTTCATTAAATAATAATAATAATAAATAAATAAATAAAAACTTATTTTTTCAAGATGTCATACAGAGAATAAAATTGACATTCTTTAGATACTTAGTTAGTGGGATGCTTCTCTAGAATGAAAATAGTCTTCATTTATCAAGGATTATAATTTTAATAAATAATAATTATAATAAATTACTTTTACTGGGTGAATTTTTATAGAGAAATACAGAAGAAAGTCATGTGGTAGCCACAAAATACTAGTGTTTTATAAGTTGCCTAAAAAATTTATTTATTAAACTAGTGGATTTGCAGATCAGGAGCCTCAATATCCTATTTGCCTCCCTCATTACTCAGCAAATCATTTTATATCATTTAGAATTATACATATAGATAGATACAGATATATACAGGGTGTTCCAAAAAGGTTGAAACGTGCTTTATTTCTTTACCCGCTACAGATAAATGGGCAATGTAAATTGAGAAAACGTCCAAATTAAGGTAGGAAAGACGACTACATTAAGAAAAAAACCCTCCCATTAATTTTTAAAAAGTTACATTTTTTTTTTTAATTTTTATACAGTCCCTCTACGAAAATTATGTAAATTACAAAGTTTTTATTTTTCATTCAACAAGACCATTAGAAAAAAACGTATAACTATATCTTTAAAACCAACCAAATTCTGATACACAAAAAAAGTGACTTATGCCATTTTTCCGCATCATTTAAAGGCTTTTCGGTGAAAATAGGGATAATTTACAAATTGATAACGGAAATATTTAGATCAAAAACATAATGTGCCGAAAAATTCTCAAATGCATTTAAATTAATCCTTAGAATTTTAATGCAAATGCTATGATACATTTTATCTTTTAAAAATATGTCACAAATTTACATTTCTATTTTGATATATGGTCCCTATAATCAGAGTTCAGATTTCAATTAAGTAAAATTCATTCAGTTTTAAAGATACAAGAATGCAGTTTTTTGCAATGATGTTGTTGCATTGAAAATAAAAACTTTCTAATTGACTAAATTTGTCTAGAAAGGCCATATAAAAATTTAAAAAATATATTTTTTTGAAAATTAAGAGGAAGAAATTTTTATTAGCATAGTTTTATTTCCTATCTTATTTTGTACACTTTTGCAATTTACATTACCCTCTCATTTCTAACAGGTAAAGAGTTAAGCCATGTTTCAATCTTTTTGGGACACCCTGTACATATATATATATATATACATATATTATATATTGCATACATATATATTATATGTACATATACATATATATATATATACACACACATATATACATATATGTATGATTAACTCGCTACATACCCAGATACATTTCTGAGGGGTGCTGCCACCCCCTTCAACCCCTCGTTGTATCTTACTGTCTATATCTGGATATAGATATTTCCTTGTAACTCGCAGCACTGTATTAATACCTTGTAACTCATAAACACTTGTACCAAATTTGATGTCAGATGATTGCATAACATATCAGAATTATTTTGCGTAGCCTGTAGCCCTCTAAATCAATTACTTATTCTATGCCAACCACTTTTCACAGAAAACATGCTTTTAAACAATCTAATAATGTATGTTTATTTCATTATGTTTAAAGGCGTGTAACCAAGTTAAAATGCACTTGTAAGTAATACCGTTTATAAAGTGTAATGGTACGGAATTCTTTTGTGTGTTCCTGAACAAGAACCATAGTTATTATATGTACCAATAAAATATACACAACTAACTCATTGTAACTCATTAATATTTTAATCAAATTTGACATTATTTGAATGATTATAGAATGCCATTGGAATTTTTTTTGTGTGGTCCTGTATATAAATTTAGTCAATACATAGGTTTTTCTACAGAAAACATGCTTTTAAGCATCTTAATAATATATGTTAAATTCATTTTGTTAAATGCAACAAAAACACGTTCAAATGTGCTTAAATAAAAATTTGTCCATAGGCTCTAATGTCGTGAAATTTTTTAGTGTGTCCCTGTAACAGTGCCATAAACATCGTATACACCAGTAAAAACTATTCAACTCATTCTATGTATCTCATGAATAATTGCTTAAAATTTGACATAATTTGGATCATTTTCATGATATAGTCTGAAAACTTTTTTAAGGCCCTGTACAATAATTATTAAATCTAAACACACAGTTTTTTTTAAACAGAAAACAAGATTTCAAACATCTCAATAATGTATGTCATTGCAATTTGTTGAATGCAGTGTAAACATGTTAAAATGCATTTATATGATATTCACCCTGCTGGCCATAATGATAAGAAAAACTTTGGGGTATCCTTGTACACGAACTATAAACAATATAGATTGAAAAAATTTTCATAGCTATTTCTGTATAGCACCTGAATATGTGTACCAATTTGCAAGTCAATCAAAGGATTTTTGTGGCCGCTATTGCGGTACATGCAAATTCTGCCCATAGGCTGTAACAATAAGAAACACTTTGATGAGTCCCAGTACATGAACTGCAAATAGAATACCCACCCAAAACTATACAGCTAATTCCATATGGCTCATGAACATGTGTACCACATTGCAAGTCAATAGGGTGATTTTTGCAGCTGCTATCACGAGACAGACAGAAACCAAAATCTCTATTTAGTCTCCACATGGAGGTATCCACTGACATTTCAGCAATTATGCAAACCATTTTTTTTTTTTAGAGTTAAGGCATGCACAGTAGGGTGGAACGAAAAAACCAACTTCTGATTTTTAATTTGGAATAGCGCTGAAAAGTTGCCTTTTGGTGTAGATAAGATAAATTAAAAATATGAAAACTATTGGAGTACGTCTTGAGGTGCCGCAAGGACATTAAAGTTTCATAAAATTGAAAAAAAAACGAAAAAATCAACTTCTGATTTTTAATTTCGAATAGCGCTGAAAAGTTGCCTTTTGGTGTAGATAAGATAAATTAAAAATATGAAAACGATTGGAGTACGTCTTGAGGGGCGGCAAGGACATTAAAGTTTCATAAAATTGAAATCTTTGTTATATTTTAAAGGGGTTTTTTGCGGGTCTCAATAATAAAACAAAATATTTCAAATAGGCGTTTTATTATGAATAGAAACAGTTTTACTATTGCATTGGTATCAGGAAGCATGAGTCATAGCCGGAGCAGATGTTGTGAGGGAGAAGGGGGTGGAAGGAGGCGGAGATTTGTCTGCGTGTACTGACACGTAACACCTGACAAGCTCAGAGCAGGTGTCAGGCTTTGCGAAGTTCAGTTGAGTGGACGTCTCCGCACCGTTTAAGGTATATTTTGTTAGTTTTAGTTTGCATAATACTTTATTTTTGAGAATAAAAATGGCTCAGTCTAAAATAGTGAAGACAAGACAAATGTCGGAATGTCCCATTTTTGGGAAATTTGGTGATTTGTGTGAAGTTGAACTGCCTACTTACGAATACATTATGAAGTGTTACTGTTATATTAGACATAACCTTAAAACTGCTTCAGAGAAGGATCCTACTGTAAGTGAAATATGTGACATTTTAGTTCCCAAAATAGAACAAATATGGTCAAGAGCTTCTATTCCCGTTGTTTCTAGTAAAAGAATTTTACAAATGATAAAAGCTTATCATTGTAAATATAGGAATTTATTAAGGTCTAAAAGCAGAAAAGGGTCAGATAAGTTTGACTGCAACCTTGCTAAATTTAGAGAAGAAGCGAAACGTTTATTTGATATTGCTGCCTGTATGTGTGCAAACTTTAATACTTGTACTTGTATAAAAGAAAAAAAAGTACCAGTTATGGAACAAGAGTTTCTGAAAGATCAACGTTCTAACAGGGCAATGGTTATAGGTAATATTGATAAAGCTAACACAAGCGCTTTGAGGAAGAAAGAAGTCAGAAAAAGTAAAGAACTACAGAGAATATGTTAAGTTTAATCAAGAACGGACAAAAAACACCAGTGCATTAGAAGCGGTTACTGGCAACAATGACAGAGCTGAAAGGCAGCATTGTTCTTTACCAGAAGAGGCAAACCAACCAGGTCCATCAAATATACAAGAAGTCACACATCTACCAGGGCCTTCAAAACTGAAAGAAGTGAAAAAAAAACTCAAATGCATATTAAATTGTCATCTGTAGCTTCCATTGCTGACCGTATCGGAATATCAGATAGAGCTGCTGCAGCAATAGCTAGTGCCGCTTTACAGGACTTGGGTGTAATCACAGAAGAAGACAAAACCAATGTAATAGACAGGATGAAAATTAGACGAGCAAGATCAACAAATCGAAAAGATCTCATTAATGACAGTCATTATCGTCCGATAACCGAAAATAGAGGATTGTTTTTTGATGGAAGAAAAGACAAAACAATTGTTCGAGAAAAGAAAGGAACTAAGTTGTACACAAAAGTTGTTTCAGAAGAGCACGTTTCACTAATAGAGGAACCAAACTCAAGGTTTTTAGGCCACGTAACACCTAAATCTGGCACCGGAAAAGACATAGCAGACAGTATACTGCAGTTTCTTGAAGATAGAGAACACAACAAACAACTTTTGAACTTTACTGCTATTGGCTGTGATGGAACCGTTGTAAACACGGGACATAATAATGGTGTGATTTCTTTGATTGAAAAGGAAATAGGAAGACCTTTACAATGGTTAATTTGTATGTTCCATGCTAATGAGCTACCATTGCGACACCTTTTTTGTCATTTAGATGGTAAAACGAAGGGACCCAATGAGTTTAAAAGCGAAATAGGTCAGCAGCTTGAAAACTGTGCTAATCTTCCTGCTGTTACTTTCATGCCAATTGAAAATAACCTTCCTCTTTTGGATAACAGAAATGATTTAAGTACAGATCAGAAGTATTTATTGGATATGAGTATAGCTGTATCAAGTGGAAATTGCCCACTAGATTTATCTTTAAGAAACCCTGGAAAACTTTCTCACTCTAGATGGCTGACATTAGCCAACCGCGTGCTTAGATTGTATGTGGCAACTGAAAATCCAACAGAAAATTTTAAGACTCTGGCTGAGTACATTGTGAAAGTGTATGCACCTGTGTGGTTTAATATTAAGTTAAAACCTTCATGTACTTATGGTTCCAAACATCTGTTTAAACTAATCTTATATTCACGCTATCTCTCAGACGACCTCAAGAACGTTATAGATCCGGTTATTCAAAGAAGTGGGTATTTTGCTGCCCCGGAAAATCTCCTTTTGTCCATGCTATGTGATGAACGCAAAATTCATAGAGAACTTGGTTTACGACGTGTTTTAAAAGCAAGAACAGAAAGTAGAGGGGGAGTCAGGAAGTTTAAAGTTCCAAAGATAAACTTCGATGCAAAGGATTACATCGACATGATCTTATGGCCTGAAAATGACGTAACTGAACCTCCCTTATTAAAACATGTTTCAAGTGACACTCTGAATGACTTTATACGGAAGACATTTGAAGCTGAACCAAATAGTAAAGTGGACTCGGTTATCGACTTTCCCCGTCTTACTTGCCACGCGCAAGCAGTGGAAAGAGCTGTGAAACTGGTGACCGAATCGGCTCAAAATGTCTGTAGTTCAATCGCAAGAGAAGGATACATAAGAGCAAAAATTGACTCATGTGAGAAAATGTCAAAATTTAATACGAAAAAACAGTTTAATTTGTAAATGAAGTAGAAACAAATATTTTGCAGCTATAACATTTGCAATTTTTAAGAATACAGAAGTAAGAAATTTACAAAATTTAACATTACAAAATATTTTTTTATTTTTATTATATTTTGTAAATAATATTTTTTCCCAATTCTAATGTTTATATTATATATGTATTTGAAACGATTTTTTGTAACATTATATGTAGGAGAAATTCATAAAAAATAATTTATCAAAGTTTATAATTTTTAAATTTTTGTACAAAATTTAAGCTCTTTGCGGCATCTCAAGAAGTTGTAATATTGCAACCAAATTTTTAAAAATTCTTTTTTAACCTAAATGGCAACTTTTCCCCAGTATTTCCAAAATAAAATCTAAAAAAAAAAAAAATTAAAGGCCTATTTTTTATTTTTCAATTTTTTCAATGTTTTTACAAACTTTAAGCTATTTGCGGCACATCAAGATATTATAGTATCGCATCCAAATTTTTTTTACTTCCTTTTGAGCCTAAAAGGCAACTTTTCCCCACTATTACCAAACTGATATCTAAAAAAAAATTTAAAAGGCCATTTTCGTTCCACCCTAATGCACAGTTACAAACCATTTCAAACAAATGCCCGTATTTCACGAATCTATACATATAATAAAATAAGATGTTTGTGTGTGTGTGTCATTGTGTATGTCTGTTAGCAGCATTTTAGGAAAACGGCAGATCACAGAGCTACACAAATTTGCATGGAGATTCGTAATGGCCTCGCCTAATGCACCTCAAAGCCCGATTTTCGAATTTTTGATTAGCTTTCTCTTAATTAGAAGTTTTTGTTTCATTGAAATTGGATTTTGCCATAGTGTTCCCATGTCACACTAAAAAACAAGCTCTTTCTACTACAAGGTAAATATGAAGCATTTCTTACATTGGTCAATGGCTCAGTCGGTTAAAGCATCAGGTTCTTAATGCGATGGCCGAGGGTTCGATACTCAGTGGCGGATGTGTTACTTTTTTTGCAGTTAATAAATAGATACGATGTCAATTATAAAAGAAAACATTTCATTGTCTACACAATATCCTAAGAAATTCTGATTAGATTTTTTAAAAGCCTCCTTTTAGTTACTAAAATGCACAAAATAAAAATTTAAGTGAAAAAAAAAAAAACACTGAAGCCCTAAAAATCATAAAATAAATATTTATTAATGAAGAAATATAGCTATAAAAAATCAACGTGTCATCAATAAGTAAACTTTAAAGAAAAATATATATGTTTCACTTTTGCAAGAGATGAAATATTTTAACTAATCAAAATATTTAAAAAAGCATTCGAGAACAACATTCGAGATTCTTTTTATATTTGTTATATTTTTTAAAAAATTTATTAAAATATGAAAATAATTTCCTTATAATAGCTTGAAAATTAGCCATTTAAATATTAGTTTTCAATTTAATTGTTGTGTAAAAAGTTTTCCAGTTCATTGTTTTCGACAAAAAAAAAAAAAAAAAAAAGAAATATAGTTTCATGCGAATAATGAAATTTTGATACTGAATAATGAAACTAAAAGATTTAATAGATATTGAGATACAATCATCTTTGAAATCGTAGTTCCTAAATAATAACAAAGCTACCTTTCAACGATAAGTACCCAAATTGAAGTACCCGGAATAGGCCTTTCTACAGGCAGTGGTAACCTGGACCCGATACAGTGCTGGCAGAAAAAGACCTGCAGTAGGCAGCAGGTACCCGAAGCAAGGTTTAGGGCAATTTCAATATAAGTAATTTTTTTTTAGTTTTACTTATAATGTGATATAAAAAATAAACAGTGATTCAAATCTTTTGAAAAATCATTTAAATATAGTGACCACCAAAGTGGGCGTAGCCTGCTAGTGGTTAAATATACGTATTTTCTAATTGCAAATTAGTGCTTTTAATACCTTTCATCAATATATCTGAAACTGACATTTAATTTGGGGGAAAATTCCTTGAGCTTGTGCGTTATACAGTACGATGCAAAAGTTTAGACAATGACGTTATTCATCTTTAAAATTTAGAATTATGACGTCAGAATTACAAAAACCTGTATATATTTTAAATAAATTGAAAGAAACGAAGTACACTAACACATAATAAATATAATAAAACCTATCTTTACTTCGTGGCTGTTCTGAGATCTTTCAGCGCCGGGCACCCGGGCCTCTTCAGAGAACGTTATCACTGTGCTGGAGATTTGGACTTCTGGATGCTTCTTTGTTGACCCGATGGTTGACCGGTGTTGACTCACATGGAGCCACCTGTTGGAAAGTCAACAAAGAAGCATCCAGAAGTCCAAATCTCCAGCACAGTGATAACGTTCTCTGAAGAGGCCCGGGTGCCCGGCGCTGAAAGATCTCAGAACAGCCACGAAGTAAAGATAGGTTTTATTATATTTATTACCTGTATATATATTGAAATTATGTTTTAAAATGCTATAATCAAAAGACAGTTGCTTGATTTGCCATAATTTTAATTTTTTTGATAAAAATAAAAATTTGCTTGTCGCAAAAGTTTAGACACGATTATGAGTTTCTATGAATATTTGCTGGCATATGCAAATTTGAAATCAATGATGTCACAGATTTTGTGTACTTAAGTTCTGCAAACGATAACGCTTCATAGTCGACCTAAAAAAAGTCAAGGGAATGAGGTTTCAATGATTTGGCAGTTGAAAGCTGAAGGGAAGTGAGTTTCAGAAATTTTGGCTATTATTAATAGATCTAAGAAATCTATTCATCGAGTTTTATCACGTGGTTGTGAATATAAAGCAAAATGTAGATCTGGGAGGCCACGTGTAAGAAATATACAAGAGGATCGTCTGATACAAAGACTAGCGAGTACCCAACAAATGAGTGGACGTGGAGTTCAAAGGTCATCGGGACACTCTGTATCAAAGGATACGATTCGTAAACGAATTGTGGAAAAAGGAACAACAGTTTGTAGCAAAATGTAAAAGAAAGCAGCTCTGAAGCCACATCATAAGTTATAAAGAATGTTGTGGGCTCGAAAGCATATGTCATATGGACAGAAATGGCAATCAGTCGTATTTAGCGCTGAAAAAAAGTAGAATCTAGATGGTCCAGATGTCTGGTCATCGTATTGGCATGATTGCGGAAGGAACCTCTAGGTTTTTTCAGTCGCAGATAAGGAGGGGGCTAGGTGATGATTTGGGCAGCCATTTGCTATTATGGACAAGTATCTTTGACCTTTACCAGTGGTCGTCAAATATCACAGCATTATACAAAGACATTAGAAAAGAACTTAATGCCATTTGCTGAGCTTCTAGGGGCCCTCAGTAGCAATTTCAACAAGACAAGGTTTCGATTCACACTGCAAACAATACAAAATCTTGGTTTAATCCTCATAATATAAGAGTTCTCAACTGGCCAGCATGTAACACAGATCTTAACCCTACAAAGAATCTTTGGGCATCATGTCTTGCAAAGTTTATAGCAATGGTAGGCAATACTTTTCTGTACAGCAACTCAAGACATCTATTGAGAATGCATAGTACGACATCGTCTCCAAACTATGCAAAATTTAGTTTTTTCGATGGAATCTCGTATTTATGAAGTAATACAGAAGCACGGATGCACAATTAGGTTTTAGAAATTGTTTATTTAGATTTTATTTAATTTTTGTCTAAACTTTTGAGACGGTATTATATTTTTGTTACCATTTAATTACTTGCAATATGTACAGTACTACTTTTCATTGCTATTAGGAAAATTGATTAAATATTTTTCGAAATCTGCATGAATTTCTTCATTGTCTAAACTTTTGCTTCGCACTGTAATTAAAAAAAAAATATATATATTAAAATAATAATTAAAGAAATTAAACCTTTATATCTCCATGAATATGATCGAGAGCCTTATACAAATGAATACAAAATTTGTAAATGACCCAGAGAATAATGCTGTATGATTACAGGCTATTTAGACTATTTGCATGTACAGGGTGAGATGAAAGAAAAAAAAGTCTGTTGCATTTGTAGTAAATCCCCTGAATATCCCCTTCCACAAAATGTCATTGGAAAATATGTGGTCAAAAATCCACTATACACTAGAGCAGTGGCGGATCCAGAACTTGACTTTTGGGGGGGAGGGGGGGGGGCTAAGATTTTTCAAAGTGTTATTCTAGACCAATAAAAAATTTACAATTGCAATATTCAATTGTGAATGTAAGTGTTTTTTGCCCCCTTAAATCCGCCACTGCACTAGAGATAAGATAAACAAATTCTATTGCAAAATAGTGTTGTTCAAAAGTCGCACATGGATATTCATCCCAAAATGTATAAGCATAAAAATCTGTTAAACCCAAAATAATTTCGCTTAGACACGAAAACAAAATATTTAAAATAATATTGAGTAACACAGTGCTTTATTTCATAACAATGAAAGCTCAATTTCTTAACTATATTTTTGCTGAAAGGTTAATGGAGGCTCAAAATGCTTTTGTCTGTATGTATGCACGTATCTCTCGTGATAGCGGCCGCAAAAATTACCCTATTGACTTGCAAATTGGTACACATGCTCATGAACCACAAAGAATTAGCTGTATAGTTTTGGGTGAGTATTATACACTATCTACCAATAAATATTTGGACACTTTCAAATTTAGACATTTTGTCAAATATCTAGAAAAATTCTTTAGGAATCATTTTGAAACTTTAGGACTATAAAGAACATGTTACACCTCATATATTTCAATAAAAGTATTTTCCTGGGGTGAAAAAGGGGACCAGTAAAAAATTAAAGAAAGATGAAAATGTTTTGCATCACCTTTAAAACTAAATGCTTAAAATGTATTTTGGCTATAGCATGTAATTACAAGGATTCTTCTAATTATCTGTATAAATCTTTATGAGGCTACCACATATATTCATTGAGATATAACGGTTTCTTTAAAAAAAAAAATTCCACTTTTTAAATTATAACACATGGGGTATTAGACCCAGAGCAAAAGACATGTATAAAAAATTTGGCATACTACATTAGACACAGCATACTGCAATGAGAATACAAAAATGTTAAAATCTTATGAAATATAAGCATTTTTACTAAACAAATTTTAACAATGCATGTGCAAGCTTTATAAAAATTTCATTTGCGTAATTTAATAGACAAAAGTATTGAGCAACTTATATGAAAACTCCAAGCAAATATTGCATACATTCAAACAGTTATGAGTTATAGAATAAACAGAATTCCAGTTCCTCTCAAAATCAAAGCTAAACTGTAAGGGGTTTTACTCACATTTTTATTTCGATTCAATCAATGCCCAGTGGTAATACAGTATTTGCTGATTGTAAATAAATATTGACAAAGTGCCCTATCATCATACTTATATTTTGAGAGGAACAGAAATTTTCTGCATTCTATAACTGATAACTGTTTGAATTTATACGATATTAGTTTAGGGCTGTCATTTATGTTGCTCAATACATTTGGCTATTAAATTATGCAAATGGAATTTTTATAAAGTTTGCACACACGTAGTTAAAAATTTAGTAAAAACGCTCATATTTCATAAGATATTGAACATTTTTGCATTCTGATTGCAATATGCTGTATCTAATATAATACGCCAAGTTTCCAAAAAATGGCTTTGCAGTAGGACAAATACCATACGTGTTATAACTAAAAAAGGTGACAATTTTTTAAAGAAACTGTTATATCTCCATGAATTTATGTGGTACCTTCATAAAAATTTATACAAATAATTAGAAGAATCCTCATAATCACATGCTACAGTCAAAACACATTTCAAGCATTACTTTTTACAGGATGATGCAAAACATTTTGATATTTCTATAACTTTTTACTGGTCCCTTTTTCGTCTTCAGGAAAAAACTTTTGCTGAAATATACGAGTGTAAGATGTTTTTTATACTCTCAAAGTTTTCAAGATAATTCCTAAAGAATTTTTCTAGATATTTGACAAAACATCTAAACTCAAAAGTGTTTAAATATTTATTGGTAGGTAGTGTATTTGTAGTTTGTGTACAGGGACACACCAAAGTTTTTCTAATTATCTCAGCCTACGGACAGAATTTGTATATACCACAATAGTGGCTGAAAAAATCCCGATCGACTTTCAAATTGGTACACATGCTCATGCACCATATAGAAACAGCTGTACAATTTTTGGTGTCCATATTTTTTATTGATCGTGTACAGGGACACATCAAAATTTTTCTTATCATCATCACCTATGGGCAGAATTTCATGTAAATGCACTTTAACATGGTTACACTGCATTCAACAAAATAAAATTAACATTTATTAAGATATTTAAAAGCATATTTTCTATAGAAAAATATGTGCTTAGACATAATAATTAATGTACAGGACCTTACAAAAGTGTTTCAAAAATGTCACGTAATCATCCAAATTTTCAACTTTGAAATTACATAACTTTGAAAAAGTGAGAGATAGAAAGGTTAAACAAGTGGTATGTTAGACAGACAGGTTTGGAATTTTCTATATGAATAAATTACGAATTGTGTTCTGGTCTGAACTTTTTTTAATATTAAAGTTTTGTTGAAAGCTTTGCCTTGTCATTGTCAAATTTCAACCGAATCAATGGTATTCCAGTACGATAAAAACATGTTGCACCAAATAATACGACATGTAGTTCTTTAATTTCGTATAACTAATTCGATACAACTCCTTTACACGGCAATGAAAAACTGACATATGAACTTTCTGTACTTCTGAATATTATTTAAAGCTTTGTGTACTTGTGGTGCCACCTATTAGCCAATCTTGGAACTATTTCTACAAACTGGTGTATAACAAATTCCAGACCTATATATCCAATATACCACTTGTTTCCCCTTTCTGTCTCCTACTGTTTTCACAGTTATGACATTTTAAAGTTGAGGAATACTTTCTAAAACATGTATGCTTATTTGTTTAAAAAATATGCACAGAAAACCAAGACAAGAAAACAGGTTGATGCTTTCATTTTACATACCAGTCTAATTAAATATGGTTATAATACAAATTTTTATTTCATTATTCTATTTGCTTTCCACATAGATATAATATTTTAAGCAGAAAGTATGAAACAGGTTGTGGAGTTGACCATCTGTTTGGAGATACAACAATTAGTTTTTTGCAAATATTTTATTCTTACCCAAGTGATAAGAACAGATTTCAACACTTTTTGTTTACTGGTTCATCATATACAGTTCTCGCCGCTTATTAAAATCACATTCGTTCTGAGCCAAAGTGATTTTATTAAGCGGCTGATTTTTATATCCGGCAAACTTTTATGCCCTTAAAGGAAAAGGTATTACTTCTCTGAATTTCGAAAGAAACTTCAAAAGGTAACGAATAATATAATTAGTAAACAATATTAATTAATTTTTGTTAGATAATTAACTAATTGTTTCTTCGATATAAGTAAATTAAACACATTGAAAGTTCCCGTGAACTTTCGTTAGAGGAAAATCATCATTACTTTACCAAAAGTTCACGCTGTTCTAATAAATTTTAAATATTTCCGTTTAAAATTCATGAATTATTGTAATTTCAAAATAAGAACTTGAAATTGCCTTATAATAATTAGAAAAAAAAAATCTTTTCAAATCAAATTTGTATTTTATTACTGCGCTTTGAAAAATATGTTCCTTGAAATTGTTACGGAGATAAGTTGAGGGGCGTGTTTAATTTGTAACTGTGCTGCAAGTATAAAATCTTTAACAATGAGCGATAATGGAGAGTTTGTTGTGTATTAATTTCTTTTTCTATTAAAAAAAAAGAAAAAAAATCACAATGTAAATCAAAAAATTTTTAGTGTGCATAAATGATATTTCTGGCTGCTGAGAAGATATTTTTCAGTTTATTAACCGGCGATGCTGATTTTATTAAGCGGCAGATTTAAAAGTAATTTGTATTGATTTGATACCGGTCCTGGCGATTTGATTAGATTAAGCGGCTGATTTTATTAACCAGTGATTTTATTAAGTGGCGGTTACTGTATATATATTTTTTTTAATTGGTGAGAATATTTGAATTATTCTGATATTTCTATTTCTGTTGGCATTTTTTACTCAAAACTGGTTAAGACATTTTCTGAAGTATTATAGATAAAATATTATGACATACCTGCTAACATTTGAGAATCAAAATTAGGGAGATTTTGTATACGACATAGTTTATGTCGTAAATACAACATTAATAGGGCAGTAATTGTTGAAAAGAGAAAGAGCAAATAAAAAGAGAAATTTTACAGTACCTAAAGGCTTTCTTCTTATTGCAAATGAGAAAATAAATAAATAAAGCATACTAAAATACTACTTGATTATATTAAATTCTAACCATGCTGAAATTATATATATACATAGATTTGGGGAAATTTTTCCTACCTGAAAAAGCTATTCATTTTTTTCCTATGTTTACAAATTTGTTATAGATATTGCATATAAATATTTAATTGAGGAAAAATAAATAGATTCATTAAGTTCAGCAGTAAAGTCTAAAAATAATTACATACGTGCAAAATATTGAGCACTTCAATTGCTTTATTATTTCTGAATATTATCATTTATGTTGCAGATGGATAAAGACTGGGAGATGAAAGATTTCTGCTGAACAATTGATTGCTGATTGCTAGTTGGAGATAAATAAGGAGAAGGGGGAGGGGGGGGGGGGGTAGAAAGCAAAAAATAACTACATGAGCAAGAAATATTTAACAATTCTATTTCTTTATAGTTTCTAGAATCTCATAAAGCAAGTTTGAAATTAATATTGACATTGTTTATAAGAAAACCCAAACCTTTTAAAATACGTCGATAGTTTTTGCTAATTCAATTCCTGTAATGATTTTGTTTTCTGTAATTCACTGAAACTTAAATTTTTGTAAATATCTGTATGTCTTTGCTTGTTGTCAATTAAACATGTTTTTAACTATTTCTATACTAATATTTATTCTTCATCTTCCACAAACTGCGATGGATAAAAAATTTGTCTGAGTTAGCCCCAAACAGAAATAAAAGTGATTATAATTCTGCATTCTGATTTTCAAAATGATCTCTATGATGATGATATTGACATTGAAACTGATTACTCACTAACAAAATATGGAAGTTCTAATCTTTTGTTAAGCATGGATGACGAACAAATAATTTAAGAATTAATTGCCACAACACAAACACATAGATATGAGGCTTTAAGGTATAATGAAGATTTCAAACATGGTATTTATTCCTCATCTTCTATAGACTGTAATAGATAATAAATTTGTCTCAAAAAAAAAAAAAAAAAAGTGATTATAATCTTGCCTTCTGATTTTGAAAATGGTGACAGTGACACTGAAACTGATTACACACTCTATGACAATGACATCGAAACTGATTACACACTAACAGAAGAAATATAAAAATTTTAGCCTTTTATTGAGTGTTGATGATGAACAAACAATTTAAGAACTAATTGCCACAACAGAAACAGATAGAAATGATGTTTTAAAGTATAATAAAGCTTTCAAACATAACATAAAAGTTCTAAAAAATAAATAAATAAAAAGTCAGTAAAAAGATATATAGGATGTCATGCTAACAAATACAATGATTTCTCAAAATAGTTACCAGAATTTGAACCTAAAATAGAATCACATTTTTTGAAGAAACTTTTTTTAGATTTTTTTATTGATTCATTCCACATATTTACTTGGAAGAATGTTTCCTGCAATGCAGAATGGAAAGGAAAATTTATGCATATTGGAAAATTGAAAATATTCAAAAGTATAAATTGTGTGATGACATAGGTGAAGCATGCTACACTATGTCGGTATAGGATGGGGTTAGTACAGAATTGAAGTATGACAGATCCAAGCTATGGGAATTCAAAAATATAAGTTTGTGTTGAAATTTCTGATTATGTTCAGTGTTTTGCAATATTTCAAGGAGCAAGATGTGTAATAATTCTTCCTCTAAAAGAAAATTGTTCTGCTGGTGATAAAATTTTGCACTTGAATTATGATATAATTAAGAAAAAAAAAAAAATCATAAGCTGTATTTGTGATAAGTGATTTTTCATCCTCCTTATTTAAAATCTCAAAGGCAAATATTAACTTTATAGGAATAAATCATTCTAATAAAATGTTAGCAGCAACTAAAAAACTAAAGGACGATAAATCTCTATTAGAAGAAGAAAGGTGATCAGTGACTGTGTGACTACGCAGGAAAACATAACTGTTACTCAATGAGCAGATAAAAATATTGTGCATGTATTTTTATCTTCTGCTGGAGTGCAACCAATGGGCAAAACAAAACATTTCTCTCATGCAACAAAATTTTTGGTTGAAAAAACTAAGCCAAATGCAGTACGAACTTTCAAATGAAAGATGTGGATTTGGTACATTCTCTCACAGAACTCTAAAAAAATAAACGATGGTATATAACAATAATTTGATGAATATAACTGTAATCAATGCATGGCTACTTAAGTGAAAAGATGGAAGAGAAATGAACAATTTATTAAAATTCAGTAGCATCATAGCATCAAGTCTTGCATACACAAGAAGCTTATTAATGGCAAAACGAAAAGGTAGACCATACAATGGTGGTGCTTCTTTCTTAGATTCAATGATAAAGAAGAGGAAATTATCTAATCAGGCAAATTATATTATCAGGCTATTTTTAATAAAGAAGCATCACAAAACTGGCGTTGTAAAAATTATTACTTACAAACTTTGAATAAACACCATAAAATGCAATAAACTCGCGAGTTTATTGCATTTTATGGTGTTTATTCAAAGTTTGTAAGTAATAATATCAGGCTATTTGATGATCGAAAACATCACTCAAATATAGTCCAATGGCAAATTTGCATTAAAATGCAAAAAATGAAAGTTCAGGGTTCGCACTAGAAAAAAAATATTGAGTGTGACTCTCCCATTCTAATAAAATATTTAAGTGGGATCTTGCGAGAAATTACATAACTCACATTTTGCAAATTTCTTTAGAGAATTGCAATTACAAAAAAAAAAATCAAGTAAATGTTAAAAATGGAAATTTATTTTCTTTCTCCTTTTGTGGCTAATAGTCCAAGCGGCGGCTGCAAAAAATTGACTTGAGAAGGTACGAAGCTGATTTTTTTCCTATACATAGAATTCATTGTTACAATGAAAATCTGATAGGGTTGCCTGGTCAAAGCCGTCAAGTTTAAGAGAAACAACCTCACTTCCGGTCACAATTTTAACGATTTTCGAACCCCAAAAGGTATGAAGATGAAACCGGTGCTAAAATGTAGAGATTAATATGCTCTTTAAAATGGCATAGGGTTGCCTGGTCAAAACCGTCAAGTTTCAGAGGTTGCCTCGATAATAGGGGTCAAATTTAAACGATTTTCGACCCCAAAAGGTATGAAGATGAAACTGGTGCTAAAATGTAGAGATTAATATGCTCTTTAAAATGGCATAGGGTTGCCTGGTCAAAGCCGTCAAGAAACAGAGGTTGCCACGAAAATAGGGGACGTATTTTACGATTTATTTATCCAAGTAAAAAGTGATTTACCCAAGTGTAAAGATGAAACCGGTGCTAAAATGTAGAGATGAATATGCTTATTAAAATGGCATAAGGTTGCCTGGTCAAAACCGTCATGACCCGGAGGTTGCCTCGAAAATAGGGGTCAAAATTAAACGCTTTTCGAACCCCACAAGTGTAAAGAAGAAACCGGTGCTAAAATGTTGAGAATAATATACTTTTTAAAATGGCATAGGGTTGCCTGGTCAAAGCCGTCAAGAAACGGCGGTTGCCACGAAAAAGGGGGGCGTATTTTACGATTTATTTACCCAAGTAAAAAATGTTTTACCCAAGTGTAAAGATGAAACCGATGCTAAAATGTAGAGAATAATATGGTCTTTAAAATGGCATAGGGTTGCCTGGTCAAAACCGCCAAGAAAAGAGGTTGCCACGAAAAGTGTGTGCGTGTGGGGGGGGGGGGGCGAATTTTCGCGGTTTTCTTACCCTAACATATTTAAAAATGAAACCGTTTATAAAATATAGAGAATAATATTCTCTTTTGAGTATCATAGGGTTGCCAGGTGAAAATCTCGAAAAATAGTGGTTGCCTCGAAAGAAAAAAAAAGCTAATTTTGAAGGGTTTTTTTATACAATGTGAAGAAAAAACATAAAAAGTATTTAAAAAATAAAAAACAAATAAACTGTAATGAAACTGTTCTAAAATTTCCCATAAAAACAACGAATTAATAGTAAAAATTAAAAATGTAGCATGCGGATACGGATAAGAAAATACGACCGCAAAAGTTAACAGAAATGAAGATAATAATGCCCAAGAAACTCATAATAAAAAATTCTGTTAGTATACAAAATAAATAATTAAATAAAATGAAAAAAAAAAAAAAAAACTCTTATTTCAGATTTGCAGCAAGAGTTACAAATTTCAATTTCATAAATAAATTCATTGTTATTAAGAAATGCGAAAAATTTATCAATTTTTTAAAAATGTTTTTCGCTTTATTTGTACCCATAATTAATTTGCAGAAGGTATTATTGATTATTTTAATTAGATATTAAAAAAAAAATAATAATTGAGAAAATTTTCTAAAATTAACAAATTCTTAATATAACAAAATCGGCACAACCCAATATTTTCGTATAAAATTCTACAAAGCAGTCGCATACAAAGCAGTCGCTTCAGGGAATTATCTTCTCAATACTTTGACACAATTTGAATATTTTAAGTATTGAAAAATGGGGGAAAAAACGAGCTCGTGAGCTGAAATTAGTTTTATACAGATTAGAAAAAGAATGGTCACGCATAATAATTTAATTTTCTGTATGCTTTAAAATCTCTTATATCATTAAACAAATAAAATAAACGAATATTGAAATTCGCTTCCTTTTCTAAGCTGACCGCTATACCTTGACAGGTTTGAAGCACAATCGTAAGGAAATTGAAAAGTGTTGTATCTTCTACATTTAGCTAGCAATTTCGTCTTTTAAATATTAACCATTTCGTGTTTAACCTTTTTAAAATAGTCTTCATGTGTGTTTCACTTTGTGTTAAACACCTTTAATATTTGTTAGCTTTTTGGAGACTGACCGCTATTTCTTTACGAATTTTACTAGGCAAACATATGCCATTTTAAAATAACTCCTACGCTGTACATTCTAGAACCAGCTACACCTTTCAAATATTCATATAATTTCATCCTTATTCATTTTCTTTGTTAATGCTATTCGTATTTTTTTACACTTCGTTAAGAAATCTTCAAAACTCGCCTATTTTTTTGTGGTTCACTGCTTTACTTGACAGATTTGACCTATTTTCGAGGCAACCTCCGAGTCTTGACGGTTTTGACCAGGCAACCTTATGCCATTTTAAAGAGCATATTAATATCTATATTTTAGCACCGATTTCATCTTTACAGTTGGGTAAATCACTTTTTACTTGGGTAAATAAATCGTAAAATACTTCCCCTATTTACGTGGCAACCTCTGTTTCTTGACGGCTTTGACCATTCAACCCTATGCCATTTTAAAGAGCATATTAATACCTACATTTTAGCACCGATTTCATTTTTACACTTGTGGGGTTCAAAAATCGTTTAAATTTTACCCCTACTATCTAGGCACCCTCTGAAACTTGATGGTTTTGACCAGGCAACCCTATGCCATTTAAAGAGCATATTAATCTCTACATTTTAGAACCAGTTACATCTTTACACTTGTGAGGTTCGAA